>JACEFO010002208.1:0-600000 GCA_015342445.1 Digitaria exilis
CTCAATCGCGACAAAAGAGCTATTGCGATAAAGAGAACGCCATTGCAATTTAAATGGGAGAAACGTCTATTACGTGTATCTCCTATAAAGGGACTTCAAAGTATTTGGAGTAAAAGGAAAGTAGCTCCGAGGTATATTGGTCCGTACGAGATTCTGGAACGAAAAGGTTCGGTGGCTTATAGGCTAGCTTTGACTCCACAACTGTCGACTGTGCATGATGTATTCCATGTATCCCAGCTCAAGAAATGTTTACAAGTACCAGAAAAGGTTATCGGTGATACGCAAGTGGAACTAAGTTCCGATATGACGTATGAAGAGAAGCCAATCCGAATCTTGGATGAAAAGACTCGAGATACAGAGCAAAAGCATTAAGTTCTATAAAGTACAGTGGAGTAACCATATACCGAGGAAGCTACTCTGGGAACAAAGAATCATATGATATTCCCAGTATCCGAGTTGTCTTAAGTGATAGCAGGAGTCTTGTACATATGTAAGATAAACTTGATGTTTCCGTTCCTTTATGAAGTAAGCAAAGACTTCGGGTAATGACACATTATCCTTTCCATCGTCAAAACTTGAGCTTTATCCCTACTGGAATCTCGGGACGAGATTCTTTTAAGGGGGAAGGGCTGTAACATCCCACCCTTTTTAGTTTATGTACATGTGTATGAATGGTTGGTTAAGTGAAAATGTTTAAAAAGAAAAAGAGAAAGGAGAAAATGGTTGACTAAAGTCAACAAAGTGGTTAGATTTGAAAATTTTGAGAGACTAAGAATTTCTAAATGAAGTTTATGAGTTAAGCAACTTAATTGGCCATCACTGGTGAGAAAAATTTGAGAAAGGATGTTTCAAGTAAATGGGAGAAGGAAAATGGGAAAGACACTATTCACAATCCGACACAAACACTTAACCACTTTGAGATTTCGGCTGAAATTTCAATGTTGAGCAGCGATTTTGCAAGGCAGTTTAGCCATTGATCTGTGGTGTGGTTAAGCCCAAGGTGTCTTAAACAAAGTTGTTAAGGGAAGTATGAAGGACAACTTTTGTTTTTGAGGGTCACACTTAGAAACTGGCTGGGATCAAGGAGAAAATCACGAAAAAAATCAGTCAGATTGTGTTTTCAGAAAAGTTCAGTGTAGCTGACAGCCGATTTGAATTTGATCAAATTGAGATCGAATTTGAAGTCTTCTGCAAGAAACTTCCAACTAGGAAGTTGTTCTACTGAATGTGAATTTCAAATTTGTCTTTAGCACCAGAGGCATGTTCTATTCAAAATTTCGAGAGTAATTTGCAAAATTCAGTTAAGGTTTCTGAAATTGGGGACAAGTTGCAGCAGGGACTTTGAAGCTCAAATTCGACTTTCAATTCGTGCTCAAATGTGTGAAGTGTCAAAATAAGAAATGAAATTGAATGATCCAGCTACAAGTTTCATGTTGGGATTTTGTGATGTTGCATATGAATTTGGGAGAAATTGAGGTTTCAATCTCGGAAGAATGGAGGTTGAAGGGGGGATTGATGACGTCATGCCTAGCAGGGCTTTGCCGGCCATGAGCGTCGCGACCACTTACGCCGGGCCACGCGTCGACTCCGGGGAAGGGAACAGCGATGGGCGGTGCGCAGCTGGACGGTGTCGAACGCCGCTGCATTCGCTCGGTTCGATATAGCCGAGGCCCCGGTCTTCTCTTTCCCCTTTCGCCGCGAGCTCCTCTGCGTTCCTCCGTCGCCGCCGTTGAGCCGGAGTTGCCCCGCCACCGTTTGAGCCGCTCCGTGTTGATTCTAGCCACCATAAGCTTCGGCCACCGTTCCCTGGTTCGATTCCACCCACTGGTGCTCCTCCTCCTCACTCCAGAGCCCGGCACAACCGGTTTTGGGAAGCTTCCCGTCGACGTCTCGCCGGGGTAAGCGTTCTCCTCATCTTTGCGCGGTTATGGTTGCTTTGGCCGGAGTTAGAGAGGTTAGTGGTGCTGCTTAGAGGTCTGGGACGATGTTTGAGGGTTTGTTCAGTTGAGCGCGACGTTGTTCCGGGCTAGAACGCGTTCGTCGCCATGGCGCTCCTCCGCCATGGTCGGCGCACGTGGGTAGCCTCGCTCGGACCTCCACCGGCCGAGCTGGTGCGCGCGCTGGGTGCGGGGAGGTTCGCTGGTGCTCGTAGGGTAGCCGTTAGGGTCTTGTCTCGTCGTGTTCGAGCCGCGTTAGCTCGCCGCCGCGTGCTCCGGGCGTGCTCCGCCATGGCCGGCGTGGTGCGCTCGGGCGTGCGGTGTTGCGCGGGCTGGCTAGAGTAGCGCATAGGGTGTCTCGTGTCTAGGCGATGCTCGTGAGCCGGTCAGGGGGTGGGCTGGCGCGGTGAAGCTCGCCGGAGTGCGGCGCGCCATCGAGTTCCGCCGCCGTGCCGCGAGGGAACTAGGGTTAGAGTTAGCCGGAGAAACTTAGGCTTAGAATGGAATGCGCGTAAGTGAAGAGAGGCCCTAGGGCTAGTCGGTGTCGCCGGGGGACCTCGCCGCCGGCGAGAGTGCGGGGGTCAACGCCGGTGAGGCGCTCGGTCCGCGCGGGCTCTGTTCCGCGTGGCCGGGGATCTCGGGGAAGAAGAAGAGAGAAGTCAGGGGGTTTTTGCAAAAAGACCAATTAGATTTAGAATTAACTTTAAATCATAGTTATCCACTGTTTTAATTCTAGGAAAATTGTAGAAAAATCAGAAAAATATGAAATAAATTTTGATAAATTCCTTAGATTTTTCTTTATAATCTAAAAATGCTAACCCTAAAAATTGTGATGTTTAGAATTACTAATAATATCCACTTAGAAATAATTATTTAAATTGGCTAAAATAGTATTAAAAATATTCTAAAATAGGATTCATGTTTTATAAACACTTTTATCAATAGATAAAGTGATAGATATGAGTAGAAAATAATTTTGGTATACATAGGAATTTTCCTTTAATACATAAATAAAAGAAATAGGAATTAATTCACCCACTTTATAAAATAACTTTTTCTTTAGGGGAAAGTTAGGTAGCTTGGTTGGCTTGCAACTGTATCGAGAAATGAAGTTGTGTTATGTTTTCAAACTATTGCATCTCTCATCACTAACTTGCATCGCATATAGAATCTGAGGCCTCGGAAGTGGAGTACGTGGAATTCTCCGACGAGCCAGTTCAGTACGAAGAGGTTTTAGTGGTTGCTCCGGAATCCCAGGAAGTCACCGAAACTACTAACCTCTTTGAAACTCAAGGCAAGCTCCGGATTTCATCTTCACCTATTTATTTCCGAATATCACGAGTCCAAATATTATGTTTTATATGTGCATTAAGTTAGGAGTTGAATGACAACTTTGATGCATGAACTACTCCTTGCTAGCACTACCCTTGTTAGGAAGAGAAGTAAATGGTTTATAGAGCATCCACGTAGTTATGCTTTGCTAGGGTTAAATGTGATAATAATAATCTAGGTGCTTACTAATCATAGATGAATCACATTTGAGAAAATAAGAGAAGAAAGAGTGGGCAGAAGATGATAGAATGGATTGAGGTAGCTCGATCCCTAGTTCTGCCTACTAGCTAAAGTCACTAAGGACCGTTCCGTTGTTTAAGCAATTGATCGAGTGATTCTACCTGGTTTCTTACTGGGTAATGGGGCCAGTAAAGCCGACTAGATTAGCTGGCTCGTTGATTGGAAATATCGCTTACCGGTGCTTGCTGGGTCGGAGAAAGGCGGGATCGTCATCTGGAACTCACGGGGTGGTCGCCAGACGTGGGGCCCACGTGGGGATGCGTTCCCGGGTTCGGGTAAGGATATTTCCGGTCTTTGGCCCAACTAATTGAAAGGTTGTTGCGGACAGCTGGCGCAGCTGTACGTGGCTGGTGGCTAGGTATCTCCTGCAGGATGTATATGGATCCGGATCAACACTACTCTTGGTTATGAGTGCACTTGATCAAATTTTAAACATCGTAGAGGAAACAAGTTGAACTATTATATGTGAGTGATTCAAAATGCTGTTTGAACCTAGTATCACCTGAGTGAAAAAGGTATTTACCACTTAGTTGAGTAGCTAATACTAAATTGAAATAAAACTGTTATTTAAGGACACATTCCTAGTAAGCTTTTCTGCAAAGGTCGGGTCAGCCAACCAACCACCAAAAGCCTATTCATTCATCCTTGAGAGTCTTTTCTTTGGTAAGACGGGTAAGTCTTGCTGAGTACCTTTGTACTCAGGGTTCTTCCCTTTCTGTTTTTCCAGAGGAGATTCCACAAACCGAAGGAGATGAGGAGAGCCAGAAGCCCTAGAGCATCGGAGGTCCCAGATGGCTCTAGATGTTTAGAATTCTCCGAACTCTTCTGTCTCTTCAGTTGTACAAACCTAGTTTGTATTTTGGCTCTTGTACTTTGGTTTGCAGTTAAGAGAGTTTCAAAACTCGGTTGTAATAATTCGTACCTTGTCGTATGTATGTAAAAAGGTAATGCCTGTTGTGTTATCTCCAACCTGGTACGGATCCTAAGCTACGGTTAAGAAAAACTTGTCAGTGGATGATTCGGGATGTCCCGGGACACTCGACAGACTACCGGATTTAAACTGTTTGAAGTGCGTGCGCGTGTTACCCTGAGTTAGGGTGGCTCGACGCACTTGAGCCAGTTTAAATTGGGCGGTTCTGTCACAGCTAACCGGTCAAACTGACCGGTTAGCGGGGTGGTCCGGTTTTATAGTGTTGGTTTGGGAGCGGTAATCGGGGTTTTTTGCAACCGGTCCGGGACCGGTTTGGTCGGGAACCGGTCGGTTCGGACAGGTTCACATCGGTTTTGTTAACCCTGGTTTTTAGGAGTAGAGATATTACTAGTGTCTTATTGTTTTTAAAAGAAAAAAGTCCATATTACTCCCCTCAACTATAAGCAAAATCCACATAACCCCCTAAACTATGTCACTTGATGTATTCTACCCCCTAATACAATTGTTTTACTTATTTCTCCATGCACAAGTTGAATTTTAATTTAAAATTTTGCATGATTGTAGTGAACATCACAATGTATGTCAAAAAATATATTATGAATTTTTCGTCACTAGTTTTTGTATAATATCGTGTCCTAAGGATTAATTAATTATTAAATATCTTACCCCCATCAAAATAATGACAAAAAATAATTTATATTTTTATATCATGCATTATGATTTCTACTATCATCTCCCAAAACTTGAACACAATATGGCACTAGTACATAGAAAAATAAAAAAGAGAAATTGTATTAGGGGGTAAAATACACCAAATAACATAGTTTAGGGGGTAAAATAAATCAAAAAATAGTTTAGGGGGTTATGTGGACTTTGCTTATAGTTGAGGGGAGTAATTTGGACTTGTGCCTTTTTAAAAATAATTAGAATAAAAATAATAATATGTAAATAACTTTTAATGGTGCACCAACACATTTTTAGAAAAACATTTGCACCAAATTCTATTTTTTCTAGTTCAAACTAAATTAGTTATGAATTTTTTAAAACAATTTTTTTTTAATTTTTTGGAAAATACAAAACCGCTCAAATGGCCAATTTTGCATGGTTTTGCATGGTTTGGATAGTTGGAGGGTATTTAGTGTCCGGTTTTGTAGTTGTAGGTTGAAAATTAGACTTTTATAATAATTGGAGAATGAAAAATAGACTTTTCCCTTAAGTTTAAGTGCGAACAATGACTGGGGTAGCACATGGTTGTAGTGTCGATTCTCCCATTCGACGTCCACACACACGGAACTTTTCAGGCCCTCTCATATCAGACTATAAGTTTATATGGACCACTGTCCACGATGATGCTATTGAGTTCTTGATAGGCTGCTGCCTTCGTCCTTGCTTGTTCCCTCTGTTTTTGGTTCATGATTCACATTGGTATTGCTAATTTCTCCTGTTTCCGCTTCTATACGTCTGATATTCTTCCTACTTCCAGTTCTCTTTGTACAAAAGATGGGCCTGAGGAAATTACCGGAGTAGGAGCCGAAGAAAAGAAAGATGGTAGTGCCCTGCGCCTCTTCTTGTTCTGGTTCTGACCCTTCGTCATGTCCTCCACTTCACTCACCTCTTCGGCTCTTCTTGCTCTGGCCTTTCCGGCAGTGCAGGCAGTGTAGGCACAACGACGCAGGTGCGACGCTAGCCGCTAGGGTTCGGCGTGCATCACTGCGTCGAGACCAGAGGCTAGAGGGAACCTTTAGGGAGCCTGGCTTAGGGCGCCAGGCCGATGGTGGAGAGAGCTGTTGTGTGCGCTGGGCCCATGGAAAATTAAGAAGAGTATAAGAGGAGTTTAGGGTCACGACTAGGGCCATGACCCTAGGCCCATATCCGCCTCTGGTCAGTCAGTCAATCAGACTTTCTTTTCCAGGCCCTCAAAGTTTGCAAAAAGGTTTCGTGTTTTTCACCCCTTTTTGCGAAATGAAACTAAACATCCCTTTGCAAAATGTACTCCAGAGTGCAAAAAGCTCTCACACGTGCACATAATCAATGCAACAAATTTTTGCAAAGTTTGTGGCACACTTCCCAATGCATTTTTTTTAAAAGTTTGCCAACTAAACATTGTATTCCTACCACTGTGCACAAAGCTTGACTGAATCATTACTCTGACATTGATTAGTGCTCTTGTAGGGTTTACATTTGTTAACACAATCTAGTGTGAGCCTGCGAAGACTTTTTATTTGAAATCGTCTAAAACTCTTGAATAGAATGTAAAGTGACTTGAATAACTGAAAAAGATGTGAATAATGATTGCCCATATTAATGTAAAATATACGTTTCCACCTCAGCCCTCAAATACGAAAGAGAGCAAGAGGTTGAAAAGGACGTGGCAGATGTACACATGATATATAAGGCCAACCATTGTCATCATCACGTTGATGGGGCTACATCACCTAACAAAATGTGTGTGTGTGTGTTGCAAGTTGACGTCAAATATGCATGGCTAAGATACATACGCTAGCTATTCTCTGATGCTGTATCTTTGCCAATCCTTCTCAAGCAATCTGCGCATTCATACCCTCTGTACGTTCAGATTGAGTTCATGATAAGCTCACATTGTGGCTGTGGATGTGAGCTGCATTGAGAAGATTTAGGACATGCATGGTTTTATCTATATAGTTTGCTTGAATAATAACCTGGCTGCCGTATGGGTGCTGGCGCCGTGGTTGGCCCTACAAATCTTAGTCGCACCCATGATTTAACGAAGGAATTCCTTATATCCACGTTGAAATGGACGTTTCTGCTTCCAAAGAAAGGTCCAAACATGCATGCAATTCAAGCTTGACAGGATAGGCAGTGACGCAGTGTCATTGTCATCACGTTGATGGAGACTTCAAGCACGATTGATGACTGAGGTAATATAATCGCCAACTTTCGCCAACTTATTTTGCCAACTAGTCACATCGAATGTTTGGACACTAATTAGGAGTATTAAACATAGGTGTAAAAAACTAATTACATAGATGGACTCCACATCGTGAGACGAATCTATTAAGCCTAATTAATTCGTCATTAGACACTGTCATGCTACAGTAACCCATCATTAAAAATACGTTAATGACGGCACATATTAGGCTTAATAGATTCGTGTTGCGATGTAGAGTTCATCTGTGTAATTAGTTTTATCATTAGTCTATATTTAGTACTCCTAATTAGTGTCAAAATGATGGATGTGACATTTCGCCAACTTTCACCAATTTTACCTCTCCCATCTAAACAAGGCCATAGAACGGCCGGAATGACAGGTCCAGGATACATGAGTTTTGCGTACTGGTCATCTGGATGATTATAAATACAAAGCCTGTAGCCTGACATAACTATTCCACCATGTACAGCCTACAAGTTCTGTTTTCGACATGTGCAAGGTGCTTCTTCCCTGTGCAAAACTTTTGAGTGCGTACTACCGACCAGCTGGTTCATGTGGAGGCTGAAGATTGGCGAGGGTGGTGGGCCATGGTTGCGGTCGGCGAACAACTTCCTCGGCAGGCAGGTATGGGAGTTTGACACTGATGCCGGCACACAGGATGAGCGCGCTGAGGTTGAGAAGATTAGAAGGGAGTTCACTGAGTGCCGTTTTGAGAAGAGGGTAGCACAAGACCTCCTTTTGCGAATTCAGGTAATTTGGAATCATGGAACAATTTTTAAATATTTTCACATGTTTTGCAAGGATATATACGACTAAGACAAACCAATGATGTGTGCCCTTGCTAAGAGCATGTTTGGATTGGAGTTTTTGAAAAGAAATTTCAAAGGAATCACAACCATTTGTTTTGTTTACAGTAGTATGCTGTTTGGAATGTACAGGTGCTCTCCTTCCAGTTTCTCTGGAAAGGTTTGCTTCGATTCACAGAACACAGAGTTGAATTTCTTTGCTATGTGCCGAGGCACCCGAGCAAGAGAGAGACCAACAAGGAGGCCCGTATTTCCCGACTAACATGCTGCCTTGATCCAAAACGGCCCTTATTTCTATTTACAAGTATGTTTTTTCCAATCCTTTGTTTTCCCACTACTCACTACTGGAAACCACTTTTATTTCTATTTACTAGTATGTTCTTTTCCAATCCTTGTTTTCCCATTCACTCATGGGTATTTTCCTGCTTTCTTTCGCATTAGACTGTTTTTTATTTGTTTGTTCCAAACAGGCCTTAAATGGTTTGGACTTTGGAATCTTTGAAACTTGAACAGCCCTCTACTTTGTTTTCCTGGCAGATGTTTAGTATTTAATTTCTTTCTTACACGTGGCTTGGAAGGAGGTTGTTTCTCATATATCTGAATGATTCCCACGTTCAGCATAATTAAATTTCTAATCATAAGCAACACACTAGGAAGAAACTGCTAAATGACACTCTGGCCCAGCAGCTTCAATTCAACGCAAAACTTCTCCAAATCTCCACATGGCAGAATTCCAGATGTTAACAACGATCAAAATGGCATGCCCGTATCTCAACCTCATATAGATAGCATCGACGAACATTAGTTTCTACTGTATTTGCGAGGTGCATTATTTTTAACTAGTTATTCCGTGTATCATGCATAAAATTCTTGCGATAATTGTCTTATATTTATTGTAGTTTGCAAAACAGAACTATCGTCAGGTGGATTTTCGGGTCAGCAAACTTGTGAGCAGTGCAGAAGTCAGTGAAGATACTATATTAACATCATTGAGGGGAGCCCTTACCCAACATTCTACTTTACAAGCACATGATGGTCATTGGCCTTGCGACTATAGCGGAGTTATGTTCATTGTGCCTATTCTGGTATTTGTTTCTCTCTAATCGCATGTCTTCTCTTCCTTTCGTAAAATTTGTTATTTACTCTGTAGTTTTATGTCTCATGCAAAAAATCTTTACAGACAAAAATCTGGAAACAAATGGAGTTGGTTTTTGTGAATTGTGATACATGACGAGAAAACCATTTTTCACATAAATGAGATATCATAAAAAACCACATGTCTGCCTATCGTATAATTCACGAGTTTAGTCAAATGTTGCAATATACTGATGGTCGCTCATGTATCATGCTCGGTTGGGTAGGTAACCGGCTTGCATCCCTCAAAAAAAAAACACCGGCTTGCAAAATCATTTTATTTCTTTATTCCCTGCAGGTGTTCGCTCTGTATGTCACTGGGTCGCTCAGTGCAGTTCTATCAAAAGAACACCAACGTGAGATATGTCGCTATATTTACAATCATCAGGCAGGTGAACTGAAATTAAATTACTTTTCGGTGACAATATCAGGTCATATCTAGGTGCACTATTTTGTCTAAATCTGAGAAATGGAGAAAACTTGTTTCTATTATATTCCATGTAGAATGACGACGGTGGCTGGGGAATGCAAGAGTTGGGACGGAGCACTATGTTTAGCTCATGCTTAAACTATGTCGCCTTAAGGCTGCGTTTAGATAGGGGAAAATTCCCCTGTAGCACCAAAAATACACTGTTCATCTGTTCTGGGAAGCGTGCTGTGTGAGAGGGAGGAATAGTATGAATAGGAAAAATTGGGATGAATAGTGGATTTTTAGGAAAAGTAGGTGAATCTAAACGCTCCCTAAGACTTTTAGGGGAGATGTGCTCACATGACGCTTTGTCCAAAGGACGTGCATGGATCCTGTCTCATGGAAGTGCAGCCGCAGTACCTCAATGGGGAAAGATTTGGCTATCGGTGCACCTCCAAAATTTTAAAACAATACAATTTTGCTTTCATATAGTACATGCTCATGAACAAACTAGCCTTCTGTTCATGTCTAAATTAAATTTATAGGTTCTCTTATGTTGAGTGACTCATCGTTTTTTTACTGGGGCACCCAACATGTTTTTCTTGAAGGCTACTTTGTAGGATATTGCTTTATTACTGCAAAATCCCCACTTTAACAACCACAGAATTGATACCACCTCTAACTAACAAAAGACAGCGGCAATTGGTTGGTTTGCTTTAGTATTAATTAGGCGACGGGTTGTCAAGTGGGTTTTCCACCTGCAAAGCATATTAGATGAGGTCAGTCTCAGTGAAAGTTTCATGGGCAATAAATCGAGTGCCACATTGACATTTTTGATGATGTGGCACTGCATTAATGAAGAGAGAGGTGAAATGAATTTCATAGGGATGAAACTCTCTCTACACAGTTACCTAGACACCTTGTGTCTTGCATGTAACCTAGAGAACAACAATAGATGAAATTATACATTAACAGAGGGATGTTGCATCCTAGTTTCAAACTTTTTTTAGATGAAGTGGCACTCTAGGTAATCGTATCCATGAAACTCCCATTGAGAATGGTCTGAAACATAAAATCAATGCAGTTGGGTAGTGTTCTTTGGGCACACAACGAAAGGTGCAAAAACATATTAGATGAAACATTTCAAATAATCAGGAATGTGGAACTTAATGTACATGAACTATACAACAATAGCACACGAGCACTGCTGTATATGTACAAACCATTATGTACAAATCATTTACAACGCAAGGTCAGCTGGCTCACTTATAATGCTGCATTATTGCTAAGGCCCAGGGTAATAAAGAGGGCTCTACTGAAGAATTAATTTGCCAAGTATGTCATGTTAATACTCTTAACCCACAGCTGATTGCATGTTTCTTTCCTTTGCTCCAAAAATACAGCACTCAAATATTAGATCAGTGTAGTTCTAATGTGCAGTCTATTTTATTTGTGTATGAGATTTTTTTGTCTAATTCAAGTTATAAATAGTATACATTAAGGTATTACTACCACGTTAAATTACTGCAAACAGATTTTAAAATATAGCATTGATTTTATTTTGAAACTACAGGACAGGATACAAAAACAGTCGTGCTTAGTTTGGAACTTTATCTTAAAAACTTTTTGCTCAAACTTCTGATGCAGCTGTTGAATATTTATTGACTAACCAAGAAAAGGGCTAATTCAAGATTCTTTTCTTTTCAAATAAAGGTAATCGGGGTGTATGATTGAAGTGGAAATAGTTCGATCATTCCTGAGCTTTGGCTCGTTCCATATTATCTTCCAATTCATCATGGTATATGTTAGGTTTCTCGCAATAGTTATAACTCAGCCCTATCATATTTACTATTATTACTATCCTGTTAGTCGTTTTTGCCAGTCTTTCTGTGCAACAAATTATCTGGTTGATTTACATGTCTTACTTATAATCATAATCTAGACAACGCTCAACACTTTTCACATACTGAATATCACTTTTCTTCTCATTAGTATCATCGAAGTTAAGTGAAGAATGTGGCATTTCGTTAATAAATCTGAAATATAGTTATTAGTGTTAGATATAAATTGCTACCTAGAAAACATGAATAGAATTTTAAACTTAGGTTCAAATTCCAATGAAGTCATGGGGCGCCAAGTACACCTATATGTACTAGAGTGAAGTATATAAAGGGCAGTCCCAACCCAGACTCTACCTATAGAGTCCATATATCAATGACTCCACCACAAGAAACTATGGTCTCCAATGCAGATTTTGTATCTTAGAGTCTATCCAATCATGCTCCTCTCCAATCATGCAGCCATATTTCTCTCGTTTTCCGTGTAAACTTGGTGTCTAACTTAGACTTGGTTTCTATGTTTTTTGCTCTCTCTCCTCATTAAATTGCTTGCCACATCAGCAAAATGTCTACATGGCAATGTAATTAATAAAGATAGACTCTATCATAGAGTCTGGGTTGGGACTGCCCTAATATTGTACATACTTCACCGCCTTTTTTGAATATAGAACCTTTCATATATAGCTGCTGTTGTAATTGCCTTTGTTCTGTTGCAGGGCGATTCTGGTCATTCTGCCGATTGATTTATATGCCAATGGATTATATGTACGGTAGGAAGTTTGTTGGGCCAATTACACCGACAATATTGTCAATAAGAACGGAGATCTATGACATACCATACAATGATATTGATTGGAATGAAGCTCGAGATACTTGTGCTAAGGTTAATTTCATTAATTTTTTACTAGATCAAATAATTCAACCGTGATTCTTCTAGGAATTTATTTCTTTATCCATGCTATGTTGCATATCAACTTCACCATTAGCAAATTATTTTTCTTGAACCTCTTTATTCTATGTTTTTTCTATTTTGAAAGCAGGAGGATCTTCTCTACCCACGGTCTTTGGTGCAAAATATTGCATGGACTTGCGTGAATGAAGTTGTGGAACCAGTGCTGAGTTGTTGGCCAGTTAACAAATTAAGAGATAGAGCACTGAGAAACATCATGAAACATATTCATTATGAGGATGAAAGTACTAACTATCTCTGTATATGCCCTGTGAACAAGGTAATTAAAATATACAAGATTGTGGTTTGATTAACTACTCGAGCTTTCAAAGCGAATGACTTGTTCTGTGTAATACCAGCCCACTCTTTCTTGGAGGGCCATATAACATAAGTCATTCCAACAACAGCAACTTTCTGTTTATTTGGCGAATGACCTATGCTTATATATAAATATGCTCTTCGCAGTTATTCTGCCACCCCAACTTCACATGAATCAACTTCGCAGTTTATTTGGTGCATGACTTAAAGCTTGCATGAGTTCGATATTAAATTACTCAATAAGCTACTGATAAATGCAGAGAGTTATGCTTTTCCTCAGGGTAATCTAAATAGTAACGAACAGTTATCTTTAACTGCTAATTAACATACTGATACTTTCTGTTGGTAGGCACTAAACATGATTTGTTGTTGGATAGAAAATCCAAATTCTGATGCATTCAAGCGACACCTTCTGAGGATCTATGATTACTTATGGCTTGCAGAAGATGGCATGAAGTTAAAGGTATCAGATTTTCCTGTATTATAATAATTTCACTTCCCTTCATTATTCGTTGTTAAGAATGGTTCTTAGAGTTATTGTTAAAAATCCTCTGGATAAAAATACCAATTAGTCCATCTGCTTGGCTATTCTACTTTTTAGCATAGTGTTGATTGGTGCAATATGCATTATGAAAGTTATTTTAGTAACAAGTACAAAAAAATCACAAGTGCTATAAGTAATTCTGATTAAATCTCTAGATGCAAACAACTCATCCTTCCCTAAAAATTACACAGCACACTAAAGACTAATAGATGAAAATGTGAATTGCTACATTCTTTTTTTTCGAGGAAACCTACGGTGGGGATTGACCCACCTGAAACTTTATTAGTCAACAAAAAAGAAGTACCAATAATCTTACAGGAATTGCTGTAAGAAAAGGTGGGAAAAAGACATAGAAGAAAAGGAAAAATTAGAGGATTACATCCATGTGATTTGAACACCACAGAAGTGAATCATCTACACAAGTCTGTTTGGATGCACGCACAACCCACAGACGGAGATGAGCACTGAGCATGGCTGCCGTGTCGGGGTGTGACATGTCGATGTTGTCGAAGATCATTTTGTTGCGTCGTTTCCAGGCCACCGAAAGCAGTGGGAGAAGTAAGGTGTTTCGGATGCCAGCGGGCCAATGCTGAAAAATGCACGAGAATTCAGAACAGAATTCCTCCAAAGTTGCTACATTCCATTCCCATCTTTGTTTCATTTTTTCCTTGTATTCTTGTTTGTCTTCTCAAGGCGCACTCTCCCATTACCTGATCTAGTTCTTTCCAGCTAGAACATACTTCGACAATCCCCAAGTCATCAAGTATACCCAATTTATGCAGATGCCAAAATAAACTAGCTATAACTGACAGGCCACCTGTTACTGAACCCTGAGGTCATATATATGCTGATGCTGCAAGTGGCATGCTTGTGTACGTCCTACCCTCTACAATCAGGCGATGCTGTGCCTTGGACATATCAACCAGGCAATTGCCAAATGCATCCCCAAACTATCGTTGAAGGGTTCGACGATAGTTTGAGGATGAATTTGGCTATTCCGCCATAATTTTTAGAGCTCTTTTATGGTGCCTTATACTACTATGTGGTAGCATGGAGTATAGATGAGATCAAAAATATATTACCTTTCGTAGAGGGTTGGATTTTTAGTTTCAAAAATATATTATCATGACATAATTTTTGTCATTTTCCAATAATATCCTTATACTACCTATACTACTCCTGCATACCCATACTACAGGTGAAGCTTTTAGTAGTATAAAATTAATTTTGACCGTCGGATGAAAAGCACTAGTATACACCATTATAAGACACCGTAAAAGAGCTCAATTTTTTTAAAAAATCTGTGCCAACTGTCAAGAAGGTAATTATTGAAGTGGTAGAAGAGTACTAAATTTTACCGCTATTACAGGTGTATGACGGCATACAAACATGGGACACAGCTTTTATTATCAAAGCATACTGCTCGACTGACCTTATTCATGAATTTGCTCCAACACTTCGGAAAGGTCATGAGTTCATACAAGCTGTACAGGTCCGCGTTAGTTGTCTTTTCTATATTCCTATAGAAGGTAGCATACAGCATTGTTCCCGTAGCAATTTTTGACATGTGTTTTTTTCAGATTCTTGAAAACCAACCAGACAGTGAAAATTATTACCGCCATAGATCAAAAGGGTATGGGCTCATTCAACTTTAGATAATGGATGGTCTGTATCTGATGCTACTGCAGAAGCACTTCAGGTCAGTTCAAACTACATGGCTTATGTGGAGTGTGGGAAATGTTATTAACTGGTAAACATATAATGATGTACATAATTCAAGATATAGCACTTACAATATCTCCAACATCCTTTGAGTTATATGTCAGCTTCTATACATGCATATGCACAAACTTGTATAATATGTCCATGTGTTACTATGTGCTTATTGAAATATTTTCAATCCTCTTACATCGATTTGTATAGGCATTGTTGCTCTTATCAAAGATCTCTCCTGTTCTTGTGGGGGATCCCATAAAAGAAGAAAGGTTATACGATGCAGTGGATTGCTTGCTGTCTTTTATGGTATGACTTTGATTTAAATAATCAATTATTTTCTACGATTTTTTGTGCTGAGATTTGCGCGTGCTTGATTAATTCTAGAAGTGCAGTTCACAGTGACTCTTGTGGCAGCATGCAAGGGCTTGCACTATAGTATTCAGTTTTCGTTGACAAAATATTATCATTCTATTTTTTTAAAAATGTTATTAAACCATTGGGGGCATGGGCTGGAGAACTCGTGCCTGCCTGCCAGTGGGAGAGCTTAAGAAATGATATCAAAACTACTACATATAGTATAGCATACATATTTATATTTGAAAAATGATGTACTAGTTTCTTTTTAATATATATTTTCCCACTGTACTTGTTCTAGAAACAATGTGCTATTGTATTTTCACATAAAGTTACTGATCATCTGCTTTCTTTTGCCATGGAAGAATAAAGATGGGACCTTTTCAACTTATGAGTGCAAGAGAACTGCGACTTTGTTGGAGGTGATTGCATTGCATTTTCTCTACCTGAGCAAAAATCCTGTATTGCAGTAAAAAGGAAAAGATAAACGAAAATTATTCCCAGATGCATCTGGATATAACTTTGATTGGCTCAAATCCAAAGAGGACTTTGTTTTTTAATTTTATCAGGTATTTATTTAATCAATTTAAACATGATGGTTTATGTTTGGAAACTGGGCTGCTGCAGCAATGCAGGTACCTCCTTTTAGACCATAATTGGAATTAATGACCCTGCAAACAACAACTACAACCAGCGTGGCTGATTCCTGCTCCAGAGAAAAATAAAAAAATAACTAGTTCTTGCACCAAGTATATTACAAAATGCTTTTTTAGATAGCGGAAATAATATCCCGCTTCACCCCCTTGTGAAAAGTAACTAGTCCACAAATTATTATACGTAGCGTTCGAACACTACACGCAAAAATATTCAATTGTTCATCACAAAGATTAAAAACAAATCTGTAAACTAAAAGGCCATCCATGAGTGGTCAAGAACGAGTGCCGAAGTCTCTAGAGTCTGGCAAGCTTGGATCATAAAATATTTGTATTATTAACAGTACTGTTGCGGTGCCCATTATTAATGCTACATAATGCTGGCAGGCATACTAATGTTGGTAGAGAAATTAGTGCACATTAGGCATATAGGGTCAGAAATTAAGTATGCAGTGGTATTCATGTTTGTTACTTAGAAATGTTCATGTTCTATTTTTCTTTGACATGTCATCATGCCTGGCTGCACACTAACATGGACTCTGCTCACTATAGGTTCTCAACCCTTCTGAGACTTTTCTGAACATTGTTCTTGACCACCCGTAAGAGAACAAAAGATACCCTCTTACATAAACACCATTAATTCATTTTTTAATACTCATGAGAGCTAATTCAATGTATAAAACAATTAATAGATCTGTTGAATGCACATCATCAGCTCTTCAAACTCTGGTTATGTTCAGTGATCTGCATCCAGGATACCGTGGTGAAGAGATAGGAAAATGCATTAAAGGAGCATCCCTATTTATTCAGAATAAACAGAGAAAGGATGGCTCATGGTCTTTGAAATTCTCTCCTTTAACTCACCATGTCTAATTATTTCAAACTTACAATGTATGAAAACATTAACTTGTTAGTCATTATTTAACAGGTTCGGCACTTGGGGTGTATGTTTCACTTATGGGACATTATTTGCAATACAAGGTTTAGTTGCTGCTGGAAGAACATATGAAAATAGTTGTTCCATCCGGAAAGCATGCAGTTTTCTGTTGTCAAAGCAGTTACGTACAGGTGGATGGGGAGAAATTTATCCTTCTAGTGAAACTGAGGTAATTAATTCTTAATCTCCCTTATCTTGTACTTCTGAAAGTTGTTTTCTTGACCTGCAAAACACATGGTTTGATCTCTGACTGGTTCCCATAGATTACATTTAATTAGTTCGATGCTTAAATTGTGTCACTGCGTGATGGTTTCTGTCACAAATTTGCCACCAGGTTTATAAGGATGCTTGTCGTCCTCATGCAGTGAACACTGCGTGGGCAATGCTGGCTTTAATTTGTGCTGGACAGGTATACACATCATCCATTGCTACATTTGGATTTATGTATATATGAAACTCTGATGATGACTTCTTGTTATTTCATATTGTGGGAAGAGTAGGTCGAACGGGACCCAGAACCATTATATCGTGCTGCAAAAGAATTGATCAATATGCAACTAGAGTCAGGCGAGTTTCCCCAACAAGTCTTCAACTTGTTTTGGCCAACACAAGGATCATTATGAATTATTAAAAGCATTCTTATAAGTTGGCACTTTCATTTCTATAGCAGTATCTAGGTTTGTCTTTTTTTCTGCAATACGTTTATGACAAGTAATAGTCATAATTGTACATAACGACAAATCATATTTCTTCATTGCTAGCACATATCACATATGTGACTGCAGTATGCATAACCGATAGCCATCCATATGAGTGAACATATTGTGGCCCCAGATTGTAGACATTATATATGGCCTGTAGACACTACAATTGAAGCTTTACTTCTGCCAATCTCCAATGCCTCAGCATACATATGTTTTAGTTACCTCGGATGAATGGTTTCAGTACATAGCAATCTAAATCGCACAATGTCTTGCTGTATTTGCACTTTGAATACTTCAGGAACATATAGGAAGCTTCAATTGTTCCTTTTACTTCAATTACGGCAATTACCGTAACTTGTTCCCGATTTGGGCTCTTGGAGAATTTCGGAACCGACTTCTTGCAGAAAAGAAGAGAAAGAAGGATCATGATTAATCTACTCCCGCCCTATCTGCTAAATAAAGGGGGCAGCGTAATGTATAGGCAAGATTTTCATTTTCTTTTGAAAATTATCCACTGGAAAAATACGATGTTATCAGAAAGATAGGGTACGATATCCTGAGATCCAAATAGAATATAGCTTATGCTTGAACTTATCGTTTGTGAATTGATTGAACTTGTTGTCAGTGAATTGATCTATGGACTTTATGTGGACTATATATGTTTTATGTGGATTTGTAATGGTATGTTCCATTGTGGACAATACTTAAACGAGTAACAATAAATAATATCTTTATTACACTCACAAAGAGGCACGAAGGTTCAAGGATAACTTAAACGTAAAGATAACTCCAGCAAAGTCTTCATCCACAAGCAACTGACTGGTGGAACACATGCCTAGACATCATCAAACTCACTGAGATACTCCGCTCCATCATTACCTTCTGATCTAATATTTAAGCAAGGGTGAGTACATTTATGATTGATACTCAACAAGTGGGGGAATATACAATCTAACAAGGAAAAACTTGGTTTATAGCAGGCATCATTTTCATTGGTCAAGATTTAATTAAGCATCCTCATTACTAAGGTGCAAGTAAATAACAACCCAATGAAATATAAAGTAAATCATAAGCATCATCATCATAATCAACATATGCATGAATCGATTAAATTTCATATTCCGATATATTAATCATGTGAGCATCCATGCCACTTATGACCGCGAGCTCGGCTGTTATAATAGTTTTTTAGCACTCTACAGAGGTTGTACATGTTCGCCACAATTTGCGTAAAAGTTCTGAAAAACTTTAGACCCAACCATGTTGTGCACAGTAGGAACAATATACCACACTTCCGAGGTGTGATTCCATAGGGACACTATGAGGCCTTTACAAAGAACTCTTATATGTATGTGTTTACTCACCGAAAAGGTTGCAGTACCTCAGAAGAAGGAGCTTCCTTCACCTGCTCAACCGAAGCACAACCCATATCCACCGAACTGACAGCGCAAACACAACACATAGTTCATCTAATTATTCAGCCAAGACCAGCGCCCATATGTATTGTGGTTGTACGGATAATCCCGGGTGGTTCTCCATGTTCCGATTAGAAAGGTGATCTTGTATTAACATGGTACAACATAACAATAAGGATATTCATAATAGTTCGATAGAGCCCACCATAAAATGAAGTTAAGCAACTAGCATAGCTACCCAACATGAAAATAAACTCGGTATGTCAAGGCTTAGGTGAAAAATACTAGTCATCTTTAAATAGGACCCATCAAATTAATGCAACACAAGCATACTAGTAAACATAATCATCACGCAATGTATCTAGGTTGAAAAGAGCATGCAGAGGGAGAAATTCACTTGCCTTCCACAGCAAAGAACTATGGCTCTTCTTCAAAGTCTTGGCCTTGATCTTCCCTCGAACAGACCATTCTCTACATGATCACACAAGTATACAATAAATAAGGATAAAACAATACACCATATAATTTGAAAATACATAAACAAGTGCCTAGTACTACTGTTCATGTAGAACCAATTGTGTGAGCGCAAAGTTCACTCAAATCAGGTTTAAAATGGTTAAAATAAGGCTAAAACAATTTTCAGGTGCTTCTCTGCTATTAAACTAACCTTTCAAGGGCTAAAGCATAAGATCTGCAGGTACAAAACTAGATAAAGGTAGGGGCTAACTCAAAAAGGTTTGGACTGGCCTGCAATTACTTTTGAACTGACATGGATAGCGGATTGATATCACAAAAGATCAGGGACTCTTTTGCAAAATGGACGTGGCTGACTGGTATAGGGTTGTGTTGACATAGATTAGATCTAATCTGAGCTGTAAGATTTGGATCTAAGGGCTAGGGTTTATTGGAGAAGAAGAGGTCACCGGCGGCGGCCTCGCCGGAGTTGGCCGAATCCGGCCCTAGGATGCTCGGTTTTACAGGGTTCAAGGCTCTGGACGAAGCTCGGAAGATGGCAAGCTCAACAAAAGCCTCGGTAAGGCAGCTAGGGCCTCAGGAAAAGCCGGCGGCGAGCTATGGAAGTTGGATGGGACCGGCGAGGTCGTGTGGGCACAGTAGAGCGAGGGAGAATGGGAAAAAAGTGTCCGATGAGTTCATTACCCGTGTATATCTTGGCAACGAAAAGGTGGCGTACCGAGAGATGGACGATGGCTAGTAGTGCTCGAATGGCTGTGTGGTGCTATGGAGCTTGGCGGTTAGGGAACATGGGGCCCGAGAAGGATGTGACAACGCATTAAATGTAGTGGAGGGGGCCCTTGGTGTGCGCGCCACGCATGCCGTGAGGTAGGGGACGGTGCCGACAAGTGGGGCCCATGGGCAGTGAGAGAGACTGCGGGAGAGAGAGAAAAGAGAGAAAGTTGGGCCAGGGGTTTAGCAGGCCAAGAGAGAAAGAAATGGGCCGGTGCAGAAATAGAAGGAGATGGGTTCAGACTAAAAATGAGAGAAAAAGGAGGGTTTTTCTTTTGATTTGAAATAATTTCAAAGTTTTTCAAACTTTTGCAAATTCAAATTTCACTCAACAAAATATCAATGCAGCAGCATGAATGCAACAAAGAATTATTAAACTATAATTAAAATATTGTTCAACTTTTTTATGGGACAAGATTTATATTTTCCATTTAATATATCCTCCACAGTGGGGCATCGACGCCGGTGCCCAAATGATCAAGGGAATCGCTCTCACCGCTGTGCAGCCTGGTTCCCAAAAACTTGCGATGCTCAAAAACTGGGAGCGGAGCAACTACCTGCTCCGCTGCCCATTCAATAAAAAAAAATTTCTTCTTACTCTTGCAATGATTTCTTGTCTATGATGGCGCGGAGAATACGGAAACGGATCACATGTGGGGCCCAGTCTTAATTTGGGCACCGAAGCCCATCGCTGTGCAGTTTTTTTGTTCAGTGCTCATTTACCTATTGTGGGACCCGATTTTTCTTGAGAAAATTTCCTATTTGACACTGGGAAAGTTCCTAATTTCCTATTTGACACTGAAAACTTGAAAATTCCCTATTTGGCCTAGATGCAATTTTTGTTTCCCTATTTGACACTACCGTGAGTAGAGCACGACGACGGTGTTAAATGGCAGATGAAAAGTCCGTTTTCCCCTAGCGTCCTTACAATGTCATTTAGGAATTGACAAAAAAAAATCTCGTTTCATATTGTTAATTTTTTCGGGGGCAGCATTCTCCCCACTGCCACGGCCGTCAATGGGTAGATTGATGGGCCTAATAAGAGAAGATTGATGTGCCTAATAAGAGAATAAACGAACGGCCGTCTACCAGCCCGAGATGCATGGGCGGCCCATGGACCGCCTAGCGTCCGTATTCGGTTAATCCAGCTACTTACTCGTGAATCCGATATCGTGAGTGTAACAGGGTGTGGTTGGCGAGCACTCCTACGGTGTAACTACTGTACCTTCCTGCGGTGTGGGTTTACTACTTTTCATCATCGTGTTGTTCCCCTTTGGAATTGAAATGTATACAACCTACTCCTAGATGTAGTCGGCGAACTTTAGTCCAAAATAAAATAAATAGGGGGCTTGCCCGCCACGTTATCCCCCCCTCCCCGGGCCCCACGCCCCTGTTTTAGCTGACGCCGCCCATCACGTTCACCTTTTTTTTCGTTGGGGCGCATCGCAAATCCGCGCGGGCCCGGCCGCGGCCCCCAGGGGGTTTGACTCCCCCCATCTCTCTCTCTTCTGGCGTGAGGGGTGATTGATTCCCCCTGTCTGGGCAGGGGGTGTTTCCTGGAGAGAGAGAGAGAGAGGTTCAGCGAATATATAAACAGAGCAGCAGGCCAGCTGCGAGCTTCACCGGCCGACTCCCCCGAGGAAGGAAGCAACCCAACCAAATCCGCTGCGCGGTGCCACGGTGAGGAGTTCCAGCGAGACGCCCCCGCCGATCAGGATGAGTTGCGGCGCCGACAAACTCTCCGGCGATGGAGACGCGGCGGAGTACCCCTGCTTGAAGCCGTTCCGCTACCGGCGCCTCATCAGCATGCTCTGGCTCCAAGGCTTCGAAGCAACCGCCGAATCGTACGTCTTTAGTTCGTTCGTCCTCCTTTCTCTTGCCCTGTCGATCGGTCTCTCTGAATGGATCCCGGATGGTGGTTTCTTGAATCGATCGACCTGTTGAGCATGTTCGATCTGTGTTTGTGCAGGATGTTCGATGAGTCGGACGCCATGTTCAGCATGTTCCGCCTGCGGCAGCACATATTGGACGACCAATGGCGCGACGCCCTCCGCTACCTCTCCCGCTTCCTGCCGACGCCGGAGAACGCCCATCGCCCGCTCAGCATCGAGGCCGTCGTCCTCCGCTTCTTCCTCAACGCGCACGCGGTCCTCGCTGACAAAAAGGGCCCCCCCATGTACCTCAGCCACGACACGACCGTCTGCCACGGCCTCATCAGGCTCCGCTGCATCCTCCTCAACGTACTCTGCTGTCGGCACCAACTCAGGGACTCAATTGACTGGGAAAGTGTGAGGCTCAAGGCGGCGGAGATTGCCCGTGACTTGGCTCGTCGGACACCAGAGCTACGAGACGTGATGTTCATGCCGGGCGGCCCGTTGAAGCCGCACAATGTTCTCCCCATTGGTTTTGGGGATTGCTAGCGATCGATTGTGTTCTGCTTCAACACTAGATTGTCCATCTCTAGTTTCATCAGTGCAGTACTTCGCCGATTTGATTTAATTTTGTTTGTTTGCCAGTTTCCACCGGAGGTATCCTCTCAAGAAACGAGTTGCCCGACTGCCAAGAGCCTCTGCTCTTGCCAAGCACTATCTTAAGATAATGAGGAGGTGCTCTACAACGCTATTGCCTTTTCTTTTTTTTTTCTTTTTAAATCTTGAGATAAACCAAACAATTATCATCATTAGCTAAATCTTGCTGTTTCTAAATTTCTTTTTCACCAGTGCATTTTGGTAATGTGTTCTGCAACAATATTCCCTTTTCTTTTGTTTTTTTTTTTCAGTCTGCCAGCTACTTCAGGTCCCTCTCAGGAATCACGTGATGGTAAAATGCCATTCTGCTTATAAACATTTTGCGATTAAGCTAACATTTGCATATGAATGAGCGATATATGTTTTAAAATGCAGAATTGTTAATCGAATCCAAGGCACTGGATTGGGTGGCAGATATTCTAGGTAAACAATCTTGCCTTTACTCTAAATCAGACTTACATGCATGTGATTGACCTTAAGCTCAATATCTTTCTGATAACTGGTCGGTGGCCTGGCTAATTTGTTTTGGATCGAATTATGTATGTTCATTTTTATAGCCAGATATTGTGTCATTATTGTTAATGATGTTTCAGATGAATGCTTAAAAGCTGGTAAACCTCCAGAGTCCCATCAAGTGCTTCCACTTCAGTCAAATGGAATGCAGGGTAAGTTCACACTTTCTTTTTCTGGAAGAGTAAGTTCACACCCTTTTCCATCTGCACTGCTGGCGCCGATGCTTTGCAAAAGAAAACAAACACATACTTTCTTGCCCATGCAAAATTAGAGGAAACTATCTCACCTTAGATTTGTTACTGCTGTGACTAATTTCATCATTATTACACCCAGTCTTTTGCTCCTACTGCACTAATTTTATCAGATAACTATTGTTAAGATCCGTTCCAAGCCCTTACTTGCCTCCATACGATTTATTAATTGCTAAAATTGCTCATTTTTAGTGATCACCAATTGTTAACATCCTTAGCTGTCTTCAATACACAGATCTATGTTTGCATAGTTAAATCTATGAAATTCATCCTTGGTAAGGGGATACGTCATGCGCCATTGATAATGAATTAATGATATATAATCTAGTCAAAACATGCAGTGCACGGTGTCGATCCATTGTTGAAAATACACAGATTTTCATGTTTCAGATTGTTTTTGTTGCTAAATGCATGGAACTTTGTTAATATATGGTATCTGGATTGGGCATAGGAGTCCTTAGGCATGATTTTTTTTAAAATCTAAGGTGAAAAATAATGACCAATTTATGATTAAATACCATCACCGTTTATTTTCCCTACTTCTTCAACTATATTATGAAGTAATAAATCCAATTGGATGCTCTTCATAATACTTCACTATGAAACATTGTATTGAGACCTTATTGTTTGGTTCGTATTTACATTGATTAACTTTTCTTTTGATAGATTTACACTCTTAATGTTTCTATATATTATTCTTTGTTTCATATCTCTTATTTGCTTGACACTTCAGTGTAACAGCCTTGTTAAGCTTTGACATGTTTCTTTTCAATTCAATTATCAAGTACTTGCTAGCTGCCCTTTTTAACTGTTTTTGTTATAGGTGCTACTGTTGCTCCAGTCTTGCCGACTGTGTTTAGTGGCTTGAGATGCCCTTCTACAAACACTGGAATGCCATCAGTAGAAAAGGAAGGTAAATTCCAAACCTTGTTAAGAACACCTGCTGCTCCAATCCTGCAGACGTGCAGAGTATTTTGGTACTTGAACAACTCGGCTAAAACTCAGTTCTCTCATTAGTGACAAATGCAGACAGTAAATCATCAAGCCATGTGCCAACTAATGGTACTCCATTCTTGGGGACTATGCAAGCTCCAGTCTCACAGACTGCGATTGGTTACTTATCAAGCCGTTTTGGAAACTCTGGTGTCGAATTGACGGCAAGGGCAGGTATGTTAACTCAGCATCCTCGTTTTCAGTCCAGCACAAGGCTCCCACCTCTAAAACTTATGCACTATATCATAGATTGTGAAATATATCAAAGTACTAGTCAAATTACTGATAATTATATCTGTTCTAGCACTAGTTCTTCTACGATGGAAGCTCTTTTCCTCAAACTTTATATTATCTTAATTTGTTGGTTACTTTCACACTTTGTTTCCTTGTCAGTTTCCTGGATCGTGTCGTCCTGTTATTCCACTCTAATTAGTAGTAGCTTATAATGTTAGTCTAGTGCCCTTGTAGAATTGTGACGCCACCTTATTGGTTGTGATTACACAAAAGAACTTTGCATGACTTAGTGCACTATAATAAATCACTTCCATGCAGTAGCAACGTCTGGCTGTTTCCATATCTGATTGTGAACTCACTGCAGGTGCCCCTACTACTCCTGCATCGCAAACTATGAACTTGAGAAGATTTGCTGAACACTTTACTAGCTTCATGTTTTTTTATTCAGACAAACTCTATCTGCACAGTTCTTCTCTGAAACTTTAGCTGTTTGAGAACAGTATCTGTAGAATTTAAGTGAACATATACTCTAAGTATTCTTTGTACATAACTGTTCAGTTAAAGTACCATGATTGGCTATAAGAATGCATAGGTTGTTTGTTTATAATGTAGTACGCTAATTCAGTTGCTCCTTGATAGTTGAAAACTGATGGTCAATGGCTTGTATTAGATAGCAATAACACGCTAAATTCTCCATGTCTTCTAAACGGTGGAAATGGTTTCAGTTATGGCCAGATAATGTGTCAGTATGTTTAATTAATGATTTTTCAGATGAATGTTTGAAAGGTGGTAAACTTCCAGAGTCCCATCAGGTGCTTCCACTTCAGAAAAGTGGAATGGAGGGTAAGCTACTTGTGAAAAAATTCATTGTGCAAACTTAATATCTAGATTTTGCATGGGATGTTTTATTTATTTAATCCTTCTTGGTAGCATCTCCATAGTGAAATTATGCCAATCAGCTCTCAATAGCTCTTTTCATTTCTACTTTAGCTTATCGCTCATGCTTTGTGAAAGTAAACTAGCACATACTTTCTTACCATGCAAAATTAGAGAAAACCATATCACCTTAGATTTGTTACTGATGTGACTAATTTCATCATTACAGTCTTTTGATCCTACTGCACTAATTTTATCAGATCACTTGTTAAGATAGTTCCAAGCCATTACTAGCCTCCGTAAGATTGATTAATCCCTGAAATTGCTCATTACTAGTGATCACCAATTTTTAACATCCTTAAGCTGTCTTCAAAAGAGAGATCTTTCTTTGCACAATTATATTATAAAATTCATCCTTCGTAAGGGGATACGATATGTGCCATTGATAATGAATTAATGATATATAATCTAGGAGTTTTTTTACAATGATTGATAAGTACCGGCTGGTACTACCAGGTACTTGCAGGTACTTTTCATGGTACTTAACAGTAATTTTAACTAGAATTTCAAATAAATAAATACCTGGGCTCATTTTTCTAGTACTTGGGCCCACAATTTTGGTACTTTTTGGTACTTTTGGATGGGTATTTAGACATAGTTCCCACCGTTGGATTCTATATCCTGGTAGTACTATGGTACTTGACAATCATTGTAAAAGAGCTCATAATCTAGTGAAAAGATGCAGTGTTGTGCACTGCGTCCATCCATTGTTGATTATACACAGACTTTGATGTTTCAGACTGTGTTTGTTGCTAAATGCATGGAATTTTGTTAATATACGTATCTAGATTGGGCATAAGAATCCGTAGGCATACTTTATAAAATCAAAGCTGAAAAATAATTACCAAACTTATGATTATTGATTAAATACCATCACCGTTCATTTTTTCCCCTATTTCTTGAATTATATGAAGTAATAAATCCAATACTTCACTATGAAACATTGTATTGAGACCATGCTTAAGGCCTTCTATATATTATTCTTTTGTTTTACATCTCTTATTTGCTTAAGGCCTTCTATATATTATTCTTTTGTTTTACATCTCTTATTTGCTTGACACTTCCGTGTAACAGCCTTGCTAGGCTTTTACATGTTTCTTTTCAACTAGTAACACGTACCTTGCTACCTGCCCCTTTTAACTGCTTTTGTTATAGGTGCTACTGCTGCTCCTGTCTTGCACCCTGTGTTTAGTAGCTTGGCATGCCCTTCTACATACCCTGGGATGCCATCAGTGGGAAATGAAGGTAATTTCCACGCCTTGTGTTAAGAACACCTGCTACTCCAATCGTGCAGAATATTTTGGTACTTGGACAACTCTGCTAAAACTCAGTCTCTCATTAGTGACAAATGTAGGCAGTAAATCTTCAAGCCATGTACCAACTAATGGTACCCCATTCCTGGGGAATATGCACGCTCCAGTCTTGCAGACTGCGATTGGTTGCTTACCAAGCCGTTTTGGAAACTCTGGTGTCGGATTCATGGCAAATGCAGGTATGTTAACTCAGCAGCCTCGTTTTCACAGCAGCACAATGAATCCCACCTCTAAAACTTATGCACTATATCATAGGTCGTGAAGTATGTCAAAGTGCTAGTCAAAGGGTGTATTACTGATGATAATATCTGTTCTAGCGCTAGTCAATATTTTAAATAGCAAGCTAAGCCATTTAGCCCCTAACATAAAAAAAACTGGCTAATAGCCCGGCTAAATGGAGCTATAGCGGCAAATAACGGCTAAATTGCACGTAGAAGCAAAAAGCTTCATCCTCTTCAATCAAGCTATAGCCAGCTATAGTGGAGCCTTTAGCCAGCTATTTAAAACATTGGCACTAGTACTTATATCTCTTCTACTATGGAAGCTCTTTTCCTCAAACTTCACATTATCTTAATTTATTTGTTGGTTACTTTCACACTTTGCACATGTTTCCTTGTCAGTTTCCAGGATCGCATCGTCTTGTTATTCTGCTACGATTACTAGTAGCTTATAATGATAGTCTAGTGCCACTGTATAACTGTGATGGCACATTATTGGTTGTGATTTATACAAAAGAATATTGCATGAGTTGTATGTGCACTATAATAAATTACTACACTGCCATGCATTAGCAATGTCAGACTTTTGCTGCCTGTTTCCATATTTGATTGCAAACTCACTGCAGGTGCCCCTGCTACTCCTGATGTCTCGCAAACTGTCAACTCGAGAAGATTTGCTGAATACATTGGTAGATTTACTGGCCTCATGTTTTTTGTTCAGACAAACTCTCTACACAATTCTTCTCTGAAACTTAATAGTCTTTCGAGAACTGTATCTGTAGTATTTTAAGTGATCGTATACTCTCTAAGTATTCTTTGTAAATAACTGTTTAGTTAAAGTACCATGATTGGATACAGGAATGCAGAGGTTGTTTGTTTATAATATAGTATGCTAATTCAGTTACTCTTTGATAGTTGAAAACTGATGGACAATGGCTTGTATTAGATAGCAATACCACGCTAAATTTATCTCCCTATCTTATTAACTGAAGCATCTTGTAATGGTACATTATATTTTGACCTTACCATTTGGCACATGTCCTGTATGCTTATTATGAACCTTTTTTCTGCTGAAGTTATCTTTAAAATATATATTCCTAAGTTATTCATAGCTTGGCACGCCCTTGTATGAACCCTAGGATGCCATCAATGGCAATAGGAGGTAAATTGACAAATCTTGTGCTAAGAACACCTGCTGCTCCAGCCTTCCTATTTAAGTACTTTGACAACACCTGCTAGAAACTCGGGTTTCTCACTGGTAATAAATGCAGGTAAATTGAGAAGCCATCTGCCTACTCCTGGTGCTCCGTTCTTGGGGACTATGGGTGCTCCAGTCTCACAGACTGCGTTTGGTAGCCTAACAAGCCATTGTGAAAAATCTGGTACTGCATTGATGGCAAAGTCAGGTATGTCATCCGAGCACTCTGTTTTTTTTTTTTTTGAAAGATTAGCAGGAGCACCGCTATGTCACACTCTGGCCTTCATAGAAGGCAAAAGTCCCCATCTGTACAATTCAATCGTGAGTTACTATTATACATGGATGATACAAATATTTGTCCTGGGAATATTTGTATATATCTTAAATTTATTGATGGAAGTGCTTGTCCTCAAACTATGTATTAATTTTAATCTATCTGTTCCCTTGTGATCTTCCGAGATTATTATTGCTCTGCTGTTTTCCAATGTTTTCTAGCTTATATTAATATTCTATTGTAATTGTGGCCTTTGAGGTAGTTTTGCTTGCTGGTTCCCCGTAGAAAGCATTTTGTATGAGTTTTATGGGTACATTATAATTAAGTACTGCACTGCCATGTAGGAGTAAGATCAGGCCCCTGCACTTGAACAATAGACCTGGCTTTCCATATCTAATTTCCAAAACTCACTGCAGGTGCTCCTGTTGCTCTGGTCTCAGAAACGATGAACGTGACTAGTCATTCTGGAGACTCTGGTAACTTACTGAAAACACTCAAATTTTTAGTGGTCACAGAAAACTAGTAAATATGATATTCGAATGAACATGTGTTGCTCTATGTACTATGTCAATAACTGCTTATTTATCATGATTAATAATGAGAATGCATAAGTCATTTCTTTTCCGAAAAATACAGTATGAAAATTCAGTATCTCTGAAGAAAAGAAAACTGCTGTCGATGTCCTATAGTACATAACAACGCTGTGATAAATATTTCCTTTTGGAACCAGAAAAAGTAATTGGGTTCAGTTAAGCCCCCTTGGCTCACTTCAATGTGCTGCGGCCTACACTCTCTCTGATACCTCGTCATGATACATTCTAATGTGACCTTACCATTTGGTTCATGTACATGTGTTTACTTTCTTCTGTGGAGGTTATCTTGAAAAGATTTACGGTGCTCAAGTTGTGCACTATGTTATCCTTGAGTTTGCTTCTGGTCTTATACCTATTTCATGTGAATGATAATTCAGAGCCAACACTTCTGTGTAACAGTGTGGTCAAGCATTGATGTGTTTCTTTGTACTATACTACTTAATAAGTACATATCTCCTGCTGGTTTCAACTTTTGAACTTGGTACAGGTGTTCTTGTTGCCCCAGTCTTGCAGAATATGTTTGGTACCTTGTCAGGCACTGCTGCAACCAATGGAATGCCATTAGTGACAAACGCAGGTAAATTGACTAAAACATGCTTCTCAGGACAACTATTATCACATATCATTTTTGGTCGACTGTCCCTCTCACAAACTCTGAAACCTGATCGTTGACAAATGCAGTCCAATCAACAGGCCTTGCACTGACTCCCGTTGCCCCAAATGTAATGTCTACGTTCGATGTTCCAATCTCGTTGACTCCAGTTGGTGGCTTTACAAGCACTGCTAAGAACTCTGGGCTCTCGGTGATGAAAAATAATGCAGGTAAATTAATTGCACACACTTGTTTGATGCTAGGATAAGCCTTCTTCATCTGCACGCTTGATCTAGTGTATTGTTGCTTGTGAGAACATCAAAAGCGTTGGTCAGGAATAATGCACCATTGATACAATATTTGACCTTTCATGTTAATTCAATCATAAATAGTATTTGATCTATACGTAACATGCAGTGGCTTTGATTTCCCACATAGTCAGATTTGTATACCAAATTCTTTGGTCTGACCTGTATTTCCTGAAAAAAAATCCTGTGCTCCCATTTGTATTAAGAATCACATCTAACTGCAAGGAAGCATAGGCCTATTCCATACGTTATAATTCCATAATGGTCAAAGTTGAACATTATGTAGTACTGTTGTGCCAACTTTCTTTTCTTCATAGAGGAAGTTCAGTACACCTGGCAACCTGTAGCCATTTCTAAATGATAGAACCCATTGCAGGTGCTCCTGTTGTTCCAGCCGTGAAGATTACAAGCTTAGCAAGCCATAATGAAAACTCTGGTAATTTAACTAAACACCATCTAGAGGTTTTTGTACAGGAAGCTTTGTGACTATATGCACAATAGACCCCTGAAACACTTTGTGACTATGCAGAACTCTTCACAGTTTCTGTTATTTCATGTTAATAATTAGCACTTATGACTCCTTTTGTTTCAATACTTATTCATGTGCACATCCTACTTATTCTTGGCCACCTGCAAATGCTTATTTTCACTCTATTCAGATTCTGCTAAAAAAATTTAGATTGCAGAAGAAACTGATGTCATTAAACTAAAGGCAGTCTTCTAGTTGTTTTCAAATCTTCTGGTCCTTGAACTGCTTAGTATTAATGAGAAGGATTAATGACAAGTGTTTACAGTCCTTGAATATCAAGTGTAAATTTTGGTTCAGGGCGACACTATCTATGTCCTAATATATATTATACTCAATCCAGTGATCATTAATGAGAAGGATTTGTGTAAAGAGGTTAGCAGTGCCGAGAATGGCCACCAGAGCTTATATCCATGGAAGAATACAAGGGAGGAGCCCCGTGTTCTGGATGAGGATCTTCATCTGAAAAAGAAACAGAACTCCAGTGCTTTTACAGAACTCCAGTGCTTTTGGCGAAGGAAGTCTGGTAAGATACTGTTTTTTGTTGCTTATTTGAGTTATTAGGAATGTAAACACGCACGGCACTCTTTTCTTTTCTCTGCAGTGCAGAAGAAGAATAACATATTGTTGACCATGCTTTACAAACCAAGACACCTTTCTTAACATATAGACTTGATGCGTCAGATTGTCTATTTAACAATATATTGCAGTGAATTGTGCCAGAGATGGTTGGGGTATGCTGTGCTGTTTTACTAATGTTTTGGTAGTGGTAATAAACTGTTCTCTGCTACGAATATGCAACTATATATGCTGTGTTTTTTTTTCTGTTAGAGAGGAACTAAGCTGCACCTACTCTTGATTATCCTTCTGATTTATCAATCTAGAGTAGCTTTAATAATCCAAAATTTGATTTGTAGTACTTGTTTCTCAAGCTTGGCCGGTAGGCCACCTGATTATTAAACCTCAAATATTCTTGTAATTCTGGGTTTCACTGAATTCATTTTACGGCACGAGACATGCGCTTAACTGTATACATAAATAGCAGGCATTTGCTTCTGCATTTACTGTTCTCTTATCCGTTAATGATATTTGTTGGACTGCATGCAGGCACCTACCCTTGAAGTTTGAGCTGGGAGAGATTGGCAGTGCATGCACAACGAGGGCTGAGCTGAGGAAATCGACCGCTCCACACCAGTGCTGTTAGATGATCTTCAGTTCTATTCCTAGGCTAGAACGTAATGTTATTAGGATGTTATTGCACAACTGTCTTGAGTGCCTGTTACGTATAACTATGAGTGAGATACCGGATGAAGTTACTCTGCGTTGGTGCCGGTGAACCAGAAGAAGAATATAATCTTATGGGGTCATGTGAATCAACTCATAGACAATCTCGCCAGCCGCTTGCCTAACACGTTCCCTATCATTAATTATTTATTAATTACTTTTAGCACAAGGGGATTACATAATTTGATCCAAGGAACAAGGATATATACAAATAAAGTGCATCTCAAATTGCAAGCAAAACCTATGAAAAAAACGTCAGGCAAAAAGATCAAATGAAATGAAATACTCTGTACAGCAACCACACTACCTGAGATGTTGCTTGGCATGGAGCGCGGTGAGTATGATGCAACGGATCCTGAGGGAGCCATGGCAGACGGTCCTGTCATGCTTGTGGTACCTGCGGAAGTATGCGGCGTACTCGTCGCCTTGTTCGTGCCGGCGAGGATGTCGGCCAGGTCCATGTGGATGGTGAGGAAACGGTGCAGGACCTTGCCCTCGACGCTCAGGCCTCCTCGCCTTCCTCCGGCACCAGGGCCTCAAAACCACCTTCGAATCGTGCGCTCCCCTCTCCACAAATCCTTCCATCCCTCTCGATCGCCCGCCTGCTGCCATTGCTATCCGCTAATAACTTGGTCGCTGTAATCTGCTGCCGCAGGATGGTCCACGAGACGGACGCTTTCTTCTCCGTAGCGCACCTGCAAGACTTGATGAGGCGAGGCCAGTGGCGCGGTGCCATGGCTTACCTCTCGCGTTTCCTCCATCCGAGCGACGACGACCGCCGCCCGCTGAGCATTGAGGCCGTAGTCCTGCGCGGCTTCCTCGCCGCGCACAAGAAGCTGGCCGACACCGTAGGAAAATAAATTGGCTTAATGCTCTGCCGGGAAATAAAATTAGGATTGGAACAAGTTGTGAGGGGTATGGTACTTGCCCAGCATCATGCTTCTGTTTTTCTTGGATGTTCGTCGTCAAAACAATATATTATACTATTTTCTAACGGTAAAATAAATGCCATTTACTTTACACTACTAGATTCAGAATATTCACTGACGGGACTTTTTAAGTGGCTGAGGGTGGTTGGGGGGGGGGGGGGCTGCAATCATTAGCATTTTCCTCTTCTAGTGGACCATTTCTTGTGAGAAAAATGGAATTCCCAACAAACATTCACCGACCACAAAAATCGGACAAGGTGAACAAAAGGGCTCGTCGGCCACCTGCTGGATTTCTCTCAGCGAAAGACGCAAATCCAGTAGTGTTACCAGCCTACGTAGTTCTCATAACTTTACTAGACCGTTGTTAAGCACAACAACACTGACACAATACATCGATCTGAATACATATAAGCAGTACAACTGCAGCCACTAGATTATATTTAGAGAGGGAATGTCATAGAATTTCTCAGAATTGTCTACGTTCTAATTAAGCTCACCATTGATCTCCTCATCAATGTTTTCACCACCAAGGAGGGCTTCACTAGCAGCAGAAGATGGGCCAAGAGGAGCTTCGTGAGTAGCCATTGCAGGAAACATAGGGTGCTCGAGAGAAACAGCAGATGGCACAAGGCCAAGAGGAGCTTCTTGAGAAGCCATTGCAGGAAACACAGGGAGCTGACTTTGACTTGAGGGAACCATGTGGAAGTTCATACCAGAAAAGCCTCCTAGATCTTCTTGAGTAGCCATTGCAGGGAACATAGGGAGCTGATTTTGACTTGAGGTGACAATGTGGAAGTTCATACCAGAAAAGCCTCCTAGAGCTTCAGGGAAAGAGAGCTCGTGAGAGAGTGGGAGCTGACTATGACTTGAGGGAACCATGTGGAAGTTCATAGCAGAAAAGCCTCCAAAACTTCTCTGCCCAGCTTCAGTGCTCAACAATGAGCCATCAGGGTTGGAACTCAAAGTAGGTACCGGCCAAGCTTTGGCGCTTGAAGATGCACCGAATGCAGGTTCTGATTGCATCATTGCTTCTCTTGTGTTGGTAAAATGACTAGGAAGCATCTGGGAAGCCTGCCTAGAAATTCCAAAAGTTTCAGCGTGTGTGCTCACTGAAATCTTGATGTTCCCAAGAGCTTCATGAATTTTCATCCTCACATTCTCCTTAATATCATTGTTTGATATCAGACAGAGATCATTAACCATAGTAATTACTTCATCTAGGCCCCGGTTAATACCCATCAAAGTAGTGTAAGGCTCCTGGGTACTTCCTGATGGAATCTCAGTGCGTCGAGCCTTTTCAGACCTATAGGCAGCGGTTTGATTCCCCAGCTTCACCTTGCGTCCAGCACTTCCGCTGACATCCATTTTCTCCTTCAGTGATTTTTCCTGTCCCACCAAAGAATTGTACACTTCCAGAGCATGAGCAGTGATATTATCACATTTCTGACCACCAATGTGCTTCACAACAACATCTAGAATACTTTTGTTTTTTGGCATCTGCTTATGGCACAGCAGACAGCGAGCAACCAATCCTCCTGTGGATGTTTCGCTTATCTTTACCATGGAACGCCAACCAATGCTTGCATGCTTCCTGTGATTCAATCTAGATTGATAGGACAAAAATAAGCACATTTGAATTAATGCATATATATAGGAATAAATATCTTGGGAGGAAATATATACCCGAGTGTAGCTGGTGCATAAAATCTCATGTAATCATTGATTGCATCAGCCGATCCATCATTTGACAATGATCTATTTACCAAAATTACACACACTAATAAATTAAAGAAATACTAATAGCCGTAATATGTATTGTAGGATATATGAAGATAGCTTACTCTTCGTTGCAGAGGTTCTGAAGAATTGAAGAAATCTCTTCTAAGGTTATCCTGGTTCACAAACTCACTGCTTGATAACCCCAGGGGTATGATGTAGTTGTCGACACATGTAGCTAGCTCACGGGGGCCTTGCCTTGGATCACACATAATGTCTATAAGTTGTCCTTTGCGACAGTATAGAAAGAGTGAAGCATGTTCTTGAATGACATCACTTCCGTGGGTATGAGGCACGTATTTACTCAAATATGACTCTAATTTATGCCATGCATTGGCCATAATCATATCAAGCACTCTAGAGGCATTGTAAGGGTCTCTGTAAAAAAAAAAGGCAGACAACACAATGAAAAGTTTAGTTAGAAGTAAATCCTAGTGCGCACTCTCTGCATCACAGCCTACTGGGCTTGAATGCTTACTTGTGCCTGAAAGAACTAAAACTAATATTTTTGGATATGGAACAAGGGAGGGAACATGAATCAAATTTTGGATATGATTGTTTCTACCAGTTAGCATTTCAAGAACCAAAAGTGAAGAAAATATCGGAAGACAAGTATAACACTTAGTTCAGTTAGTAGGTGTAATCTAATTAAGTTTTATCAGAACTTTCATAGTGCGAAATGAGTATGTGCAGGTGACCAAGAATTGTGGCATCAAGTATTCAAGTAAGCAGCCCACTGGCAATGAGTGTAGTTTTTCAACTACCATGGATGAAATAGGACACGAAAACGTTGAATTTAACAAACAGTGAGACATGAAAACATTCCACGCATCAGTATATCAATCAATCAAATATCACGTACCAGCCAAGTCTATACCATGCTCGCAGGTATTTTTCTGGTCACTTGTAATGAGTAATTTCAGGGATCAACACATATGGAGATTTCTTATCATTTGATCAGAAACTTGATGGAAATGCTTATTGGATGAAATAGGACATGAAAACATTGAGTTAACAAACAGTGACATAAGGGCAAGTTTTACATATATAGGACTCAAGCTTAGCCTGCTTAGGTAATATTCTAGTGAATATACCCAGTGACATAAGACTCAAATACCCCTGAATAAGCTTACTCTAATGAGTATACTAAAGACATAAACACAAGACTTAAACATACTAAACGGGCGTAGTGGTGCTTTGACATGGGCGCCAGCCTTCTTCTATCATTTCTACCCCTAAGTCTTGTGCTGCAAAGGCTTCTGGGAGTTCATCTTCTCTTCTTGATATTTAGGCCAAGTCTCGAGAAGTTTTCTAAGGGGTCTGGATAACCACAATCCTTGTGCTCAACTCTTGGAACTTGACTCTACCGCCAAGCAATTTGGTGAGGCAGTTCGCAAGTTGATCCTGCGTGCTAATGTGGTTGGCCTTGATGCTTCCCTCTCCCACACAGCTTCTGATGAAGTGATATCTCACCCTGATGTGTTTGCTGCGCTCATGGAAGACAGGGTTCTTGGCCAACACCAGAGCGGACTTGCTGTCCACCCGAAGCTCCACAGCCTCGGCATCTCTACCAATGAGATCACTGAGCAGTCAAGCCAACCAGATAGCCTGAGTCGATGCAGTGGTTGCAGCGATGTACTCCGCCTCCCAACTATAGTTTGACCGATTGCAAGCTGACGAGACACTTGCCAAGGTAGATGAGCGACCCACTCGTGCTCTTGCTCGTGTCCATGTCGCCAGCATGGTCACTATCACTGTAACCAATGAAATACGTCACACTTCGGCACCTCAAGTAGAACAGGACGAGGTCGAGTGTATCCGCGGCGTAGGGTAAGACCCTCTTGATCGCCTGCTGATGATCCACCATCGACCGCTGCATTAAGTGACTGACGTAACCGACGGCAAACGCCAGGTCCGGTCGTGTGTGGGTGAGGTATACATGTACAAATGGGCGGCCCGGGGTGGCCTGGTAAAAAACCAGGCCGGGCCTGGCCTGGCCCTATCCCCCACCAGGCCAGACCGGGCTGGCCTGCGGGCTGAGGCGACGGCCCAAGCCCGGGCCTGCAGAACGTTTTTGGGCCGGGCCAGCCCGGAAAGCCCGGCCACAAATAAAGGGCCGGGCTGGCCTATAGCCCACGAATAGAAAAAAAACCAAAGTTTCAGTGTTCAACATTCTAAATTTATAGTTTCAACATTTATTAATTTCTACTTTAACATCTTATATGTGCAGTTTCAACATTTTGAGTCTCAAATGTTGAACATGTTCAAATCTAATGTTGAGATATTTCATTCACGTTGTTAAGTTAGCACAATTAAAATGTTGAAGATGGATAGGAGCCCCGGATGGAGGAGACACCGGGCCCTAACCGGCCCGTTCTCTTTCCAGCGGGCCAGGCCGGGCTGGCCTGCAGACCGAGGTGACGGCCCAGCCCGGCAGCAGGTAACAGGCCGGGCGAGCCTGGGCCCGCAAAAGACCAGGCTGGGCCAATAATTCGGGCTTTTGGGCGGCCACCGGGCTGCGGGCTTTTTTTACATCTATAGGGTGAGGTAGCGTAGGCTCCCCACTAGACGCTAGCAATGGGTGGCATCCACCTCTTCATCGGTGTTGTCCCGGCTCAGCGTGAGTCTCTCCTCCATTGGAGTAAGAGATGGGTTGCAGCCAGCGAGTCCCGCCAGCTCGACTATGCGCTTGGCGTAGGCAGTTTGCCGAAGGTGTCGCTCTGCCAGACCTCAATCCCCAGGTAGAAAGAGAGCAGCCCCATATCACTCATCTGGAATGCGGCCCTCATTTCTTTCTTGAATGCCTCCACCTTTGCTTCCTTGGTGCCTGTGATCACCAAGTCGTCGATGTAGATGCCCACCAGTAGTGCATTGCCGTCTCTGGCCCGCCGGTAGACCACCGCTTCGTGTGGGCTTTGTTCAAATCCCATGGACTTGAGTATCGAGTCCAGCTTGGCGTTTCACACCAGTGGCACCTGGTGCAGCCTGTAGAGCACCTTGCGCAGGTGGAGAACCTTGTTCTCCTAACCGAGGATGGCGAAACCCAGCGGTTGTCGAACGTACACCTCCTCCTTCAACTCGCCGTTGAGGAATCAGTTCGTGCAACACGGGCGAAGTCGTCACCGAAATCCACTCCCTCTTGCAGGACGAACATCCGCACTACGAGCCGAGCCTTGCGCTTGACGATTGCCCTAGTCTTATCCTTCTTCATCTTGGACACCCACTTTAGGGTGATTGCTTGATGGTCGGCTATAAGATCTGCTACCTCCTAGGTCTCGTTCTTCTTCACGGCTTCCATGTCCTGTTTCATGGCTGTGCACCATGACGCTTGTTCATCCGCTTTAGCGAACGAACGTGGATCGCCGTCCTCACGCACCTGGTGCAGCTCCGGCTCCGGCTCCTCATGAAGGATGCTCTCCATGGTGTAGTACCACAGTGGCTCACTGTGATAGTTCACGTCGAGGTGATCCTCATCATCAGAGAGTGGAGTAAAAAAACTCCATTGGGGTTGGGGATGAGTACGCCGGAGTCGAGACGTGGTTGATGGAGTAGGAAGTGGTGTAGTTGAGTTGTCGTGGTTGGAGGCGAGGCGATCAGGATCAGTCTGGCCGCTAGAGTTGGGGACTAGGTCGTCGGAGTCATGGACAAGGTCACCGGTACTGGTCTCGACAGTGTGGGAGGCATGCTCGTTGAAGAGGAAGAAAGTGGACATGCTCGACGATGAAATTTTTGAACGTCGAGGCACCACCACCATCCACAGCACCGATCCATGCCCATCCTCTCCCTTCATCGAACACAATGTCACATGTCATACACACACGCTGTGTCACCGGGTCAAGGATTCAATACGCAATCACTCCATCGGCGTACCCGGTGAATACCCTAGGGGTGCTCTGGTCGTCGAGCTTATTGGCATGGTTGAGTCATTGATGAACGTGAGGTAGTCAAAGATGCAGAGGTAGCTGACTGCCGGCTTGAACCCATGCCAAGCCTCGTATGGCATCTCGCCATCGAGTGCCTTGGTGGGCGAGCAGTTGAAGATGTGGACGGCGGTCATCACTGCCTCCCCCCAAAAGATGGTCATCATCCCTCTCTGCTTGAGGAGGGCATGTGTCGTAGCCACCATCATCTGGTTGCATCGCTGGACGACGATGTTCTACTGCAGAGTGTACGACGTGGAGTAGTGACGCTGAATTCCCTCATCGGTGCAGTACGCTGCGAACTGAGCCGCCGTGAATTCGCCACTATTGTCGGTGTATAGTACCCTTAGCTTGTGGCCACACTCCTCCGCGGTGACTTGGAGACATTTGATGGTGTCCACCACAGCTGCCTTGGTGTCAAGAAGGATTGCCCACATGTAGCGGGACATGTCGTTGACAAGGACGAGGAAGTAATGCCAACACCAGAGGCCGGCAGTGTCACCGGCCCACAGAGGTCCTCCTCTGCTTGGTGATGACGTAGATGTCATAGTGTTTCTCCACGTGCTCCACTCATGGCATGCCTCACACCATCTCCTTGGTGTGGAGCTGCTTCAATGCCTTGAAATGGAGGTGAGCTAAGCGCTCATGCCAACGCCATGCCTCGTCATCACGATGGGCGTTGAGGCAAAGTGGTTGCGTGATGTTGGCATGGAGAACATAGAGACGGCTGCCTCAATGCTTCACCTTGGCGACAAGCCAACCCTGCGGATCCCACATGGAGCACGCCATGCTCGATCTCCACCTGCGATCCATTCTCATCAAGCTGCCCTAGGCTGATGATTGAATTGCTGAGCGCGGGATGTAGTAGACACCAGTGAGTAGTCGATGCTCACTGGTCTTGGCGACGAAGATGACCGAGCCCGCCCCTGCGATCTCCACTGTAGAGGCATCCCTGAATTTGATGGATCCCCTCACCGTGGAGTCGAGGTCGGAGAAGTACTCCCGTCATCCAGTCATGTGATGGGTGGCACCGGTGTCAAGGTACCAACCATCAATCTTGTTACCGTTGGAGCACGAACCGAGTAAGGCGTGAGCTCGCAGTTCATCGAGGTGAAGAAGAGTGGTGGCGCTTGGGGCTGCGTCGACCGGCTTAGGTGAGGGATGCAGCTCGATGCTCCCGTGGATCATGAACAGAGTAGGCTCGTCATCGGCCTGAGCTTGCGCAACATGAGCCTGCCACCTCCCTGCTTTGGCCACGTGCAGTACTTGGCCCAGTTGCCAGTTCAACCACAGCTATGATAGGCATCATCCCTGGTCGCCTTGCGCCAGTGGCAGACCTGTGACCCGGTCTACCTGGGCTCCAGCCCTGGTCCTAGGCCAAACTTTGCTTGGAAGCTAGCTTAAAAACTAAAGTAATCTTAGACCTAAAATTGAGTTGCGACATATCATAGTCAGCTTAGCCCGGGGCTTAGTTCAATCCTAGGTCCGCCCCTGCCTTGCACTCCCCATCGTCGCCGCCACGAGGACACGGAGCCTTGTCCTTCATGCGCTGCTGGCGTGCATGGTTGCTCGAGGTCCCGGACGCCATCCCCTTCTTCTGCTCTCTTTGCCGAGCTTGCCACTACTCGTGGGTGAGAAAAAGCTTGCCGCTTGCAGCAGCTGGATCGATGGAGGACGGACGGTCGACGGCCTAGAGCCGACCCATCACCTTCTCAATCGTGGGCTCGGAGAGGTCCAGGAGAGTCTCCACCGTGAGGGTGACTCGGGTGTACTTGTCATGGACGACGGGCAGGAGCTTCTTGATGGCCAGCTCCCCACTGAGGTCATCGTCGCCGTACAACTCTAGCTTCTGCACCAGGACAGAGAGGCGAAACGTGAAGTCATTGCTGTCCTTGCCGGATCAAAACGCCAGACGATCCCACTCTTACCGGAGCTCCTAGAGAGTGGATCTCCTCGCCCGATCACTCCGGATGCGCGACGAGGCAATGGGATCTCATGCATCCTCCATGGTATGCTTCTTGGAATAGAGGCCACCTCCGACGGGACTGCCCCAAGAAGTGCCTCCAGAGCTCACCGGTCTTTGTGCTCGTCGACGTCGCTGAGGCCGATGGCGTCCCACATCTGTCGTGTCTGCAGCTTGACCTTCATGACCGAGCTCCAGTCTGTGTAGTCCATCTTCATGAGCAGTGGCCAAGGGGTGCCTCCGCCTGTCTCCTTGAAGACAGTCTAAACGAGAGACTACTGCCTAGCTCGTTCGTAGTGACGAGAGCGTGGTTCTAGGGGAGAAAGACCCGCCAGATATGCTCTGGAGTCGGGGACCGGTGCTGATACCTCCTATGTTACCAATGCTCTGCATCGACATCGGCGTCATCCTCCGAGGCTAGATTGGAGTAGTCACCACCGCCGCCCGCCACAGGATCTGTGTCCGTAGCTTGCGCCTCCCGTAGCCCGGCCATGCCCTCGGTCACAACCCACTGGGATTTAGCAACTTGGGCCTCACGGTCCTGCATGGCCCTAGCCTGCTGGTCCTTCAACTGCTGCTCCCCCGCCACCCACTTCACCTCCTCCTGCACTTCGAGCGGAACTCGCTCCTCCTGTGCTTGGCGCTCCACCCGTGCCAACGGTAGCTGACGCTCGGTGCACGCACGGCTTCGGCCGTCGCCGCACCGTCTGCTATGCGACCACCTGCACCATCTTATTTGTCGCGACTATGCCGCGTGCTCGTCGTGGTAGAGGCATGGCTGCGAGCTGGTGGCACCATATGGCCGGGAGAGGAGACGGGAGGAAGAGAGGTAGGTGCAACAGTGGTGGATCCGCCGGATCCACCACGGAAAGGCCGATTCTATGTCAGAATCTAGTCTGGCCACTGGCCGGGGTCGAGGTCGGGGAGGGGGAGTGGCGGTGCTGGTGGAAGAGGAGTTCGAGAGAGGAAAACCTAGGCTCTAGATACCAATTGTTGGCCCAAATGTGATACTCTTCTCATTAGTTCAATAAGCCCATAGTACAATTTTTACATATAAATAGGACTCAAGCTTAGGTAACATTCTAGTGAATATTCTCAGTGACATAAGACTCAAGTACCCCTGAATAAGCCTACTCTAATGAGTATAGCGAAAGACATAAACACAAGACTTAAATATAACGAGTCTAGTGGTGCTTATACATGGGCACCAGCCTTCTTCTATCAGTTTAATATTTCACCACAGATAAAATATATTTCATAGTGTGAAATGAGTATGTGCAGGTGACCAAGAATTGTCATCACGTGTTCAAGCAAGCAGACCACTGGTTCCAGTGTAGTTTTTGAACAACAATGGATGAATAGGACATGAACACATTGAATTTAACAAAACCTTGCATGCATCAATCAGTCAAATATTACTTACAAGTCAAAGTTTATACCACACTAGCTAATATATTTTCTGGTCAATAGTAATGAGTAATTTTATGGATCAATGCACATATTGAGGTTTCTCACCAGTCATCATTAGATTAGAAACTATGATGGACAGTATTTATAGGATGAAATAGGACTTAAAACGATGAATTTAACAAGGTTCATGCTAAGATACTACAATTACTCCTTAGGAGGTAAGACTTCAAACGAATCTTAGCCCATGATTTTATTTTTGAACTGCATTTATAATTAAAATATATGGCAAACAAGTAAAAATACTCATAATATGCACACACACCTTGCATGCCATCAATCAATCAATCAATAAAATACTACTTGTTTTCTTTAGTGTGATTTAGCAGTGAAACTTTGCTGACCATGCATGTATATTGGAATTGGAGAATTTAATATACGAGCATATGGAATTGGCGGGCGAGTTGAACATCCAGTAATTGTAATTACCTTGCCCCATGAGCATCTGCCTCATCTCCAGTTTGTGCAAGCCCTCCAGTCGGCTGCCGTCCAAGCAGCATGTACTGGCCCTGAAAGCCGGATGCCCCAGCTGTTGTGGCGTAGCCAAACTGCCGCTGCCGAAGTTGTCCGGAAGCGTCGGGGTAGTGCATTCCGGCCGCCGCAGCCCTGAGATGAATGCACATATGGAGGTTTTCTCATCAGTGATCATTAGCATTTAGATCAGTGTCGACGCGCTTTTGGTCAACACACGAAGGTGCTAGATCACGCGGTCGTCGAAATCTCCTCGCCGGAGCTCCTGGACGCAGCCGGTCAGACCGCCTGTAGGGGCCGGTCAGACCGCCTGTAGCAGAGGCGCCGCAAAAGCCTACGATCACAACCTCGGGAGGGACCCCGTTGGAGCCTGCGAACCTAGGGTTGTTCTAAGGTCGGCAAGCCACTTAGAACGTCCTAAAACGTCGCGGAGACGAAGAAGGAAAGCAAGGGGGTTAGAAAAGCTAGGGTTTGGAGATAAAAGTAAGATAATAATTTGATCGATTGGGTAGCGGTCCTCAATCGGCCACGGCCCTATATATTTATAGGGTGGGGAGGTCTTGCCCCGCAAGGAAGTCCTTGTACAGATCTAAAAACGTGAAAAAACCTTATTCTACTCGGACTCGGGGACAGGCGGTCAGACCGCCTGTGACAGGAGGTTAGACCGCCTGGCACAATTGCCAGACCGGCTACATAGCCAGCCGGTCTAACCGCATGTGCGGCGGTCTAGACCGGCTGTCCCAGCCTGATCGGCTTTAAGCCACTTTTGGTCGTCAACAATCAGACTTCAAAGGAATCTTATTTTTGAACTGTGTGTAATTAAAATATATGGGAAACAAGTAAAAATAGTCATGTTGAATCATGTGGGTTGTTACATGTTTAAATTTATAAATGTCACAATCCAAAAAGAACAGATACAATTTGAGATCAATCAAGCACATAGACATGCATCACGACAGGACAGGGAGACATCAAAACCTTGCATCTGCATCTGCTTTGCTGACCGTGCACATGTATATTGGAATTGGGGAATTGAATATACGCATATGGAATCGGCGAGTTGGACATCCAGTAATTGCAATTACCTTTGCCTTTCGGCATCTGCTTCGTCTCCAGTGAGTGCGAGCCCTCCAGTCGGCTGCCCTCCAAGCAGCATGTACTGGCCCTGAAAGCTGGATGCCCTAGTTGTTGCGATGTAGCCAAACTGCTCTTGTAGAAGTTGTTCGGGGTGGTGGGGGGGATGCGTCCCGGCCGCCGCAACCCTGGAATAATGCTGCTGCTGCTGCTGCTGCAATCCTCGCGTCAACTCCAGCGCGGCAGCAGCCCTGGGATCCTCCTGCTGCTGCACAGCGACTCCTCGCGTCACGTCCAGCGCCGCTGCGGGGTTCTGCTGCAGAAGCCATGCCGCCGCGGCCGGCGCGTCCACGGGGCCGTACTGCTGCAGCGGAAGTCCTTGCGTCGCCTGTAGAAAACCCCACGTCTCGTACACCGCAGCAACGGGACCGTACTGCTGGTGGTGCTGCGCCACCGTCCCGACCGGCGCATCCGCGAGGACGTGCTGCTGGAGGTGCTCCGTCCCGGCCGCCGCCGCATCCACGGTGTGCTGCTGATGCCCCTGCCCTCCTCTCGTCGCAGACGCAGGGAGGCCGAATAGGTCATGCCCGGAGTCACCTCCTCCACGGCCCCATGGCCATCTATCATCATCCATAGCGGATCGACGCGGGCAGGGTAAGCGGAGGCGGCGGGCGGAGGAGAAGAGGAGGAGGGGGGGGGCTAGTGGTGGGGAGAGAGAGGAGGGTTTTTCCCCCCTTGTTGAACCAATGGATGGGTGGGTTGAGAGGGATGCTGCGGTGATGCTGCTTTGTACACTCATTAAATGCCTTGTGCTGTGCCTGTCGGGCGCACTACGCTCTCCTCTCTCCCTTGCTAGCTTTCTTTTACCGTGCACATCCGATCAGGGGATCTCCTGTGGATCTCTAGCTCGTCTCACCCCTTGTGCCTGCGGCAGACTGTAGATCCTTGAGGAGGGAGGCAAGATTGCTGGCTGCCTGCCGGTGGCGACCGCCCGTTGAGTTGAGGTACGGTGATCGCTAGCTACTGCCTCCAGCCTCTTTGTCCGCTCCACTGCTCCGTCGACCAGAGCGCCGTGCAGTGCCTGCAGCATGGGGCCAGGCCACTTCCTCCTCCAAGCTTTGTTGACCGGCCGAGCTGTGAGTATGTACAGCTGCGTGCTCTCGACTCGGCACAGGGGTTCAAACACTGTAGCTGCGACAACCGCACCGCCGGCTCAGTCTCAAGATGGCCTGCCTGTCTGCCATTGCTAATTGCATATTAATATATGCATCGATTCGATTTTGTGCGCGCCCGTGTAGTATACTAGTATACAGGTAACAGGACAAGCGCGACCGCAACTTGGATCATCACGCACGCGCGCCCAGGATCACAGCCTAGCCCTCAGCTAGATCGATATCTTACAGCTGATGAGCTAAGCTGGACGAGATCCAGCGAGCTAACACGTCGTCGCATGCACATCAGCAGCCAAAGGCAGGCACGTCGTCGTAATGTCTGCACTTTTTGTTTTTCTAGCCCACTTGGGAGGGGTTGCTAGCATGCAGAAAGCGTTATCATTACCTGACGAGGATGCTGATCAGATCATCGGAACTGGAACTTGGAAGGGAGGGGGGAGGGCCAGTGACGAGCCCCAACGCTGACGACCGCGAGCTGAGCTCTCTCGCCTCTACTACTTCTACCCGGGCTGGCCACAGGACAAAAGCTGACTAGCTGCTGCTAATCAAACTGTCTTCGGCTGTGTTTAGATAGGTGGAAAAAAAAACTTTTTTTTCTGGGATGCGTGTTATGTGAGGGGGATAAATAGGAAAGGTGAAAAAAGAATTTTTAGAGATGCGTGTTTTGTGAGGGGGATGAATAAGAAGTAAAAAGAACTTTTGGGAACTAAACAGGCCGAAGCTCTCTACTTTTTTTTTTAACAAGACTAGCAAGCTCTCTTCCCCCCATGTCACAGCGTGTATGCTACTAGCAGAATACTGATGCACAACAGAGAGGCTGAGATCCATGACCCAACCTACTGGTGATTAAATAAATGACGAGGGCCGGCTAATATAATATGGACCAATTATCTGGCAATAATAGTATTCTAGTAGAACTAATGCGGTCATATTTTACAAACGTAGGCAGGCGATCACAAACACTATCCCATTAAAGTTTACCCGTACGCCCGTGTAGGAATTAGAGCACACGCACGTGTGGTCCGTGACGCCAATTGTGGTGTGGTTTAGCTCTAGCTATAGTCAAACTGCTTCTGACTAGCTATTTTATCTATAACAATGTATATTAATATATTAACATCTACAATTTGAATAAATCGCACTGCCAAGACATGTATATTAACGGTTAGGTGCAATCAAGCAGAGAAGATTAAACACCTTTTTAATTTATTACATTTTTACTAATATTGTATGGCAATATTATAACCATGGCCCTAGGGCCGGGCCGCCGGGGTTAAAAAGCCTAGCAACATGTGCATCACAGGAGGTTTGCATGCATCACATTACGACACAATGCAACTTCTTATGAAGGGAGCGACTGTTTTTTTTTTGTTGAGATACATATGGTTAATGTTACCGTGATGGAGGGGATTTTCACCAATGTTTCGAAGTGGTAGCAATGCAAGCTTTTTCCAAGCACAACACTAGGCATGTAATCATAGAATTTGTGCATACTTGTGTTTTATCATACAACAATCAAAACTCTCATAATTTTAGAGATAGTAGACAAAAAAATGTGAAAGATTAGAACTTTGATCCATTGTCAAACAAAAAAAAATATAACGATTATGCTTTTCTAGTCTGCCCAATAAAATTAACAGACGATGGTCCAAATTGAGTTTGAATTATGGGCCTAATTATTGAGAACTTCTGATCTAGTATATATCCCTTCCCAAAAATTTTTCGAAAGACTCCCTTCCCAAAAATTAGCATGACGCACACAATAGTACCTTCAATTAATTAATTTCCTAATAAAGGTTAATGAAGGCAGGATTACCAGAGCAGTTCTTTTTTTTTCGTTTCATTTAGTGGATCTCAATTCCTAGGCACTATTTATAAAAGTATGACTACTACAGAGTGATGATTCCCAATGTTCAATCTGAATTGACCTGTTAGATCTCTGATTGCAAAGTAGTAATGTAATAAAGCTTATTGTGTGCGACATGCTAATTGTGTGGGGTCATGCTAACTTTTAGTGTTGGTGTTGACCTTTTATGTTATTCCACCGTATAGTAATATACTAAAGCTTATTCGTAACTTGTAGTTTCACAAGTACTACACCCAAAAAAAAAGTGACTTTCAGTGGAGTGGTACCGTCTGCTCGCTCCCAGGGGCCAGGGATGGGATATCATGGGAGGAGAGCATCCTGCCTGGGCTTTTTGTTTCATCAGCTAGCTGACCCCGTGGCTCGTGCGTGGCACGACGGGATTGAAGAAGACTGCGCAAGTGACGACGTGACTACTGATGGACGTAGCGTATATACTGTACATACTGTAGTATTATGAATGAATGAATGAATGAATGAATGACAGCGACTGTACGCGCATGCACGTTGACACGGCCGGGGTTGCATCCACTGAGCACGTACGGTTGATCTCATCTGCTTGCACCTTGCAGGTTGCTATTCCATTCAGCAGGCTGGCACATGCATGACCCATCTAGCATTCCACTACTCAAGGCATTGATTATTGCATTGTCATCTTTTTAGCCAATTATTTAATCTAATTTTACCAAGGCATCAATTATTGCATTATATACTATATATGTTCGTGGTTTTACGCACACTTGTTTGGGATTTTGTTAGCAATATACTAGGCCCCGTCGTTGGGATGAAACGTGCAGCAAGGGAGAAGGCGCCCTTTTTTTTCTTTATAAAAAATACAAGAAAGAAGAGAAGAGAAAATAGTGCTAGTAGCTCGTACGGATCGCTGGAGCCGTTCAGGGTATGGAGTCTGTCTCGTTCGCCCGGGCCGGCCGGGCGGCGCGCATTAATGCCGGCTGGACATCGGACCGCATTAATTGGAGCACACGTCGTATGATCGCATCGAATGAACCAAACCGCATGTTGCCGGCTTCAGCGGTTCAGGAATGTGCCCGCATCAATCACTATAATTAATGCTCCGGCCGGCCGAGGATGTTACAAGTGCCAGGCCGTTCGATCACCTCGTACGTCGTCAATGCATCGCTCGATCACAGCGTGGTTGTTTGGCTTGTTGCGGCCGGGAAACCTGAACCTTTTATTTCAAAAGAACAAAAAAGAATTTTGAGTGACACGACGTACATGCAGTTTTTTTTATATACAAAAGACGTACTACACGCAGTTGGCACGCACAGCCGCGGGCGCGCGCGGCGCTAATCAGGTAGCGTGGCATCCTTGAGACGGGCTGTGGGCTGTGCTGTGATCGAAATATTGTCCCAGCTGAGTGACGGGTTCATTCCCGTTGGCCTTGTCCCTTCTTTTTGAACCTTGGGGAAAAAAAACATCCAACGTTGTTTGTTCTTGGCCTGCTTGGCGTACGTACAGCCTCGGTGGGCAGCCGCGGTCAGGTCCATGCCCCCGCCACGGACCCACGGTGCCACGGTGGCCTGCAACGGAAAGGGAAAGCAGCAAGCCAGCAAGCGACGGCGCAATGCAAGCAGGAACACAGACGCCTCAATATTTAGACACGTACGGCCAGTTGCAGGCAACGCCAATCAGGGGATCCGGTACGTCCGGTCGTAGGAGTACGTCCTGGAGCCCGGTCAGAGAGAGAGAGAGAGAGATACCTGCTCGTCGTCGACCCGGATCACATGTGGTTTCTTTTTTTGAAAGTGATCACATGTGGTTTGGTCGGGAGGAACGCAGGGACGGACGCCGCGTGTCTGTTCCCGGTTATTGGCCGTTGCATGGGTGATACTGTACCCATGGCAATTACTACATAAAAAATAATCAATCACATGCAAAGAAAAATAAATCAATAATATAATTAACACAAGAAAAGAAGCACGCAAAACATTAAAAAAATCAATTAATCTTCTTTTGCAAAAAAAAAAAGAACAAATTAAAGTAGGCAAGCAGAAAGGCTCTTTCTTCAGATTCTACTCGTCTCCGACCTCACAACACTAGTAGCTAATAGATTGAAACAACCAAATTTTAGACTTCAAAACCTTCTATGGATAACAAAACTCTAATATCGAATCTCAAATATCAATTCCGCACGTCAAGGGCTTTAGGCAATCAGTACCTACCACACGTTGGTCTTGGCCTCCTAGGACTAGCATAGGCTACATGTGCAAGGGCCAATCGGAGGAGGTCTAGTCGTCTAGAGGGACCTACCAGTTGCCTTACCACGATGCCATCATGCATCCGCAACAACGGGAGAAGTCGAGATGACGTCAATGGGAGATTAGAAACAAATCGTCACGGCCTTGAACCGTTAGCGATAGACAAGAGGCCTTAGCCTTTCTGGGATGTTGTCACACCCGGTTTTATAAGCGAACCGAATGCTCATCATTTCAAAGTTGAATCATGTGTTAGCGTAAAAACATTACAAAATGACTAGAGGTCTGAAAGAAATTTATTGAGGCGCAGATCAATATCTTTAACGGAACGGGACTCCATCTCCACATACAGTCGATCGAGGGTACACCAGCCTAGAACGAGCAACGTCAAAGTTGTCGTCTTCATCGAACGCCCCCACATCGTTTTTTAGTCTGTAGAGGGGCTAGCACGGCGGACAAAGAACGGTGAGTACAAACGAATTTGTACTCGGTAAGTGTAGGTAATTATATGACATGCAGCCAAAATAGGAGGGGTTAATTGGATAGACGCCATTACAATTTTTAGGTTTTGGGCCACACCACTACACCACTACCTCTCGCATAATAGGAGGGATGCCAGTACAATTTTACGGGCATTTTGAGATATACCATTTATGTACGTATTTGATGCCACCAGACCCACCTGTAGGCGTAGAAACAATGTTCACATTTTTGTATGGATTGAAATGCCCCTGGTACACCTCCAGCCTCCAGCCACTTAAATGTGGGACCCACCCGTCATCTTCTTCCTCCATCCCTTCTTCCCCTCCAACTCGTCCTGGCCATTGGATTTGGCTCGCGCTGGCTTGTCATGGTGCCCGCGTGGGAGAGGGAAAAGGGGGGGTGCAACTCCGGCCATGGAGGCGCACACGCGCCCAAATCCCACTAACCCCGTGCCATGGAGGAGGAGATGGGATGGGCCCACACCGCTGGAGAAGCGGAGCTTGGCTGCCGGCCATGGGCATGGGATGCGGAGCTCGCATCCGGGACTCGGGAGAGAGAGGGGTAGAAGCAGGCCAAGTGCTGGCGGCGTGGATCTGTAGCCCCATGCTCCCAGAAGGAAACCGTCGACCGCCAAGGAGAAGTGGTGTGGCCGCACCACAGGAGACCACGCCCATGGAGGTTGCGCCCAGCACTCCCACCGAGATCGTGGCCATGGATGGAGGCACGTGCCCAAATTCCACCAACCCCGTGACATGGAGGAGAAGGGATAGGCCTTTGCCGCTAGAGAGGTAGAGCTCGGCCGCCGACCATGGGTATGGTATGCAGAGCTCGTGGCTAGAAGAGAGGTTGAGCAGCCGACCAAGTGATGGCCTAGGGGCGCGACGAGCTCCCTCGATGTGGAGCTGCAACGGTGTCCTAGCCATGGAGAAGAACTAATAATGAAAAAGGGATGGAGGAAGGAGATGAATGGTGGGTCCCACGTGTAAGTGACTCGATGATGAAGGTGTACCAGGGGTATTTCAGTTCATACGAAAATTTAAATAGTGTTTGTACACTTGTTGGTGGGTCTGATGGCATCAAATATGTACATAATAGCATATCTCAAATATCCATAAAATTGTAATGGCCTCCCTCCTATTATGCTAAAAGTAGTGACGTGGCCCAAAAACGTGAAAGTTGTAATGGCGTCTATCCAATTAACTCCTTTTGTAATTGCGAGTACAACTGGCTTCTGATGCACACTGAGGCATGCTTGAATTTATTTTTCTCTGCTACATTCGTTGGTCTCTCCTTTCCTTTCATTGTCCACCCGCTAAACTGATTGCTGCACAACGGTTGAAATATTTGTGGTATTAATCTAACCTACGTTCTACGGTAACTGAAACACAAGACGTTTTTACACGCTCCACTCGTTATGCAGTTCTGTAGCTGTACACAAACGTGCTACGCAGCTACTTTAGGATCTTGCTGACGCTTCACAGCCTGTAGCCCCATCTCAAGTATAGTTGATGGAAAGATGAAGTTGAGATCGATACTTTGTTAGTAGTCACAATATCCACACTTAACTTGCCTGGTTCTACAGCGAAAGTGGCCTACAATTACTACGAATCCATCCTGGTTTTACAGCAACGTTAGAACGACACTGGCCGTGCTATTTACTCTTACTGCTGTGCTGTAACAATGGCTTCTACAGTTCTGCTACAGCATAACGGCATCACTCCTCCGCCACCACCCCGACCATGGTGATGCTGTCACACATGAGCTCCATGGCCGTGGCTCATCTCCGCGGCCTGTGTGTGGCTGTGTACGGCCAATAAAAGGAAATATTGATGGCCCATAGAAAATTAAGAAGAGTATAGGAGGAGTTTAGGGCCACGACTAGGGCCATGACCCTAGGCCCATATCCGCCCCTAGTCAGTCAATCAGACTTTCTTTTCCAAGTCCTCAAAGTTTGCAAAAAGGTTTCGTGTTTTCACCCCTTTTGCGAAATGGAACTAAACATACCTTTGCAAAAAGTACTCCAGAATGCAAAAAGCTCTCACACGTGCACATAATCAGTGCAACAATTTTTTGCAAAGTTTGTGGCACACTTCCTAATGCATTTTTTTTTAAAAAAAAAAGTTTGCCAACTAAACATTGTATTCCTACCACTGTGCACAAAGCTTGACTGAATCCTTACTCTAACATTGATTAGTGCTCTTGTAGGTTTTATATTTGTTAATACAATCTAGTGTGAGCCTGCGAAGACTTTTTATTTGAATCGTCTAAAACTCTTGAATAGAATGTAAAGTGACTTGAATAACTGAAAAAGATGAGAATAATGATTGCCCATATTAATGTAAAATGTACGTTTCCATCTCATCCTCAAATACGATAAAGAGCAAGAGGTTAAAGTAAAGAACGTGGCAGATGTATACATGATATATAAGGCCAAACATTGTCATCATCACGTTGATGGGGCTACATCACCTAACAAAATGTGTGTGTGCTGCAAGTTGACGTCAAACATGCAGGGCTAAGATACGCTAGCTATTCTCTGATGCTGTATCTTTGCCAATCCTTCTCAAGCAATCTGCGCATTCATACCCACTGTACGTTCAGATTGAATGCGAGAGAATGGAGTTCATGATAAGCTCACATTGTGGCTAGCTGTGGATGTGAGCTGCATTCAGAAGATTTAAGACATGCATGCCTTATTATATATAGTTTGCTTGAATAACCTGCTGGCTGCCGTATGGGTGCTGGCGCCGTGGTTGGCCCTACATATCTTAGCCGCACCCATGATTTAACTAAGGAATTCCTTATATCCACGTTGAAATGGACGTTTATGCTTCCAAAGATGCATGCAATTCAAGCTTGATACGATAGGCAGTGTCATTGTCATCACGTTGATGGAGACTTCAAGCACGATTGATGACTGAGGTATTTGGTGTAGAATATAGAACGGCCGGAATGACATCGCAGCAAAAAAACAGCAATTCGTTGCAATCAGGTCCAGGATACAAGAGTTTTTTGCGTACTGGTCATCTGGATGATTATAAATACAAAGCCTGACATAACTATTCCACCATGTACAGCCTACAAGTTCTGTTAGTTCGACATGTGGAGGCTGAAGATTGGGGAGGGTGGTGGGCCATGGTTGCGGTCGGCGAACAACTTCCTCGGCAGGCAGGTATGGGAGTTTGATCCTGAAGCCGGCACACAGGATGAGCGCGCTGAGGTTGAGAGGATTAGACGGGAGTTCACTGAGTGCCGTTTTGAGAAGAGGGTAGCACAAGACCTCCTTTTGCGAATTCAGGTAATTTGGAATCATGGAGCAATTTTTAAATATTTTCACACGTTTTGCAAGGACATATACGACTAAGACAAAGCAATGATGTGTGCCCTTGCTAAAAGCATGCTTGGATTGGAGTTTTTGAAAAGAAACTTCAAAGGAATCACAACCATTTGTTTTGTTTATAGTAGTATGCTGTTTGGAATGTACAGGTGCTCTCCTTCCAGTTTCTCTGGAAAGGTTTGCTTTGATTCACAGAACACAGAGTTGAATTTCTTTGCTATGTGCCGAGGCACCCGAGCAAGAGAGAGACCAACAAGGAGGCCCGTATTTCCCGACTAACATGCTGCCTTGATCCAAAACGGCCCTTATTTCTATTTACAAGTATGTTTTTTTTCCAATCCTTTGTTTTCCCACTACTCACTACTGGAAACCACTTTTATTTCTATTTACTAGTATGTTCTTTTCCAATCCTTGTTTTCCCACTCACTCATGGGTATTTTCCTGCTTTCTTTCGCATTAGACTGTTTTTTATTTTTTTGTTCCAAACAGGCCTTAAATGGTTTGGAATCTTTGAAACTTGAACAGCCCTCTACTTTGTTTTCCTGGCAGATGTTTAGTACTTTAATTTCTTTCTTACACGTGGCTTGGAAGGAGGTTGTTTCTCATATATCTGAATGATTCCCACGTTCAGCATAATTAAATTTCTAATCATAAGCAACACACTAGGAAGAAACTGCTAAATGACACTCTGGCCCAGCAGCTTCAATTCAACGCAAAACTTCTCCAAAGCTCCACATGGCAGAATTCCAGATGTTAACAACGATCAAAATGGCATGCCCGTATCTCAACATTATATAGATAGCATCGTCCGAACATTAGTTTCTACTGTATTTGCGAGGTGCATTATTTTTAACTAGTTATTCCGTGTATCATGCATAAAATTCTTGCGGTAATTGTATTATATTTATTGTAGTTTGCAAAACAGAACTATCGTCAGGTGGATTTTCGGGTCAGCAAACTTGTGAGCAGTGCAGAAGTCAATGAAGATACTGTATTAACATCATTGAGGGGAGCCCTTACCCAACATTCTACTTTACAAGCACATGATGGTCATTGGCCTTGCGACTATAGCGGAGTTATGTTCATTATGCCTATTCTGGTATTTGTTTCTCTCTAATCGCATGTCTTCTCTTCCTTCCGTAAAACTTGTTATTAACTCTGTAGTTTTATGTCTCATGCAAAAAAATCTTTACAGACAAAAATCTGGAAACAAATGGAGTTGGTTTTTGTGAATTGTGATACATGACGAGAAAACCATTTTTTCACATAAATGAGATATCATAAAAAACCACATGTCTGCCTATCGTATAATTCACGAGTTTAGTCAAATGTTGCAATATACTGATGGTCCCTCATGTATCATGCTCGGTTGGGTAGGTAACCGGCTTGCATCCCTCAAAAAAAAAAAAAACCGGCTTGCAAAATCATTTTATTTCTTTATTCCCTGCAGGTGTTCGCTCTGTATGTCACTGGGTCGCTCAGTGCAGTTCTATCAAAAGAACACCAACGTGAGATATGTCGCTATATTTACAATCATCAGGCAGGTGAACTGAAGTTAAATTACTTTTCGGTGACAATATCAGGTCATATCTTGGTGCACTATTTTGTCTAAATCTGAGAAATGGAGAAAACTTGTTTCTATTATATTCCATGTAGAATGACGACGGTGGCTGGGGAATGCAAGAGTTGGGACGGAGCACTATGTTTAGCTCATGCTTAAACTATCTCGCCTTAAGGCTGCGTTTAGATAGGGGAAAATTCCCCTGTAGCACCAAAGATACACGGTTCATCTGTTCTGGAAAGCGTGTTCTGTGAGAGGGAGGAATAGTATGAATAGGGAAAAGTTGAGATGAATAGTGAATTTTTGGGAAAAGTAGGTGAATCTAAACGCTCCCTAAGACTTCTATGGAAGATGTGCTCACATGACGCTTTGTCCAAAGGACGTGCATGGATCCCGTCTCATGGAAGTGCAGCCGCAGTACCTCAATGGGGAAAGATTTGGCTATCGGTGCACCTCCAAAATTTTAAAACAATACAATTTTGCTTTCATATAGTACATGCTCATGAACAAACTAGCCTTCTGTTCATGTCTAAATTAAATTTATAGGTTCTCTTATGTTGAGTGACTCATCGTTTTTTTACTGGGGCACCCAACATGTTTTTCTTGAAGGCTACTTTGTAGGATATTGCTTTATTACTGCAAAATCCCACTTTAACAACCACACAATTGATACCACCTCTAACTAACAAAAGACAGCGGCAATTGGTTGGTTTGCTTTAGTATTAATTAGGCGACGGGTTGTCAAGTGGGTTTTCCACCTGCAAAGCATATTAGATGAGGTCAGTCTCAGTGAAAGTTTCATGGGCAATAAATCGAGTGCCACATTGACATTTTTGATGATGTGGCACTGCATTAATGAAGAGAGAGGTGAAATGAGTTTCATGGGGATGAAACTCTCTCTACACAGTTACCTAGACACCTTGTGTCTTGCATGTAACCTAGAGAACAACAATAGATGAAATTATACATTGAGAGAGGGATGTTGCATCCTAGTTTCAAACATTTTTTAGATGAAGTGGCACTCTAGGTAATCGTGTCCATCAAACTCCCATTGAGAATGGTCTGAAACATAAAATCAATGCAGTTGGGTAGTGTTCTTTGGGCACACAACGAAAGGTGCAAAAACATATTAGATGAAACATTTCAAATAATCAGGAATGTGGAACTTAATGTACATGAACTATACAACAATAGCACACGAGCACTGCTGTATATGTACAAACCATTATGTACAAATCATTTATAACGCAAGGTCAGCTGGCTCACTTATAATGCTGCATTATTGCTAAGGCCCAGGGTAATAAAGAGGGCTCTACTGAAGAATTAATTTGCCAAGTATGTCATGTTAATACTCTTAACCCACAGCTGATTGCATGTTTCTTTCCTTTGCTCCAAAAATACAGCACTCAAATATTAGATCAGTGTAGTTCTAATGTGCAGTCTATTTTATTTGTGTATGAGATTTTTTTGGCTAATTCAAGTTATAAATCGTATACATTAAGGTATTACTCCCACGTTAAATTACTGCAAACAGATTTTAAAATATAGCATTGATTTTATTTTGAAACTACGGGACAGGATACAAAAACAGTCGTGCTTAGTTTGGAACTTTATCTTAAAAACTTTTTGCTCAAACTTCTGATGCAGCTGTTGAATATTTATTGACTAACCAAGAAAAGGGCTAATTCAAGATTCCTTTCTTTTCAAATAAAGGTAATCGGGGTGTATGATTGGAGTGGAAATAGTTCGATCATTCCTGAGCTTTGGCTCGTACCATATTATCTTCCAATTCATCCTGGTATATGTTAGGTTTCTCGGAATAGTTATAACTCAGCCCTATCATATTTACTATTATTACTATCCTGTTAGTCGTTTTTGCCAGTCTTTCTGTGCAACAAATTATCTGGTTGATTTACATGTCTTACTTTATAATCATAATCTAGACAACGCTCAACACTTTTCACATACTGAATATCACTTTTTTCTCATTAGTATCATCGAAGTTAAGTGAAGAATGTGGCATTTCGTTAATGAATCTGAAATATAGTTATTAGTGTTAGATATAAATTGCTACCTAGAAAACATGAATACAATTTTAAACTTATGTTCAAATTCCAATGAAGTCATGGGGCGCCAGGTACACCTATATGTACTAGAGTGAAGTATATCAGGGCAGTCCCAACCCAGACTCTACCTATAGAGTCCATATATCAATGACTCTACCACAAGAAACTATGGTCTCCAATGCAGATTTTGTATCTTAGAGTCTATCCAATCATTCAATCATACTCCTCTCCAATCATGCAGCCATATTTCTCTCGTTTTCCGCGTAAACTTGGTGTCTAACTTAGACTTGGTTTCTATGTTTTTTTTGCTCTCTCTCCTCATTAAATTGCTTGCCACATCAGCAAAATGTCTACATGGCAATGTAATTAATAAAGATAGACTCTATCATAGAGTCTAGGTTGGGACTGCCCTAATATTGTAGATACTTCACCTCCTTTTTTGAATATGGAACCTTTCATATATAGCTGCTGTTGTAATTGCCTTTGTTCTGTTGCAGGGCGATTCTGGTCATTCTGCCGATTGATTTATATGCCAATGGCTTATATGTACGGTAGGAAGTTTGTTGGGCCAATTACACCGACAATATTGTCAATAAGAACGGAGATCTATGACATACCATACAATGATATTGATTGGAATGAAGCTCGAGATACTTGTGCCAAGGTTAGTTTCATTAATTTTTTACTAGATCAAATAATTCAACCGTGATTCTTCTAGGAATTTATTTCTTTATCCATGCTATGTTGCATATCAACTTCACCATTAGCAAATTATTTTTCTTGAACCTCTTTATTCTATGTTATTTCTATTTTGAAAGCAGGAGGATCTTCTCTACCCACGGTCTTTGGTGCAAAATATTGCATGGACTTGCGTGAATGAAGTTGTGGAACCAGTGCTGAGTTGTTGGCCAGTTAACAAATTAAGAGATAGAGCACTGAGAAACATCATGAAACATATTCATTATGAGGATGAAAGTACTAACTATCTCTGTATATGCCCTGTGAACAAGGTAATTAAAATATACAAGATTGTGGTTTGATTAACTACTCGAGCTTTCAAAGCGAATGATTTGTTCTGTGTAATACCAGCCCACTCTTTCTTGGAGGGCCATATAACATAAGTCATTCCAACAACAGCAACTTTCTGTTTATTTGGCGAATGACCTATGCTTATATATAAATATGCTCTTCGCAGTTATTCTGCCACCCCCACTTCACATGAATCAACTTCGCAGTTTATTTGGTGCATGACTTAAAGCTTGCATGAGTTCGATATTAAATTACTAAATAAGCTACTGATAAATGCAGAGAGTTATGCTTTTCCTCAGGGTAATCTAAATAGTAACGAACAGTTATCTTTAACTGCTAATTAACATACTGATACTTTCTGTTGGTAGGCACTAAACATGATTTGTTGTTGGATAGAAAATCCAAATTCTGATGCATTCAAGCGACACCTTCCGAGGATCTATGATTACTTATGGCTTGCAGAAGATGGCATGAAGTTAAAGGTATCAGATTTTCCTGTATTATAATAATTTCACTTCCCTTCACTATTCGTTGTTAAGAATGGTTCTTAGAGTTATTGTTAAAAATCCTCTGGATAAAAATACCAATTAGTCCATCTGCTTGGCTATTCTACTTTTTAGCATAGTGTTGATTGGTGCAATATGCATTATGAAAGTTATTTTAGTAACAAGTACAAAAAAATCACAAGTGCTATAAGTAATTCTGATTAAATCTCTAGATGCAGACAACTCATCCTTCCCTAAAAATTACACAGCACACTAAAGACTAATAGATGAAAATGTGAATTGCTACATTCTTTTTTTTCGAGGAAACCTACGGTGGGGATTGACCCACCTGAAACTTTATTAGTCAACAAAAAAAGAAGTACCAATAATCTTACAGGAATTGCTGTAAGAAAAGGTGGGAAAAAGACATAGAAGAAAAGGAAAAATTAGAGGATTACATCCATGTGATTTGAAGACCGCAGAAGTGAATCATCTACACAAGTCTGTTTGGATGCACGCACAACCCACAGACGGAGATGAGCACTGAGCATGGCTGCCGTGTCGGGGTGTGACATGTCGATGTTGTCGAAGATCATTTTGTTGCGTCGTTTCCAGGCCACCGAAAGCAGTGGGAGAAGTAAGGTGTTTCGGATGCCAGCGGGCCAATGCTGAAAAATGCACGAGAATTCAGAACAGAATTCCTCCAAAGTTGCTACATTCCATTCCCATCTTTGTTTCATTTTTTCCTTGTATTCTTGTTTGTCTTCTCAAGGCGCACTCTCCCATTACCTGATCTAGTTCTTTCCAGCTAGAACATACTTCGACAATCCCCAAGTCATCAAGTATACCCAATTTATGCAGATGCAAAAATAAACTAGCTATAACTGACAGGCCACCTGTTACTGAATCCTGAGGTCATATATATGATGATGCTGCAAGTGGCATGCTTGTGTACGTCCTACCCTCTACAATCAGGCGATGCTGTGCCTTGGACATATCAACCAGGCAATTGCCAAATGCATCCCCAAACTATCGTTGAAGGGTTCGACGATAGTTTGAGGATGAATTTGGCTATTCCGCCATAATTTTTAGAGCTCTTTTATGGTGCCTTATACTACTATGTGGTAGCATGGAGTATAGATGAGATTAAACCATCCATTGTGAAGGATAATTTAGTAATAATTACACATGTATTAATTACCTTTCGTAGAGGGTTGGATTTTTAGTTTCAAAAATATATTATCATGACATAATTTTTGTCATTTTCCCATAATATCCTTATACTACCTATACTACTCCTGCATACCCATACTACAGGTGAAGCTTTTAGTAGTATAAAATTAATTTTGACCGTCGGATGAAAAGCACTAGTATACACCATTATAAGACACCGTAAAAGAGCTCAATTTTTTAAAAAAATCTGTGCCAACTGTCAAGAAGGTAATTATTGAAGTGGTAGAAGAGTACTAAATTTTACCGCTATTACAGGTGTATGACGGCATACAAACATGGGACACAGCTTTTATTATCAAAGCATACTGCTCGACTGACCTTATTCATGAATTTGCTCCAACACTTCGGAAAGGTCATGAGTTCATACAAGCTGTACAGGTCTGCGCTAGTTGTCTTTTCTATATTCCTATAGAAGGTAGCATACAGCATTGTTCCCGTAGCAATTTTTGACATGTGTTTTTTTCAGATTCTTGAAAACCAACCAGACAGTGAAAATTATTACCGCCATAGATCAAAAGGGTCATGGGCTCATTCAACTTTAGATAATGGATGGTCTGTATCTGATGCTACTGCAGAAGCACTTCAGGTCAGTTCAAACTACATGGCTTATGTGGAGTGTGGGAAATGTTATTAACTGGTAAACATATAATGATGTACATAATTCAAGATATAGCACTTACAATATCTCCAACATCCTTTGAGTTATATGTCAGCTTCTATACATGCATATGCACAAACTTGTATAATATGTCCATGTGTTACTATGTGCTTATTGAAATATTTTCAATCCTCTTACATCGATTTGTATAGGCATTGTTGCTCTTATCAAAGATCTCTCCTGTTCTTGTGGGGGATCCCATAAAAGAAGAAAGGTTATACGATGCAGTGGATTGCTTGCTGTCTTTTATGGTATGACTTTGATTTAAATAATCAATTATTTTCTACGATTTTTTGTGCTGAGATTTGCGCGTGCTTGATTAATTCTAGAAGTACAGTTCACAGTGACTCTTGTGGCAGCATGCAAGGGCTTGCCCTATAGTATTCAGTTTTCGTTGACAAAATATTATCATTCTATTTTTTTAAAAAATGTTATTAAACCATTGGGGGCATGGGCTGGAGAACTCGTGCCTGCCTGCCAGTGGGAGAGCTTAAGAAATGATATCAAAACTACTACATATAGTATAGCATACATATTTATATTTGAATGAAATGATGTACTAGTTTCTTTTTAATATATATTTTCCCACTGTACTTGTTCTAGAAACAATGTGCTATTGTATTTTCACATAAAGTTACTGATCATCTGCTTTCTTTTGCCATGGAAGAATAAAGATGGGACCTTTTCAACTTATGAGTGCAAGAGAACTGCGACTTTGTTGGAGGTGATTGCATTGCATTTTCTCTACCTGAGCAAAAATCCTGTATTGCAGTAAAAAGGAAAAGATAAACGAAAATTATTCCCAGATGCATCTGGATATAACTTTGATTGGCTCAAATCCAAAGAGGACTTTGTTTTTTTATTTTATCAGGTATTTATTTAATCAATTTAAACATGATGGTTTATGTTTGGAAACTGGGCTGCTGCAGCAATGCAGGTACCTCCTTTTAGACCATAATTGGAATTAATGACCCTGCAAACAACAACTACAACCAGCGTGCTGATTCCTGCTCCAGAGAAAAATAAAAAAATAACTAGTTCTTGCACCAAGTATATTACAAAATGCTTTTTTAGATAACGGAAATAATATCCCGCTTCACCCCCTTGTGAAAAGTAACTAGTCCACAAATTATTATACGTAGCGTTCGAACACTACACGCAAACATATTCAATTGTTCATCACAAAGATTAAAAACAAATCTGTAAACTAAAAGGCCATCCATGAGTGGTCAAGAACGAGTGCCGAAGTCTCTAGAGTCCGGCAAGCTTGGATCATCAAATATTTGTATTATTAACAGTACTGTTGCGGTGCCCATTATTAATGCTACATAATGCTGGCAGGTATACTAATGTTGGTAGAGAAATTAGTGCACATTAGGCATATAGGGTCAGAAATTAAGTATGCAATGGTATTCATGTTTGTTACTTAGAAATGTTCATGTTCTATTTTTCTTTGACATGTCATCATGCCTGGCTGCACACTAACATGGACTCTGCTCACTATAGGTTCTCAACCCTTCTGAGACTTTTCTGAACATTGTTGTTGACCACCCGTAAGAGAACAAAAGATACCCTCTTACATAAACACCATTAATTCATTTTCTAATACTCATGAGAGATAATTCAATGTATAAAACAATTAATAGATCTGTTGAATGCACATCATCAGCTCTTCAAACTCTGGTTATGTTCAGTGATCTGCATCCAGGATACCGTGGTGAAGAGATAGGAAAATGCATTGAAGGAGCATCCCTATTTATTCAGAATAAACAGAGAAAGGATGGCTCATGGTCTTTGAAATTCTCTCCTTTAACTCACCATGTCTAATTATTTCAAACTTACAATGTATGAAAACATTAACTTGTTAGTCATTATTTAACAGGTTCGGCACTTGGGGTGTATGTTTCACTTATGGGACATTATTTGCAATGCAAGGTTTAGTTGCTGCTGGAAGAACGTATGAAAATAGTTGTTCCATCCGGAAAGCATGCAGTTTTCTGTTGTCAAAGCAGTTACGTACAGGTGGATGGGGAGAAATTTATCCTTCTAGTGAAACTGAGGTAATTAATTCTTAATCTCCCTTATCTTGTACTTCTGAAAGTTGTTTTCTTGACCTGCAAAACACATGGTTTGATCTCTGACTGGTTCCCATAGATTACATTTGATTAGTTCGATGCTTAAATTGTGTCACTGCGTGATGGTTTCTGTCACAAATTTGCCACCAGGTTTATAAAGATGCTTGTCGTCCTCATGCAGTGAACACTGCGTGGGCAATGCTGGCTTTAATTTGTGCTGGATAGGTATACACATCATCCATTGCTACATTTGGATTTATGTATATATGAAACTCTGATGATGACTTCTTGTTATTTCATATTGTGGGAAGAGTAGGTCGAACGGGATCCAGAACCATTATATCGTGCTGCAAAAGAATTGATCAATATGCAACTAGAGTCAGGCGAGTTTCCCCAACAAGTAAGTCTTCAACTTGTTTTGGCCAACACAAGGATCATTATGAATTATTAAAAGCATTCTTATAAGTTGGCACTTTCATTTCTATAGCAGTATCTAGGTTTGTCTTTTTTTCTGCAATACGTTTATGACAAGTAATAGTCATAATTGTACATAACGACAAATCATATTTCTTCATTGCTAGCACATATCACATATGTGACTGCAGTATGCATAACCGATATCCATCCATATGAGTGAACATATTGTGGCCCCAGATTGTAGACATTATATATGGCCTGTAGACACTACAATTGAAGCTTTACTTCTGCCAATCTCCAATGCCTCAGCATACATATGTTTTAGTTACCTCGGATGAATGGTTTCAGTACATAGCAATCTAAATCGCACAATGTCTTGCTGTATTTGCACTCTGAATACTTCAGGAACATATAGGAAGCTTCAATTGTTCCTTTTACTTCAATTACGGCAATTACCGTAACTTGTTCCCGATTTGGGCTCTTGGAGAATTTCGGAACCGACTTCTTGCAGAAAAGAAGAGAAAGAAGGGTCATGATTAATCTACTCCCGCCCTATCTGCTAAATAAAGGGGGCAGCATAATGTATAGGCAAGATTTTCATTTTCTTTTGAAAATTATCCACTGGAAAAATACGATGTTATCAGAAAGATAGGGTACGATATCCTGAGATCCAAATAGAATATAGCTTATGCTTGAACTTATCGTTTGTGAATTGATTGAACTTGTTGTTAGTGAATTGATCTATGGACTTTATGTGGACTATATATGTTTTATGTGGATTTGTAATGGTATGTTCCATGGTGGACCTATGTTTCGTCGTAGACTTTTGCATGGATTTCTACTTTGTGGCTTACATTGCTATCAATTGATGAACATATTTTGTGGTGTATATATACTTTTCATTTTGGTGTATATATGATTTTTTTTGTTGGCTGGAAAAACTCATCACAACCGGTTCAAATGGTGATGTCACATTCGGTTTTAGAAAGAAAACCGAATGCATCTCATATGTGTGCTGGGATCAAATTACACACATATGATTGATAGTAAGTGAATAACAAAAACAATACTTAAACGAGTAACAATAAATAATATCTTTATTACACTCACAAAGAGGCACGAAGGTTCAAGGATAACTTAAACGTAAAGATAACTCCAGCAAAGTCTTCATCCACAAGCAACCGACTGGTGGAACACATGCCTAGACATCATCAAACTCACTGACATACTCCGCTCCATCATTACCTTCTGATCTAATATTTAAGCAAGGATGAGTACATTTATGATTGATACTCAACAAGTGGGGGAATATGCAATCTAACAAGGAAAGACTTGGTTTATAGCAAGCATCATTTTCATTGGTCAAGATTTAATTAAGCATCCTCATTACTAAGGTGCAAGTAAATAACAACCCAATGAAATATAAAGTAAATCATAAGCATCATCATCATAATCAACATATGCATGAATCGATTAAATTTCATATTCCGATATATTAATCATGTGAGCATCCATGCCACTTATGACCACGAGCTCGGCTGTTATAATAGTTTTTTAGCACTCTACAGAGGTTGTACATGTTCACCACAATTTGCGTAAAAGTTCTGAAAAACTTTAGACCCAACCATGTTGTGCACAGTAGGAACAATATACCACACTTCCGAGGTGTGATTCCATAGGGACACTATGAGGCCTTTACAAAGAACTCTTATATGTATGTGTTTACTCACCGAAAAAGGTTGCAGTACCTCAAAAGAAGGAGCTTCCTTCACCTGCTCGACCGAAGTACAACCCATATCCACCGAACTGACAGCGCAAACACAACACATAGTTCATCTAATTATTCAGCCAAGACCAGCGCCCATATGTATTGTGGTTGTACGGATAATCCCGGGTGGTTCTCCATGTTCCGATTAGAAAGGTGATCTTGTATTAACATGGTACAACATAACAATAAGGATATTCATAATAGTTCGATAGAGCCGACCATAAAATGAAGTTAAGCAACTAGCATAGCTACCCAACATGAAAATAAACTCGGTATGTCAAGGCTTAGGTGAAAAATACTAGTCATCTTTAAATAGGACCCATCAAATTAATGCAACACAAGCATAATAGTAAACATAATCATCACGCAATGTATCTAGGTTCAAAAGAGCATGCAGAGGGAGAAATTCACTTGCCTTCCACAGCAAAGAACTATGGCTCTTCTTCAAAGTCTTGGCCTTGATCTTCCCTCGAACAGACCATTCTCTACATGATCACACAAGTATACAATAAATAAGGATAAAACAATACACCATATAATTTGAAAATACATAAACAAGTGCCTAGTACTACTGTTCATGCAGAACCAATCGCGTGAGCGCAAAGTTCACTCAAATCGGGTTTAAAATGGTTAAAATAAGGCTAAAACAATTTTCAGGTGCTTCTCTGCAATCAAACTAACCTTTCAAGGGCTAAAGCATAAGATCTGGAGGTACAAAACTAGATAAAGGTAGGGGCTAACTCAAAAAGGTTTGGACTGGCCTGCAATTACTTTTGAACTGACATGGATAGCGGATTGATATCACAAAAGATCAGGGACTCTTTTGCAAAATGGACGTGACTGACTGGTATAGGGTTGTGTTGACATAGATTAGATCTAATCTGAGCTGTAAGATTTGGATCTAAGGGCTAGGGTTCATTGGAGAAGAAGAGGTCACCGGCGGCGGCCTCGCCGGAGTTGGCCGAATCCGGCCCTAGGATGCTCGGTTTTACAGGGTTCAAGGCTCTGGACGAAGCTTGGAATATGGCAAGCTCAACAAAAGCCTCGGTAAGGCAGCTAGGGCCTCAGCAAAAGCCGGCGGCAAGCTATGGCAGTCGGATGGGACCGGCGAGGTCGTGTGGGCACAATAGAGCGAGGGAGAATGGGAGAAAAGTGTCCGATGAGTTCATTACCCGTGGATATCTTGGCAACGAAAAGGTGGCGTACCGAGAGATGGACGATGGCTAGTAGTGCTCGAATGGCTGTGTGGTGCTATGGAGCTTGGCGGTTAGGGAACATGGGGCCCCAGAAGGATGTGACAACGCATTAAATGTAGTGGAGGGGGCCCTTGGCGTGCGCGCCACGCATGCCGTGAGGTAGGGGAGGGTGCCGACAAGCGGGGCCCACGGGCAGTGAGAGAGACTGCGGGAAAGAGAGAAAAGAGAGAAAGTTGGGCCAGGGGTTTAGCAGGCCAAGAGAGAAAGAAATGGGCCGGTGCAGAAATAGAAGGAGATGGGTTCGGACTAAAAATGAGAGAGAGAAAGGAGGGTTTTTCTTTTGATTTGAAATAATTTCAAAGTTTTTCAAACTTTTGCAAATTTAAATTTCACTCAACAAAATATCAATGCAGCAGCATGAATGCAACAAAGAATTATTAAACTATAATTAAAATGTTGTTCAACTTTTTTTATAGGACAAGATTTATATTTTCCATTTAATATATCCTTAGATTAAAACTAAGCCAAATAAAGTTGCTTATATTATTTTTAATTGTAATGACAAAATTTGGGTGTAAGAGGTGATGAAGTGGGCCATCACAACCTGTTGGAAACAGGAAGCGCTGCTGATGGCTGCATCATCACAACCGGGAAATGGGAACCATTGTTGATGGTTGCTTATCACAACCGGTTTGAACTACAAGTCGGTGGTGATGGTTCGATCATCAGCACTGGTTCTGTGCATCCAAAACCGGTGGTGATGTGTCCAATTCACCGCTGGTTCTAGAACCGGTTTGATGCAGCACCCCATTACTACCGCTTGTCCCATAATGGTTTTCAAACAGTTGCTGATGACACTTTGGAGCTGGCAGTGAAGGGGTTTTGTAGCAATAGACTTGAACATGGATAGGAATAATTTGAGATGTTTCTTTTTCGATATGTTTTGTGATGACTTTGTAATAATAAATGGCTACATGCGTTGGTCGACGCAGAGGCTGGAATATTGAAATATATTCTCGTTTCTAAAAAATACCATCCCACATACACAAGAAATCTAATTTTGGTAGGGGACCTTTTTTTAATTTACCCTTGCAGACCAACAACCAGAAATAAAATATGCATATTAGTACAAATTGATGTTTTCACCTTTGGTAATACCAATTGGTACTAATATACACCTTTTAGTTTCGGTTGTTAACACCAATCAAGACTAAAATGCATCCAAAGGCCTCCACCTGTAGAGGCGCCGAGACTAAATTAACGGGATTAATGTGTAGTTTTTCTACTAGTGAGTATATATTCCACAAAAATTAGTAGGTTACTACTTTCTAAAAATGAAACCATTGGCTACTGCTCAGTCCACCCCCATCATGGTACATTCTTTCCATGTGAGAAGTTAGGCCATAAGCTGGTTTGAGATGTGTGGTGTTACATATTGTATTCAAAGCATATACCCTCTGCATATGCAAGCATGTGGTTAGGCCCACGGCGCGAGCGTGTACCTAGTGAAGGTTCTACAATAAAAAAAAAAACAGTGGTGTTAGACTGTTAGTAAAGGTATTTTGCATAGCATGAAGTGACCCCCCCCCTGCAAAACACATGAAATATAAGTGTTCTGCATGATATAGTACAATCCATCAGAACATAAAGGTCGAGTATTGCGTTGTCTTAATGTCCGAACCTGTCTAAACCTTTGTATCCCCTACGCTCTTGTGTTACCATCATCAAGCGTATATCTGGCCATCCTCCTCTGGAGTCTGGACAAATCAGCCTCCGTAGGTACCGTCGTGGACTGTACAGTAAGCACTGACATGACACTGGTTGTGTCCAATATTTTGCCACTACAATTTGCATAGAATCATTTTCGTTTTTCTCGCATAGGCGTCCTCGGTGTGATTAGAGCATAGCTGTGACATGTGGTCTCAAAATGGACTGTTATTCCAAGTATGTGTGTACCTCGGTCGAGTACAAGGCTGCTACCGCATCACCTAATAACCGTGCATTATCGTTGTTGGCCATGTTTACAGGCTGGGGCTTTCGTAGCTGTATACTTGTATCCTTTAGATTACCACAATCATGATTACATTTGCGACATCATCTCATCCTGGATACTCTGGGTGATGTGGTTGGTTGCTTGTTCAAGCACCATCACCATGAAGAGGAAACAAATTTGAAGAATGTTATTGCGTCATGAAAAAATAGTAATACATTCAGGAAGAACACTCTAGCTTCACAAAAAAATGTTGCAATTGCTCTAGATAAAAGTTTTACGAAGAAAAAAATTTAATATTCGGAAAAGAACAAAAAAAGTATTCATAGTAGATCTTATGTTATTACATTAATTTTAACGGAATTGCTACAACCCGAACGTCTGACAGGTAAAAAAAATGAGACACTTCTGTTCTCTCATGCGCTCCCTCTTCCCCGTTGCCACCGCACCCTTCGTCGCCGATGCACTCACCCACTGCATGCCGGGCCTGCACTGCCATACCACCTCCGGCGGGCGAGCTACCCTGGCGGCACGAGCCCCCGCCGGGCTAGCTGCCCTAGTGGCTCACTCCACAGCGGCGAGCTCACCTACGGAGGAGCTCCGGGCGTCACCCATGGTGGGGGACGGCCGGGTGGTCACGGGAGGAGGAGGTTCGGGCGGTAGCTATAGCGAATTTCCCATGTAGAATCTCTGGTTCAATGAGGAAGATGAGGAAGAACGATTCGATTAGTGCGAATCCACGATTTTGCAGTTGCGATTCCACGATGCTGCACCAGCGGTTTCGTGGTGTTGTGGTAGCTTTGTCTCGATGTGTTAAGAATCTCGAACGGATGTTGCACGGAACATAGGCCCAATGTTGTGGCAGGAATTTTACCCCCACGACCTGGCGTTTGATGTGTTCCAATGTGTGCTTTTTTATATTGCAAACATTGGCTCTTATGTTGCGACAATGTTTCTTTGATGTTCCAGTAGGTTTGTTTTGATGTTTTAAGTTTCGTCATATGAGAAAATTCCCATCAGATGTCTGGATTGTAGCATTACACTAATTTTAAACAAGACAAAGGTTCATATGGATATTTATTCATGAAAAAGGGGATTTGAAGAAAATTGAACTTACAATTTCTAAAAGTGATTCATATCTACCTACCCGCCCTCCCTGTGTTTCTTGGGAGATACCAACTCCTTCTCGCGTGCAATTTTTAACAATAGCATATCTGTGAATCTGTCCTTGACAACAATGGGAGAATGGGTACAGCCTTGCTTGGATTTCGATGATGTTGACCAATTTTTGTATAATCCATAGATGAGATCTCATAATCGGAGGCTAGAGTGCCGCAAAAATAAAAATTGTGGTTTTGGCAAGGAGAAAATAAGGCGTGCAGACAACGAAACTTGGGTGGATAGATGTGACTTGTATGGAGATGGATTTGTCCGACGTCTTGAGTGTTTTGTACGTTGTGGTGCACCAAAAGAAGGAACCTCTACCCATTGGACTGGAAATACTATATACGTACCAAGCACGTCCTTTGTTCATGTTCACCAGGAAATCACCGACCTGTACTGTGCACCATGGATCATTTTGCCATCCCTTACTACTTCTACTACTACTGCTGCTCCTTCTGCCTCTTCCTTGCTCTCATCATCAATGTCGTCGTTTTCGCCCACGGTAAGAAACCCGGTGGCCCCAACATGCCGCCCGGACCAAGGCAGCTACCACTCATCGGCAGCTTGCACCACCTCCTCCGAGGTCTCCCACCACACCACACCATGCACGACCTCGCCCGTCGCCACGGGCCCATCATGCTCCTCAAGATCTGTGAGCGCAACCTCATCACCATCTCCTCCGCCGCCGCCGCACGGGAGATCTTCTATGACGCCGCGTTCGAGCAGCGCCCGACCACCCCCGGTATCGACGAGCTCTACACGAGGAACGGCATGGGGATCGTCTTCTCCCCCTATGGTGACCACTGGCGTCTCCTTCGCCGCGTCCTCGTCATGGAGCTCCTCAGCTCCCACCGTGTCGACGCATTCCGGCGGATTCGTGAGGACGAGGCAGCCCGCCTCGTGTCGTCGCTTATGACATCGCCTCAGCAGCCTGGCTGGCTAGCCAACGTTGGTGAGCGGCTTGGGGAGTTCGTCGCCGACTCGGTGGTGCGTGCCATATTTGGTGACAGGTTGCCCGACCGTGGCGCGTTCTTGAAGATGATGGAGCAGGCGCTAGATTTTTCGTCCATTTTTGACCTCCGTGACCTCTTCCCGTCGTCGTGGCTTGTGCGGATGCTGCCACGGAGCCGCAAGGCGGAGCGCAGCCGGCGGGAAGCGGTCCGGCTCGTCGGCGATATCCTACGGCACCATGAGGAGAGGAGAGCGGGTGGAGGGGGCGATAGTGAGCAGGACATGATCGATGTGCTGCTGAGGATACAGAAGGAAGGCACCATGGGAGTTTCTCTCACTAATGGAGTCATCATAGCAGTGTTAGTGGTAATGCAATAGCCCTCATCTTATAAGTAACCTAGGACCACAGTAATCACGTCAAAATCACCTTATTCTTGTTCAAACAGTGCTTCAAATCTTTCTCAAGAAATGTGCTAACAAGGACGTACTTTCTGATACCATCAAATTAACGGCCTAGACCAATAACCACTGACTGGTGTATGCATGTGTTGCGCAGGATGTGTTCGTAGCAGCAATTGAAGCAACAACAACTACTCTCCAATGGGCCATGGCTGAACTTATGGCGAATCCAAGGGTGATGAATAAGGCGCAGTCAGAGATTCGCCATGTGCTCGCAGGGCATGAAAGAGTGCACGAGACAGCTCTTAGAGACGCCGTCTTCCTCAGAGCAGTAATCAAGGAGACCTTAAGATTGCATCCTCCAATTCCACTCGCACCAAGGGTTTGCCTCGATGACCGTAAAATTCAAGGATACGATGTACCAAAAGGAACACCGGTTATTTTAAATCTATGGACCATCTCTAGGGACCCGATATATTGGGAAGAACCTGACAAGTTCGCCCCAGAAAGGTTTGAGGGTGAACATACTCCCAACTTCTTAGGGTTGGATTTCGAGTTCATACCGTTTGGGGCAGGGCGACGAATTTGCCCTGGGATAAATTTTTCACAAGCAAATATTGAGATTGCTTTGGCTAGCCTTCTATACCATTTTGACTGGGACCTACCTGCTGGGGTTAGGCCAGATGACATGGACATGGCAGATTACTCTGGAGTTGCTGTTAGGAGGAAGGCGGAGCTACTGTTACAACCCATTACTCGAATTCAACCTGTAGATGAATATCACCTATAGTTTGTAATGTTGTGAAATGGATTTTGTACTTGTATGCTCATATTATATTTGTCTAAATGAGTCTTTTATTAACAAGAGTAAGACTTTATTAGTTGTATTACTTAGCTTGTTATACTGGGATCTCAAGAATAATGTATCGCATGCTTTTCCTTCAATTTATTGAGTTAGTTTTCAATCATTGATTGGTAATAATATGGTCTTATACATTTCATAAACAAATGTTCATCACATATATATTCAAGTAGGTGTCATGACCTTACACCACCATTGAGTAGTGCTCCCTCCGTCCCCAAATGTTAGTCGTTTTAGCTATAGTATATGTTGTCCCCAAATGTTAGTCGTTTTAGCTAGTAGGAGCTACTAGCTGCTGCGATACTACTCCTGCCACCCTCACGCCTTTCTGAGCCACTAGTTGCTGCCCTTGCCTGAAACAATCTCAACCACATACTCCACCGAGCTTTTTCATTTTAAAAAAGAAAAAGAAAATCACATCTCATCTCCAACCTCGCTCCAACCACACGCAGCTGTAGCAGGCGAGCAGGCGGCGACCCGCAGCCACGGCGGCGTGAGAGGAGCGGCCACCAGCCATGGCGGCGAGGAGAGGGTCGTCCCCAACCTCACGTCCTCATCCATCCATATCCACCTCTTGTCGTCCCACGCCTCCTTGTTGACCCCTGTGCTGGGCCTCCTGCGACGGACCACGGGGGATTCCAACCACGGGGGCCAGAAGAACGGCGTCGTGTCGCCTGCCAGCGGACGAGCGGCCGTGCAAGGGCAAGGGATGCGCAACTGTCGGGCAGCTGCAAATCGAGCTTCGCCGGGGACGCATGGTCTGACGGCCAGAGGGCGAGCATGCCGGCGCACCGGCCTCACCCTCGACGGCACGACGACGGAGGTTGCCTTCGCGAAGCAGGGAAGCTCGAAGGGGACGCTGCCGCAGTCGCCAAGGCTGCCAGCCACAACACGCGGAGCAATGAGATCTGCGTAATCTCTTTGCCGATGTCCTGCAGCGAGAGGCACCTCGGCTCATCGGTGGAGCTCCACGAGTACCTCCCCTTCATCAACGCCGATGGCAGCAGCCGCCGATCATCGGCACACGAGCTCTGGCGGCGGTCGTCGCACGAGCTCCGGAGGAGGAGAGCCATGGCCGACCAAGAGAGAGAGAGAGAGGAGGGGATCGACAGAATGAATGCGGGGAGAGACAGGACCATAGGGGTAGCAGGGTCATTTTTGTGTTGCATTGGGCAATAGAGTTTTTGACCAACGACTAACATTTGGGGACAGAGGGAGTAGGTGACTAGGCGTGGTCACGTCACACCATCTATCTCATCTCTTGAGCCTCTGAGTCGCTTCATCTCCCTCCCTTCGCTTGAGCCTCCCCCCCCCCTGCCGCTCTCCCTGAGCGGCCATTAGAAGCCCGTCCGGACGCAAGAAAAAAGCTCCTCCACCTAGCCCTGCCCGAGCAGCTATCAGAAGCCCACCCGGCACAAGAAAAAAGTGGCGAGAGGCTCCCCTCTTCTCATTTTCATGCTGCCGTGAGAGTCTCTCTTAGACTACTATACCCACAATGTATTCGATGCCGAGATAAAAGATTCCCTTGACACCTTGCCGATGCTCGTGAAACAGAGCAGCCCACAACGTCCACCAATACTGACTAACTCTACCACAACATCACTGCTGTTTTATTTCCCGAGACAAAAAAAATTCCTAGATTCTTCCCTACTGGTGAAACTTCTCCTGGCATCGGGGAACCTACGTGCGTCGAGGCGTGTGTATTTTTATTTCAGCATATCATGCATGCAGCATTTTCTACCCGATGCTTGGACCTTGTCTCCTATTTTCACCATCGAAACTGACAACGCTGTGGGTAGTCTTATTCTCCCCGTCCATGGTGACCAGCAGCCGATTGTCTCAAGCAAGGAAGGACGGTGCCGCGGCAGTGCTGGTCAGGGTTCACAAAAGCGAACCGGTTGGCCGAACCGCCGGCCGGCGGTAGCGGCTAACCGGTCCGATTCCCGCGGGAACCGGTCAAAACCAGATAAATTCAAATTTTGAATTCAAATGTATATGAAATCCTAGTTCAATCGGTTTAAGCCGGTAAGCCGCCCGGTTTGACCGGTAAGCCGAGCGGTTTGGGCGGTAAGCCGGCTCAATACATAATTTGTCATGTTTTCAAATTTAACTAAAAATTTAAAAAAATAAAATAAAAATTCCTAAAAATATTTTAAGGTGCGTAGAATTTAATGGTGTCAAAATTTTTCAAATATTAGTGTATTTAGTATTTTTTGTGTGCATTAGAAGTTCAATGAGCCGATTTTTTTCTTTTTCTTTTTTTTGTTGAACTTCTAATGCCTGCAAAAAATATCAAATGAGCAAATATTTGAAAATTTTTGACACCAATAGATTACATATACCTTGAAATATTTTTAGAAATTTTTTTATATTTTTTTATTTCAAATTTAAAATTTGAATATTTTGAATTTTGCCCGGTTCAAACCGCCCCAAACAGCTACCGGTCCGGGTGGTTTGGTCGGGAACCGGTCAAACCGGACCGGTTCCCAACGGTTAGGTGAACCCTGGGGCTGGTAGGCTGCCAGCTCTGGTGGTGGCTTTCGCTGGCCGTCTGAGGATCTCAAGCCATTGGCCTGATGTTGGCCCGTGGTACCCTATGGTACCCAAATATGGGGTCCCCATGTACAATTTTTGTTTTAAAGGAGATTAACTCTGCTTTTAAGAAAGCATTCAGTTTACATGGCTGGGGGTACCAGCGACATGATGGATTTTTTTTGGTCCCCATGTATAATGAGTTATAACTGAAATGTGAATAAAAATTGCCCACATTAATGTAAAATGGATGTTTTCGCCTCCACCCTCTCTCTCAAATATGAAAAAGAGAGCAAGAGGTTGAAAATGACGTGTCAGATGCACAACATATGATATATAGGGCCACACATTACAATCATCACGTTGATGGGGCTATATCACCTAACAAAATGTGTGTGCTGCAAGTCGACATCAGACATATGCATATGCCGGCTATTCTCTGCTGTATCTTTGTCGATCCTTCCCAAACATCTGCACATTCATACCCACTATTCAGATTGAATGCGAGAGAATGGAGTTCATGACAAGCTCACATTGTGGCACTGGATGTGAGCTGCATACAGTGGATTTAAGACAGGACTTATATACAGTTTGCTTGAATTAATAACCTCGCTGCCGTATGGGTGCTGGCACCATTCAATACTGGTTGGCTCTATATATCTTAGACACACACATGATTTAATTGATGAATTCCTTATATCCGCGCTGAAATGGATGTTTCCGCTTCCAAAGAAAGGTCGAAAGATGCATGCAATTCAAGGATGATAGGATAGGCGATCATTTTCATCACGTTGATGGAGACTTCAAGCACATGATTGATGACTGAACTGGGGGACAGAGATTGGTGTCGAATATAGAACGGGGAATGCCATCGCAGCGATAATAACAACAATTCGTTGCAATCAGGTCCAGGATAAAAGAGTTTTTGCTTACTGATCATCTGGAAGATTATATAACATGGTACACATACATTACATAATAAAATGCAGTATTTGGTCCCTGGTAAGAGTATTCCAGGAACAAAAAATCTATATGACTTTGTCTATACATAGCGGTATATATACAATATGAGCAGCTATACAGTCGTTGGAAGGTACATACGGTAGGGACGATTTTACTGATTAATGCTAGTTGTTGAAACTAAATTTTAAATTTAATATAGATGACCCAACAAAGTGACAAAACTTTGGTCCAAGTGTCTTTAAACTTCGATTTGACGAGTTCTTACCTATATGATTCCTTTTTTTGCACATTTAGTAGTGCCAAAAGGGAATCATGCCATTGTCACCAAAAAAGGATGCACATTTGAATTTAGTAATAACCAAAGAAAAATATTATGTGGGATTTATTGTGTTAATTTATGCCTTAAGAATTATTTAGAGGGCATAGAGATCGTTTTCTGAAGTATATATTGTACATAAGCTGCAGAGGTAGCTGTTACAGCCGTCGATCTTTTGCTATCCATAGAAGCTTCCATAATCCATAAGGAGCACGCATAGACCTAGGTTTATTGAACGCATATAAACGAAACAAACACGAGCACAAGCAGCTCAAGAAGAGGGAGATAGCTTTGGTACGCCGGTCAAATGAAAGACACGTCATCCCACGTGTGTACTCAAATAAAAATTTTAAAAAAAATGATGCACGCCCAAAAGCTAGGATTTACTGCTTTAGGCCTCCTCCAATATGGAACTATAAGCTAGCTTTTAAATTATTTAATTATTAAACAGTGTCAAAACTGTCTAAAACAGTACACTGGGTTGGCTTTTTGCTAACTCTTAATGTGACCAGCTGGTCACATCAGGCCATTCACTGTTCATTGAGAAGAAATTGCTATGAGCTAGCAAAGAGCCAACCCAATTTACTGTTTTAGTACTATTTTAACATTGTTTAATGATTAAACAATGTAAGAACTATACCTTATATCTCCCATTGGACAAGGCCTTAGTATGAGCAACTTCATTGGTTGGTTTACTGGAGTCACATTTGAACACGTCAACAATGGCTTTAATTTGTAAAAGAAATGGGTGACTGAAAATCAGTTCAAAAACTCAAGATGAGGATAAAATAACCTGCTGTTTAGTGAGCAGATGACCACCACTGCCTCCTGCCTGCTAGCCCTTCGCCCCTTCTTACCCTAACCGGTAACAACAGGAAGACTCATCGCTCTCACCATCAAAAAAACATATGAGCATAGTATGAAACCATAAAAAAACGTGAGCATCGTATGAAATCCTTAAAAATCCGATTTTTTTTAGCAAGTTAAAAATCCGATTGTTGACACAAGTGGCGCCTCTGCACATCTTGGTGTGTTCTGGCGAGCAATCGGAACGGGCTGCTGCTTCCACTTTGTTGCGCAATTTTCGGCCTTGCCCTTTTTTTTAGAGAGGATTTTCGGCCTTGCCCTTTTTTCTTTAGAGAGGATTTTCGGCCTTGCCTAGCCCACTGTGTGTTATGAAATGGGCTGGAAATGTATTAGCCTGGGTCGGTCTGATTTTTTTCGGTAGGTGGTGGTAGTAGGCTCTGTCTGTTACAAGACAGACAAAGCTGGGTTGGGCTTACTACAAGACTCTGCAGCAGGCTTTCCTTTTATTTCTTTGTGGGCCCAATTGGGATCTTCTTAACTACAAATGTTTTTTTCTTTATTCTTTGACTAGTTCTTTTTTTTTATTCGAGGCCTACAATGATTTTCTGCGCATTATAGTAGTGGGAAAATGTACATCACCCAAAAAAAATCAAGCGTTTAAACTTAATGAAATTATCAGTATTAAGACATAGAAGCCTTTATAACAGATGACGCATACACCAAGAACCAATTCTTTTGTTTTTTTTAAAAAAAAATCCCTGAGTTACATCTTTTACATGATAACGAAGTTGTACAGATGGTTTGCGATATGCCATCGAGCACAGATCGAGCAAGCAGAAACCAGAGGAGTGCAAACCTCACGCTCACCCAGTGGAGAATTACTAAGCTAGTTAAGCTTATGATTTGATTTGCTGTTGGTTACTAGCTAGCTCGTCAGCACTCAGCACACGATACGCCCGGGCGCCGGTCAGAAGCAACAACTAGGCTACCTAACAAATAGAGTACTCTACAACACGTCAACAAATCATGAGCAACAAGCAAAAACCAGAGCAGTACTCTATAACACATCAACACGGCCGTAATCTGTCACCACAATGGAACAGAACAGAACAGGACTGAATACACTCCAAACAGGGCAAGGATATCATTGAAAAAACGATATCGATTAAACTTAATTTGCAGTTTGTTGTGCTAACTCCAATCCAATAATCAAAATCGCCAGCGCGCACGGCCGGGTTCCGGTCGAGGCTGGCTGGCCAACACGGACGGATATATCGGACGTGACAGGCGAGTCGGTTTCCGGCCGGCCGGGACGTAGGTGCGATGCCCGGCAAGGCAGCGTTACCTGGCACGTACGCAAAGGCCTAACCATTTGTCCTGCGTGATGAGCTTGCTGATCATATTAGCCGGACCACCATGCGTGCACGTGATTAACAAAATGATCAGTTTGTGCCAAATTTAAGGGTGAGTTTAGTTCACCCAACTTCTCCCAAAAAAACACTATTCATCCAACTTTTTTCTATTCATCCAAATTTTTTCTATTCATCCCATCCCTCCCACTCACAGAACACGCTTCCCAGCACGACCTATAGTATTTTCTAGATCTACAGTGTTTTTTCTTCTAATCTAAACTCACCCTAAGTGTGGTGCACTTGGAGCAATGGATGCTTAATTGCACTACTGGCAATCAGGCTGCGAGAAACAAGTTAATTCTAATCAGACTTTGCATATTCCTCTCTCTCAATGTCTTGTCGTGAAGTTATTTTATTTTCACGCAATGGAAGCAATGCTGTGCGTTTGTACTTTTATAGCCATGAGTATTTCTGTAGTATTTGATCAATGCAATACTCCTACCAACTAGTAGAGAAAAAGCGTTGACTTCATATATCCATACTACCTACAACACGCTCCAGGAAATTTTTTTGAAAAGATACAGGAAATAAAATTGAACCATGCATGCTTTGCTTGGCCTTGCCGTTGCACCTACAGATGCCGTTTCCGGTACAACCATGGGCCTATTTTCTGCACTACCAGCACTCCATCAGCAGGCGTATGATTTCCCATTTTCCGCTGCTTTGTGGTGGTTCTTGTCTGCCATGACATGACATGGACGACCGAGCCGGAGCAGTTGGTCGACCAGGCGCGCCATTTTTTTTTGGAGGGTCCCCGTTTCCAATCTGACGTGGACGTGCCGCTGGTGCTGGTCTACCTGCTGCGCGTGGCTCCGCTAGCTGACAGTGCCAACCAACCGCGGTTAAACTTAAACCTCTCTTGGTTTTACTAGTAATCTAGTGTGGCTAACCACTCTCCCACGCCTTTTTTTTTTTTTGCGTAGTAGTAGTAGTAGGTGGCAGCGAAAGGTACATTACGTTACGTGCATGTAGAAGCGCCGATCGCACGTGTGGGGCCAGGTCAGCTCGATCATCAGGTAGTACTCAGTAGCTGATAACATATGCCTGGTAGGTCAACTCCTGCAAGGGATTTATATTCCATGAAGCTGGCAGCAAGCAGTGGGTCCATCACCCCCACACCATCTCAGCAGGTCTTCTATTAACTACAGTACTTACTAATAGATCATTAGTTTTAGTTCATGGTGAATTAGTTGCCGCCGCTGCACCTGCAGTTAGGAGAGTGACGTCAGAGCCATGTCAGATCGGAGATGGAGAGAGAGGGCACGTGCCGTGCGGCGTCGTGGCTAGCGGTCCAGTGGACCGGAACGTGGCGGGACACCGTTGGCGTTGGGTCGTGGCGGTTGGTCGCTTCATCACAAGAAGAAGCCAGCCAGCAAGGCAGCCATAGACCACCAGGTCCACTAGACCACCACACCACTAGGGGAGGTGCGGGCGTAGGGCTCGCACCGCACAAAGGAGGAGCTACTAGCTGAGTGGCGCGTCTACATCGCAAACTACAACTAGCCGTTGTATCCGCCTGGTTTCCCTGACCCGGTTCCCTCTTTTTTTCCTGAATGATGATCCTTTCCACTCAAATGTACTTATTTCAAGTATAAAAAATGTACTTATTTCACAGGTCCTTTTTTCTTGTTTTTTCAAGGAGTAGGTTTAGTCTGCCTCGCCACGTGCCATGGGATTATGCATAGAATCTCACATTGCCCTGCCTTTTGTATCCTTTGAGGACCAGAGGGAAACAAGAGAATATCTGAAAAATTGGTGTCGACAAGGAGCCAGGAAACATAAGCTTGGCACTTGTCTCTCGACCACGATGGGAGTCCGGCAACATACATACATAGACTCAGGCCGCGTTTGGCTTGAAGGGATTCTCCGGACTTATAGATGGAGTTCATTTAGAAAGGAAATTAATTTGCGCATTTGGAACCAAGGAAAGGGGCATTCCTTTCCTCCAGACAGGAAACAGACCACATGCATTTTATGGGGAAGAGAAACTCCAATCCTAGGCAAAGGTACACTCGTGCCCTTGTTCTCTCCCGTTCAAAACTTTCTAGTAATCTAAAAACCCAAAATTCACGAATTCTTTGTTTCTAATTCCTATGTTTTTCTCTCTTTTCTCATTCTTCCTCTGTTTTCCTCATTTCTTGCACTCCCTCCGTCCCATAATATTTACATTTCTAGATTCAAAGTGAAGAGAACAATGCTGTGGGCAAATTACATATATACCCTTGTAAAGGTGTAATCATTGCAGAGAAAGTAGAAAAGAGAAATAAAGTTGGCTTATTTTACATATAGATGTGTAATTATTTTGGGACAAATTCTAAACTCTAGAAGTGCAAATATTATAGGATGAAGAGAGTTTTTTTTAAAACATTCTGTATTTTGCATTCATCCATTCCAAATTGAGCGTCAGACAATAGAAGAGCTTCATATCCCATGAATGGCGTCACATACCATGTGCTCCCACGGGCTTAGAGTTGCAAATCCCATTGGTAGTACGGAAAACACATTGATTTCTCTAGCAATAGGCAATCAATCACGCGCGGTAGGAAAAAAAAAGAGTTCATTGTAATATTATGGCTTCCACATGCCTCTTTGTATTTTTGTGTATACTACCTCCATTTCAAATTATTGTTCATTTGACTCTAAATCACTCGTCTTATTAAATATTAATATCATTTTTTGTTATAGTTTCTTTTATTAATAAAGTTGTTCAGTGATGACTTAAAATTGACTATGTTTGCATAATTTTTCTTAAATAAGATGGACGGTCAAACTTGGGTACGAAAATCAAACGAATTATAATTTGGAACTGAAAGAGTATGCGATAAAGAATATGATGTCTAAAATTGTTTTTTTGCTACCTTTTTCCCATAAGGATTTCCTGCTCCACCCACTTCATTTTCTTTAGTGTACTAGTAGTAGTTAAAAAGAACTCTCTTTTTCTGCCATCGTAAATCAAACCTTGCACCATTGCCATCACCTGCGTTGTCCTGAAAAATGCAAACACAATTTTCCACCGTGGGGTTGTGGCCCTTTTGCGTCCACCTGGAACTAGAACTGACGTATGCTTTCAGCCAGTGACGCGGCTATTCGTCAAAATGCAGACCCTTTTACCTCTGACCATGTGTGGTAGGCAAAAGCCAATGCGAGTTTGAGACCCTGTTTAGTTCCACCCAAAAATACTTTTTTTTCACTATTCATCATATTCATCCTTCTCATAAAATATGCTTCCCAACACACTATTTATCCACATCCAGAAAAAGTATTTTTTCCTCCTAACTAAACACCCCCTGACTCCTGAAAAGATAGCATCAGAGTAAATGCTCCTGACTCTGCCTACTTGGAATTTCTGTATCAAGTGGGCCCACCACATCTCTAAATTCTATTGGAACGTGACACTGAAAATCCATGCCGTAAAAAAGAATGCACTGAACCATAAGGTCTTCATGATATACGGAAATACAAATTTGGGACGGAACGGAAACCAGCGAGAGTGAGCTGTGGTGCGTGCTCATCCATGCAACGTCCGCGCGGTGGCAGTTTCATTTATCTATTCATTCATTTCGGGAAAAATAAAATAAAATTCGTAGGCTTGCACGGCGCAAGCCGGTCACCACGGGATGATAAAAATATAAATGGAGCCATGGAGGCGTAGAAAGAAGAAAAGTATATGCCACTATTTTTTTTCCTGGCACAGTACTTAACTGCTATTCTACATGGCCGTTCTTTTGGTAGACCGTAGACCCTTAGACTTTGGCACGGTCATGAACTATGGGAAAAAAACAACTCGTTGAAATAGCTCACACGATCTAGTACCAAGTCTCGAAAGTCAAAATCCTTTGTTGAAACTCGAATTGGTCCGAAACGGGGACGGATTTGATCTGTCGTGGTTTGTCAAACAGCCGAGAAATCCTTGGCCTTTGCACGTTCCTGCAAAATGTTGGTCGTTCTTCACACGTACTACCACCATTGAAAAATCTACAGAGGTGTCCTGTTACTCCCTCTGATTTATTGCGCCAGCTACTGTGAATTTTATCTGTCGCTGCTGGAATAACTGAACGCCACAAGACACAACCAATGTGTACGTTGGCCATAAATGGCAATCCCGCCCACACAATTCTTTCATTTGAAAAAAAAAACAAGTTGGTAAAATAAAAACCAGCGGAAAACCCGCGTGCGCCACCGCAGCCCGTCGCCGTTCACACGCGCGGCGAGCACCGCCGCCACTTGGCCGCCGTAAAACCTGGCCGAAGAAAGAAAGAAGAGAACCCACCCGTGCCGTCGCTCGCTACCGGACGCCATTGCCACCCCTGACTCTGGACCACCACCTCTCGCGTGAACGCGCACTCGGTCGGCACGGGCCCTACTGCTACCACCACACGGGGACAGGTTTGCAAACGATTAGCCGCTGCTGATCCTTGATTAGCACGCCGAGCTCTAGTTTTATACTGCTACTAAACTTTTTTTTTTTAATCCCACCACCACGCTCGTAGTTTCGCCGTCTCCTCGTCCTCTGCTCTCTGCTTCGTTGTGAAAAGAGAGGATTGGGGGAAGGTAGGCCGATAAAGAACAGGCTCTTTCTTTCCCCATCTTTCCTCACCAAAAGCAGAGCAAGACTATAACGAGAGAGAGATCACAGCTCACCAAAAGCAGAGCAAGACTATAACGAGAGAGAGATCACAGCGGCGGTTGCACAAAAGCGTTCGTCGTGGCCTCGGATTCCCGATAATTCCCTTCCAAAGCAGCTGAATCTCGGGACCCCGTGCCGGCCCCCTCCTGCCTGCCTGCGCACTCCTGCTCCTCTTCTTCCAGTCTTTCTCCCCTCCATTTCCCAGCGTCATCTACTCGTCTTCCACCTCCCGCCACAGCTCCAGCGGAAGCGGATTGAGGCGACCAAATCTTGGGGGGATTTTTTTTTTCTTCACTTTTCCATCCGCTCGCTCGCGCGCCCGTGCCGTGGTGGATTCGCTCCAGCTGGGGGGGGGGGGGGGGGGCGCCGCCCTTTTTGCCGTATGCCGGGTTGGGTTGGATTTGGTTGCGAGGTGTGGTTGGGGGTGGGAGCTCGAGAGTGGTTACTCCCCCCGCCTTGGCTTCTTGCTGCCCGCCCGGCCCGCCCCCGCTGGGCCGTGTCGTGCCATTAAAGCCGGCTTCTTTGGGTTTCTCTCTCCAATTCCCTCCCTCACTCTCTCTCTACTCGTCTCGCTCTCCCCCTCTCTCTCTAGCTAGAGCGCTGCAGATTGGTGCGGCCGCGGTGGTTGGCGCCGGGTTCCTCGGCACGCCTGGAGCGCGGAGCTCGATTCGGGCTCGGGAGTCCAAAGGCGCCGCCTTTCTTGGACGCTCCCCGCCGCGGAATTCTCGCGCTTTAAGGCTCTGAATCTCGCCGCCGTCCCCCCGCCGCCGGTGGTGCGGGAGGGGTCGATTCGCGGCGTTTCTTGGCTGTTCGGGGGTGATTCTGTCCCCTGGATGGGAAGGATTTGAGTGGATTGGAGAAAGAGAAGCTTTGATTTGATTCGGCCGTGGTATGTGCCATGAGGAAGCTCTTCTTCTCCGAGTCGGCCTGCAAGGAGACCAAGCTCCACTCAGCGCCCCACTCGTGGCTGCCCCTCGAGAAGGGGAAGCTCTCCAAGTTCTCCGGCCATGCTGCCGGTGGCTCCTCCATGTAAGCTCCAGCCCTTTACTCCCCGCTGTACTTGATTTGTCGCTCGATTTCACAAGATGTGCTTGTTATGGCTCAATTATGCTGCTCAAGATTCCATTTTTTATGTACTGATTTTGATTTCCTGCCCTGCTCCTTGCCGTACTTGATTTCTCAAGATGTGCTTGTTATGGCTGAATTGTGCTGCTTAAGATTTTTTTTTTGTACTGATTTTGATTTCCTGTGAAAAATTGGCTGATTGAGATGTTTTCCTCCTTTCTGTTGTCTGTGATGCAGAGAGTCTTTGATGAAGATGCCGGAGCCAGAGGTGCTTCCACACTTCAAGCCTGCAGATTATGTTGACATACTTGCTCAGATACACGAGGAGCTGGAGTCGTGCCCTCCGGATGAGAAGTCCTGCCTGTACCTGCTCCAATTCCAGGTCTTCCGTGGCCTTGGAGAGGCAAAGCTGTCACGGCGGAGCCTCCAGTCCGCTTGGGAGAAGGCGAGCACCATACACGAGAAGCTCATCTTCGGGGCATGGCTCAAGTATGAGAAGAAAGGGGAGGAAGCGATTTCAGACCTCCTCAGCTCGTGTGGCAAGTGCTCGCAGGAGTTCAGGCTGCTGGATTTTGTGTCGCAGGTCTCCACCGGGTCACATGACATGAGCTATGATGATGAGTCTGATGAATTCTGCGGCTCCGTGGTGGTTCATTTCCGGATAAGAGATGATATGATTGCATGTGATCGGCGGAGGCTCGCAGCTTTGTCAACTCCGCTATATGCTATGCTCAATGGCGGGTTCAAGGAATCGTATCTAGAGGTCATTGACATGTCCCGAAATGGCATCTCCCCTATTGGCATGAGGGCAATCAGTAAGTTCAGCCTGTCAGGAAGGTTACCGTACTTGTCAGCTGATGCTATTTTGGAAATGCTTGATTTTGCCAATAAATTTTGCTGCAAGGGCCTCAAGGATGCCTGTGAGCGAAAGCTTGCTTCTTTCGTCTCTTCAAGGCAAGATGCTATAGATTTCATGGAATGTGCTCTTGAGCTTGGCTGTTCTATCCTTGCTGCTTCATGCTTGCAGGTGCTCTTGAATGAGCTTCCAGAGTGCTTGAATGACGAACAAGTGGTTAGGATATTCTCCTCTGCAAATAAGCAGCAGAGACTGACAATGGTTGGCAGTGCATCTTTCTCCCTATATTGCCTTCTTAGTGAAGTCTCTATGAGTACCAACCCAACATCGGATGTCACTGTAAGTTTCTTGGAAAAGCTGGTGGAGTCGGCATCAGATTCTAGGCAGAAGCAGTTGGCCTTACATCAGCTCGCATGCACACGATTTCTGAGGAAAGATTACGCCGAAGCTGAGCGCCTGTTCAGTGCTGCCTTTTCTGCTGGCCATCTCTATTCAGTAGTGGGTTTGGCTAGATTGGCCTCTCTGAAGGGTAATAAGCATTTTGCTCTCAAGTTGCTAGACTCTGTGATGTCGTCTCGGTGGCCTCTTGGATGGATGTATCAAGAGAGAGCACTATATCTGGATGGTGATAGCAAGTTAGAAAATCTTAACAAGGCTACTGAGTTGGACCCTACTCTGACATATCCCTATATGTTCCGAGCTGCATCTTTGATGAAAAGGCAAAGTGTCGAAGCTGCATTGATGGAGATCAACCGTATCCTGGGATTCAAGCTTGTGCTTGAATGTTTAGAACTAAGGTTCTGTTGCTACCTTGCTCTTGAGGATTATAGGGCTGCCTTATGTGATGTACAGGCAATCCTCACACTTGCCCCAGATTATCGTATGATCGGTGGCCGTGTGGCTGCCAAGCAGCTGCGTATGCTAGTGCTGGAGAATGTAGAGCAATGGACAACTGCTGACTGTTGGATGCAGCTTTATGATCGGTGGTCATCCGTGGATGATATAGGATCCCTCTCTGTTATATATCAAATGCTGGAGTCACATACTGCCAAAGGAGTTTTGTACTTTAGGCAATCTTTGCTTCTTCTCAGGTAAATAAATTAATTTATGCTATCTCTCAGAAGAATAGTTTGCATAAATCAGTATTATAGAGTCATCAGGCAATAATGGGCATAGTAGATGCTCATGCTGCACATGTTTGGCAATTTGGCATGCCTGGCATGTCTTGCACCTACTAGTATTAAGCATCTGGAAGCTGGACTGTTTGCACATGTTTGTCTGATCAGTATTTTTGCACATGCCGCCTGTGCTAACAGCTAACTTACTGTATGTGTTTTGAAACACTATTTGAGATCTTAGGATTAATATGGTTTTGTTTTGTTTTACCAGATTAAACTGTCCTGAGGCTGCAATGAGGAGTCTGCAACTTGCTCGCGAGCATGCTGCAAGCGATCATGAAAGGCTTGTCTATGAAGGATGGATATTGTATGATACTGGCCACTGTGAGGAAGGATTGCAGAAAGCAGAAGCATCCATTGCAATTCAAAGGTCATTTGAGGCATTTTTTCTAAAGGCTTATGCTTTGGCTGATTCAAGTCTTGATCCTTCAACCTCAGCAACAGTTGTATCACTTCTAGAAGATGCATTGCGGTGTCCCTCAGATAGACTTCGGAAGGGTCAGGTAAAGGTTCTTTCTTTCCCACACCGTTTACTCAAAACGGGCCAGGAATGAGGTGCTACTGTCCTTTTTTCTACTGTGACATGTTGCAAACGTTGACATCTAAGAGATCTTATATGCCAAAAAAATGCAATATAATTGCAACATGTATGTATAATGCTTAACTTTGATCACTTTTACTTGGAAAGTATGAAGTGGAAATTTATTGCTAGATTTGTTGACTAGTCTTTATTTTGGTTGGGAGTGCTAGGATTCTTGTTATTGCTTTCATTCTTTCCATATGCATTTTTTCCAACTGCCAGGTGTTCCTACATTTTGTTAGGAAGTTAAGATGTCCTATTCACTGTTGCATTAAGTATGGCATGGCCGTATGGCACAAACTCTTAAAAATAGCTGTCCTGCTTCTCTTAACAATTAACATGGCAACTGGTCAACTGGAGTCCTGGGTACACTTACGAGTAATTTGATTTTGTATCAAGTAGTTGGTCTGTTAGCTAAGCTAGGGCATTCGATACCATCTTTATTCCTTGGATTTTTCATTGACCATACGGATAAATGGAGCACCTCCTTCCAATGCCTATATAATAAAAAACATGAAAACAAATGCTGTCACCTTGGATATAATGAACTTCAGAAAGTAGCCTGTTTATTACATGCCTGTTGCATTCTAGTTGAGATGTTCAGAAGGGAGGCATAACTGCAACTTACTGAATTTTAACATCTTGTAGGCTCTGAACAACCTCGGAAGTGTTTATGTGGATTGTGGAAAGCTAGACCTGGCAGCTGAATGCTACATTAACGCCCTAAAGATTGGCCACACCAGAGCGCATCAAGGTCTTGCAAGGGTTCATTTCCTCCGGAACAACAGAACCGGTGCATATGATGAAATGACCAAGCTAATCGAGAAGGCCCGGAACAATGCTTCAGCATATGAGAAAAGATCTGAGTACTGCGACCGGGAGCTAACAAAAGCGGACTTACAGATGGTCACCAAACTTGACCCTCTTCGAGTCTACCCATACAGATACCGTGCTGCTGGTAAGTGCTGCTTCCTGCATAGTATGACAAAGCTAAGATGTGACGTGATTATAGACCACCAGATTCAAAGCAGATTGGATCTTAGAATATAAAATTCTTAGACACAGTATTTTAATAGTTAATTGATGTAGCTCATCTGTGCCCAACACCCAGTGGTTTGTGCTACTTTAACGAACCAACTACCCTAGTTCCTAACATAAGCTGGTAAGAAGTCAATGTGTTCTGCCATATTCTATGTTCAACTTTATCAGTAGGTGTAACAACCATAATATATTTCATTCAGTCCATAAATTAGCTCACCTGTTCATTGCTCTCTTTCCTCATTTGCTGATCTGGACTCTCCTAATTTGATTTTGTGCACAGTGCTGATGGACAACCACAAGGAGAAAGAGGCCATTGCGGAGCTGACAAAGGCGATCGCCTTCAAGGCGGACCTGAACCTGCTCCACCTGCGTGCGGCCTTCCATGAGCACATCGGTGACATCTCGAGTGCCCTCCGGGACTGCCGTGCGGCCTTATCGGTAGACCCCAACCACCAGGAGATGCTGGAGCTTCACCACCGGGTGAACAGCCAGGAACCCTGAGCCCCATGGTGTACATACAGGAGCTCTCATAGCCAACCAGCGATACCAGTGTATGTTTTGTACCATACACAGCAGATGAATGTAAGGATAGTAGAAGCCATTTAGGTCCTCCCTTTTCAAAACCAAACCCCATTCCTTGTGTCCCTAATTAGATATGCTGTTTGCCATAGCCTCCTCTTAGTAAATTATATTGTCGATTGTGATTAAGCCTCCTAATTGTACCCGCCATGTGCCCCAGCAGCGCATGTGGCAGAATCAAAAAGTTTTGACTATCATGTGTAAATGAAATGGGAAAAAAAGAATGGAAGCTTTTGTCGGCGCAAAACTGTGAATCAAAGCAACTTGCCTCACTGAGTGCACATGTGCATATGCTTCTTGGGTGGTGATTATTAATCTGGAGTGTTCTTTGTTTACTAGTCATCAGTCAGGATTAGTACCCAGTCATTGATGGCATGATTGGGGTGAAGACTGTAGGAGATGGCAGCATCTTGCAGCTTCTGAAACCGAGTGGTCAATGAATTTTGGGTGAGAGCATCACTTTCTCAGGCTGAGTGGTCCATAAAAGTGAATCGGAAGGTGCAGTGGAGGAAGAAATCGTAGGATTCCTTTTTATCTCATAATGAGCATGATTTGTTGGTGTGCTTGTATGCGACGTTTAGCTGCGCTGAATTGACTATAAGGGATAATCACATCCTCTTATTTTTATGTTATGATGACGACATATAAGGTGATTGAGCCAAAAGAGGACGCGGGTCGACTGATCGAGATCCAGTCCTCACACAAAAGCCTTCTGAGAAGCAACTTTCAGGGACAGGGATCCACATCTCCACCTAAAAATTCTCCAAGCATGCGTTGTATGCTTTCTTCTTAGCCTGTGCATGCCTTCGTCAACCACCTTGTTCAAATAAAAAAAAGAACTCTATTTGGTACACTCACTGCCTCTTCTTTTTCTTCGAAACCATTCACGTCTTTTCGTTTGCTTGCCAAACAAATCCCAACAATACGATCGCATATGTCCTATCACCAAGATTTCGAACATATACATTTTTTTCTAAAAGAGAGAAAGGTGAGCCAATTAGGTGATTGGTGTAACCATCCAGGCACTAATTGACAAAAGTTGTGAGGCCTTTCGTCAGTCCCTTTTTTGTGCCCAGCTGCCGGTCGCCAAATGCCGAAAACGTCAAGAAGACTCACGTCATGGGAGTAGCGGCCGCTCCCAACTTTTGTGACGGTTTTTTCAGCGGCAAGCTTCGTGTGAGAGGTACATGAGGGAAAGCGACGTGAATTCGTTGAATACTTCATGGATGATGATGGTGCCTATCGGATGAGCATGGAATTAATGAGAACGAAATGTGGATAAGAGCTAGGATGATGATAAGCTCTAGGCATGTCGGCATCTGCGTCTCAAGCACAAAAGTTTCAGATGAACTTAGCTAAACAGAAGCTTGAGATGTGATATTACTTGGTACCATCCTATTTTTCCAATTTCTGGAAAGCAAGACAAAACGTTGCTGGACATCGTGCGTACAACCTTTGTGCTTTTTGATCTCTCTGGTTATTTATGAATGTATAACTATAAGGGTGTCATGTTGCAGAATTGACTGACACTTGTACTGCCTTTATTTCAAATTATAATTCAATTGACGTTTTTACTTCAAATTTGACCACTCGTCTTATTAGAAAAATTATACAAAAAATTATATTTTTTTATTATGGCATAAAGCTCTAGCTGATCTAACAAGCCAGTTTTGAGCCTCGTCTAGTTTTTAACAATCCACAAGCTATAAGCCAGATTTTATAATCTGGACGAAATCTAAGTATTTCGAACAAGTCCTAAAGTACAGAGCGAAAGTTTTGCAAGCAAGCGCATCTGATACATACATAAATTCTATTACCTACAAAATCCAATGATCGTATTGCATTAAAAGAAAAATGGAATGAACTAAACGAGAAAACAAAGGCATATACAGATTTTTCCCTTTTAATACTGGACATATTATTGTAACATGATGTTTGTAAGAGTATCTGTTGTAGTGCATTATTGTTTGTTCCACAAGGGCATGAACGCAATTTTTTTTATCAAGTGAATGGGAGCACAAGGTGGAAAGTTTCAAAGACCTTTGGAATTACCTGTAGCTCCGTTGGTAAGGTTTCACATGGGAAACATATCTAACTATGTTGAAATTCTCGAATAAAAATGTTCATATGCTTATGTATTTATTTTAAGAATCAACAACATTATGTTTTAACGGTAGTTAAAGTGTCGATCCACAGTGAGCCACAAGTTCACAATTTCGGCATTCCCATCGTTTGTTGGTTTTTCTAAGGTGATCATATAAGTATAATGTGCATGCGAGCATGAATACGGTGAGTGTACATGCTCTATACTATATTTGAGAAAAGAGGTTCAAAGTTCCCAGATTTTTGTTTTTTGAAGTAAAGACCTTAGTTTCTTTTTTTATAGGGTGAAGAAGACTGACGACCTTAGTGTGGTGTAACAGTGTCTGAATTTTGAACTAAGATAAGAAGCCAAATGGGCTGATATGCTAGGCCTTTTATCCGGAGGACACTATTGTTGGAATTTTTTTAATTTTTATATTTTTTATTTTAGGATTTTTCAAAAATAAATACCCTAATAAAAAAATTGCAAATATATACCTCCTCCCGCCGTTTGAAACGGTTATAGCCAGATGAACCAGCGGAATGCTACTGTAGCACAGTATACCGCCAGTTCATCCGGCGGAATATAGGCTATTCCGGATAGTGTATTTTTAAAAAATCATATCTAATTCATATGACTTTGGATGTAGATGACCCTTATATGAAAGTTGTAGCTCTCGACGAGATGTACAACTTTATATTTAAAAATTTTTTTCATCTAAAGTCATCTTAGTGCTCAAATAATCCACTCAATTTTCGGATCTAAAATTTGAAATTTAAGATCTGAAACTTGAGTGGATTATTAGAGCACTTAGATAATTTCAAATGTAAAACTTTTGAACTACAAAGTTGTTCGTCTTGTCGAGATCTATAACTTTCATACAAGGGTCATCTCCATCTAAGGTCATATGAATTAGTTATGATTTTTTTAAAAATACGCTATGTGGACAGCCTACTTTCCGCTGGATGAACCGGCAGAATGCTCTGCTACAGTAACATTCCGCCGGTTCATCCAGTTATAACCGTTTTAAACGGCGCGAGGAGATATATTTCTGTAATTTTTCATTAGTGTATTTATTTTTGAAAAATCGAAAAATAAAAAATATGAAAACTAAAAAATTTCCTATTGTTGTGTGGATATCGTTAGGCCCACTACTACAAGCTTTTGTTGGCCCCCCCTAGCGTCAAGCCCACCACTCCATTCATCTCATGAACTAGCTCACATTTCACAAATTACTGGTATCCTTATGTCGAAAATTTAGTAGCATAATCTTCCCGTCAAGAAAAAAAAATCCAAACCAAGATTATGTGCATGCGTATGTTAACAATAAAAGGAAAATAACTTTGGCCAGTAATTTATAACAAGCTACTATTTAAACCATCCATACAAATAATATCATTCAATCCTTGTCATGCAAAAACATCTTATGACATGATCATATAAAAACATCTTATGATATGATCATATATGATACAGAAGAAAAGTAAGTAGAAACATGTTGAAGGGTAGGCTGTGGATTCATGAACACCAGCAGGCAGACACACGTGCACGGCTAAACTGTAGTAGGAGTTTCTGCACAAGGGAAGTGCGCACAGCATGGGCACGGCACTGGTCTATGCACGTACCAAAATGGAACCCATCTGGCAGAAGTAGACGATGCAAAGCAGCCTGCTGATAGATCTTCAGCCTACAGAATGATGGAACCTGCCATAAGGGACATAGATGAGTTCTTGTGCATCTATATGAAGAGGTTACAGATTAGGGACTCGCGAGATGGCTAAAATACAGACCTGTTGGAATCTCAGTCCACTGTCACAATGGGTTCGTTTTCGTTTCCGGCAAGCTGTTCCTGGATTTTCTTCTTCAGTTCACCTTTCTTGCGCCTTTCTTCCTGTTCTTCTTCCTCCTGTATCTTGTCATGGGTATCAGGATCTGGAGCAGCCCATATCCTGGCCCAATCCAGAGTAAAGGAAACATCGAGCTTGACTTCGTTGATGCTTGGGAGAAGTTCTAGCCCAGAAATGACAAATTTATTATCTAGATGCCACCCTGTGAAATGTAGTCGCTCAAGTTTAGGCATTGTTCCTTCTTCAAATTTTACCGATTTGATCCCAATTTCAACTACACAACAGAGTGAGAGCACCCTAAGGCTTTGGAAAGCTATTCCCCCCTGCAGAGATTTGAAATCAAGTTCATCAACACCCTTAAACGATGACCCAGATAGAACTAGAATTTCCACCTTCGGTAGTTTCCCAAGGAATTCTATAGCAGCGTCGTGCTCCAATAGCCTCATCCACAGTAGTTTCAACTTCACGAGACGCGGGAGATCCTTGATCCATTCCGGCAACGTTTCCAAATTGCCGTGCAGCTTGAGGCTCTGAAGGTTTTGGGGAGGCGGGGATATTCCATCCAAGCAACCAAGCAAACCTTGCGTCCCTGCTGGCCTCACCGACAGTGATTCCAGTCTGCTGAGACTGCAAATGGCTTCACGAAACGCTGAGCTATTCTTCCTGTTGATGCCGGTGACTCCCAACTTGCGCAATCCCGTGAGCATTTTGATGCCCTGTAGAACGGCATTTCCCCTTCTGACATTCACTTCCCTCAATGTGTGCAAGTCTTTCAGTTTTCTGGTCCCTCTGGGCACCGTAGCCCCCCTGTTTCATCAACGTTTGTCATGATAGCAGGAAATTTCACGCAGCAAGCGAATGTGCATGCATCACGCCGGGTAATGGCCTTATGGAAAGGGCCATTAATGTTACCAAAAATAGGAAAGCAACATGTTGCACACAGACACACCCCCGCAAGACACCTCGTTAAACTGTCATTTTCTTCTGTTAAATATTCTGGTTTCCAACCAGCATGGATGTACTGTAGCTTCGGAAGCTTGGTGATGGTTTTTGGCAGGGCATCTACCCTTGTATCCCTAACGTCTAGCACTTGGAGCTGCATAAGGTTGCCCAATGAATGTGGAAGTAGATCAATTCCACGACACCCTCGTAGAGATAGGTATTTTAGGTGAAAAAGTTTCCAAATACTATCAAGCTCATGGTATTGTAGGTCATGTATGTCTTGTAAGTCGAGAACCCGTAGAAGCCTCATGCTTTTAGAAATGTAAAATGGCCTGAAGTTCCCGAACACCGTTAATGAACGTAATCGTGACTGGTCCACTATACTCTCAGACTGACTCTCAACTCCTTTCCAGTTGCTGCTTATGGCAAGATGACGAAATGTACCATGGGTACTCGAGCCACAGCCTTCCTCCAGTCCGAAAACAAGGTTTTCCTCCATTGACTTTGAGATGGCGATGTCACGGATGAGATCATGGACTCTACAAGAGTCTATTGATTTCCTGCCATCAACTGATTGCTGAGATGGTAAAATCATGCTTCTGTTTTGGAGTTCCATGAAGTAATCGTCAGCTATTTCAATTGCAGACTTCCCACGAGTCTCAGTTGAGTAACCTTCTGCTGCCCAGCGACGAACCAAGCGTCTCCGGCTGATGGTCTGGTCTTCAGGAAAGATGGCCAGATATAAAAAGCAAGACTTGAGATGGTAGGGTAAACCATCGTAGCTTTTTTCAAGGACGGTTCTTATCATCCCAAGCTCTGGATTTATCTCCAACTCGGCACTAATATTCTCGTTCAGTTTTCTCCACTCTTCTAGAGTCTTTGGTCGGTTTGCCAAAAAACCACCTATGACATCTATTGCCAGGGGAAGTCCACCACACTTCTTTAGGATTCGTTGTGCTTCTTTAACCAACTCGGGATTCTTCGTAAACAAGTCTTTATCATTCCAAGACACCTGATATCAATACAATTAATGTTTTTATAGCACTCAAATGTACAATTCAGTTAGTTTGTAAAAAGCTGCCTTAGCGCTTATTATTAATATAATGACCTTTCGTTATATATAAAGATAGGGGGATGGCACCTTCCATACAAATTGAATGTCACAACTAACACTAATGCAGATGTTATGGCCCAGATGGTCCATCAACCAGCCCAGCTGGTCCAACCCAGGCGCCGGCAGCTCCACCACCCCTGCTCACATATAGCCGGCACTGTCATAGTGGTGGCTAGGGTTTCTATAATTGTTATTTCCTTAGTTGATTTATTTCCATAGGAATTGTAGTTTGGGATATATCGCTAGGACAGTTTGAGTGAAAATTAAGCCGACAATTATATCAATTGTTGGCCTCAAGGGGCCACACTGAAACCCATCTACTCTCTGCGCCTTTCTCCTCATCGCCGCCTCTTCCTCCTCGCGACCACGGTGCCAAGCTAATGTCGTGCCGCGAGACCCCAACCCCAGTCTTCCACCAATATAACCTGTAGCAACACCGGCAGGACCCAAGGTCCTACCAATATATCAGTTATGTTAGGAGACGACAGCACAAGAAACGTGCCGCCATCACTGGATGAAATTGCCAGCCTGCTTGTGCCATTGTTGGAGGAACTCGACGGTCTATCCCTGTGCATGGAAAATCTAGAGGCGAGTTACCCTCCATTGGGGACCTCGCAGTTGCCACTCCCTTACTGGATGCCAGGGTCTAGGCTGCCCAAGACTCAACTGTTACCTTCTGCATCAGTTCCCCCGTCGACAGCGGATGCTACCATGGGTAACGTATTCACCACGGCCACCATCGTCTCCATGGCACCAGCGACAACTGGGACGATTTTGCTCCACCAGCTGCGGTTTCCTGCTCTGCCTCCCAGCTGCCATCCTTCGACAACTCACCGCATTCGCTCTATGCGATATCAGGGGCGTCTAGTGGCGTTCTGGGTAGGGTGCCCAGGAACGTTTTGGCGTTCCACATTTCAGCAAGATGGACTTTGCGACCTATGACAGCATAAAGGACTCTTGTATCTAGCTTGTTGGCGCTCCTTAGTCTACACTTTTGGTAGTGATTTAATGCCAAACTCGGGAACATTCATGACCTAACTTGCCACTTGGCATCCGAAATCGATTGTGTCTTGCGTTTTGGAGCATATCGTGATTTTGTACGAAATAAGGCATTTTAAGAGGGGTTTCAACGAAGAGCTACAACTGGACACAACTTAGCAAGGAAGAGGAGAGTCATCACGTGAAATATGGAGCCCGAGGAGGGCCATAAGAAGCCCAGGCTGGCCGGCCTACGACCCACTAAGCCGGCAGGCCTAGCCCTTTCCGAGGCCCAATGGCAGGCCCACTTCGCGTGCGCGACATCCTTGACAACCCTAGCCAGCACCCTGTTGAGCGCTTCGCCCAGAGAGGTCTACAGAAGACAGAAAGCCACCGTCATTGGAAGGAGAGCCCCCGGAAGAGATCAGAGATCCGTCTTTGAAGGACAACTCAAGAGCAAGACGAAGGAGAACAGACCTCATCCTTCGCCGAAGGCCTCTACACCATGAACTCCGTCGCCATGACTAGTTTTATGGGGTAAATGTCCTCATTTGTCCATAGGGTTTGTAAGGTGAACTTGGTTTGTAATCGCCGGCATACTTTCTCATATCAATGTATCTTGTGCATAGATTTTGGTCCTCTTAGTTTGATGAATTATTACCCCTAGTGCAGTGACAGTGTGTGGGTGGGAACGACATTGGTTATTTGGACTTGATAGATTAGATTGATGCTTTATTTTGGGGGTTGCATAACCTAGTAATCCTAGAACCCTATGGGCAAATGCACTCCTCATCTTATTCCCTACAAAGCATTGTTTTCCATTAGTATTGTTTTAATTCAGATTAGATTCGATCTAGTTTTCATTCATAATCAGCATGTTAAACACTTATAAATCAACACAATTAGTGCTTAGATAAGCATGGCATTCATCTTGTTCCACGGATTGATAAACCTTGGGGAATCTCTAAGGGAAAGGCTACAACCGACCCATGCACTTGCGGTACTTAATTGACGTGGCTAAGTGCCGTCAACATGGCTTCATCATTGCAAACGGTTCCTTCACAGGCAGCACATGTTGGGGATAAGATTCCGCCAGTAAAAGATACACAAAGCAAGGGAATAAGTGTGGAGTGCCACAAGGTGAGCCCCCCCTCCTTTGGACCTCTTGGATCCTTTATATATGGAATGAAGGTTGGCAATTTACATCTTGACCCTTGATGTATTTAGTATTTACAAATGAGTCCTAAGACCTTTACAAAGGGGGCCCATCTCTTACATGGGCAGGGCCTATTCCCCCAACAGCACACGCTCCTATCTGATTGCATTTGGCTCGCTTCCTATCATCTGGCAGGGGTTGCCCAGACTTTAACCCAAACCCTGGAGCAGGATGAGGGCATGCCATCATTGCCAAGGAGGATTTCACCATCTCCTGCTTCAGCATCGACCTTGGTGCTTTCGACCTCGTCCTCGGTGTTGACTACCTGCAAATCTTGGATCCCATACTCTAGGACTTTGAAGACCGCTGCATGGCTGTTTGGCCGTACCGCTACTCTCAGTGGCAAAAGGATGAGATGGAATGCCAATGTCTCTCCATGCTCTCCTAGGGCATCATCCACCCTAGCATTTCTTCGTTCTCGGTGCAGATGCTCCTAGTCAAGAAGGCAAACGACTCGTGGTGCTTCTACATCGACTACTGGGCGCTTAATGACAAGACATCGAAAGACAAGTTCTCGATCTTAGTGCTCTACAAGCTCTTGGATGAGCTTCATGGTGCCAAGTACTTCACCAAGCTCGACCTACATTCCGGGTACCACCAAGTACACATGCACCCTGATGACATGGCCAAGATGGTGTTCCGCATGCACCATGGCCACTTTGAGTTCCTTGTCATGCCATTCAGCCTCTCCAACATCGCCGCTACCTTTTAGACGCTGATGAGCAATGTGCTTCAGTACTTCCTTCACCAATTTGTGCTCGTCGGTAAGGGTGGACAAAAATCTCGGGCTCGTGAGCTCGGCTTGGGCTCACCTAGCTTGGCTCGGCTCGATTCCCAAATGAGCCGAGCCTGAGCTAGCACTTTGGCTCGTTTGTGAAACGAGCCAAGCCCGAGCCGGCTCGCGAGCAGCTCGCGAGCTAAAAAAGCTCGATGGTGAAGTGCATTATTTTTAATTATATTTCTAAGTTTACACTACAAATATTTTGTTGTGGATGATGTAAAGGTTCGATATATAGACTTCAACACATGGAGAGTCATGACATGGATGAGATTTGAGTCATGGGCATTTGGACTTGCTTCATATTATTATTATTATTTATTATTTCGCAAATCGAACATTTATATTTCTTCTACTATTGTATGACTATATTATTGTAAGATCATATTTTAAAACTATAATGTGGGTTGAACATGATTTGGAACCTACTTTTGAATGCCATGCAATGCATGTCATGTTCTTTTTTGTCAAGCTCGCAAGCCGGCTCGAGCTTGTAAATGAGCCAAGCCAAGCCTCAAGTTTGGCTTGTTTGTTTTCCCAAGCCGAGACAAGCTGAGCCTTCACCGCAGCAAGCTCAGGCTCGGCTCGGCTCGGCTCGGCTCGTTTCCACCCCTACTCGTCTGTCCAAGTGTTCCTTTGGGTTGCTATCCATCACCTACCTTGCCCATGTCATCATGGCCAGGGGTGTGCTGACGGACAGTGACAAGGTCAAGGACGTCACATCCTAATTTGAGCCCCACTAGGTTGGGGGGGGAGGGTTCATGGGTTCCTCAGCTTGGTAGGCTGCTACCGGAAGTTCATCTGAGACTTTGGGGCTGATGCCCCACTAACATGGCTCCTCCGCAAGGAGTCCTTCGCCTGGATGCCCGACGCCACAGAGGCATTCACGTTGCTCTCCACCTGGCCGGTTCTCCAAATGCCAGACTTTGAGTGCACGTTCATCGTTGACTGCAATGCCTCTGTCACCAGTTTCAGCGTCGTTCTTTACCAGGGGTGGACCCCTATCTTTCTTCAGCCGCCCATTCACTACTAGGCACAACAAGCTGGCAGCTTATGAGTGCGAACTAATTGGCCTGGTACAGGCAGTTCGACATTGGCAATTGTATCTGACCACTTCAGTCTAATGTATCTCCTTCACTAAAGGATGTCCATGATTCCTCAACATCATTGCTCAGCAAGTTGTTCAGATTTGGCTTCATGATCGAATATCATCTGGGCCATTTGAACATGATAGCAGATGTGCTTTCTCATCATGATGGTGACTCCAGCCTTGATGTTGCCGATGTTACAAGTACGATTGTCACAGCAACCCTTTACACCTTCTCGAGTCCATCTTTCAGCTTGATGGATGAGCTCCAGGCTGTGCTGGCTACGGACGGCAAGGCAACTCGCATCCGCCAGTAGCTCGATGAGGCAATGCTCGGTGCGCCATGGCGCCTGAGCGATGACCTGCTCCTCCATAGAAAGAGGATCTTTGAGCTAGCCTGGCATGATCTATGTTAGCGTGTTTTGCAACTTGTTCATGCGGCCAAGCACAAGGGCATCCAAAAGATCTTGTAGCATTTGTGTGCAAATTCTATATTCCATGCGAAAAGGCATTGGTCCAGGCGCACGTGAGGGTATGCACCACTTGTTAGTGAAACAAGACACCAACCCTTCCAACAACCCCTTGATGTGTTGTTGTAAGTTTTGGAAGATATCTCTATGGACTTCATCGAGGGCCTTCCCAAGGTTCATGGGAAATATATCATTCTCTCGGTCGTTGTCTGTTTTTCCAAGTACGCTCACTTCATCACCCTGAGCCACCCATATACTGTAGCATCAGTTGCATGCATCTTCTTCGATGACATTGTGCGCTTGCTTGGCTTTCCAACGTCCATTCTCAATGATCATGATCTTGTCTTCACTAGTCACATGTGGTGTGACTTGTTCAAGGTATTTAGTGTCCAGCTTTGCTTCAGCACAGCATTCCACCCGCATACTGATGGCTAGTTTGAGGTCATTAACAAGGTAATACCCATGTACCTTCAGTGCTCTACAAGGTGTCGGGTGTATAACCTGACAGGTAAAAGAACCCCGCCTAGTTTTTTTGGATCGGTAGGCCTACCTAAAGACGGGCATACTATTCGGGAGACGCAAAGAACCCCGACCTAGTTATCCTAAGGTCGTTGGCTTACTTAGCGCCCAAGATGAAGATCCACCAGATCGGGTGATAAGATCAAGAATATCCCGAAGGTTTAGAGAAGTTAAGATTTTACTTGTAACACAATCCTCATCCCCTTTCTCTCGGTTTGTAACCCTACCCCCGGTGTATATAAGGGGAGGTATGTATCCCCTCCAAAACATCTCATCCCAACTCATAATACAATATCCACATACATGACACAAGGTTTCTCATCTTGAGGCCCGAACCTGTCTACATCATGCGTCTTGTAGCCATCTTGTTCTTGAGCTTAGGCGACTTTCCTACTACTCATTTAGATCTATGCTGTTTGGGCTATCCCCTCATAGGATCGCCAATCTTAAACACTGACACAATGTACCGTCCATGTCCCTAGGTTGCTTGCCTCTCTTGGGTAAAATATTCCTACAACACCTCCTTCCACACGACGCTCCGTGAGATGCCCTTTGAGGTGAGTTATGACTGCCCACCTCCTCCCCTGTTGCCGGGTGCAGCACAGAAAGAGGGTACTAACATGATGGGGGGCTAGGTTTGGCTTCACCTTCTTCATCAACCGACACACTCTTTGGAGCACCAAATTAATGGCAAGTTGGGGCCTCACTACGTAGGGCCATTCTAGGTGTTGGAGCAAATTGTCCAGGTGGCCTATCACCTTCATCTGCTATAGGGAACTCGTCTTGACAATGTTTCCCATGTGGGGGTACCTCAAGCCCTTCCATGTTGATCCACCGAGCTCTCCACCACCTATGTCGCCTGTCCAAGATGGTCATGTGGTGCTCCAGCAGGCGTGTGTTTGTCTTGCACATTTGCAGCAGGGTGTTTGGGAGGTCCTCGTGGAGTGGCTTGGAGTGCCAGCTGATGATGCTACTTTAGAGCCATGTCAAGCCTTTGTCGAGCAGTACCTGACGTCCAGCTCAAGGATGACCTGTTTGTTGTGAGGGGGGATGATGTTATGGCCTAGCCGGTCCATCAACCAGCTCAGTCGGTCCAACCGGTCGCCCAAGCCTAGGCGTTGGCAGCTCCACCGCCCCTACTCATGTATAGCCAGTGCCATCATCATAGTGGCAAGGGTTTTTATAATTGTTATTTCCTTAGTTGATTTATTTCCATAGGAATTGCAATTCGGGATAAATATCCCTAGGACAGTTTCAGCTCGAGTAAAAATTAAGCAGGCAATTACATCATCAATTGCCGGCCTCAAGGGACCACCCTTAACCCCATCTAGTCCTTGCGCCTTTCTTCTCATCACCGGCTCTTCCTCCTCGCAACCACAACGCCAAGCCGATGCCGTGCCACGAGACCTTGACCCCAAGTCTTCCACCCGTATAACCTACGTAGCAACAACAGCAGGATCCAACGTCCTACTAGCAGATTACTAAAGTAATCATGTTTCTTTGTATGTCTTTACTTTGAAGGTTCTATTTTTTTGTCTTCAAGAAGGAATACATCACTCTTGTTGTTTTGGAACTAGGAAGGCATAAATTTAGTTACGGACATTTCCAACAATTGTGCTCACAGAATTACTACCTCATTCTGCCCCACAAGCCCCTTTGCCATGGCCCTCCAACTGCTACATCTACCTCTTGTGGCTGGCAATGACTTTGCCACTGTGCTAGGCCCTCCTTTTGCCACCACCATGTCACCTCACCATATCCTGATCTCTTCTGCTATGCAGCTGCTTGCCCCTACCACTAGTATTCCCCACTAGATGCACTTCATTATTTGGTTGCTAGCGCCCGACCCTCACGTTGCAGCACCACCATCAATACGGTTGCCACCCATGACTATCCCTCTAAGATAATCCTCTTCTTCTGCACCTCCGCGTCCTCTAGAATAATTTGGAAGCCATCCAATTGATTGAGAAGTTTGGACATCTAAATGATGCAAAGAATTATGGACATCTAAATATATTTGAATATTGAGAAGTTTGGACACTCAAATAATGCAAAGAATTATGGACATCCAAATTTGTTTAGCATTGACAAGTTTGGACATCCAAATGATGGTGACAAAGTTTGGAAAAAAAACTCGCAAAGAAATGGAAGGCATGAGCGTCAACACGTTGCACCGATCCATTAGGTGATGGACATGAGGGTCACTGAATCAGTTGGTGGTGAACGATAACACCATGGTGTTCATTGTGTGTTGTACCGATCCATTTGGTGCACACCCAGGCAAGCCACCAAATCAGTCAGTGCCTGGCAACACAACGGGAGATGGATACATGAAGGCCACCAACGCTTTTGGAGAAAGATCAATGACACATTGAATCAGTCAGTTAATGTGCCTAGAACATTCAGTTCAGTATTGTATGATTTTGGGGTGCCAAAGAGAAGGCACCGAATCAGTCGGTGCTGAAGAAGACATAAGAAATGGAGTATTGCAACCACAATGAATTGGATGGTCCATAAGAGGCTTCCACCCAATTAGTCAGTGATGCAACATGACAGTAGGGCCTAGAAGTCAGTGATACAATGGCTCATAACAGCTAGACAAGGTGGAGGTGAACAATTCACTCGGTGCATCCCTCCTGTGCACCACCGAACCAGTCAGTGCTACATAGAAAGTAGCAATGACTTGTTTCTTTGGTTTGGGCTATAAATATGCCACACACCAACCATTGGGAGTGTTCTTGAGCTCGGGAAAGATATTGCTTATGTTTTACACACATTCTAAGTGCTTAATCCACCAAAGTTCTTAATAGAAGATTAATGCAATTAGCAATAGGCTTAGTCCTTGATTAGTGCTAATTTCGGACGATTAGCGCATTCTTTAGCGTATCAGCCTAGAGTTTAGCAATGTTTGCACAACTTGTGCGTATAAAGTGTAGAAAATATATGGTTTGTAAGTTCTGCGAGACCTTCCAACCGAATTTGTGGAGTGACCTCCGGTGTTTCTGAGAGGGAGGATAGACCCTTGGCGATTTGCTGAAACTCTACCATATTGCAGAGGGCTCGAAGCACCTTGGAGGGGCAAGTAGAGACCCACTCAATCGTGGGGAGCCCCGTGAGCATCCACATAGTTATTCAGCTCGGGAGTGTGGTCCTTGTGTGAGCATTGGCTTGAGAGGTGCTCCATCAACAAGGACTAGCAGAAAGCTTGTGAGCTTTCCGATACCTCGGTAAAAATCACTGTACCGAGAGTTTGCTCTACCACTTTATATTCCGCATCACTTGTTATATTACATTCCGTAATTACCATTTCTAGATGTACCTTGTGTAGTTTGTAGGACTGGACTTAGTGTTCAAAACTTTGTGTGTTAGAGATAGCAATGCGTAGAAAAAACTAGTGCACATTAGATAGAAATTATAATAGGTTTTTATATGTGCAATTGGAGCCTTAGTTTTCAAAACAACTAGTTCACCCCCGTCTCTTAGGGTGTCACGGTCCACACAGCATTTTGAATATAATGGCGTTGATGTGGATTATCTTGGTTTGAATTACTTAAGTTAATGAAAGAATACCAAACTGTTCACATTTTCCCCACAAAATTGGAGTAGCTGCATCGACTCCAGCTCATTAACATAATGTGATAAACTATCACTATATCCTTTGAAATGCTAGGGTAAGCTTATATGATATGTCTTCAAACCAAGAAAGATGAAACATCGGTACTGTACCTTCTGGCTGAAGAGGTGAAGAGCGTCTCCTGGTTCAAGAACTTGAATGTTGTGCACATATTTAACTTCTCTTGAGCATTGGTTAGCTATATTCTCTTTTCTTGTAGTTACAATGATTCTGCTTGTCTTTTCTAAGAAGGGGAATGACTTTGGTTTTATCTGGTCCCATTCTGAGATATCTAACAAATCATCAAGAACAATCAAGCAACTCTTCTTTTCTAAAAGCCTTTTCAACTCCTTAGTCAGCTCGTCAATCCCCATCAACACTACTGATTTCTTACTCTTGGCTTTATTTTCTAGAAGTTCTTCCTTCTTAGAAGATCCTTCTTGTAGTCGATGAACCAAGCTCCGAAGGAGGTCCGCAAGATTGAAAGGACGCATGATAGTGACAAAAGCACACTTCTCGAACCTGTCACTCAACTTTGGGCTTTGATACACACCCCTGATTAGAGTGGTTTTTCCAATGCCACCCATTCCCCAAACAGAGATTACATGAACCTGTTGATTATCCTTGTTTGAAAGTAAGTTTATAATTTCAGAAATTTCCTTCTCCCGCCCCATAAGTTGTGATTCCTCCAAAGCATCAACACTTGTTCTGATGCGAGTGAGACTCCTTCTGACCACCTTCTTTTCATCCGCACCCATAGATTGATCATGTTCAAACTCATTATTGGCCACTGTACGATGGTTTGTACTTGTCGCTACCATATCTAAAGTAGAACCTAGCTTCCCTAAATCCTGTCCATTTTGGGAACCCTGAACCAAAAAAATATGATTAGGAACAACCTTTTTCCTTAAATTTTATTGGACAGTGTTTAGCCTAGTTTTTTAGTCCTTGAACCCTACTACCGCTACTAGTACTGCTTCTGCTGCTACTACTTGTATTATTTTGCAGTCTAGTCCAAGCCTTAGTTTCATGTATCCTAATCTTAAAACTGTAGATTTGATTGTTAACTAAGAGATGTATTAAAATTTAAAATAATTGGAGAAGAAACACAACAATAAAAATGATTAAAGAGCGTTAAAGGGCAAATCTCCAGATAAAATGTGATAACGGAATATGAAATCAAATTTCACATAGCTAAATTATATTTATAATAGGAGCTCAAAAAATTATCGTGCAAATAAAACATGTGAGCCATTATATTAAATCACATAAATATGTAATTTCGTGGGTCAGTCGGTGACCACTATATTTCCTCCATGCATTCTCTATTTGGAGCAATATCGACATCCATTATATTTCCCTCCGTTAACCATTTATTGCTTTTTTTATATTTGGCCCAAACACCAGTGAGTGAATCTTTCTACACCCCCAAAAGCTAGTACACATATAAAACCCATTTACTATTTAACTTGGCTTGTTTATCCCCTACATCACGGGCACCCACACTCCATTGGTCCTCTAGCTAGCCTAGTTCATGAGGAGGCTAAGCAGTATAGTCGCAGTGTAGACCCGGGTTCAATTCCTCGCGGAAGCAGGTTTACGGGACTGATTTTTTAAAAAAATCATCTCGCTAGCATAACCGGGGTTTGGAGATTTTCTACACCCGGAGAAAGTTTCTCATTCTTAATGAAAAACTAGGGGCTCTTTACCTCACCGGATGTAGTTTTTTTTTCTGAATTTGTGAATTGGATTTTGGTAACACATTTGTTGGCCGAAAACACAAGGGGTGGAGTCATTGTGAACCTCAAAATCTAGGTCAATATATAAGGGATCCCCTGGAATTTAACATCAATGCTCCCTTGTCACACCCCGAAATTTGGGATTTCGGGATGTGAATGGATAGAACAATTAAATAAATGATTTCATGAATTATTAAAATTTTTTCCAACATTTGTTTAATTATCAATTTTAGTGTAGGAAAATAATCCACTTTCTAAATAAAATAAATATGCTTTATTTTATTTATTAAAACTTTTTCAACATTTATCTTAATAAGTGTAGGAAAAACAATCATTTTCCTAAATCAAATAAAAATGCTTTGTGTTGCCTTAATTGAAATGTTGCATTCGTGTCGTTGAATCTCATCTTTCTTGAGTGTGAAGTTTTCAAAATGCGTTTAGACGTCGATCAATCCCTCCTGAGAATTTCCTAGATTTCCTGGGAATTAATTCTCTTTTCCTAAAGTCAAATCCATTTATTGGAAGACTTTAAAATCTCTTTCATGAGCTCCAAGTATTTTATTTCGGTTCAAAGTCTCCAACTTTATCTCTGGAATTTTTCCTAGGATTTTTGGAGGTTTTGGAATATTTTCTAGGGTTTAAATACATTTTCTGGGATTTCCTAGAATTGTTTTTGAACTAGAAATGTTTTCCCGAAATAAAACTTAATCTCCTCTCCTTTTCTCCTTCTTGGGCCGAATCCATCTGCAGCCCGTTCTCTGTCGCCGGCCCAGCTCTCTCGCGTCTCCTCTCTCCTTCTTCTTCTCCAGCGCGGCCCAGCTCTCTTTCCCGGCCCAGCTTCCAGCCGTCGCCTTCTTCCTCCCTCTCTCTCTGTCGCGTGGGCCCCGCTGTCAGGCCTCCTTCTTCCTCCTCGCGTCGCGACCGAGCAGGACTCTGCTCGAGTCCGAGCTCGAGTCCAGCTCCGCGCCCCGTCCTCCCGTGGCGCGCACGCCAAGAACTCTTCGTTCCCGGCCTATTTAGGGCGCTGTCCTTCTCCCTTCTCCCCTCGTCTCCCGCCCTCGCCTTGCCCCTCCTCCCTGCGCAAGCGCCGCCGACCTCGAGCTCAAACCCTAGCTCTAGCCGCCGCCGCAATCCGAGCCCTCGAGGTTGTCTTCGCCGCTCCGAGTTCGTCTCCAAGCTCCGCGTAGAGGTGAGCAACCCGCCGAGCCTCTAATCCCTCTCTCCCTCGCTCTGTGTTGTGCGCGTGACCCCGCCGTGGATCTCGAGCCGCCGTCCATCGCCGCCAGCCGCCTCCGTTGGCCGACCCTTGAGTAGAACCCCTGAAATAGTTTCCCCGTGTCCCAAGCTTTCTCCCAGTCCAAAAATCGCGCAAAACCGTGAACCCTAGCGTCGGATTGCTCAACGCCGGCGAAGTCTCCGGCGAAGCGCCGCCTCGCGCGTCGTTGCTCCGGCTGCCGCGCGCCCAGTTCGATTCAGACCGTTAGATCTGAATCCGACGGCTCAGTTTAGATCCAGTCCAAGTCAAACCCCTTTCCCCGAGTCAGCCGTGGCGATTTTGCAGAAAAGTCCCTGTGTTTCTTAGATATCAACCCGCAGTCCACGGTAGTTCAAAAGTAATTCCGTTTAGGTCCTGTTTTTATCAGTTAAACCCCTGAGCTTCTGGCAAATAGAACCCGCAGTCCATAGTTGCCGTTTTACGCGTTAGCCCTCGTGTTTTTATACGTAATTACGTTTTAGGTCCCTGGTTTCTTCTGTTTAAGTCCCTGGAAGGTTAGATTTAGTACAAAGAAGCCCTTGAACCTTGTTTTATCCCTAGATTTCACGTTTAGTCTCCGTTTAACCTCGTTTTTGTTGCGTTTATCTTCTAAAAGCGTAGAGTTTATCTCACCAGTGTTGTCTACCATGTTTTATGTTTTGAAATAAATAAATATTAATTGATTAATACTTGTTACACTAGTTTTCTAAACTAAAGCTAATTAGACCTCTGCCTTCAAGTTTTATAATCAAAGTTAATTTGTTTAATCATTATTAAACTAGTGTTTTATAATTAAAATATGGTTAGAAGTAATGTCTCCATGTTTCATAAAGCAAATATTTTAATTTGGTTAATGTTTACTTCATATGATTTTCTAAATAAAAGCTAGTAAGGTTATATATTGGTTTCCATGAACTAGTAATTAATTTGCCTAACTGTATTTAACTAGTTTTTATATTAAGATTTAATTAGAGTTCAACCTTCATGTTTTATGATAAAAGTTAATTAAGGTTTATACCCCATTATTTCATAAATGATGCTAACATGATTAATAATTATTGAATCAATCTTTTATAATTAAAATATGGCTAGTGCTTTACCCGTTGTTTCATAAAGCAAACATGCTAATTTGATTAATAATTATTGAACTCTCTTTTTTCTAATTAAAATCTGATTAGAGTTATGTTCCATGATTTCATAAACAAATATGTTGATCTGGTTCATGATTATTTCATATGTTTTCTAAATGAAAGCTAATTTAGCTAATATAGTGGTTTTCATAAATAAATAATTTGCTTAATGCTCAATAATAAATCTAGTTTTCTAAATAAAACTTGACTAGGTTCTTGCATCAGTTTTGTGAATAAATGTGAACCTGTTTAATATCTATATCTACTTCATTAGCTTTTCTAATTAAAAGCTATATAAGGTTATACCTCGGTTTTCATAATCTAATTTAATATGGTAATAAACATTCATCTTGGTTTTATGAATATAAAAGCTACATAGGTTATATCCGAGCTTTTATAATCACATGTTAACTTGATTAACAATTATTGAATTAGTTTTCATAATTAAAATCTGATTAGGTGTAACCACCGGTTTTGTGCAATCTAAATTAATATGATTAATTTCCAACTTAAATGTGCTTTTAATATATAACTTGTTTAGTCCAACGCGAGACATTAAGTTATTCGTCTATATGTTCTCACATGCTTTCTTGTAAGTTAAAATATTTAATTGGTATAATCATTATATAAATATTTGCAAATAAAATTGATTAAGCTTTAACCCGTCTTTTCATATCAAAGTATAATTTGATTAATTTAATACTGAATATTTCTCTGAAGTATTCATTACATATCTTTTCATAATTAAAATCAATAAATCTTATAGTTTTCTCTTTCTTTTTATAATATATAAATCTCTCGATAGTTTTACCTTTCCAACCGTTGTTCCGTTTTCAACGTTTGTTTCGCCCTTGTGATCGTAGTAGCGAGCCCCATCGGTTAGTGCGTTCTTTTAAAGCTTTTCTTTTGATTGGTGTATTGTTCTTAGTTGTATTTATTTCTTTGCTTGCATGTTTGTGCTTGTGCTCGATGTTTGCTACGATTAGAGGAGCATCGTTCCGAAGCTGTCAAGAACAAGAGTTGAAGACTGAGCAGTGGTATTCTTTTGCGGAAAGGCAAGTGTCCCTAACCATCTTTCTACCTATGCTTTATGAGATCATATCTGTTAATTGGAAACCATGGAGAACCACCCGGGATTAACCGTACAACCACAATACTACATGGCTCTGGTCTTAGCCGAATAATTAGATGAACTACATGTTGTGTTTGTGCTGCCTGTTGGGCTGTTATTGGTTTGTGGATGTGTTGGTGCGGGGATCGGAAGAGGGTATCTTCTGTTGAAACCGTCGGTACTGGGAACAAACACACATGTAGGAATTCTTTGTAAAGGCCTCGTAGCGTCCCTATGCAATCACACCTCGGAAGTGTGGTATGCGCCTTTGTGGTGCAGCATGGTTGGGTCCAAAGTTCTTCGGAGCTTTTACGCGAATTGTGGTGAAAGTGTACAACCTCTGCAGAGTGAAAAACTGTTATAACAGCCGTGTTCGCGGTCATGAACGGCCTGGACCCTTACATGATTAAATTATCGAAAGTTAATATTAATTAAATCGTTCCGGTTATTTCCGTGGCCTTGCTGAGTACCAACCATAAGTGTACTCATCCTTGCTCATTGCTGCTCAGTATTCATAAGGTGTGAGAAGTTGTTGAAGGTGATGCTAGGCGTACGCAACCCCAGTCAACAGTTCCCTGTGGTGAAGAGTTCAAGATTCCGCTGCTAGAAAACGTTTGTATTGTCTTTATTTTATTATTTCCGCTGTAACTTTTTGTTCTGTTTATTCATGGGGTCTCTCATATGTGTGGAATCCTGGCACACATATGAGATGCATCTGGTTTTTCTTCTTTCTAAAACCAGGTGTTGACAACGTGGTATCAGAGCATGAAGTTGACTGTAGGACGTAAGCCTAGATAGCAATGGTCGTTTTCTAAGGTTTTCTCTCATCTAATAGCCATCCATACCTTACCCCTTGACTTCTGTGATGGTTATTCTCACTCCTTGTGTATTTATCTCCTCCTTGATAACTCATTGGCCACTCTGATGGTTATTCTCATTCCTTGTCTATTTATCTCCTCCTTGATAACTCTTTTATGATATTTGACCGTATTCATTTGAGCAATCTTGATTGCTAGTACTCAAATATCAATCCTTGTCTATTTGTTCAACACCTCCTTGGAAATTACATATCCTTGTTCATTGATCTTCTCCTAGATGAACGGGTTTACCAATTTTATCTCATCCCCTTGGTTCCTCAATGATGTTGCTAATTCATCATTCCTTGATTCCACCATCTCCTTGATATTTCTATTGGCTATCTATTTCTTCTTAATTAGCACCACCTTGATATTGTCTTGTCCCCTCCTTGATTTAGCTAATTGAGCTCACCCCTTGCTTTTGCTCAACTTAGACTTTGGATTCTTCCCATTGATTTATAGACTCCAAAGTACTTTCTTTACTCTCTTTCTCCATTCAATCTAATAGTTAGTCTGTAGTCGTATCTCCTCTCTTCTCAAGTTATCTTGAGGAATGAAGATACTTTGAAGAGATAGTCCCTACTAGTTAGGATTACCCTTTGTACAATGAAATCGTTTAGCATCGACCTTTGATGTGTTGTGGTCTTGATTGAGTGTGCCCGTAATGCTTGTTATTATGTCTATGATTGATTTGGTTCTTTGTAATGACTGTTTATGTGTTGGGTTATTCCTTCTATTTACCCCATATCCTTGTTCTTATGTCCCTCTCTCAATCATGTCAACATCCACATGAAGATGATGTCGTCATCACCATTGCGCGTTACAAAGCTGATAGAAGAATTGAAGCCTTCCTCTTTCTTCCTCTTGCTATATGTGTTTCTTCCTTCTACCTCCAATCCTTCTTGCTTTCAACTTTACGGAAGACCACTGAAGTGAAGAAGCAACTACAACAACAAAAAGAGATGATAGAGACTGAAGCATGAAGAATTCTACAATGCAAGACAATAAAGATGGATCTCATATGATCTCGTTCGTCTTTTTCCTCCTCCTTGATTCTTTTCTCTTAGAATCTCGGGACGAGATTCCTTTTAAGGGGGGTAGTGCTGTCACACCCCGAAATTTGGGATTTCGGGATGTGAATGGATAGAACAATTAAATAAATGATTTCATGAATTATTAAAATTTTTTCCAACATTTGTTTAATTATCAATTTTAGTGTAGGAAAATAATCCACTTTCTAAATAAAATAAATATGCTTTATTTTATTTATTAAAACTTTTTCAACATTTATCTTAATAAGTGTAGGAAAAACAATCATTTTCCTAAATCAAATAAAAATGCTTTGTGTTGCCTTAATTGAAATGTTGCATTCGTGTCGTTGAATCTCATCTTTCTTGAGTGTGAAGTTTTCAAAATGCGTTTAGACGTCGATCAATCCCTCCTGAGAATTTCCTAGATTTCCTGGGAATTAATTCTCTTTTCCTAAAGTCAAATCCATTTATTGGAAGACTTTAAAATCTCTTTCATGAGCTCCAAGTATTTTATTTCGGTTCAAAGTCTCCAACTTTATCTCTGGAATTTTTCCTAGGATTTTTGGAGGTTTTGGAATATTTTCTAGGGTTTAAATACATTTTCTGGGATTTCCTAGAATTGTTTTTGAACTAGAAATGTTTTCCCGAAATAAAACTTAATCTCCTCTCCTTTTCTCCTTCTTGGGCCGAATCCATCTGCAGCCCGTTCTCTGTCGCCGGCCCAGCTCTCTCGCGTCTCCTCTCTCCTTCTTCTTCTCCAGCGCGGCCCAGCTCTCTTTCCCGGCCCAGCTTCCAGCCGTCGCCTTCTTCCTCCCTCTCTCTCTGTCGCGTGGGCCCCGCTGTCAGGCCTCCTTCTTCCTCCTCGCGTCGCGACCGAGCAGGACTCTGCTCGAGTCCGAGCTCGAGTCCAGCTCCGCGCCCCGTCCTCCCGTGGCGCGCACGCCAAGAACTCTTCGTTCCCGGCCTATTTAGGGCGCTGTCCTTCTCCCTTCTCCCCTCGTCTCCCGCCCTCGCCTTGCCCCTCCTCCCTGCGCAAGCGCCGCCGACCTCGAGCTCAAACCCTAGCTCTAGCCGCCGCCGCAATCCGAGCCCTCGAGGTTGTCTTCGCCGCTCCGAGTTCGTCTCCAAGCTCCGCGTAGAGGTGAGCAACCCGCCGAGCCTCTAATCCCTCTCTCCCTCGCTCTGTGTTGTGCGCGTGACCCCGCCGTGGATCTCGAGCCGCCGTCCATCGCCGCCAGCCGCCTCCGTTGGCCGACCCTTGAGTAGAACCCCTGAAATAGTTTCCCCGTGTCCCAAGCTTTCTCCCAGTCCAAAAATCGCGCAAAACCGTGAACCCTAGCGTCGGATTGCTCAACGCCGGCGAAGTCTCCGGCGAAGCGCCGCCTCGCGCGTCGTTGCTCCGGCTGCCGCGCGCCCAGTTCGATTCAGACCGTTAGATCTGAATCCGACGGCTCAGTTTAGATCCAGTCCAAGTCAAACCCCTTTCCCCGAGTCAGCCGTGGCGATTTTGCAGAAAAGTCCCTGTGTTTCTTAGATATCAACCCGCAGTCCACGGTAGTTCAAAAGTAATTCCGTTTAGGTCCTGTTTTTATCAGTTAAACCCCTGAGCTTCTGGCAAATAGAACCCGCAGTCCATAGTTGCCGTTTTACGCGTTAGCCCTCGTGTTTTTATACGTAATTACGTTTTAGGTCCCTGGTTTCTTCTGTTTAAGTCCCTGGAAGGTTAGATTTAGTACAAAGAAGCCCTTGAACCTTGTTTTATCCCTAGATTTCACGTTTAGTCTCCGTTTAACCTCGTTTTTGTTGCGTTTATCTTCTAAAAGCGTAGAGTTTATCTCACCAGTGTTGTCTACCATGTTTTATGTTTTGAAATAAATAAATATTAATTGATTAATACTTGTTACACTAGTTTTCTAAACTAAAGCTAATTAGACCTCTGCCTTCAAGTTTTATAATCAAAGTTAATTTGTTTAATCATTATTAAACTAGTGTTTTATAATTAAAATATGGTTAGAAGTAATGTCTCCTTGTTTCATAAAGCAAATATTTTAATTTGGTTAATGTTTACTTCATATGATTTTCTAAATAAAAGCTAGTAAGGTTATATATTGGTTTCCATGAACTAGTAATTAATTTGCCTAACTGTATTTAACTAGTTTTTATATTAAGATTTAATTAGAGTTCAACCTTCATGTTTTATGATAAAAGTTAATTAAGGTTTATACCCCATTATTTCATAAATGATGCTAACATGATTAATAATTATTGAATCAATCTTTTATAATTAAAATATGGCTAGTGCTTTACCCGTTGTTTCATAAAGCAAACATGCTAATTTGATTAATAATTATTGAACTCTCTTTTTTCTAATTAAAATCTGATTAGAGTTATGTTCCATGATTTCATAAACAAATATGTTGATCTGGTTCATGATTATTTCATATGTTTTCTAAATGAAAGCTAATTTAGCTAATATAGTGGTTTTCATAAATAAATAATTTGCTTAATGCTCAATAATAAATCTAGTTTTCTAAATAAAACTTGACTAGGTTCTTGCATCAGTTTTTGTGAATAAATGTGAACCTGTTTAATATCTATATCTACTTCATTAGCTTTTCTAATTAAAAGCTATATAAGGTTATACCTCGGTTTTCATAATCTAATTTAATATGGTAATAAACATTCATCTTGGTTTTATGAATATAAAGCTACATAGGTTATATCCGAGCTTTTATAATCACATGTTAACTTGATTAACAATTATTGAATTAGTTTTCATAATTAAAATCTGATTAGGTGTAACCACCGGTTTTGTGCAATCTAAATTAATATGATTAATTTCCAACTTAAATGTGCTTTTAATATATAACTTGTTTAGTCCAACGCGAGACATTAAGTTATTCGTCTATATGTTCTCACATGCTTTCTTGTAAGTTAAAATATTTAATTGGTATAATCATTATATAAATATTTGCAAATAAAATTGATTAAGCTTTAACCCGTCTTTTCATATCAAAGTATAATTTGATTAATTTAATACTGAATATTTCTCTGAAGTATTCATTACATATCTTTTCATAATTAAAATCAATAAATCTTATAGTTTTCTCTTTCTTTTTATAATATATAAATCTCTCGATAGTTTTACCTTTCCAACCGTTGTTCCGTTTTCAACGTTTGTTTCGCCCTTGTGATCGTAGTAGCGAGCCCCATCGGTTAGTGCGTTCTTTTAAAGCTTTTCTTTTGATTGGTGTATTGTTCTTAGTTGTATTTATTTCTTTGCTTGCATGTTTGTGCTTGTGCTCGATGTTTGCTACGATTAGAGGAGCATCGTTCCGAAGCTGTCAAGAACAAGAGTTGAAGACTGAGCAGTGGTATTCTTTTGCGGAAAGGCAAGTGTCCCTAACCATCTTTCTACCTATGCTTTATGAGATCATATCTGTTAATTGGAAACCATGGAGAACCACCCGGGATTAACCGTACAACCACAATACTACATGGCTCTGGTCTTAGCCGAATAATTAGATGAACTACATGTTGTGTTTGTGCTGCCTGTTGGGCTGTTATTGGTTTGTGGATGTGTTGGTGCGGGGATCGGAAGAGGGTATCTTCTGTTGAAACCGTCGGTACTGGGAACAAACACACATGTAGGAATTCTTTGTAAAGGCCTCGTAGCGTCCCTATGCAATCACACCTCGGAAGTGTGGTATGCGCCTTTGTGGTGCAGCATGGTTGGGTCCAAAGTTCTTCGGAGCTTTTACGCGAATTGTGGTGAAAGTGTACAACCTCTGCAGAGTGAAAAACTGTTATAACAGCCGTGTTCGCGGTCATGAACGGCCTGGACCCTTACATGATTAAATTATCGAAAGTTAATATTAATTAAATCGTTCCGGTTATTTCCGTGGCCTTGCTGAGTACCAACCATAAGTGTACTCATCCTTGCTCATTGCTGCTCAGTATTCATAAGGTGTGAGAAGTTGTTGAAGGTGATGCTAGGCGTACGCAACCCCAGTCAACAGTTCCCTGTGGTGAAGAGTTCAAGATTCCGCTGCTAGAAAACGTTTGTATTGTCTTTATTTTATTATTTCCGCTGTAACTTTTTGTTCTGTTTATTCATGGGGTCTCTCATATGTGTGGAATCCTGGCACACATATGAGATGCATCTGGTTTTTCTTCTTTCTAAAACCAGGTGTTGACATCCCTGCACTACCCATGTGTAAATATTCCAACATTTGCAACGTACATCAACTAAACTATTAATGGTATATATTTATTTGTTTACCAGATCTAAATATGCAAATTTGTGGCTGATGTCTTTAAATGTTGTGTGCATGCATTTCCACAAGGCAAATGAGAGATTGAACCGAAGAAAGTAGTTAATGGTTGCATTAGTTCATTTGTTTCTGATGGCATGATAACTTCTAGACACTTCAAATAGCATTCATCTGAATTAGAAATTATCTAAAGATATAATTAAATTGGAGCTTAGAAGCTATCGAGTGTTCTGTTGGAACGGTGGATATTACCTTGTCGTAGAATGCGTAAAGGGTCTGATCAACAGACAATTGCTCTAGCTCTGACGCTTGGCTTGTTGCCCTGCACATAAGCTTGCAATCTCGACTTGTGCTGTGGACACTATGATTCGGCTTCCTTTCTTGTTGTTTGGGAAGCATTTTATGATCTGGTCCCACTCTTCAATGGTGGACAGGTCGTTAAGCACAATTAGGAACCTCCTGTCATCCACATACCCATTGAATTCCTGAGCTAAACCATGTTCTGTCTTCTGTTTCTCCAGCAGAGCTTCCACCCCTTGGGCTCCATGAAGCTGATTTACTAAGCTCTGGACAAAGTCCTTTGGATTGAAAGGATGCATCACCCTCACCCATGCCCGGCATAGGAATTTGTTTTGGATATCTGGGCTCTCGTAAGCCGCCCTGATTATGGTTGTTTGGCCGATATCACCACTTGTTCCCCACACTGCGATCACTTTAAGGTTATCATCCTCCATGCTGATCAGTTGGACGAGATCCACTCTCTGATTATCGTGCTTTGCAGCACGCCTTGCCTCATCAACACCAAATATGGCTGCAGCAATAGCATCAGATTGCTCGACGGCAGCGGTCTTGGAGCCAGCAGAGCCCTTGATGAGGCGGTAGCGCACATTCCTCTGGCTCACGTCCTCGACCTTGGCTGTAACATCCCTAAATTTTAGATGTTTGGAAAATGTGAATTTTCAAAACTTTTGTTTGAATGTGTGAAACTCAATTTGAAACTAATAAGTGTGGTCTCTTTTCTTCCCTATAATTCCTAGAAGCAATTAAATACTATTTTACTTTGCTAAGGACAATTATATGCTAGTGTGAGATTATTCGAGTTTCGTTTGGATTTCCATTTGGATCTTTGTGCGCTCAAATTTAAATCAAATGCTTGCTAACTTATCTAACCTCCTAACTAGCTTTGCTAACAACCTTGCTAACACCAGACCTTAATCCATCCCGCACAACACCGATCCTTCTTCCAAATGCCTCGGGAATTTTCTAAATAGATTGCTAGTTTATTTTCCGACTCTTCGAATTAATTCCATATGAATTGATTTGATTTCGCAATTTATTTTTTGGGAAATTCATCAAAGGCTTACTTTTGAATTACGACAATATTTTTCGGCTTCTCGGATTAATTAATTTGTAATTTATTCGTTCCGAAAAATAAAGTCTAATTCATTTGTACCATATATGCGAACTAAATTCATATCGAATTTATTTCGCCGGCTAGCTATATTGTGGCCTATAATATTAGCCCATTTGCTAAGCCCAATTGAACTAACCCCAACTACCTTCTATAAATATCTCCCCATCCCTCTCATACCTCAACTCCTTTCTTTTCTCCCAGCCGCCGCCGCACATTCATCCTCCTCCCTGTTCTTCTTCCACCCGAAGCACCAGCAAGCCACCACTTCTCTTTCCTTCTCCGACGGACCAGCAAGCCACCAGCAGCTCTTGCTTGTTCCCCCGATTACCACCACAACAAGCAGCAGCACCCCGTCTCTCCCGTCCGCCGCCACCAGGGGGAGCTCTCCCCTGCGCTGTGCGCTACCGCCACCAGTGCAGCAAGAGGAGGAGAAGGAGAATAGGAAGGGGACTGTGGAGCATATAAGGAGGACGGCCACGCTGACGAGCCGAGCAGGAGCAGCGCCGACGCCATGGCACCAAGGAGCCGCAAGACCAAGCCGCCGCCGGAGACGACGCCCGCACGACACGACAACGACCGTGCCGAACCAAGCCGCCGACGAGTCGGGCTGCAGCTTCTACGCCACGACGCCACAGTGGCCGAGCCCAGTCCGCCACGGAGTTGCCGACACCCTGCTGGTGAAGAGCGCCGCGAGCATGTCCTCCCCGAGCCTGCTGCCATGGCGGTTGCCCACAAGGTGTTCGATGTTTTGCCCCTGCCGAGCCTGCTCGCCACCAAGGTGTTCGACAATATGCCAAGCTGAACCGCAGGCTCGCCGTCCATGACGTCAACGGCGAGCACGACGACGACCACGCCATGCCCTCTTTCCACCGCGACGCCGACCACCAGATGCGCTTGGACGAGGAGCTGACGCAGAGGAGCTGCCATGGCTGACGCCCACCAGGTGTTCGAGGAAATGTCGAAGACGAACTGCGAGCTGCTGACCGCGACGCCGACGTGCTCGAGCCGAACCTGCTGCCCTCCATCGCCTCGTCTAGACCTCCAGCAAGCCCACAGTGAGCCTTCAAGCCCAGCCCTTCCTTTCTCCTCTGCTGTCCGGCCATGAACGCCGATGAGACCTCCCTGCGCGCGCCGTCGCCCCAATCCCATCTGTCCGGCCTTCGTGCCGTGTGTTTTTATGCAGGAGCCTGAGCCAAGCCAAGCCTGGCACCCCACCATGCACAGCCGGCCGAGCAGTAGCTCGCCACAGCCACAAGCTTGCACGCACACAACCTGTTCGGCAGAATGCCTGAACGACCCGTTCACTTGCCTTGCCGCGTCGCCTTGCTGCCATGCCGCCGCCGTGGACCGGCTCTGCCGTAGCTCGCGAACGGCATGGCCGTGCTGCGACCATGGTCCTGCCATGGTATGCACACGTGCGCCACTTCACCCAAGCACCCGCCTCGCGAACGCTTGCGAGCTCACCTCTGTCCAGCTCGCCCTCGCCACCATGGCTGCCATGGCGCGTCGAGCGCCGGCGTTCGCCGTGCTCGGCCGCGGGCCTGGGCCACCAAGCCCCGCGTGCACGCACGCTTGAACACGCACACCGCACCCCTTGCGCACTCGCGTGAACGCCCAAACGGCCGCCGTTTATCCCCGGTCGTCGTTGCGGGCGCGGAACGCCTACGCCCGACGTCCTCGCCGTGGCTAGCGCTTACGTCGCCGCGACACGCCGAGCCCAAGCACCCTCACGCGCTTGCGCGTGCGGCGCAGCCACAGCTGCACACGCACCCACGCACGTCTGGTCACCTGCACACAAGAACCGCGCCACCACCGCTCGCTGGCAATCGGCCTGGCCTCATCGGCTTTCCGTTGAGCACCTGGCGTGCGGACGTGGACACACACAGGCTCAAAAGCACGCATGACCACACGGTCTTGGCCGCACAGGATCGCCATACTGTCACGGCTGATCCCATGCACCCAGCTCATGTGAGCCGCACTCACGGTTCACTGTGGAACAGGCCCACGCACACAGCCAAACCGGGCCGAGCCACTGCCGCATGGGACCACCTGACCAGCGAGGCCCACGGCTAACGTCAGGGACCCGCTAACCAGCCTCTGGACACCACTGACAGCCTGGGCCCACATGCTGACATGTAGGCCCCACTGACTAGTTGACCAGTCAATATTGATCGTTGACCGGTCAACGCTGACATCAGCAGGGCCCACTGCTGATATCATCACCGGTAGTCCCTGTGCTGACGTCAGCATGCCACTTGTCACCCTCTGGTTAACCTTTTGCTTTTTGAATGCCTGTCTTGTTGCACAACCCCACAGACACGCTATTGGCTTTCTAACAACACACACGAGCCCACCTAAAGCCGTCACGGGCTAAGCTGAGTTGTTACCTTGCTCTCACCGCTGCTGCGTGCATCCACGAGCTCGGATGCCGAGCGACCACGAATATACCGTAGTCGTGCCGTAGCCATGGCCATGCCATGTGTCTACGCGCTTGCGCTCACCCGTGCCTTACCGGACCTCCTGTGTATCTAAACCCAAACCCGTCCGACCCATTTTCCTTGCTTGTCTGGCCGTCTTGCTTGTAGCCTTGCCGTTCCCCTCGCTGTAGCTGTACACTCCCGCGAGCTCGGGATGCTGAGCATCCGCGTTTTTGTCACAGCTATGCTGCAGCCACGGACACCGTTAGTCCGTGCACGAGCACGCCTAGCTTGCAGACTGAGCTCCAGCCCTGTGCCGTCCTAACCTAAGCCTTGACCTTGCTCTCGCCTAGCTATTGCTAGACATTGCAAGCATGAACCCGACCATCCAAGCTGCACGTCGATCGTAACCCAAGCTATCGCCCTTGTGTGCTCAAGCCAGTTGAGCCAACCATCGCTTGCCTAGCCCATAACCTGATCCATGTCTCACAACCTTACCAAGCCTCACGTTGCATAGAGCCAAGTCCCTGCTGCCCTTGCCTAGCAGCCAAGTGTTGGCCTCTAAGCAAACCATCCACCAAGCTACAGGCACAGATATGTTGCTGCACCTTGCCTGCCGAGGCCGCCTATGCTTCTGAACCTAAACCTAAGCCGCCGTGCATGGCCACGAGGCAACACCTCGCCGCGACCGTCGCACGACGCCCGCCGATCTTGCCTCCGCATGGCGCACGGCCGGCTACGAGCCAAAGCCCGCATAGCCGTGACCGCTTCGCATGCACGTGCTCATCGCTAGCTACACTGTTCCACCGTGTACACATTGAGCGACACGAGCACGCGCACCCACAGGTGCACACAGGCTTTGCTTCCTGGTTGCACATCAGGCCACCAATCTAAGCCGACCTCTGCCGCCCTGCCTTTGCCTTGCTTGAGTCCTAGACCCGAGCAACACAAGCACAGCCGAGCCCTCTGACTAACCAAACCAGACTAGCCTGAGCTTACTTTTTGGGACCCACGTGCTGACGTGCGGGACCCACTAACAAGTGTTTCTTGTTTCCTTAATCGAATCAAATAAAAGAATGGTTTCAATCTTTGAAAATAAATAATAAATTGATAATAGCTTATAGATTGTGAAACCTAGTTCATAGCTTCTCTAAAATCTTGACCAACCCAATGGTATAGTATTTGAGAGTTATTTGGATCTTTATTGCTTCTTAATTGGAGTTTATTTGCAATTAGATGTCGTTAGTTATTTTATCCGCTCGTTAGGAGTTCACAGAAGACCGGACGACTTCAACGATCGCGACGACTACGAGAAGGACGACTACGTCGACGACATGAATATGCTCCAGGTTCACGCCCATCCCATCTTTTGAATGCCCATTAGACATATGCTGTTAGTCTGCTAGTGCTTGCACGTGATGATTATATGATGATTAGCCATGCATAGCCCTTTATTGCCTTTACCCCTTGATGACCTACCACTTACTATATAGTTGAGATATTGCTATTGCTGTGCATGCTATGTGTGGGATTGGTAGATATTCTCTGTGTGGGGTGTGTGGGAAAACTGGGAACGAGTATGGTGATTTTGACCTTAGTAGGTCCTTGTCGGTGCGGGTATTTATAACAACCCGACTTAGGCTGCCAGGGGCGAGCTTCTGACTAAGCCCTGTGTTGTGCCTGTGGCGGGCACGTTTGTGACTTGAGATTGTGATTGGGAGCTAGGAGTATGGCGGTTACCTGCGATGGTAACGGTTGCGGACCACTGCGGTGGATACGCCTTTGGGACGATGACACCCGTACCGGCACCTTAAACCTTGTTGACCGATCTTGTGATCACTGTACCGTACGCACCAGCTTGCTTTTGTGGGAGGAGTACCAGCTAGCTTTTCTCGGAGCGGCATCCGGACTGTTGGTCGACCACAGTGTGGTATTTGTGTCAGGGGGACTGGATGCGTCCTTACACCCCCGATCGACGAGCTATCCCCCGACCGGCCATCGTGGGGACGTCTTCACAGCTCTTGGGGCCAAGGTTAGCGTGCCGAAGCATTCAGACCCGAGGGAAGCAGGAGGGTGCCGTTTCCGGTTAGGAGTTACTAGTTGTGGGCTGTGTCTCAAGTTGGCGACGGCCAGCTTGCAGCCCGAGTTGGGTACAGGCGTACAAGCTCTGCAGAGTCTTATGATCTATACGTATAGCCGTGACTTCGGTCGCGGAAAGCGCAGTGTTAATGAGCCGGTCGTCCATTGTTTTGGGATCTGCTTTCTCTCCCCCTATAGGTGAGTGTGTGAGGTCGTTGGTGCGGGCGGGGAGAGGGAGGTTGAGCTCCGCTTCCCTTGTGATCCGTCCGTGCCTCTTGAGATGCCGGGGAAGGTAGCCCGCGCATCGCCCGAGAGATTGGAGGTGTTGTGTTGAGACGGGACCTGGTGAGCCAGGACGGCCCGAGTTGTGGTAAAAGAGGGATATGGGAATGATGATACTATATGCTGCTGCTGCTGCTTAGGAAACCTATACCCTTTCCATTGCTACTTTCTTTCCCCTTAGAATTAGGCCACTTAAAGCTTGCATACGGATGGTGACGTGGACCTATCCCATTCCTTGGGGATAGTTGTGAGCTTTCAGGTTCGCGGTCGGAGCTCGAGTTCGATTTCGACCTTGATTTGGAGTTAGGGTCGTGTGCTACGCTCAAGGACGCCTGTGGTGAAGATTGAAGATACAGACTTGAAGCCCTAGCTTCCGCTACGTAGGATTTCTTCTTGTTTAGCCCAAAGGGGCTTGTACTACAGCTGTATCCCGAGTTGTATCGGATGTAATTATTCAATATTATACTCTGTAATCGTTGTATGGAAATGATATTTTACTAGAATGAGTTCTGTACGTGATAGCTACTGATGCAGGGACTATCACAAAGGTACAGAGAGTCGGGTTTTCGTCATTGAAAACCCGGTACGTTACATTGGCCCTGAGCTCCTTCATCTTCTTGGCCACACGGCCACCACGATGGCCTCTGCACACGAACAGCAAAATCTTGGAGAGTGTCCTCGACGTCGTACGCCGTGTCGCGGACCTGCTTCACCCAGGTCTTCACCACCTTGTTGTTGTCTCGCTCTTCATGTGCTTCCATCATGAAAGACTGCATCATTTCTAGCTCATCCGTGATGAACGCCTGGTCTTGCTGCACGCCGAGCTGCAAGGCCACCTCCTCTGCCAAGGCAGATTTGGCATAGCCAAGAGCTCCATTCAGGACGGACTTGCCCACGCTCAGTGCCGTCGCCTCCATAGCTCTGCTTGCTGTGTGCTTCCCCGTGGATTTGTGGTGGCAGAGTTGATGCTGGTAGTACGCCAGGTGTAACACCCCGTCTCGCAAGGCCGCACCGCCCAACCCTTCCGTGGGGCAGGCACGCGTACACATAGCACCCTGCTTACACTTTCGTTCTCGCTTCGTGTAAAAGGGTCAACCCGAAGGTGCTATGGCTAGGGGACAAAGGCTTATAAGTTGGCTCCACCCTTTCTAAACTAGCAAGGTGGTATTAAATATACGCACACCACACTCATGGGCCACTATGGGCCATATCAACTTGGGCCGGGTGTCACAATACACCCCCCTCAAAGAACCCGACGTCCTCGTCGGTCCAACTCACCCGTCCAGTGCCAACCCGTATGCCGTGTGTCCTACCCGGCCTACACGTGCCATATGTCCGCACACTGACCCGAGCAAATGTCCAGGAACGTTCCCTCTTAGCACACGACTGTACGTCCAGTGCCGACCCATATGCCATGCTGTGTGTCCTAACCGGCACACACACGTCATGCGTCCTATGTCCGCACACTGACCGTACGCGCAACCGCGAGGGTTGGCTCTGATACCATTTGTAACACCCCGTCTCCCAAGGCCGCACCGCCCAGCCCTTCCGTGGGACAGGCACGCGTACACATAGCACCTTGCTTACACTTTCGTCCTCGCTTCGTGTAAAAGGGTCAAACCGAAGGTGCTATGGCCAGGGGAAAAAGGCTTATAAGTTGGCTCCACCCTTTCTCAACTAGCAAAGTGGTACTAAACATGCGCACACCACGTTCATGGAACACTATGGGCCATATCAACTTGGGTCGGGTATCACACCAAGCTATGGCAGGGTCTGTATAAGACTGAATTGCCAAAAGAATGCAATTGGATTATACAGATGGCGTGGAAAGGCAAAGGCTGGAACGGAATCACATGCTGTGACTTTGCCCATGTCCACAGCAAGGTATATATGCATGCCTCTTTCCTAAAGCACACTCAGCGCACATGGGTTGGGGTCTTGGGAGTTGGGGAGGTGAATTAGATCCTCTGACTTTCCACTGTCGACAGCAACACATATGTCTCTCGCCTCGATCACAAGCGAGTGCATGGATAGTTCAAAGACGAATCGGGTTAGACGTCATGCTCTCCCTGGACAGTGAATGATTCGAACCAGTTCCTTGAAGGAATTGAATCGTACCGATTGCATGAAAAAGAATGTAGTTGGGTGACGTGAGTCGTGGGAATGGAAGGACCGGGCGGTTACTTCTGTTAATGCCATTAATGTGCATAAATGCATAAAGGTGGAGACCAAGATGCAAACGTTTTAGCGACCTCGTACTTCAACAGTTAAACTTGTCCATTTTTCTTTTAATGATCTGGTTTGCGACCAACACGGATATACTACATCTTTAGAGAAGCTTGATGATAGCTTTTGGCAGAGCAAAGTTGGGAGTTGCCTCAGATTACCACTGGCGGAACTGGAGAAAAAAAATCAAGGGGGGGGGGGGGCAGACAAATATCTTCTGGTTAAAAAATATAGTTGACCCCATTTTTTTAAATAAGTGTCTTTCTTTAGGTTTTTCTTTGGTTTATGACAAGAATATAGTATATTTTTATAATAAATATGAGACAAAAAATTAAATGTGAAATAATTTAGGAAATAAGACTTGATTACATTGCTTTAGCCTGTTGGCATGGGCTAAGGCCTTCTCCATAGTGCCAAATCAGCTAGCTCTTTAGCTATATTATATTATACTTTCGTCCATGTGGAAGAGAGAGAATAAGAACGGGAGTACTTCTTGTTCAAAGGGTAGTCTCATGCACACATCCTAAATCGTGTAAGGCTGATATGTGGGTTTATGTAAATGTAAGAGCTAGCCCTTGACTCTCTAATTGTTGAAACACTTATCTTTTAAACCATCTCTTAGAAGATATGAGTTAGCAACTAGCTTTAATTATTGGAGGAGGCCTAAAAAAATTGGATTAGAAATAATTTAGGCTGCTTTCATGGAATAGCAAAGAGGGGTATTAAGATTCTATTTTTTAGGGGGGGGCATGTCCCCCCTCAGTTCCTCCACTGAAATTACCCAACGAATCTAACAACAGAAAAATACCAGTACATCCTTGTCGAGAAAGGTATTTTAGGTGAAGTAGCTTCATAATACTATCTAAATGGTGACTAAGTAGACCATGTGAGCCTTCTAAATCAAGCACCCACATAGCCTTCTAAATACGTGCAGCAATTCTCAAACACCGTTACGGATCATATTCGTGACAGTTCTACCATGCTCTCAAATTCATTTTGATTTCCCTTCTTGTTGTAGCTTATAGCAAGATGATGACTTGCATCATGGGTACTCAAACTACAACCTTCATCCAGTCTAAATTCAAGGTTTTCCTCCATTGACTATGAGATGGCAATGTCACGGATGAGATCATGGACTTTGCATGAGTCAATTGATTTTCTACTGTGAATAGATTGTTGTGATGGTAAAATCATGTTCCTGCATTTGAGTTATGTGAAGTATTAATCTGCTATACCATTAGCAGACTTGCTACATATCTTGATCCAGTAACCTTCTACTGTCGACCGACGTACCAAATGGCTCCGACCAATTATATGATCTTCGGGGAAGATTGAAAAATGTAAGAAACATGGCATGAGATGGTAAGGTAATCCATCATAACTTTTTCCAAGGACAATTCTTATCATCCTAAGCTCTAGATTAATCTCCAGCTCGGCACTGATATTGTTGTTGAACTTTCTCCACTCTTATGTGATTTGGTTTGCCAAAAAAAAGAAGCCACCGTACTTCATTAAGATTTGTTTTGCTTCTTCAACTAAATCTTCATTATTATCAACCAAATCTGTGGCCTTCCCAAAAACCTAACAGTATTGGTACAATTCAGTATTTCCAGAACTCCAAAGTACGAATCAATAAGGTTTAAAAGGAACCAAACTCCTTGCTAACTACTCCCTCTTTTGTTCCAAAATATAGCTACATTAATGATTCAAAATTTGTCCCAAAATATAGCTACATATGAGTTGTGGAGTATGATTGAATGGGTGAATGGGTAAAAATACCCCTATAGACATTAATTGTCTTATGGTCTTAATTGTTGCATGGATAATTCCTTTTTATTGAGTATGGAGGTATATAAGGCAGGTATACCTACCATGTATACACGCATAGACATATTTAATCAAGGGTATATGAGACATTTTATCACACTTCTCAATCTGTCTTAAAAAAAGGCTAAACGTAGCTATATTTTGGAACGGAGGTATTATTATATTGAACATTTTTAGAAAAACTAGGAATGACATCTCATTATATTTGATATTAAAACAACATCGTCACACATCTAGTGCCCACCTGATGAAGTTCGTTAAACTACTGTACATTTATGTGGGCATGCACAGCAATGGAAATTTGACAGTGTGTTGGGAAATGAGGAAACATAGTAGCCATGGGCCACACAGGCAGCAGAAGGAATTGGTACCATTGACCATCTTTGATTTGCAGTGGGCAGAACGGCTGTGTGGCGGCAAGAAGGATGCTACAACGATCTCTGGGTGCATATAGAAATGTGAGCCTAAGGTTAATGATTTTTTTTAACCTAAGGTTAATGATTTTTTTTTTAATTTTAATTTTTATCAATATGGATTTTCTGGAATTTTCAGAAATAAAGTTGGTGCTATTGGGAGCAAAAAAAGTTCATCAAGCAATGCAAAAATTGGAATTATTGCTCTACAGCAATGAGTAAATGCTTATCCTCACACCATGTCATATTGTTGCACTACCAAAGCGCAAAAAGTGCTTGTCACATGACAACGATACGAAAAACTTCCCAGTCACAGTGGGGTAGAGTGATCTTTTTCTGGTTTAACTTAGAGTAAATTGCACTCTGGGTACCTAAACTATTGGACGATTAACAGTTTGGTACTCAAACTAAAATATGTAAAATTTAGATACTGGATTTATATGTTTGGACCACCAACGGTACAAACACGGCCACGCAGGCGCTAACAACTGACGTGGCACTACCACTGTGGACAAAGGAGGCCCACCCCTTGGCTTTTTTGTGAAAACCCCGTGCCCAATATTTCCTAATATTTCCATTCAAATGAATGTGTCTCTGTTTTGCAACTCAGTGTACACTGATGTGACTACAATGTGAACTAAAAAAAATGACAGGAAATTTTGATAGCAGGGGGGTCACATTGTAGTAAAAATTTCTTGTCACATTGCAGTCACCTCAGTGTTTGCAAGCCTCTTTGTCCATAGTGGTAGCGCCACGTCAGCTGTTGTCGCTTGCGTTGCTGTGTTTGTATCGTTGGTGGTCCAAACATATAGATCCAATACCTAAATGTTACGTTTTTTAGTTTGAGTACCTATCTATTAATCGTCCAATAGTTTAGGTACCTAGAGTGCAATTTACTCTTTAATTTAAGTATGTGCCAACTATTTTTTGTCAGGTCACACCATGATATAAATGCAGAAATGTACCCATTTCCTCGTGGTTTGCACAAGCATGGAAGGGGCTTCATGATCAGATTTTCCATGGTCAGATGAACCAGGAACATTTGGCAAGAACAAAACAAGAAATAACTATTTATTTCCTGCTAATTCAAAATGGACCACCTAATCTAAAAAATTTCGTTTTCTTCCATGTTGATGCTATAGATCAAATGTAGCCTTTTTTGTTTGGATCGGGCATGGTAACTTTCATAGATTTAAAATCAATGTTCCTCTTGGATGCTACAAGATTTAAATATGCATACATACTATGGTATAATGTAACAAAAAGTAGCTAATGTTTTCCCTGTAAGAAAAAGGTCACAATAAAAAGTGCATGAACTATTTATTTATTTTTTTAAAGAAATGAAAATAAAATTCCAGAATAAATCATTAAAAAATAGAAAACTATAAGCCTAAGAGCATATCCAAGGGTGCCCACAAAATAAAGTTCCAAAACACTGGTTTTAGGAACTTTCCAAAGAAATTTGGGAGGAACACATACCTCTCACAGTGCCCAAAAGTTGTTGTAAAAAATAATTTATTGCTTTTTTCCAGTTTAGATTCACTGTTTTATCTAGAAGTTTACCAACTCACCGGGAATCATCATCCGAACTCATTAGCGATCGATTACCTCTCAATGAAGTTCATGAGCAAGGAATGAATTCTTTACTCAAGAAAATTCCTACTTCCCTTGGCTACACAGAAGCAGCAGCAGCAGCGAGCACTCTGCAGGGGCAGCAGCACAAACTGTCCAAGACACCAATAGCAGCATCAGACGGAGTGATGCACACCAGGCGTGGGCTGGCGAAGGCGGCTGGTGGCAGGTGAGCAACTGCTGTAAGCAGGCTAGTAGCGGCGGCGCCGGCAGAACTCAGCACCGGATGCATCTCCTGTGCCAAGGTAAAAACTCTCGCTCCAGTAGCCCAATCACGGTGCCAAAATTTCCGCACGCCCAAAACCAGAGGCTGAAAGAGCCAAAATTCCGCCTCCTGAATATCAAGGTATTTATCATAATCTTGGTTTAGTTTATGAAATAGTTATTAAAAAAACACTCAAAAATAGTTCATATGTTTCCATAGGGGCAGAGTTTGGTCTCCCTGCACACCGAGCTGCAATACCACCTCCTCTGTCAAGGCAGATTTGGCAATAGCCATGCGCTCCATTCAGCACAGACTTGCCCACGCTCAATGCCGTCGCCTCTCCATACTGCAAACTGTATCTTTTTTGTCATTGAATTTGTGGCCGAAGCTTATGTTCATTCATCCACCCTGATGACTCCTTATATGAGTGACTGCTGGGCTGCCAGAGCAGGTCCAAGAACGGAGCTTACGTTACCCATGTCCATCTGTCCATGTGAAGCACACCGACAAAGAGGAATCCGACTGGTAGGATGTGTCTTGCCTTGTGGTCGTTGTGACTTGTGAGCAAAGCTTGTTGCCGGAGGTACCATGGAATGGATCTCCTCCGGATCCTGCGCCGCGGCCTCCAGATCTGGCCACTGGGAGCTCGGTTTTGGTAGCTGGATTGCGGCGTGAGCTGCAACAGCATCCAAGCGGGGACGAGAGGTTACCATTTATTTATTTATTATTCTTTTTTAGACGGAGAGTCATAACGCTCTTGTAATCCCTCCATGATAAATTGAATCATCACTGCATCCTAATAGAAATAAGCGTGTCTTGCATGCCTGCTAGCTCAATGTCATGAGGTCATTCCCAGTAAGAGTTTCATAGAGGTTTCATGCATATTTAATAAGGTGTCAAATAAACAATTTGGATGACATGGCATAATTTTAAAGAAGAGATATGGAACGAGTTTCATCTAGACAAAATCTTGTCTACACTCTTTCTAAGTCATGTTACGTCTTACATTAAATGCCACTAAGCACGTAGGAAACATCAAATTGAAAAATCATGCATTGCAGGTATCATTTCATCTATGGGTTCATTGTACTCTAGATGATGTGGCTGTATTGGAAACAATACAATGAAACCCTCCATTGGGAAAATAGACTAATTATGCATTGATCAAAGTTAAATTTTCTTTCTTTATTAATGACGCACTCATCAGTGACAGGCGGAGTGAGTGTTTGCCAAAGACGACTTCATTTCTCATAACTATATTGCCCAAAATAAAGCAATTACCCCTGTTAAAAGGGATAAGTTTGATGTTTGCCCCTTGTTTCAAGGAGGTGCAACTCCCACAAGCACATAAACCGTGCACCAAAGAAATCTTGCATAATGACACTCACCAGAAGTTGTTCACCTTTCTTGCACCTTGCTTCATGTGCTTCTTCCTGGGTTATCTTGTCCAGAGTCTCAGAATCACGAGGTCTTTATCTTTCCCCATCAAAAAGCTAAAGCAAACTAGGATCTAGGCTTTGTTGATGCTTGCTAGAATCTATCCCAGGAAGCAAAAGTCATCATCATTATTCCTCCTACGACCTGCAGCCGTCAAGTTTAGGCATTGTTCCATCTTCAAACTTTACTGACTTGACCTTGGCCATTTCTGTAATTAGGAAGCCTGAGCACCCTAGCTAAGGCTTTCGAAGCTATTCCAATTTCCAACCAGCGGAAATTTGAACTTGAGTTCTTCACCCTGAAACAATGACGCAGATAGAAATGTCTTGTCTCTCTCTCTCTCTCTCCTACATTTGTTTCTTATTAAGCTAGTCCAACAAAAAAATATAAAAAAGGAGTTTTACAATGGTTCGAAGCTAAGGTACCACGCGGTACTTTTAGGCTAATTACTGCTAGCCATTGATCTGGAAGCTAAGAGTATATATTTATTTAGTACCTCCCAGTATGATCTTTCTTTGGGTACTTATCGGTACTGTCAACTTTACCACTGCTGGATCTTTAGGAATCAATGGCTATCCTATTTTCAACCACCCTAAAACTCCTCAAAACAATTAATAATTTGGTTCATATTTTAGATTGTACTACATTTGTTTCTCAAGTGATATTCTGGAATAAACCATTATTAACATTTTGCATTCCCAATTAGAGCTAAAAGTTCAGATCTAGTTCTGGAATTAATAGGACATGTAACCCTGTTATTTACTGAATGTATATAGACAGAGACCTTGTAGATTCTATATGTACTAGATTTCAATAATGCAGTTGTGAATGAGACCATAAATTTTAAAACTGCCTCTTTTTCTTTTGATATTGTTCTTGGTGAGACGTGTCACACCCTAAAATTTTTGTTTTGGGTTGTGAAAAGGAAAATATAAAATTAAATAGATGAATTCATTTAACTTTATACAATAAATACCCCAGTTATCTTACCAATTACCATTGACACAGATATCTCAGATTCATTTAATATTATGTCAAATAAATCTATAGTCAAGAAAAATTTGCAAACGAAAAGATAACATGTTTGCTAACCAAGAAAAAGGCACCAGGAATTGTATGCTAGTAGAATATAGGTGCAGCGCTTCATGTAAAGGTAGAAATCAGAAAATTTTCATTTAAAATATGGGTATCCAAATTATGTTAATATGTCATTATAATTCATTACTTAAAAAATGAACACAATGTCATGCCGACCAAAAAATGGAACAAAAAAAGGACATAAATGTGAAGAAGATAGATATATACATTGCAGGATACGAGGGATATAAATGCAGAAACTGTACAATAAACTTGAGTTTGATTTGGATAACCATGCATTTATCGCATTGGACTATTGGAATATATAAGAAAGTATCATAACCTACTCTTGAGATATCAATAAACTAGAGTAGGATTCACACAATGAAGGTGAGCACATAAATGAAACAACCGAGGTTGGATCTAATCCTCTCCTATATAAACACCTTCAAACTAGAGAAGATGCAATACTCATACCACGTTAAGCTCTACTCCCTCCTCATCACAACAAACAAAAAAAATAGTAGTAAAATATACTACTATATTCTCTTCCTCATGGTGGCACTCGTTATTAAGAGCCGCACAATGAAGGCCGTGTCCATGATGGTTATTACTATCATGTTTTCAAGCCTCCTGTCGGCTACGAGTTGTAATAACTTACCTACATTGTCTTTTTGACACTTCTATGAAAATTAGTTAACCGGCAATTTTGTTGAATGTGTAGGTACCAGGAGCCCCGGCTCGCCACTGGCGCAGCCTGATAATCTGGAGTTATGCTTTCATGGCACACGCTGTGAGTCGAATATGAAGTGCTGGCTCTTCTGCCCAACTCAAGGCCATTACCTAGGTGGTAGATGCAACCACGCTTTTACTTTTGGGGCGATATGTTGCTGCAATATTGAGGCACTGTAATAAAACCATCCGTTAAAAGCAAATAAAGTCAACAAAGGTCTTGCTGCAGTACTCCATTTTAACTCGTGTTAAGTTTGGATAAATCAGAACTATTGATTTTAATACAATAAATAATTGAAAATAATTAACAAAATAGAAAAGTCTTGCTGTAATCCTGGAACTGCCGGTATCTAAAGCGTAGCCGTGGACGTGCGGTCGAAGGATCGGAACGGTCGCGCGACTCATGCCGTTGTTCCTCCCGACGGCGGAAAAAACATGTAAATGGGCTGTGATTCAAATGATTTGGGCCATCATAAAGTCATGTAGTATTATATATATTGTGAGGAAAAAAAATAGCCAAACCAATTACCATGCATGTTTGTGTTACGGATATAAATAAATGGACGTCACGTTTACACCGAGGAAAATAAACATTCACGTTTTTTTTTGAATCACACAGTACAGACGCAGACGCTCACATATACGCACGCACTCTTACCCTACAAACATATGCACGCAACCCTAGCCATATGAGCACCTCCGAAAGACTGGGCCGCAATTACCATGCATGTTTGTGTTACTATTGAAGAAGTCACCACAGGCGCCTCGCTATCGACGGGCACGTCGCCTACCACTGAAAGCATAACGCCGGTTAAATCCTAGAATAATCCAGGAAAATGCGAGCACCAGTGCCGAGTCGAGGACTCGAACCCTGATGGGCTGGTTCCACCACAAAAAAAACCTTACCAGCTGAGCTACAGCTCAGTTCACGTGGAAGGAAAATGTTGATGCACTGCCCGGCTTGAGGCCTACAAGTGGGCACGTCATGCATGGGCAGTTTGCTAGTTATTTGAATTACAGAACATATGAATAAACATTCAATCTATTACCTCTTCAGAGGTAATATTTCATCGTAACCACCCAGATCAACTTAAATGGACGGTCTATAGTTACCGTAACAAAGCCGATCAACAAAACTAAGGGTGGACCCTGCCAATAGTCGCAAAGCATGAGTTATGCACTCATGCTTCAAGACATGCAGCATGATCTATAGTCAACATTCAGTCGAACATATGCAAGATGTGGCTAGCTACAATGGCAGATCAACCGTGGGGGCAAGGCCCCCTGCCTTAGGGTATGGAGACTGTATCAGAGCCATTTGATGCCATGTCGTTGGTGGAAGCAGCTATGCCGATGCTATAATCTTGTAGAAATTAAACATGACTCAGATCTTAAACATTATAGGATCTTTATTTCTAAAACATTAACACCATTGAGAGAGATAAAGGTCGATCCGAGCCTCTAGTCGGCCATGGGCTTTGCGCAGATGTTGTAGTCGACTAGTCATACCCGTGGACTCCTCAGCGACAAGAACGGCAATCAAGGTGGCAGTGGCCTTCAGGTCGATCCAGTGCTGCCAGGGATAAGTTGGCATCTAGCACCCTTAGGCTTCTCCGATGTTGTTAGTTTAGTCTCCAAAAGCCAAGCGCCCTCTCTTATAAGCATTGTTTGACTTAGGGCCGCAACCGGTGGGCTAGTTGTGCCTCCTATCAAGGCTTGAGTGGCCCAACTGGCTTTTTCTTAATCTCATGACCCTCTTAACTAATGGGCACTCTTAAGATTTATTTCAACAGATCTACAAGTAGAGAAGGTGAGGCATTGGAGGCAGACTACATACTTAGCGGCTTGTCGAGCGTGAAGTGTCCTCCGGTGCAGCGCCGGTAGAGAACGAATGGGTTTTTCGTGAGAATACAAAAGTTTAAGGGGCGATGGTAATTTTTGGATGGACAATTTATAATCACAGTCCCTGACTTAAGTTGTTCCCAATGGGTGTAGAAATGGAAAGAGATGTCTGGAATTCAAACGGGTGGTGATCCTGGCGACTCACCGGTAATGCAATGGTTGTTTTCTTGAACAACACTGAGATCCTTGTGAGCTGTATCTGGCGATAGATAAAAAAAACTGATGTCATGACCGAATGATAGCTCGGGGAATAACCAAGCTTTTGATTCTTTGATATGCCCACCTCCCAAATCATGGGCCCGTCCTAGAGCATCGGCGACTAAGAAGGGGAGGGATAGACAGGCACCTCTATGGATGGGGACTGTCAACGTGGACAAGCTGGAACAGATACTTTTTTATCATTACTATTATTGAGCTCCATCTGTGGATCTGTTCTTCCGGCCGCCGCTAGTGATGGCTAACAACGGTGTCGGATCTTATGGTCTATTCAACGTTTAGAAGATATGGCCGATGTGCTTTCGGCGCCTTTTACTCCCTACTATGGTTTTGCATACTACGCCTCCGTTGCGGTCTTCACAATTGTGTGGAGTCTTTTGTTGGTGGGAACTACGGTCTTTGTGGACGGATATGATTATGTTCCATGGCGATGGAGTTTTCTGAAGCAATGGACGTTGCCGGATGCAAGGCAGACGAAGGGTAAGGACCTAATGATGTGCTTCAATGCAGCTTTATTTTTATGTTGAGGTTACGGTGGTAAAAGGGGTTCTATTTTAATGATATCATGTCCCTTTCGCAAAAAAAAAATATCTCACCAATGACCCTATCCATCTGCACCTTGTCCTTATCCTCCATCTCATGGTCGCTCCTCCTCATGCTCCCTGGTGGTGGTGACCCCACCACCTAATCTCCTTGCAATGGCCCTGATCGCTGTGCTCGGTTTCAGAGGGGGCCGTGCATAGCGAAAGGTGCATGTTGGTACGAAATTAAGGACTAAAAGGTGGGAGAGTGTGCCTCGTTGCCATGTTTTATTTTAGGGAGGGGCAGAGACCTTCCTCTTCTTTGGTGCCTCACGAAGTCAAGAGCTAGAGAAGAGTGATAAAAGGGAGATGCACAAGTGGGTGGTTGGAGATGGACATGCGATGAATGCCAGGCCATCCGATCCGGTACCAGGGGAGGACATTGATCGTGTTTTACAAGTTTGAGGAGGTTGAGTGCAAGATTTCATAATTGGGGGAGTAAGAATCTTACTTTCATTAAGGGACACGGGATAGACTTCTTTTCTTGCTGAAATCTCTTCGCCCACTGATTTTGGGCTCGGGCCCAAACTTTCCACTCATTTTCCTTACTTCTGTGTTATTTTGTTGCTGAAATCGCTAGGCCGGCCTACTACTACCAGCTTGGGTCGAGCCCATCATTCCATTCATCTCATTTTTGAACGACATTCCATTCATCTCATGAACTAGCTAACAATTCACAATTTCTTGGTAACGTTATCTCGAAACTTCAGTAATATAATCCTCCGATCCCATCAACAAAACAAATATGGAGGTTATGAATATGTGCACATGCATGTATGTTAACAATAAAAGGAAAGTAACTTTGGCCAGTGATTTGTAGTATTTGAACCAGCCATACAAATAATATCGTTCAATCCTTACCATTCAAAAAAAAAACGATATGATACAGCATAGAAAATTCAGTAGAAACAGGCTAGAGGCTGTGGATTCATAACCACAACACAAACAACTGTAGGCGTTTTCCGATCAAGGAAACTATCCACCTGGGCAGATGATGCAAAGCGGGCTGCTGATAGATCAGCCTGATCATACAGAATGATAGAACCTGCCACAAGGGACGTAGATGAGTTCTTGAGCATCTATATGAAGAGGTTACAGATTAGAGACACGAATATCTGAAGTACACTAGGAATCTACAAAATTAAGTAGAATGATAGAACCTGACTCGGGAAATATCTGAAGTTCATTAGACATCTACAACTACAAATCCTAGTAGTTAAATGCTCCTACACGTGGTCTACGCCAAGGAGATCCACTTTCGCCCTATTTGTTCCTTTTCATCACTGATGGCCTCTCAGCTCTGATCAACAGGAAAGTCAGGTTGGGGGAACTGAAGGAACTCCGTATTTGCAGAGGCGCGCCAGGAATATCTCACCTTCTGTTCGCTGATGATACGTTGCTTTTTTTCAAAGCTAACATGCAGCAAGCAGGACTGGTACGAAATATTTTGGATGTGTATGGGCATTGTACTGGACAGCTAATAAATCCAGGCAAATGCTCCATTATGTTCAATGATAAGATCTCGGAGGAGGCCTGTCAACAAGTGAAGCAAGTGCTCGAGGTTGACAGAACTGTTTTTGATGCTAAGTATCTAGGCTTGCCTACGCCGAATGGCAGGATAAAAGGTGAACGCTTCCAGTCCATTAAGGAGAGGTTGGGAAAAAGATTTAAAGATTACTCAGAAAAGTATTTATCTGCTGCAGCCAAAGAGATTTTGATCAAGGCAGTGGGTCAAGCAATCCCAACCTATGTTATGAGTGTGTTCAAATTGCCGCTAGGCTTATGTGATGATCTGACCAGTATTATGCGGGAGTTTTGGTGGGGTGCTGAAAATGGTAAAAGGAAGACAGCATGGGTAGCATAGAGGGAGCTTATTCTCAAGAAGTGCAGTGGTGGTATGGGCTTTAAGGACTTGCGTCTATTTAATCAAGCTATGCTAGCCAAGGCAAGCATGGCGCTTGATTATGTTCCCAGATAGTTTGTGTGCTAAGCTTTTGAAGGCAAAATACTATCCCAGAGGTTGCTTAGTGGACACAACTTTTAGTTCCAACCCTTCCACAACTTGGCAGGCCTTGGTCCATGGATTGGAATTGTTAAAGCAAGGAATAATCTGGCGAATTGGATGTGGTACACAAGTGAGAATTTGGCGAGATCCTTGGATTCCTAGACCACTGTCATTGCGAGTCACGTCCAACCGGGGGTGCTGCACATTGAGGTGGGTTTCGGAGTTGTTGGATATAACCGGCCGTGATAGGGATTTTGATAAAATTGTCCGGTATTTTAATCCGGTGGATGTTGATGCAATTACTAAGATCAAGCTCCCAAGGAGATTGGCTGAGGACTTCATTGCTTGGCATCCGGAGAAGTCGGGCATGTTTACTGTGCCTATAATCTTGCCCTTAACCTGCAGAGTCATGAAAATAGAGGTTCTTCCAGCTTGGCGCCTGATGGGGAAAGGAAACTATGGGCACACGTGTGGAGTGGAAGGGTTCCCCCCAAAGTGAATATTTTCACATGGAAGCTGTGTAGAGATGGGTTGCCAACTAGGAGGAACAAGTTTGTTCGAAAGATGGAGATAGGAGACAGTTGTCTGCTATGCGATAGACAGACAGAGAATGGTTATCATGCAACAGTAGTGTGTCCAATGCCACATGGTCTCCGGATGGCCATGAGAGAGCACTGGTGCCTTCCGGCGGAGTCGCTCTTCAGCTACACTGGCCCTGATTGGCTTCTGCTCCTTCTGGATGCGTGTAATGAGGAACAAAGAGACATGACCAAGCTGGTATTGTGGAGAGCGTGGACTGTGCACAATAATCTAACTCATCAATCGGGGCCTACTAGCATTGCTGATTCTGTGCACTTTCTGCTTGCTATGCAGTCCTCCTTGAATCAGCTTCGGTATGGTTCTGAAGTAGCAGACGCTAAAGGGAAACGGCCATGTTGCTTGTCCGACAATAGCTGGGAAGCTGTGAAAAGCAAAGCGCTTGATGAAGAGAAGGAGAAATGGGAGCGCCCTCCAGCTGGCTGGGTGAATGTTAATGTTGATGGCTCTTTTGTTATTCAAACAGGTGAGGCAGGTATTGGAGTCGTGATCAGAGACAGCACTGGGGCAGTTGTGCTGACGGCCTGGGATGACAGAACTCCCAACAGAGTTCAACACACGCGAGCACGAAGTGGACGCAAATATGGTGCTGCAAAGCAACAGCTTTTCTTGTGTCTCTCTATTCATTATAAGGAAAATACATGCAGTCATACATGGTTACAAACTAACCGAGACAATCACGGCATGTCCACAATCGGTTGTTGCCATCCCAACACCCAGGACATTCCGCCTACCATGCTTAGCCACTAATCAATCTAAGCTACCAAATATAGTTAGCGGGTGCTCAGGGTTTATTCTAACAATCTCCTCCTAAGCCCTTGAGCATCTACTCTAACTTCTTCATGCCGATCCCATCGCGGAGTTCTTGAAACCTGCTTCGGCCGAGCGCCTTTGTCAGGAGGTCACCCAGCTGAAATTCAGTGCCAACAAAACCGACATCGATCAGCTTCCCGTCGCAGCATTCCCGGATAAAGTGGAATTTGATATCTATGTGTTTGCTCCGGTCATGGTGCACAGGATTCTTCATCAAGGCGATGGCGGACTTGTTGTCCACCTTGAGCTTGGGTGCGAGGGACTGCTCCTCCGACGAGCTCGGCCAGCAGGCGTGCCAACCAGATCACCTCACACGCAGCTCCTGCAGCAGCGATGTACTCGGCCTCGCATGAGGACAGAGCCACCACCCTTTGTTTTGCCGACTGCCACGCAATCGGACCTCCAGCCAGGAAGAAGATCAGCCCGCTTGTGCTCTTCCGGTCGTTCACATCACCTGCCAGGTCACTGTCCGAGTATCCCAGCAGCTTAGGAGCGCCGGAGTTCTTCTTTCCTGGGTGATAGTGCAGCCCCCACTGCTGTGTTCCGGCGACGTACCGAAGAACACGCTTCACTGCAGCGAGGTGCTCTTGGCGCGGCCCCTCCATGAAACGGCTGAGATAGCCAACAGCATAAGCCAGGTCAGGCCTGGAGTTACACAAGTACCTGAGGCTGCCGATGATGCTACGGTACTCCGTTGCGTCAACGCTTGGAGTGTCACCCTCCTTGAGTAGCTTTAGCTTGGGCTCCATTGGCGTGGTACTGGGGTTGCAGCCAGCCATGCCGGCCTTCTCAAGGATCTTTGCGGCGTACGCAGTCTGCCGGAGTGTGATGCCGGCAGCTCCCTGTGACACTTCCAGCCCAAGGTAGTAGGAGAGCAATCCAAGATCACTCATGCGGAAGGTGTTCATCATCTGTGTCTTGAATCTGTTCACAGCAGCTGCATCCCCTCCGGTGATGATTAGGTCATCAACGTAGACGCCCACGATCAGGCGCCCTGCACCACTGCCACGGGTATACATACCGTGCTCGTCGATGCAGCGTTTGAAGCCGAGGCCGAGCAGGGAGGCGTCAAGCTTCTGGTTCCAGGCCCGCGGAGCTTGACGGAGCCCGTACAGTGCCTTGCGGAGGCGCAGTACCTTGTGCTTGTTCTTGCTGTCGACGAAGCCGGGAGGTTGCTGAACGTACACCTCCTCTTGAAGCTCCCCATTCAGGAACGCCGATTTGACGTCCATGTGGTGGACGCCCCAGCCAAAGTGTGCGGCAATGGCGAGCAGCAGCCGGACTGACTCCAGCCGTTCGACGGGGGCGAACACCTCGTCAAAGTCGATGCCAGGGCGCTGCACATATCCCTTGGCCACGAGGCGCGCCTTGTACTTAACGATGGCGCCGTTCTCATCACGCTTCACCTTGTACACCCATTTGAGGCCGATGGCGTGTTGATCCCGAGGGAGCTCAGCCAGCGACCAAGTGTCATTTTCTCGGATGGACTTGAGCTCCTCCTCCATCGCCGCGTTCCAGTTCGAATCACCGTCCGCATCCTTGAAGGACTTGGGCTCCTCCACGCTCACGCTGTGCAGCTCGCCTTGCTCGACGTCGCGGTTCGCCCGCCCAGGCACGGTGTTGGTGCCCAGGACGTTCTCGAGTATCCTGTAGCGGTGCTCCAGGTCCTCGTCGTCGTCTGCGTCGAGGTTCGGGTCGACGCTCAGTGGCGTCGCAAACTCCACCTGTGGCGCCTTGGTGACGTTAGGCGCAGGCGAGCCTGTATCAGAAGCTGATGGCGTTGTGCCCCCAGTGCGCGACGGCGTGCCCAGCACGGGTGGTGCCGGACTCGCGGCCTGCGACGGTGAGCCAGGTGCAGACGGTGCCGGACCCTGACGACGCAGCTCGTACTCCTCGACGGTGAATGGCACCAAGCTATCGCTCGGCGCGGCGCTCCCCCAGTCCCAGCGCGCGTTTTCGTCGAACACGACGTCGCGCGCGACCCGGACGCGCTCTGTGGCGGGGTCGTAGAAGCGGTACGCCTTCGCTCCTTCCTCGTAGCCGATGAAGGCCACCTTCCGACCACGGTCCTCGAGCTTGGACGGGTGAGGGCGCAGATGCTTGATGTAGGCGACGCACCCGAACACTCTTAGGAAGTGCACGGGTGGCTTCTTCCCGTACCACGCCTGGAACGGGGTGAGGCCGTCGAGGGCGGCTGTCGGCGACCGGTTAAGGAGGTACACGGTGGTGTGCACTGCCTCTCCCCAGAAGAAACCCGGCATGCTCCTTGCACGCAGGATGGAGCGCGCCGTGTTCACGACCATCTGGTTCCTCCTCTCCACGACGCCATTCTGTTGAGGAGAATGCGACGCGGAGTGTTGACGAAGGATTCCCTCGCCTGCACAGTACTCACCGAATTGTACTGAGGTGAATTCTCCTCCGTTGTCAGTACGAAGGACCTTCAGCTTCTTGCCGGTCTCCCGCTCGACCTTCACCTGAAAGGTCATGATGGCCGCCGGTGCATCTGCTTTGGAACGCAACAAGGTGAGCCACACATACCTGCTCATGTCATCGACCATCAGCAAGAAGTAGGCGTTCCCGGCCGGCGTCGCAGGGGAGATGGGACCGCAGAGGTCACCGTGGACGAGCTCAAGCTGCTCCTTCGCCCGGAACTTCGCTGCCTGCGGGAATGGCGCTCTCTTTTGCTTTGCGAGAACGCAGTCCTCACAGACTTGCTCGACGTGGTCGATGTCCGGCAGCCCCTTCACCATCTCGTCCCGGCTCAGCTTGCGCAGCGAACGGAAGTTCAGGTGCCCGAACCTCTCGTGCCACATCCAGGCGACATCGCCGACTCGCGCGGTGAGGCACACCGGGGCGGCGATGTTCATGTCGAGGTAGTAGAGGCGGCTTGGAGATCGATTCACCTTGGCGAGCAGCCGACGGCGCAGGTCGAAGATGCACAGGATGCCGGACTCGATGAGCACCTTGAAGCCATCCTCATCCATCTGCCCGAGGCTGACGATGTTGGTGGTGAGCCGCGGGATGTAGTACACGCCCTCCAGCCGGCGGTGCTCGCCGTTCTTGCAGGCGAAGAGGACGGTGCCCTTGCCCTCGATGTTCACCACCGACCCGTCGCCGAATCGGACGGTGCCGGTGATGCCTGAGTTCAGCTCGACGAAGACCGACCGAGATCCCGTCATGTGATTCATCGCTCCGGTGTCGAGGACCCAGCGGCAGGGCCCCTCCGCCTCCTTCTCATCCTCCCTGAGATGAAGGAGGACCTTGGGCTCGACGAGGTGGACGCGCACGCGTGGATCGACGGCGGGCGGCGGCGGCGTGGATTGGGGAGAGGAAACAGGCGACGCGATTACCTCCGTCTCAGCGGCGATGTACATCAAGGCCCGTTCCTCCTCCTCCTCGGCCTGGGCCACATGGGCCGCGGCCTTCTTTTTCTTGCCACGGCAGTCTCGGGCCCAATGGCCCTTATTGCCGCACTTCTTGCAGCGGGTGCCAGGCGGCGGCTTTCCACCACCAGCGTTGCCAGCGCCCGCGCCGTGGCCGTCGTGGTCGTCGCGCGTCGCGCCTTGACCGCCATGACCGCGGCCGCGGCCATGGTTCTTCCCGCGACCGTTGGAGCCGCCGCTGCCACCGGAGCTCTCCTGCTCGCGACGGCTCTTGCGACGCGCCTCCCAGTCCTCCTCGCAGAGCAGGAGTCGCCCCATGCCGTCCGTGATCTCCTTTGGCTTGCCGCGTTCCTCGAACACGCGCAGCCGCCCAATGACGTCCTCGATAGACGTGTTGTTCAGATCGAGAAACATCTCGAGGGAGACGGCGGCTTGAGACAGGCGATCGGGAACCACCTGCAGAAGTTTCTTTACCACTTCGGTGTCGGTGATGTTGTCGCCGAGGGTGCGCAGGTTCACGGCGAGCGACGTGATCCGGATTCCGAACTCGGAGACGGACTCGCCATCTTTGAAGACGAGCGCGCCGAACTCGCGGCGGAGCTGCTGCGCGCTGGCGTCGCGCGCACGGCTGTCACCGACCCGGAGCACCTTGACGGCGTCCCACGCCTCCTTCACGGTCCGCTTGCGACCGAGCGTCCCCCACATCTCGGAGGGGACCGAGCGTAGGAGGCCCGCCATTGCCTGGCGGTCTTGTTGGTACTCATCTTCATCCGGGTCCTCGTCGATGCCGATGTCGACGGCGTCCCAGACGCGGAGCATCTGGAAATTCACCTCCATCACCAGCGCCCATTCCGGGTAGTTCGTTCGCGTGAGCATCGGCCACGCGACGTTGGCGGAAGAGCGCTCGACGACGCGCTCCACGATCCGTGATCCAGAGCGGTGACGACTGCCGGAACGGCCACGGCGACGGCGCGGCGATCGCGAGGACTTCGGCTTCTTATCACCGTCGGCATCTCCAGTCGGCTCGATCTTGGAGGGCGACTGGGAAGACATGCCTACGATGGTGAACCTGGCTCTGATACCAATTGACAGAACTGCCAACAGAGTTCAACACACGCGAGCACGAAGTGGACGCAAATATGGTGCTGCAAAGCGACAGCTTTTCTGGTGTCTCTCTATTCATTATAAAGAAAATACATGCAGTCATACATGGTTACAAACTAACCGAGACAATCACGGCATGTCCACAATCGGTTGTTGTCATCCCAACACCCAGGACATTCCGCCTGCCATGCTTAGCCACTAATCAATCTAAGCTACCAAATATAGTTAGCGGGTGCTCAGGGTTTATTCTAACATGGGAAGCGCTCCAGCGATGCTCTGACGCGGTGGAAGCGGAGGTGAGGGCGTGCGAGGCGGGTCTTCGACTTGCCGCGTTGCACGGCCACTGTCCAATTATCCTGGAATCGGATTGTTCCAGTGTGGTACGAGCTCTGAAGGCGGATGGTGGTGACAGGTCTGAGATCGGTTTCCTTGTTGCGGAGGCGGCGGAACATGCCCAGGGGCTTGGGGAGTGGAGATTAGCTCTGGTAAAGAGAGAGCGTAATGTAGTTGCTCACGAGTTAGCACATTTAGCGAGAAGAAATGCGCATTCAGCAACTTGGTTAGGGACGGCACCTGCGTGTGTCCAGTCTCTAATTACCAAGGACTGTAACTTCTCTGTTTAAATTAATAAAGCTCTCTATTACCCGCAAAAAAAAACTGTTGTATTCCAAAAATAGAAAGTAGGTGACATAATTTTACAATGAGGAATCTGGAACTAGGAAAACAAAAGGCTGATATACAATCACCAGCATTACAGCATACTCCTTTGCAAAAGGTTCACTGAAATACAATGCATATTCGAGCAGAGACTAACGGAGAAGTGACCTGCAGTTTGTGGAGATAGCATCTTCTTCTCGGTTGATGGGAAAAATGAAACTTCAATCCTCCATTCCATTGCAAACAGCGGCCTGGCAATGATGTGCGCACTGTGTGGGGACATATCATTTCAGTAAACAGGGAGAGGTAGGCAGAGTATTGCAAACTGTATGAAGAGCAGGAGCAGAGTCTGCAACTTCAGCTTCCACATGAAGAGAAGGAGCAGAGTCTAGAGCCAGAGGGCCTCCGGGAGCAGGAGGCCACCAAGCAGGTTTTCAGTGGCATCGAGCGAACTGAGGCCTCATGTGATCTACAAGGTAACAGAGGCCTCATAGTACCTCAGTTGAGAATTGCATCGCTGACGAGATTAAAGTCCTTTTATGATTAATAACAAGGTTACAATAGCACGGGAGTCGGGAGGCACCAAGAGTCCCTGCTCTCGATCTCACTTAGCCTTCAAAAGGGGTTCCTTTGGATTCCTAGCAAGCTGGTCCTGGATTTTCTTCTGGAATTCACCTTCACTGCGACTTGCTTTCAGTTTTTCTTCCTGGAGTATCTTTTCCCGAGTCTTAGAATCACGAGTTTTGCGTATCTTGACCCAGTCTAAGCGATAGCCAACGCTGAGATGGACTTCTTTGATACTTGGTAGAAATTCTAGCCCAGAAAAAAACAATTTCATTAGTAGGATCAATGAATCTTGTAACTTGCAGCTGCTCAAGTTTGGGCATGGCACCATTTTCAAACATGACCGATTTGATGTGCCAAATTTTTGCAAGTTTGAGCACCCTGAGGCTTCTGAAAGATATTTCAGTCTGCGGAGGAAAACAAACTTCTTCACCCACAATTGAGAGACCAAGCAGACCTAGAATATCCAGTTTTGGCAGATTTCCAAGGAATTCCAAAGCAGCCTTCTGATCCGATAACCTTGTGTTCCATAGATTCAACTTCACGAGATGCTCAAGTTTCTTGATCCATTCCGGCAAAGTTTCTAGATTGCCGCCCAGCTTGAGGCTCTGCAGGTTTTTTTTGGCGGTCGGGAAATTCCATCCAAACAACCATGCAAACCTGCCTTCCCTGTTGATCTCACTGACAAGGATTCCAGACTGCTGAGATTGCAAATGGCTGAACAAAACGCTGCGCTGTTCTTCTTGTGGACGCCGGCCACTCCTAACTTGCGCAATCCTGTGAGCATTTTGATGTCCTGTATAAAGGAAACTCCCCTTCCAACATTCACAGACTCAGTGTGTGCAATTCTTTCAGTTTCCTGGTCCCTCTTGGCATTGTAGCACCAAAAGGATCATACAGGTCCATCATGGAACATGGGAACAGGCGGCAAGTCATATTGCATACATCACGTCTGTTAATGCCATTAATGGGAATAAGTCTTGGTACACAGCATGATGCACAAAGGCGCAGACCAAAATGCAAACGTTTTAGCAACCTCATAGTTAAACTTGTCCATTTTTCCCTTATATGATCTGGTTTGCGACCAGCATGAATATATTGCAGCTTCAGAAGCTTGATGATAGTTTTTGGCAGAGCCAATATGCTTGTATTCTAACGTCCAGAATTTGGAGTTGCCTCAGATTACCCAACGAATTTGGCAGCAGAAGAATATCAGTACATCCTCGTAGAGAAAGATATTTTAGGTGAAGTAGCTTCCCAATATTATCTAGATGATGATCAACTAGACCACGTGTGCCTTCTAGGTCAAGCACACGAAGAAACCTTATTTTTTCAGGAATGAAAATCGGGCGCCACTTCCCAAACACCGTTAGTGATCGTATCCGTGACAGTTCTACCATGCTCTCAAACTCATTTTGATCTCCCTTCCAGTTGTTGCTTATAGAAAGATGACGACTTGCACCATGGGTACTCAAGCTACAACCTTCCTCCAATCTAAAGACAAGGTTTTCCTCCATTGACTTTGAGATGGCAATGTCACGGATGAGATCATGGAGTTTGCATGAGTCAATTGATTTTCTACTGTGAACAGATTGTTGTGATGGTAAAATCATGTTCCTACTTTTGAGCTCTGTGAAGTATCCATCAGCTATATCACTGGCAGGCTTGTCCCGTATCTTGATCGAGTAACCCTCAGCTGTCCACCGACGTACCAAACGCCTTCGACTAATGATATAATCTTCGGGAAAGATGGACAGATATAAGAAACATGGCTTGAGATGGTAAGGTAATCCATCATAACTTTTTTCAAGGACGGTTCTTATCATCCCAAGCTCTGGATTAATCTCCAGCTTGGCACTGATATTGTCGTTCAACTTTCTCCACTCTGATGTGATTTTTGGTTGGTTTTTCAAGAAACCACCTATGATCACTATTGCAAGGGGGAGCCCACCACACTTCTTTAGGATTTGTTTTGCTTCTTCAACTAAACCGCCATTATTCTCAACCAGATCTGTAGCCTTCCCAAAAACCTAATAATATTGGTACAATTCAGTATTTCAGAATTCCAAAGTATAAATTAAACATACTCATTGCTAATTATTATAGTGAAAATTTTTTGAACATTAGGAATGATATCTCATTATTTTTTTTGAACCGACATCTCATTATATTGATATTAAAACAACATCGTCACACATTTAACGCCCACCTGATGAAGTTTGTCAAACTACTGTACCATTTAAGTGGGCATGCACAGCAATGCGAACTTGGCAGTGTGTTGGAAAATGAGGAAAAACAGTAGCCATGGGACAAAGGGAGTACACAGACTGGTACAGTTGACCATCTTCGTCTGCAGTGGGCAGAATGGCTATGTGACGGCATGAAGGATGCTGCAATGATCTGTGGGTGCATATATATGTAGCCCAAGGCTCAGGATTTTGTTTTTTTATTTTTCAACATGGATTTTCTAGAAATTTCAGAAAGAAAGCGCAGAAGTCAGGAATTTTAAAATAATACACGATGGTGCTATTGGGAGCAAAAAATAGTTATGATAACATGACGCAATGCAGAAATTGGAATTATTGATCTACAGCAATACGACTCACTGGAATATTTCTGTAACACCCTAATTTTGTCATCACAATAAAATTAATATAGGCAACCAATTTTTCTTAGTTTTATTGTTTTAGGAAATATTAAATCGCAAATTTAAATCTTGGCTCTTAAATATTTAAATAACATTTAAGTTAGAGTCAATAAAATTTTTGTTGCATTCATGCTGATTGCCTATATTTTGAATGATGGTTTAAATTTGAAAGAGCTTGCAAAAGTTTAAACTTAATTTTTAAACCTTTTCTTCTCTCTCTCTTTTCTAGCCCAACCCTTTTTCTTTCTTTTCCTAGCCCAACTCGCAGCCGCGGCCCAAACTCCTTTCCTGGCCCAACCTGCACGCGCAGCAGCAGGCCCAACTCTTTCCTTTCCTTTTCCTTTTCTTTCTTTCGCTGACAGGTGGGCCCGGCTTGTCATCTTCTTCCTCGCGTCGTGGCCGAGAAGGACTCTGTCGAGTCCATGGCGACCCCGCGTCCGCGTCGCTTCCTTGGCGTGCAAGCTGGGGATTCTTCGGTCCTTTATAAGGCGCCGCCTCGAGCCCTTGCCCCTCAACCCAAGCCATAGCTTCCGCGCCGCCATAGCCGCCCAAACCCTAACCTAGAGCCGCCGCCACGATTCGAGTTGTAGGGACCGCCTTCGCCGCTTTGTGTTCGCCGCCGAGCTTCGCGTCGAGGTAAGGAAGTTGCCGAGCCTCTAATCTCTCTCTCTCTCGCTCTCTCGAGGCCTCGTCGCGTCACCGCCATGGCCGAGCCGCCATAGCTCGTCGCGAGCTTCCTTTGCTTCTCAACCTTCGTTTAGAACCCCCAAAACGGATTCCTCGTTTCCCCCTCTCTCTTCCAAGCCAAACGCGGCGAGTTTTAGAGCCCCCTAGCCCTAGTTTCGCCCAACTCCGGCGAAGCACCGGCGCGGGCTGCCGCCGCGGTCGAGACAGAGCCGTTCGATCGAGATCTAACGGTCCAGATCGAGTCCGTTTCAAGTCAAACCGAGCACACCGGTCAGCCGAGGTGTTTTTGCAGAAAAGCCCCTAGGTTTTATAGAAATCAACCCGCAGTCCAAGACAGTTCAAAAATAATTAGATCTAGGTCCTTTTCTTTTTGTTTTAGCCCCTGATCTTTCTAAAAATTTAACCCGTCGTCCTGCTAGCTAGTTTTTCACTAAAGTCCTTCTGTTTTTATATAAAATTAAGTTTTAGGTCCCTGGTTTCTTCTGTTTAAGCCCCTGGAAAGTTAGATTTAGTTCAAAGAAACCCCTAAACCTTGTTTTAGCCATATCTTGACCGTTTTAAGTCCGTTTTGAGTGATCTTTGCGCTCACGCGATCATCTCTTTATCAAGAATAGTTCTAGACACGTCTTTGCGTCTTTAAAAGTTGTATGGTGTATTGTTTTGCTTTTGTTGATTGAATGCTTGTGCGAATCGTATAGAGAACGGTTTGTTCGAGGGAGATCAAGATCAAGTCTACGAGGAGGAGCCACCGTAGTGTTTTGAAGAAGGCAAGTTGATTTCCCCCTCAGCATACTCTTTTGAACCCATACACATTGCATGACAACAAAGTTTATCTTTATGTTCGCAATGCATTAATTTGATGGGTCCTATGTAAGGATGACTAGTCTTTTACACCTAAGCCTTGATACACCGGGTTTACTTTTATGTTGGGTAGCTATGCTAGATGCTTAACTTTGGTTCATGATGGGTTCTATCCAACATTGATGATATCCTTATTGTTATATCTTGTTATGTTAATACAAGATCACCATGTTAATCGGAACATGGAGAACCACCCAGGATTAACCGTACAACCACAATACTACATGGCTCTGGTCTTGGCTAATTAATTAGAAACCTTGGTTAGGAATGATCTTACCGAAAGGGCATGGGGGGTGGCGGTTGACAGTGTATAGCCCGGTCCTCTCGGGAAGTGGGCTTAGCTAAGACACTATACCCGTTAGGGAGGGTTATGCCTGCTTCCGATCCGGAAACCTTAGCGGATTGTTTTTAACTAGGGAATCTTTGTAAAGGCCTCGTAGCGTCCCTATGCAGTCACACCTTGAAAGTGTGGTACGTGCCTGATCAGCACAGCATGGTTGGGTCTAAAGTTCTTCGGAGCTTTTACGCGAATTGTGGTGAAAGTGTACAACCTCTGCAGAGTGTAAAACTGTTATAACAGCCGTGTTCGCGGTCATGAACGGTCTGGACCCTCACGTGATTAAACTATCGGAATATGAAATCAAATCATTGCATGTATATGTTATTGGTTATGTTTATGGTTTATTTTATGCTAATATATGGGTTAGTATATACTTATATCTTAGTAAATAGTTGCTTGATAATAAAACCTGACCAACTAAAATGCTGACCGCTATAAACCAAGCCTCTCCTTGATAGCTTGCATATTTTCCCCCACTTGTTGAGTACCAACCATAAGTGTACTCATCCTTGCTTATATTGGATCAGAAGGTAATAATGGAGCGGAGTACCTCAGTGATCTTGATGAGTTCTAGGCGTGTGTTCCACCAGTCAGATGCCTGTGGAGTGCTTTTGAAGTTATCGTCCTTAGTTATCGTGTGAACCAGTTTAATTTGGCCTTTGTGCCTTAGTCGTGAGTGTAATAAATATTTACTTATCAAATATTCGTTTGAGTATTGTTTCTGTTATTCACTCACTGTCTATCATATGTGTGTAATTTGATCCTGACGCACATATGAGATGTACTCGGTTTTCTTTCTAAAACCGGGTATGACAGAGTGGTATCAGAGCCGTGCTGACTGTAGGACGCTAGCCTAGTTAGAATGGTCGAAGTAAGGATTTATTTTAGCAAGCCAAGTCAGTTTCTTTAGAGGTCTTATTTTATTAGTTAAAAATTCTTTGAACTTCTTCCTTTTCTTTGGTCACCTTTGCCTCTATTCAACTATCTTTTCTAAGATTCTCTCTCTGCTTAGATGGCCAAGAACTTCCAGTCTGACCCAGCGCAGCCAGCCCCTCCTACACCACAGATGGATGATGATGTGCAAGGAGATCCCGTGTGGGTGTGCTTATCTGATGATGAAGATGTACCTGATCCTGCTTCACCCACAGCAGATGTTGAAGGGAATCCAGATGGCACTGAAGATGAGGGTGATAAAGTCTATGATGATGAAAAGGATGATGAAGAAGAGCCCAAGGTGGAGATGATCACTTCAACAACAGAGCTAGGCGCTTTCCCACTCTTGCTTGAAGATGTTTTGGAGGCATTGGGCAACTACACCAGGCCACTCTACATGACCACTTACAATTCCGCTTTAAATTACCAAGAGTATTACCACACTCAGGTTCATGTTAGGGAGCAAATGGGAAATACTTCTCGCTTCAAGACTTGGTCCGTGCATGAGTCAAGCCTTCTCCATACTTCCTATGAAGCTGCAGTCAGTGATGTTGTCAGGAGGGCAGTGACATCTATCAGCCACCAGTTCCAGGAGGATCTGTCTCGCACAGAGTACTGTCACTTGCCACGTCGCCGTCTAGAAACTGAGCAAACCGTTGTAGTGGGAGGAGGACCAACAGCAGATCCTCGTCTTAGTGTTCTTGCCCGAGTCACTGCAGCACTGAATACTGATTTGGAAGGTGTTACTAATGAACTTACCGAAGCCCAGGAGCGGATTGCACAACTCGAAGAACAACTTGCTAAGCAACAAGGTCAACAGGATGATGATGATGAGAGGATGGCCAATGCTTGGTCTCCGCCTCGGAAGAAGCTTCGCTATGGAGCCCCGTTCTCCATCACACAGTTTAGGGAATAGGTTATCTTTAGGTTTCTTTTGTAAGTTTATCGTTAGTACGGTTTTGTGAGGTTGGTCGTCTGTTTAATACGTGTTGCTTGGACAAATGTGTGAGTTGGAATCTTTGTTTGTGTGTTTTTTTTGTTGTGGAGTGACCACAACTAAATATATATATATATATATAGTAATAAAATATTAGTTGGGTTTAGTTCTGGTCCCCTTTTATTCTTTGCTCTTAGTTTCTTATCTATCCCCAGTGTATCCGGCATCTTTGTTCCTTATGCTGAAAGCTGCTCGCGCTGATATCTGACCCAGAAGTACTGTTTTGATGATTTCGAGAGCTACACAGATCCGTTTGACCTCAAACCAGTGGGGTTAGTTTCAGAATTTGATGAGTGATTTTCTGTGATTTTTCCATAATTTTTCGAAATCTATATCGAGAGAAACACACCAAAAGTTGTCAAGTACAGAATCTGTTTTTCCAGCTTGACACAGGCAGCTCGATTATTTTGCATCTGGAGTTTCAGAGGTCCGATTGAGGTGATTCCAGTTGGGTTGGATTCATAGTTTTATGAGTATTGTTCTGAAATTTTGGTATAATTTTTGGGTGCACGAATTGACAGTTATGGATAAATATTTAGGGTGGACAGAATCTGAGTGAGGATGAATGTTTGACGTTCATCTACTTTGTTCTTTCTCCTTAACTTCAATGCTATCTTATACTCTCGCAGTAGAGTGTCTTTCCTTTACTCTTGTCTATCTGAGTTGTCATTCTCTGAATCATATCTGCCTAACACTCAGATGGTTAACACCAGGACCGGAGGAGGTAGAGACGTTCCTAGTCAGAGGCGTGATCACGTGGTGAACCAGCAGAATCAAGCACCACCGTCACCATCGCCCCAACCCGCAATGGATCCCGCAATGCAGTAGTTCCTAGCAACCCAAATGCAACTCATTCAGCAGCTCACCCAGACAGTGCCCAATTTGCAGGCACAGCAGAACCAGCAGCCACCACCGCCACCAGAACCAGTCCAGCCACCCAGGGATCATCACAGGTAGTTTCTGAGCCAGCATCCTCCTACTTACTCTCACTCCACAGATCCATTGGATGCTGATGATTGGCTCAAGAACGTTGCCAAGAAGCTAGACATTGCTCAGTGCACTGATCGTGAGAAGGTCTTGTACGCTTCAGGAAGATTGGAAGGCCTAGCAGCTGATTGGTGGGATGCGTACGTTAATGCAAATAACGCTCCCGACACCATCGCATGGCAGCAGTCCCAGGATGCTTTCCGCACACACCACATCCCCGCTGGTGTGGTGGATCTAAAGCAGGAGGAGTTTCGTGCATTGGTGCAAGGAAGCATGAGCGTGTGTGAATATCGGGATAAATTCACTCAGCTATCCCGCTATGCACATGATGATGTGAATGACGATGCAAAGAGGCAACATCGTTTCTTGAAGGGTTTGATTGGAACCGCCGGTAGCAACGTCGTTTCTGGGGGAACCATGACCTCATCATGTCCCATTCAGTAGCAGATGACAAATCATCTAGAACAATCAAGCAACTCATTTCTAGAAGGAGTAACAGCTGTTCAGTCAAATCTTTGAACCCCATTTTTGCTACTGATGTCTTTGTGCCACGTCTATAACTCTAACATTTCCTCCTCAAAAGATTCAGATTCTTCATGTAGTCCTCAATTAAGCTCCTAAGGAGATCCGTAGGATTCAAAGGATGCATGATTGTGACAAAAGCACGCTTCTCAAATTTACCACTCAACTTTGGGCTTTGATAAATACCATGGACTAGAGTAGTTTTTCCAAGACCACCCATTCCCCACACAGAGATCACCTGACCGTGTTGGCTATCTCTATTTGAAATTAATTTTATAATTTCAGATATTTCTTTCTTTCGTCCAGTGAGCTCAGATTCTTCCAAAACATCAGCACTCGGCCTGGCGCGACTGAGGCTATTTCCCGTAATTTGATTTTCATCTCCATCCTTAGATTGATCATCCACTATCTCACTAGTGTCCACTGCAGGGTCGTTTGTACTGGTACTCGCTGCATTTGAGCTAAATGCTGGGTTTACTGAATCATTAGCAGCTTGTGGACCCTAATAAAAAGAGACCAATGATTTGCGTCAACCATTAGCCTTCTTGGAAATGTGTAATTTCCTTTTTTCTTCAATGTTATGTATTTATCTACCTACCATATTATATTCTCTCCCTTTTAAATTATAATTCATTTGACTATTTTACCCTAAGTTTGACATCTCGTATTATTCAAAAAAAATATTCAAAATATCGCATTATTTGTTATGGCTTGCTTGATTAATAAAAGTTCTTTAACAACGACTTAAATTTAACTATGTTTCTAAAATTGTTTTGAATAGGATGAGCAGTTAATTTTGGGGTAAAAAGAGTTAAAAGAATTATAATTTTGAATGGAGGGAGTATCTATATACTACCTCCATATCAAGTTATTTGTCGTGTTGACTTTTTCTTACAACTTTGACATCTCATCTTATTCAAAAAATTATTCCAAACATACATAAAGTTAAGTCATGCTTAAAATACCTAGAGTAGTAAAGCATATCACAAACAAAGTAGATGGTGTTTACATGACTTTTTGAATAAGAGGAATTATCAAAGTTATAAAAAAAAAGTCAATGGCGACAAATATTTTAATATGAAGGGAGTAATTTGGAATCAACAATATTGGCCAGTCAATTACACATATATCAAATTATTTATTAACGAGGATTGAAAAATATAAGTTAATGGAAGACAACTTTTTAGGATGAGTAAACTTCGTGCGGTCATACAACAGTTCCATTCACTTATAAAATAGATTCTAGACTTGACAACCGTGCTACGTACAATGTAGTCCAGATCCAGATCTTCCCAATAATTGTTGGGGACATATTTACTTCCTATCCATCTTGTGTAAAATAGATAAGGTATCCATCTTTAAAACATATTTTTCCCAATTAGCAGCTTTTATATATATACATGTTCAACATTTTCATAGAATTATCTCAACATTTTTCTTAAGCAGATTCAGCTTTTATATACAAACAAAATGTTGAAAATGCAAACACTAAATGATGAAATTGAAGATCCAAAATGTTGAAGGGGGTCTGGGCTTCTTCTCCAGCGGTGGCCTGGACGGCAGGACTATCTTCTTATTCGGTGGTGGCCTGGACGGGCGGGTATTTGTTTGCTAATGTGTTACATGGAGCATCCTCCGACCATAATTCACCCAGGGATTTTTTGAAAATAAAATAAAAAAATTATAAAATATAAAAGTTAATTGTCATGAATAGTCATTCAACAGTTTGTATGTTATAAAATATACATAAGTTTCAATTTGATGACATAGACATAGAAATTCTAGTATCACAATTCGAAATATTTCCATGTATATATTTGTGGCTAACACCTTAAAAATAATTCCAAACAGATGAAGATATATTATATTAAGAGGGATGGAGTAGTAGTTAATTCTTTTTTTTTTTGGGAAGAAGTAGTAGTTAATTCCAAACAGTTTTAAGAGACTGAATATTACCTTCTAGTAGAATGCATAAATTATCTGATCAGCGGATAATCGCTTTAGCTCTGACGCTTGTCTTGTTTGCCCTGCACATAAGATTGCAACTTCAACTTCTGTTGTTGACACTACAATTCGGCTTCCTTTCTTGTTGTTTCGGAAACATTTTGCAATCCGATCCCACTCTTCAATGGTGGACAGGCCATTAAGAACAATCAAAACCTCTTGTCATTCACATATCTTTTGAACTCCTTAGCTAATAAACCTTGTTCCGTTTCTTTTCCGCCAGCAGGTCATCAACCCCTTGAGCTTCACGAAACTGGTTCACTAAGCTCTGGACAAAGCTTTCTGGACTGAATGGATGTGTCACCCGCACCCAGGCTTTAGCAGAAAATTGGCTCTGGACCTCTGGACTCTCGTAAGCCTCCCTGACAATGGACATCTGGCCGATGTCACCACTTGCTCCCCACACGGCTATCACTTTAAGGTTGTCACCCTCCTTGTTGATCAGTTGGACAAGACCCACTCTCTGATTCTCTTGCTTGGTTCCACGCCTTGCATAGTCGTCGACGCCTAATATGGCTGCAGAAATAAGGCTTGAGTGCTTGGCCACAGCAGCCTTGGAGCCAGAACCCTTTATGAGGCGATACCGCACATTCCTCTGGCTCACATCCTCAACCCTGGCTCGGAGATCCTTCATCTGTTTGCCCACTCGGTGCTGCTCGAGCAGCTTGCAAGGGAATTTCCACCATGGTATGTTTACAAGACGAAAAGCAAAATCCTGGAGATTGTCCTCGACATCTTAGGCCATGTCGCGGACCTGCCTCACCCAGGTCTTCACCACCTTGTTGTCATCTCGCTCCTCGTGTGCCTCCATCAAGAAAAACTGCATCATCTCAAGTTCATCCTTGATAAATGCATGGTCCAGGTGGATACCGAGCTGCAAGGCCACCTCCTCCGCAAATGCGGACTTTGCGTAGCCAAGCGCTTCACTGACAACGGACTTGCCTACACTTAGTGTCATCAGCTCCATTGCTCTCCAAGATGTGTGTTTGTTTGGATTTGTGGCACAACTGTTGCTCACACATCCAACATGATGACTCTATGTATGAGTGGCTTGACTTGACGTATATGAGGAGCTCAAAATGTATCTGAGAGCAAAAGCGTATCATATGGATGTGTCTTTGCCTGTGGTGGAATGGTGGTTGGTTGGTGGGAGAAAAGCAGTTTGCGCCCTGCGAACTGAGCTCTAGCTCAGCTGGCAAGGTTACTTGTGGTGGAACCAGCCCACCAGGGTTTGAGTCCTCGACTCGGCACTAGTGCTTGTATTTTCCTGGATGTATTCCAGGATTTAACCAGCGCTATTCTTTCAGTGGTAGGCGACGTGCCCGTCGATAGCGAGGCGCCTGTGGTGACTTCGTCAATTTGGAGGATTTGCCGGCCCAGTCTTTCGGAGGTGCTCATAGGGGTAGGGTTGCGTGCGTATGTTTGTAGGGGCAAGTGTGCGTACGTGTATATGAGTGTCTGCGTCTGTACTGTGTGATTCGAAAAAAAAAGCAGTTTGCGCCCCCCACATGCACGGCTTTTGGAGTCCACTTGCAATTCACTAATCCAAAGCAACCCAAAACAGTTAAAGTATTCATGCACTCTGCTGATAATCATACTGCTTCACCAGATTGATGGTGGCCTTAGTATAGTAGCCTTGACCAGGCTGAAAAGAGACAGTAGCATTTATTTTAGATTGAGTGTGCTTGTAGCAAACACATGATACACACACGATGTTTGATTAACTACACAAAACGAGGTTATACCCTTCATTGAACATAGCAATATTATCACCACTTTTCCAAGTTGCCTTCTCTTCTTTTAATTTCAACGTGCAGATCAGCTCAACACCAAAGATCAGCAAAAATGAATGACAAGAACCCTCCAAAAAAAAAGTTTGGCATAGTCAAGCTCTCCTCATTGAAGGAAAGCAGGGCAACAAACAGCTTGAGCTTATTTGTAATCCGATCTGTTGAAGTGTACTCTTGTTTCCCATCATGTAATTAGGCCTTGGATTTAAAGTATCCAGGCAGGGTGGTGAATCAGATTTCCGAGTATGAATACTGGTTGGGCATTTTTAGGAAAATGGATTGTTGATCACTCCTATTGTATTTCCCTGTCAGCATCTTAGTGTTTTTATGCAAGTAATCAGTAAAGGCAGATCAACATACAATGCGACAATTTTTTTTATGTATGTGCAATGAGCACGGTAGTGAATTCTTTGCAGATCCATGTATGCTCTTTTTATTCAAATAAACTGAGTACATTAAGAATTCAACAACCTAGATGTGGCTAGAAACTTGTAACAAGTGTCGGCAATATACATCCAACATGTTGGGTGCCCTTGCCAGACCATACGGCCACTATGGTCTATGGAAATGGAGCTTTGATTGTATCAAATAGAGATCCAACTTGAGAGTTAAGACTAAGCTTTGATTGTATCATATAGATCGATGAAAATATATACTGTTGTGGATGTCTTTGCTAAGATTGCTACTGTTCTTTCCTGGATGCAGCACTATCTCCCTCTGTTCAAACTTTTAAACATCATGGAGATACTAAATTACTGTTCTTTCTGGATTTGCTCGGAAGACAAGATCTAGACCATACTCTAAAATACTAAGAAACACTTGAGTGCGCTGAACACATATCATGTAATTATGACCGAACAAATAAGGCTGCTCCTAGTATCTTTTTTATGCCAATTGATGAGGAGAGATAATACAAGATATGAACAAAGTGGCAATCCATGGCGGCGAGGATCGATCATGGCAGCCCACTACCGTACTCACACTGAGCCTTTTTGAGCTTTATGCAGAGAGTTTTCTTCTCCCCTTCTCTTTAGTAGCCCCTACCACACATAGTTAATGAACATAGCAACACACACAATATTATTCATATCTGAGCAGACATCATCTTGGTTTTATTTGCTTATGTGTTGCACTTACACTTACACCATAACTAAGTACATGTTGATAATATCTTTCCATTCTTTTTAAAGCTTAAATTTTACGTCTTGTATCCACCTATACTCAATCTTGTTGAATTTTGGTAACTTGTTAACATCTAAACAGATGGTAATAATAGTGGTGGTTCTCTCTTGAGACTTACTATAGCCACTGTGAGACTAACTCATCTCTAACCCATGAAGAGGCAACTTCCGTTTGTCACTACCTTGAACATTGTCTTAGGCATTGTACAACTAGAGGCCCAACCATATCTCGGTGACTCCATTGTGGTTACTCAACTCGATGACTTTTTTGTCACTCCTAATCCATGATGAGGTGGATTTACTGCTCCAAGTGCTTCTCTATCGAGTCAGTGCTTGATCGTGTGCCAACTTATATCAAAGAACCGCTCCATACCTCGGTTCAACTATAGTTGCTCTTCACCACCTCTCACAAATCCTCTCACACACCTAGTTTTTTCACATGTTTCGAGAAGATCACCATATCAAAGTACCACCACAGTGTCAAGGTGTCAAAAAACACCAAGGGTAGCAAGTCCGTATACACTTGACACTCCACCAAGTGCCTAAAGCTCAATCTCTAATGCAAATGCACTTGAATGTTGTATCTCACTCTCTATCGTGTGCAATGCATGAACAGACTCATGGGAATTACTTGCAGAAGTTTAAGAGTGCTCAAATAGATGCCTAGCCTACCTCCAAGCCGTAAGAAAATTAGCATATATAGGCCATGCTTCCCAAACTAGCCATTACATTCAAACAACTCATGAAATATAGTTAATCCCCAGTTCCCCACAAACATTTGTTATAAACACTAGAAGATGGGTCTAGATCCTTCAGCATGTGACTATGGAGAATTGATAGCAGGAGGGTGAGTGATATTTTTGTTGAAACTAAAGGGTTCCTATCTCCTATTATTAGAATGTAAAGCATACTAATGTTATTGATTAAGTGATAACCTTTGCATATTCCACTTGATTCTATTTTGGTCAATGTTATATTTTCAACAAAACTTAGCCCAAATAAGAGAAAATTGTGCATAAATCAACACGATGCTCTAGCACAAGAAACTTAAAGCCTAGAAGAGGACAAATGGGCCTATGCCAGCCAGTTCAGTTAGGAGAAAATGGATCAGATACAAACCAATGTGCATGGATATAAATATTTTTTATTGGATTCAAACTCGCTATAGTATTAAATATCTCAAATATATATTAGATATTGATTTATATCACATATGTACAAAAGATATTCGACTTAGGTTATGTGAGTTCACCTAGATCTAGGTATTTAGATCCTGAACCTCTTATGTCTGACGGGCAGGTGGATAGTATCTGTCACATTTCACCCCTGGTTAAGTGGCCCTAACCATATCTCGGTTCATATCTTGGCCCTAGATTGTCCAAGGTCAATTACTCGTGAAGCCATCATACTTGGGACGAAGTATTTGAAGATTTGGAATATTTATCATGTGATCAAGTCTAGAATAAGACAACAATGGAAGGTTAGTATAACATCTTATATACAAAAATTCCAAAATACTTCAACATGAATGTCCCACGTGCAATTTACCTTGGACCTTTTAGAAAACTAGGAAACCGACCTAAAAGGAAGGTATAGAAGCAACAGGGGTAGGCCGCAAAAAAAAAGGGATTGTTTCACCCTCTTGAACGATGGGTTCAGTTTGCTTCAGCTTTGGCTTGTCGTTTTTTTTAACCACGACCCATTTAGGCTATAAATGTGAAGTCATGTGACTCAAATCGATCATCCATCCACTAGAAGCTATGGTCATTGATAATCTCCAAAGTCGTATATGAGATGTGTCTTAGGCTAGATCCTCGTCAGGATGATCACCCTGGCATCAGGCTACAGATTAGGAATCAAAGGTTTTATCATTATTAGAGGTCCGATCTCGATGTTGAAAATGTAATATATATATATACACACACACACACACACACACACACACACACACTGGGTTGTAGCAAAGTTCATTATGTCTTCCAACCTACTCCCTCTGCATTCTCTTCTGATAATCCTATTTTAAAACCCCGAATGTTCACAAATGATGGTCATGTTTGTTGTTGGCTTGGCATGGGCCATGGCAATAAATAGCATTTGTAACGAGGAGTTTCCAGTAAAGCCTTGTGTTGCATTAATAGGATGATAAGTGTTTTTCTTATTCATTGTGTCAATGTGAAATAGGACTATCAAAAGAGAATAGAGAGGGCATTAGCAATTCAAAAGCCATTGTATGCTTTATACTATCATGGATCTGCTTATTTCTAGTATAGTTCTAAATTAGGTTAATAATTATTGTGCTTTTATGTAATACGATTGTTAGATCTAATACATTGACCCACAATAACAGCTAGACATGTGCTTAGATGCCTCTCTTTTATGAGCTCTTTGTTATCATACCTTGGAACTTTGTAAAGTAGGGAATACTTGAGTGTGCATAAAGATAGTTTATATATGGGCGAACAAACAAAGTTAGGTGTAGGCAGTTTTTTAGGACAAAGTGATGAGTATAGAGGACACTTAATATGAATAAAGTGTGCAAGCCATCACACCTCTCTTTTGGATCATGGTAACCCACTACTTTTCAGCTTTATATAGAGTTTTCCTCTCGCTGTAGGATATGAACATAGCAACTTGCACATGTTCATGTCCGAGGAATAGATAATCTTTGTTTCTGTTGCTTGCCAGTTTGTAGTTACACCATAACTATGCATTTACATGTTTTTTTGGGTATACGCATTTACATGTTGCTCTATATATTTTTCGTTCTTGTAAAAAGTATTTGTCCAAGCTTAAATTTACTTGCACGTATAGTTTTATCCTCTATTCATGTGTACTTTTAGTTGGTTTTTCATGCAGTTTAAGAGGCTTTTTTCTAGTGAGAATAAATATAATACTATGGTTTTGTCGATGGGTTTGTTTGAGATAAAACATGATTGAGACAAATTATTACCATTAATGAAAGACAATGCCAGAAGCCTTGATGTGACCCCTACAGGTCCTGAGTACACACTCAAAGACACTACATTTACGATGGCTATTCCACCGTCCTTTAAATTTATTCCCTCGTCTACCACGACATGATGTGCTACAGTGCTCATCTGAATTGACGAGAGGTTATGCGCTAACAGATGGATCAAAAACCACTCTCCAACACGCCTTCATGTGCACCTGAATCTCCAGTTGAACATCTTAAACACCCAATGAGTGGCAGAGTATATACTTGGCGTACATGCATGTACATCGTGGAGATACCCATTGTGTTGTCGTTGCGCGCTCAGTGGCGGAGCCACCAGTATGGCGAGCCATGGCGGCCACCGTACCTGCCTGCCGACGAACTCCTTGGCCCCGCGCTAGTTTCCTGCGGCTGCGCCATGCCTGGTCGCTTGGAGGTCTCGGGTTTCGGGGTTTGTCTGTCTCAAGGAGGAAGAAGAATAGAAGACGTTTAGAGTTGCTTTTGGGCCTTTAAGCAATAGGCCTGTCAGCCCATCAGTGAGTCACCGCGCAAGCCTACAGGCTACAGCCCAACACTCCTAACACAACAGATCGGTTCACTACGAATACGAACCGTCAAAACTCAAAACCAATCTACGCTCTTGATGGACGGAGGCACCGTCGCCGCCCATTGCCTCTCGGCTGCAGCCGCGGCTCCATGTTGGCCGCTTCGCCCACGCCAGAGGCCAGGCGTGATAGCGGTGGACGACGAGTCGTCCCCTGATGGCGCTGGAGCTGCCGCTAGTCATTTGGGAGTATGAACATTGAACATATTACTTCATAGGAGGCAATATGTTCTTAGACTTTCTTTCTATTGTCATTTAGGAGTACTTTAGTAAAACCTAAAAAAAACTAAAAGGTGAGAATTGGATATGGTAAATTTATGCGTAATCTACCCATAAATTTTTTTGCGTATTCGATGATTATATATATGCATTTATTGAATTAGGATCTTTGATCAAATTATACTTTTTTCTAATACAAATATGAGCTCTTTTACAATGATTGGCAAGTACCAGCTGGTACTACCAGGTACTTACAGATACTTTAAGTACTTTTTCTGGTACTTACCGGTACTTTAACTAGAATTTTGAAAAATTAAATAAATAATAATAAGGGTATATTAGTACTTTCATATACCCTGATTAGAATATATCCTCCCACAACCTATCATGATAATTTTTTTCCGGCCGCCTCCACCCCACACATCAGCGGAAAAGACATCTATACCCTTTATTTTTAATTTAAAAATAAAATAAAATAATTAGCTAGGCCTATTTATCTGGTACTTGGTCCCACAATTTTGGTATTTTTTGGTACTTTTGGATGGGTACTTTTAGGTACTAGATATTTTTTTTCTACCGTTGGATTCTATATTCTGGTGGTACCATGGTACTTGCCAATCATTGTAAAAGAGCTCAACAAATATAAGTAGCAGTTGTAGGTTCGCCATAGGTAAATTTTACTCCTGGCTCCGCCACTGTGCGTGCTGACAGGGCAGGCACGACAGGGAAAACATCCAAGCTGCTGGACTTGTCCTTCCAATTTGAGCCCACCGAATCCATGTAAAATCCCATCTTTTTCCTATGTACAATCCAGCCACTGTCATCGCTTCTGATTGTAGTATATTGTAAACAGAACATCAGTTGCATCAGGAGTAATGCCAATGGTGGTAATACAGCTTCCGCCTTGTAGCACTTTCCCGATGGCTTGCTTACACAGATCATCCCACGGAAGACTGCATCTCACTCCACCACGAACAACAAACGATTCCGCAAGAAATTGCAGGTGAGCATCTATATACATGCACAGGAAAATGAAACAAGCAATCCCTGATTTCTTCCTCTCGCCCCCACACATCGCAGTCCAGGTAGGGCGATGGATATGAATTGCAGCCGAGGGATCGAGCGAGCGTTGCAGTGGCTGGAGCGGATCGTAACGCGAAGGCGGCACCGGCGCGTGGGTGCCAGGCAGGGGACATCGACGGCGGCTGGCGGATGCCCAGGGTTAAAAATAGGAGGCCACAAATGACCATGAACTTCAGCGTCAAATATTTTTTTTATTTTTTTTCGAAATGGAAATATTTTTGAATTGATGTCTGTTCAACTCCTGGCGACAAATAAAACGTGATATGGAGGGATTACCATTGACGTGGATGTCTCAAATTCATTATTTGATATTATGTCACAGATCTGTATTCGGGGAAAATGTGCTGATAAAAGCATAATATTTTTACAAACCAACAAAAAAAAAGGTACCAAGAATAATTGTACGCAAAATACAAGTGTAAATATCTAAGAGCTAAAAATAAGAGCTAGTGTAATGGAAGGCTGATACGTGGGTTTATGTAAATCTAAGAGCTAGTGTTTGACTCTCTAATTGTTGAAACACTTGTTTCTTAAACAATATCTTAGAACATATAAGTTAGCAACTAGCTTTAACTATTGGAGGAGGCCTAACAAAAAAAATTTGGATTAGGAAATAATTTAGGCCGCTTTCATGGAATAGCAAAAGGGGAATTAAGATTTTTTTGGGGGGGGGGACATGCCCCCTCCTAGAAATTACCCAGCGAATATGGCAGCAAAAAATACTAGTACATCCTCATAGAGATGATGATCAAGTAGACCCACTTCCCAAACACAGATAGTGATCTTATTCATGACAGTTCTACAATGCCCTCAAATTCACTTTGATCGCCATTCCAATTGTTGCTTATAGCAAGATGAGCACTTGCACCATGGGTACTCAACTCAACCTATAACCTTCCTCTAGTCTAAAGACAAGGTTTTCCTCCATTGACATTGAGATGGCAATGTCACGGATGAGATCCTGGAGATTGCATGAGTCAACTGATTTTCTACTGCAAACTGATTGTCGTGATGGTAAAATCAAGTTCCTGTTTTGAGTTCTGTGAAATATCCATCAGCTATATCACTGGCAGACTTATCACATATCTTGATCGAGTAACCCTCTATTGTCCACCGATGTATCAAACGCCTCCGACTTATGATAAGATCTTTGGTGAAGATGGAAAGATATAAGAAATATGGCTTGAGATGGTAAAGTAATCGATTATAACCTTTTGCAAGGACGGTTCTTTTCATCCTAAGCTCTGGACTAATCTCCAACTCGGCAAGTGCGAAGCTCAATAGTGAGTTATGGGTGCAACTGCACCCCGCCCCAAAAAAAATATAAATTAGTTATTGCTCTCAATTTTTGGCCCCATATGTAACCCCCCCCCCCAGCCCAATATTCTGCACCCCCAGCCCAGCTAGAAGCCTTGGCAGCCCATGAACCCAGCAGCACATACTTCTGTACGTGTATTCACCGCGCACACCCCGTTCGTCTCCTTTTGTCGGTTTTGTGTCTAGCGCTGCCTTCGCCTCCTTTCTCTACTCTCTACACAATGCACGGAAATTTTTTTATTTTTATATTTTTTATTTTATGTTATTTCAAAAATATATACCTGATAAAGTTTTTTTCAAATTTGTCATCTTGCCGCCGTTTGGTCCGGCGATAGGAGCATACCGCCGTTTGGTCCGGCGATAACTCGCCTGGACCATGGCCCATGGGACATATCGCCGGATGAAACGGTTATAACCGTTTCATCCGGCGATAAGTGCTACCGCCGTGATGTAGCGGCTGCAGCCAGATGGAAGGGCGGTAAGGCCTACCGCCCGGCGGATTGGGTGGGCCGGCATACCGCCGTTTGAAACGGCGATATGTAGGCTTACCGCCATTTGATTTGGCGATATGTTGTTTTTAAAAAAAAAAATTGCATTATATAATGGTTCATAATGCTAGAAGAAGTCGAGGGTTCAACTTAACGAAGTTTTCTATAGGTTTTCTAGTAATAATAATTGAAGAAGTCGAGGGTTCAACTTAACAAAGTTTTCTAGTAATAATAATTGCTCATAAGTCATGCATAGACTTTTCAGTGTTTCATGTGAACACATAGACACGCATACAAACAGTGAGAGAGACAGGGAGGGAGGGAGATCAGTACAATGGCATGAGCGGTACCTCTAATTACTAACCTATAGGTTACCGTGCCTACGGATAACATGCCTTAGGTAACGTAAAATGACAATAGACAACGAACAATCTACTGGGTGGAGCGAAGAAATTTTTCCTTCTTGTTCCTTCCATCGCTTGTGGAAGATTGTGCAGGCTCCTTGTACCGATTCTTCTGTTCCTCCGCTTCCCTTTTAAACTGTGCTTCACGAGCTTGGAATTGTTCCTCTTGAATCTTGAGGGCCGCCTCTCTCTGACCTAACTCAGCTCGCCGTCTCTTTAGCTCATCTTCTTTACCCTTTAAATGGATTTGTTGTTGTCGAACTCGCCTTTCTTGTTCCTCTCTTGCAAGACGTGCTTCCTCCCGAGCCTGAGTGTGCCTTGCATAGTATTGTCCTTTGGTTTCAACTTCGTTCAACGAAACCCTTCCTAGTGGACGTGTGTCGATCCATTGCATGAATGTGCAAGCCTGAATATAAATTAGTGTTTACTTGGATTAGTTAAGGGAACAAAAAAGACTACAAAAGATATTAGAAATGAAAGTACCTTGAAATCATCATCTATGTCAGGACACTTGAAGAACCTACACCCTTTCTTGCCTTGAGGTAATGGGTCAGTCCAAACTTGCAGCCATGTACGGAAGCCGCAATGGCATTTGGGCCGCTCATTCCATGGAGGAATCGCATTCGGGTCATCCCTCCATGTCGACATAGATATGGTTGTTCAATGCGCACTGGGTGCATTCATCGTTGGTGGTAGTGTGTGTTATATAGAGCACCTGTGTTGGTCCATGGACTACGTCTATCTTACTAGTTTAGTGAAAGCTGCATAGTCCAAGGAATCCGATGTTGTTGTCCCCGCAGTGGATGGTAGCTGTAAGTCATTATTACTGTAGAAGAGCCTTTATAGAGTGTACGGTATGCAGTCACGTTTATAGGAATCGCATGATGTGATGCATCAAAGGACCAACGTTCAACCAGTAGCGGATACCACAATTATTAAACACAGTTGCATGTACGAAGAAGTAGCCATGCATACAAAAGACTAAACCACGGTGATCGTAACGACTAGATGCGCCCACGCTTTGGCGCCCCTCTCCTGGCACGTCTCCCCGCAGCCTGTGCCGCTCTGGTATGGTGCCGCGGGTAAGTCAGTGGGTCCGGGGGAACTATGTCACGACCTGGCCGACGACCTGCCTCAGGAAGTGGTGTCAGGTCCTCCTGCGTGGCCCCCTGCGTCGGTACTGGTGCACCACTAAGCTGTGAAGGGCCAACAACGTCATGTTGGCCACTGCCGTAGTACTGTTGAACCCACTCCTGGTTGTCGAACTGGCCCATGTCCTCGTCGACGTCGTCGTCGTCTGTCCCACCAATGTCTCGGTACTCTGCTTAAACAAATAAATGTCAAATATCTAACATAATAGATGCTTGCTATCGTAGTTGTGACACGTTGTTTGATACATACCTAAGTTGGTCATGGGTCGTAGACGAGACGTAGATCCGCCCCCGTATGCACCCATAGGAGAAAAAGACGACGAGCCTGCAAGTACACCAACAAGTGTTGCACATTGCATATTTAGTTTGAAATTGTGTTCTATTATAAGTAAGAAAAGCTATCTAGTATTTATGGTGTACCTGGATATGGCGTGTACATGGGTGGAGGAGGACGAGGTGACGTGGTCGTGGTAACATAGGGTGCCGGAGGAGGCGCACCCCATGCCGTGGTGGAGCTGCCCTGTCGTGTACCCATACCTCCATACGCTCCCGGACGTGGACCACGAGGTGGAAGGGTGGTGTCGTCACTACGACAAGTGACGGCTCGGCGAAACCGACCGCAAAGGTCAGCAATCTTCTTGTACGCGCTTAGGTGTTGCGCGTGCGTCATGTCGGAGCAATGGGCAAGGCTCGACGTAGCCTCTGCCTCAATCCCTTGTATGACATCGTTCTACAGAGAATAAATAATGTGAAAAGTTAGATATAAGAACTCAAAGGAAATATAAGTTCAAGTAAGAAAACATACCGCTACCGCGAAGTTCTGGTCCCTCACAAGGGGGTACGTGTCAGACAGCTGCGCCATAGCCATAGGCGCCTCTGGAGGAACATGCACCATGCGCGTGCGCGTCCTCGGAAGGTACCACGATAGGTACCGAGAGAACGCCTCGTCCGTGTGTGGACGGTTCTCCAAGACCAAGTCGTCCAAGGCCTGGTCCCAGGACTGAACGAACGGGAGGACCTTTGCCGCCCATAGTGCCCCTGGAGGCTGACCCTGACGTGTCCACCTGGAATAATACAAATATGTCAGGCTATATGTACTGTTCTTTTTCAGAAGATATTACAAGTAACATACAGATCCATACCTGTGCACGTGTGCCGGAACTGAGTGTGTCACGGGAACGGGAAAGTCCTGGTGGAGGCCGAACTGTCTCATGACTCGGTGCACGTGGTACTCCTCAATGTGGATGTCGTAGATGACTGCCTTCCTCGTCATCCAGTACTGCTGGTCACGTAGGCACAAAGAAGAAAGGCCGTTCGGTGCTCGTGCAGCAACATCGGCAGGACTGTACGGGGTCCACCTCACGTCCGTGTCCACAAGGGCGTCGAACTGACCAACAAAGTCAGGGTATGACTTCTTCGTCTGCACGCTGACCCAAATAGGCTGCGGAAAAGAAAATGATTGTTGTGAGCATTTTACTATACAAATTGACAGTTCAAATTGACAGTTAAAATAACTAAATCAACATCACATACCTTCCTGAGACACCACAACGAACCCATCGTAGGCATGTCGAGCTCATCGTGGTCTGGGGACATATCAGTGTACGGGTCCAAGTTTATCTGGGGCCGGCCCACGGGGAACCGCTCGTAGGACCAGAGCTGTAGGAGCATGGGGCACCCAACAAAGATGGGCTCGTCTGCTGAAACCTTCATGACACACTTGCAAAGGCCCCTGTACGTCGCGGCCAACACAGCCGAACCCCAGCTGTACTGTGGCATATCGTCAAGTGGGGCATCTGCTATCGCCCTCGCCACTGGAAGGAGGTGCCTCGGACACGAGTCGCCCTGGGAGCTACAAAACATGACCCAGCCAAACAGCCACAGTAAGTAGGCCTCAAAGTGCCTAGCGACTGTAGCGTCGTCTGCGTCGTCTCTCATGTACTCTGCCTGCATTAATATATCACTTAGTTAGTCCAAGAACTAAACAATATCTCACATGACATATTCAATTCACTATTACGTACACTGAACTGCAGGAGCCACCTCTTCGTCGGCCCGTGCGTGGAATTGAAAGTCCGGTACGGTGGGGCGCGGGCGTTTCGCTGAACACCCGCAAAGCGAGCCAGAAGCTCGTCACGCCACGAAGCTGGCACGTCATGTGCGCCCACAGCTCTGCCCGCACAAGGCAGCCCTAAAAGCATAGCCACGTCCTGTAGGGTAGGAGCCATCTCACCTACCGTGAAGTGGAACGTATGCGTCTCCGGACGCCAACGGTCGAGAAGTGCCGCGATCAGGGACATGTCGAACTGAAACCGTGTGGCCTTGTCCTTGGGACGACGGTCGGGATCGACCATGTCTCCCTCAACCAGGCGCGCGAGCGGCAGAAGACCTGAAGCTCGTAACCTGCATCGTGAAATATATATCAGATTGCAATATAAGAGTGACTAAACCATTACAGTGACTGCTGAAATAACCGTTACCTAGGAAGCCAGCGGGGGTCTATCGGCATCGTCGCCATGGGAACACGTGCCCGAAACTTGGTCTGGCTAAGGCCACGGACGGCAGCCGCATACGATCGGTGCTGCTTGTCGACCTGAGCGTCCAGCAGCTCAGGAGTCGCCATTTCTACAAGATTAAATTATTAGAAAGCAACATAACAGTGTATAATATGTAAAAAAAGGCATAACATAAGAAAGCGTAACAGAGAATAATATGTAAAAACACTTAGTAGGTACAACATAGTTCTTAACACTTACTAGTTACAACATAATCCTTACCACTTAATAGTTACAACATAGTTCTTCAGATAAAATAATAATCCAAACACTTAACATAAATAATTATAGATACGCCAATATTCAGTATTAAATTATACATAGCCTCTTAACATTACATGAGCCCATCATTAGTCAAATGACGACCACGACGACTTGCAGTCTGCGTTGAAGGACCTGGAGCACTTCCACTTGGACCGGCCTGATTTGTGGATGGACCGTAGGTTAAAGCCGTGCAATTCTTGTAGTTGTGACCCGTCTCGTGACACTTGGAACAGATGCGCACTGCAGGACCTGCTTCAGATCGATCCATGTTGTTTTGGATACGTTTATTCTGCCGACGCCCAATACCTTGAATCATCTCTGGATCCGGGTCTGGAATATAAGTTGCATTATGTCCAGGGTCAGTTATGAAGTCTCCCAGTATACGGAATCCATAAATCTCACGCCGCCAGGTGTTCCAAATTGTTTCCTTCATGAAGTAATTTGAGACAAACATACGAGGCTGCAAACCCCCTGCATCGAAACATGCAGCAATAACATGTGTGCATGGCAGGTGATATAGCCTTGGCTTTTGACATGAGCAAACACAACCATCATTGCTGAGAACACACTCATGTATGTGCTTCTCACGCCTGCCTCCCATCCGACCTTTGTCCCTGCATGTAATCTCATAGCGACGTTCCACTGCACCAACTGGACAAACCCGGTGCAGATAAGCCTTTTTAAATGCTTTCTCCATGTACTCAGTAATCTTGTAGCCATAAGTTATCTGACTACTGCGCATATCTTTATCTGCCACCGTGAATCGGTCCATAAAATACTTGCAGGTGCGATATAAAAAGAACTCAACAATCCCCACAAGGGGTAGTCCTCTTACACCACGCAGCACCCAATTATAGACCTCGGCTAGATTTGTAGTCATTATACCATACCGAGCCCCTCCTTCATCATATAGTAAAGCCCATTTCTCTTTGGGCTCATGTTCAATCCACTGCGAGAATGTCTTAATTTGCCTTCTTCTTTTCCTCCTGACATTTGGGCCATCCAAGCCCACGTCTTCAAGGGAGATGAGGTCGTCCTCCTCCGTATTGATAGCTATCTTCGCTAGCTCAGCTGTTTGCTTCTTTGTGAGCTCATCTAGTTTGTTCCACAACAAGTTGAATTTTCTCTCCTGATTCTGGCTGCATAATCGCTTGAATAGGGTCATAAGGGTCTTGTTTTTGAATTGGCTGTGAAAGTTTGCTCCCATATGCCTCATGCACCACCTGCTCTTTACGTCCGGCCATTGTGGAACCCTACGACGCTCTTGGTTACCATTCTGCATGTCGTCGATTGCTTGTAAGATGCCCTTATGCCGATCATGAATCAGACACACATTGGCTACATCTCTGACAACCATTTGCTTCACCCTTTCTAGAAACCAATACCAACTATCTCCATATTCTTTCTCAACAAAAGCAATTGCCAAAGGCAACAACTGCCTATTACCATCACATCCAATGGCTGTGAGAATGGTGCCTTTATATCTTCCTGTTAAAAATGTCCCATCTATGCAGATTACTGGTCGGCAGTACGGAAACGCCTCAATGCAAGCAGCCAAGGCCAAGAATGACCGTTGGAGCACCTGCTTCCCAGGTTTCTGGATGCAAGGATATGTTTTCAAGTCATAGAAGCTTCCTATATTTCGAAGGCATATAGTTTGCAACAACGCCGGCAAGTTATGATATGAAGCTTCATACGTGCCCCACCTCATCTCAAGCGCCTTTTGCTTCGCTCTGTAAGCTTTGTTATAGCTAATTTTATATTTGAACTCCTCCTCAACGGCACAAATAATTGACTTCGGCTCGTAGCTAGGATTCTCCACTATCTGAGGGTACATGTAGTTAGCAATAAAGGCAGCTGTCAGGTTGCGGTGCCTTGATGCTAATTGCTCAAGCTCGCATGTGTGATCTACCACAATCTTCACCTGCCAGAAATCCTGCCACTTGCCCTTGGACGCGTACACCCTGAACGGGCATTCGCTTCTCACACAACGAATATCATATGTTTGCGGACTGCTCTTGAGCACTTTGAACTGTCTTTGCAAAGATAGAGTGGACCAACGTTTTATTGCTTCTTTCATATTATCAGCATTAGCATACATTGAACCGACGCAGACCTCATTCTCCCTATACTCCCATTGCACCGCTTCTGCATCATTTACACTTAGCCTCGAAAAGTCATACCCGTTCCAGTTCTGCGGGACACAATAATCATCTTCATCTGAAGATGAATCATCCACTGCATGCTCTTCACCCTCTTCACCCTCCCTCTGAAACTCATTGACTATGCAGGGATTGTCTTCACCCTCATCAGCCTCGCCAGTTGCTTGACGAGGTTCCTGTGAGCCATCTCCATCTTCAGCTGGTTCATGCATCGTATCCGGATCTTCATCAGGTTGTCCATGCATCGTCTCCGAATCTTCTAATACTGCATCCCCGGGCCTCCATCTTTGTCAACTGCTTCAGTACTAATTGTAGCCTTTTCGAACGCTTGCACAAATAATACCAGAGGTAAACCTCGACTAGTGGTTAGATTCACATAGTTCCTCCAGTTTTGGGTGCCTTGAAGTGGCAATAACTCCCAAAATACCGGTTCTCTCCGATTTACAACGGCCATGATCGAAATCTCATGTTGCTCTCGATTAAGTCCGAAAGCTTTAAATAGCCAATTGCAGATTGAAACCCAAGTCCTCTCTCTTGCTCGGGGTACTTCCTTTCTGAAGGAACTAAAGTCTGACAAATCTACCCCTTCAGGACCATATCTAACATCCCCAGACCCATAAAACACTTGAAAAGGTAATCTTTCTGACATGCCTGCCAACACAATTGACAACAATTTCTCAAACTTAGATATTTAATCTGGGGGCAAAAAGGTTTCCGTTCAAATAAATTTAGTCCACCTAATCAAATATTTTCTAAAGAATCCTAATATAACTACACAAACTAAACAAATATTTCTGTTCATAAAATTCACTGAATAATATTTATATGTAGATATTCCTAATTTAAACTACTATGTTTCTAATTTTACTGACTACTATTTCTTTTCAAATAATTTTTCCTATTAAAATATTTAAATGCAAAATATTTCTAATTTTATTGACTACTATTTCTATCAAACTATTTTTTCTATGTATCTAAACTATTTTTTTATTCTCACAAAATAAACTAAACTATTTTTTGAATCTCACAACCTTTTCGATCTATCTAAACTAGGCTAAAATTGGGATTTGCATTGGACTAGTCTATCTATCTAAACTATTTTTTCTATGTGTCTAAAAAATTTCTATGCAAATAACTAGCTAATATTTTTATCTACAGAGACATATACATTACAATCTATAGAGATATAGAGATTAAAAAAAATACCTAAACCAGAAGACAGATCTAGCAGAGCAGCACCCCACCCCTCCCCTCCCCTCTCCTCCTCTCCTCTCCTCTCCTCCCCTCCTTTTCTTCCTCCTCTCTTCTTCTCTTCCTCTCCTCTGGTCACCAGCGCGACGCGGCACGCCTTCTCTTCATCTCTTTCTGGCAGCGACGGGCAGGGAGAGGGCGCGGCGGGATTTATAGCGGCACCTTCCGCCGGATGAAACGGCGGTAGGTCTGCCTACCGCCATTTGAAATGGCGATAAGCGGTGGGGCCCAGGCGCATTTAACTCGGGCCCGCGCCGCGTCTACCTACCGCCGTATGAAACGGCGATAGGTGCCTGGCCCATCGAGGCCCACCAGCTATCGCCGTTTCATACGGCGGTTAGTGCTGCCGCTGGCCCAGCTGGCGGTTTTTATACCTATCGCCATTTCATTTGGCGGTATGCTCCTATCGCCGGACCAAAGGGCGACAGGGTGACAAATTTGAAAAAAAATTTATCAGGTATATATTTTTGAAATAACGTAAAATAAAAAATATAAAAATAAAAAAACCTCCAATGCACGCAGGAGCCGATTGCCGTTGCCGCCTCACCCCGAATGACAGCAATCCACAAGTTACATGCCTCCGCCTTTGGCCATCTTTGATTTGCTTCAAGTCCTCCTCGGCTCTCACCCCAGGCCCCAGCACTGTGTCAGCACTGATTAGTCATTAAACTGATTCATTACATACAATTTAAAACTTGAAAGCCCTGATTGATTTTATTATGCAGACCGGATAGACTAGGAAATATTGTGGGTTAATGAGCACAATAATTTGATTAATTGATGGAACGATTTTTTTCAAAAGAAAAACGTCATATCTTGATGGAGACAAGTGACAACGATGCCCAATTTTTATGTTTGGATGATATCAACTAGGAAAAGGAGATTAAATATGATCTAGGATTAGAAAACAAATGGATGATTGTCACCCTAATTTTAGAGAGAGGGTGAGAAGAAAGTACTGAGAGAATAGTCACCATACAGATGATTAAAAATCATCAATTAAGCACTAGCAGTTTGTGGCTCCATGAAAATACAAGGTCGTAGATACTATGATAAAAATTAAAGTAATGCATTATTTTATCATTGGATTATTCTTCCTCTGTGAAAAAAATGAAAATTGAGTCATAAGTCATGTGTTGACTTTTTTAGGCCGTTGGATCATCGACACTGTTGAATTTCCTATATCAATATTACTTTATTTATGGAACACCAAGACGAAACAAATATTAGTATGCACTTTTTTTATTTTGATAAATATATTCTTTATTTATTGTCACACCCTCTCCTTTATTTCGCTCTAGCTTCGCCACTACAACTCGGCACTGATATTGGCATTCAACTTTCTCCACTCTGTTGTGATTTTTTGGTTGGTTTGCCAAGAAGCCACCTATGATTACTATTGCAAGGGGCAGTCCACCACACTTCTTTAGGATTTGTTTTGCTTCTTCAACTAAACCACCATTATTCTCAACCAAATATGTAGCCTTCCCAAAAACCTAACAATATTGGTCCAATTCAGTATTCAGAACTCCAAAGTATAAATTAATAAGGTTTAAAAGGAGACAAACTCCCTGCTAATTTTATAGTGAACATTTTTAGAAAAAATAGGAATGGCATCTCATTATATTTGATATTAAACAACATCGTCACACATCTAACGCCCACCTGATGAAGTTTGTTAAACCACTGTACCATTTTTATGTGGGCATGCACAGCAATGGGAACTTGGCACTGTGTTGGAAAATGAGGAAAAACAGTAGCCATGGGGACAAAAGGAGTAACAGAAACTGGTACCATTGACCATCTTCTATTATTGCAGTGGGCAGAACGGCTATGTGGCGGCATGAAAGATGCTGCAGTGATCTGTGGGCGAATATATATGTGAGCCTAAGGCTCAGGATTTTGTTTTTTATTTTTAAATATGGTTTTCTTGAAATTCAAAACGAAAATGCAGATCTCAGGAATTTTAAAATAATACACAATGGTGATATTGGGAGCAAAAAATTTTTATGATAACATGAAGCAATGCAAAAATCGGGGCTAGACATCGTAAATGCTTATCCTCACACACCATGTCATATTGCTGCCCTACCAAAGCGCAAAAAGCGTGCTTGTCGCATGACAAGGACATGAGAAACTTCCATGTCACGGTGGGGACAGAGGCTGTGTTTAGTTGCAAGGACATGAGAAACTTCCATGTCACGGTGGGGACAGAGGCTGTGTTTAGTTGCAAGGACATGAGAAACTTCCATGTCACGGTGGGGACAGAGGCTGTGTTTAGTTGGAAGAGAGAAAAAAGTATTTTTTTCTGGGAAACGTGTTATGTGAGGGGGATGAATACGAAAGGTGGAAAATGAATTTTTTAGAAAGTGTGTTATGTGAGAGGAATGAATAGGAAGTAAAAAGTAATTTTTGCAACTGGACACCTTTTTTCTGGTTTTATTGAAGTCAGGTCACTCCACGACATAAATGCAGAAAAGTACACATCTCCTTGTGGTTTGCATCAGCATGGAAGGGCTTCTTGATCAGATTTTCTGTAGTCAGATGAACCAGGAACATTTAGCAAGAGCAAAACATGAAATAACTGTTTATTTCCCAGTATTCAAAATGGACCACCTTATCTAAAATTTTCAATTTTTGCCATGTTGTCTCTATAGATAAAACGCATCCTATTTTTGTTGGATCGGGCATCATAACTTTCACAGATTAAAAATGAATGTTCCTCTTGGAAAGCTATAGGTTTTAAATATGCATATATACCATGGTATAATCTAACAAAAAATGAACTAATGTTTTCCATTCAAAAAATATTAGAATAAAAAATGTAATAAAGTATTTATTTTTTTAAAAAGTCAGAAGAATAAAAATTCCCGAAAAACATAAAAAGAATAGAAATACTTAAGTTTAGGTAACCGTATGGATTAAAGCTTTTATGGTGGTTGAATTTTTTATGTCGTCATATGATCTTCTTTACATACAGCATCTTCTGCTCATGTATAGCGAAATTGTTCAAATGATTCAAGCAACGTTCCATGGTAACGAAACTTACTCAGTGATGAAATTTACAGGTCATGTTGGACTATACATAGTGTGCAAGGGAATACCACCAAGATTGTTTATCTAGGCGAATAGTTTTGCAAGGCTACCTCCTAGCCAAGGGGCCCCACGCCCCTCCTCCAAGCGCGGAAAAAATTGAACACCTCTTCTATATGCTTGTATGTTGTGTACGGAACCCCCGAGGCTGGGAGGGTGCCGGTGGTACCCTAAACCTAGGAAAGTGACTTTGTTGTTGCCATGAAAAATCTTGAAGGCATACATTAGACATGTAAAAGGAGCCAATAGTAAAAAGATTATATTCTTCACATTGTTGCTACTTGTGTTATAGACCGTCATAAAATGTCTTCTCCAATATGTATTTAGGCTTATAATGATTTTGTTTACAAATTATATTATCATCACAGTAAGCATCCTGAGGACATTTAGCACGGTAAGATTTCATTACTAGTTCATACCATGTCTGTTTTAGTTTGTCCAAAACTTCATATATTTGAGAACGGAGAGAGGACCCGAGAAAACTATTTTTGTTACTTTACCATCGGTATGTTTCCTTTACTAAATTCTTAACCTTTCATCCAATTTCAGAAGCATCCAATGTATTCTTCAGTGCAAGCTGGCAACTACAGAAACTTTGGGCTCTTGTCTTTACAAGTGTTAAAAAAAGACGAGCAAGATTGGGCATGCAGAAATTAAAAAAAGAAACTGGGCATGCAACATCGTCTACAATCTGTCTTCTGTCCTCACAGCTTTGAATCTTTTATAAAAAAAAGGGTTAAAAACGCTGCCTATTAAAGTAGAAAGCTTTTTGAAACCAAACTGTGGAATGGATGAATAATGGAAGTTTTTGTTCTCAAAAAATTAATACGCGCCAGGTAGGGGTCGAACCTACGGCCTTCTGCTTAGGAAACAGACGCTCTATCCACTGAGCTACAGGCGCCTTCGATTCTGCGTTATATACAGGATCTATTTTAGTACCATCGTCGCTTGAGCCTAGGGAAGGCCGCGCAGCATGGCTCGCGCGCGGCACCGTGTGACGGTGTGGTGCGTCAGTGTGGCTCACGGGCGCGGCAAGCCGGCACCCTCGCTCGCTGCACGCTCGCACTACGCAACACCTGCTAGTCTGCTTTAGGGTGCGTTTAGATTGGGGAAAGATTCCCCGAAAATACACTGTTCACCAAAAAAACACTGTAGATGAATAGTGTTATGTGAGTAGAAGGGATGGGATGAATAGTGAAAAGTTGGATGAATAGTGTATTTTTGGTGGAACTAAACGGGGCCTTGGTACCTACTAGGCTTACAGCTAGCCCTACACGGGGCACTGTACGTGCCAGCACAGACATCCCGTGCGCCTTTTTTTACAAAGCTGTTCAGGATCGCTCCTTTCCGGCTCCCTCACCTTTGAGCTAGGGGTCGTGCGATTTTGATTAGGCGGGTGTAGTATTTTCTCAAGATACGGTAAAAGTTAAAGACCAAAGAGAAGCTCTAATAACAACACGTGAGGCCTCGCAAGTTCGGGTGAGATGTTTAGCTGACGCAAGGAATAAATAATATAACAAACTGTACAGGCCACCAATGGTCCCATGGTCTAGCGGTTAGGACATTAGACTCTGAATCTAGTAACCCGAGTTCAAATCTCGGTGGGACCTTCTTTTTTCATTTGTTTTTGTCCCATTTTGTCCTCTGCCTGTTTTATTTGGTTCCATTCATCGTACAAAAATACTTTTTCGTTTATTTTTGTTCCGTTGTCTCCTCTGCCTGTTTTATTTGGTTCTATTCATCGTACAGAAATACAGGATTCCTTGGATCGGAGTTTTCATGGACCTGGCGAATCTCAGGGGACCTGCAACCTTTGCCTCTACTCTATCCAGTATGCTGATTTGATTTGGGAGTTGGAACAACATCGAACCACGAACCGCCTGACATCGACACCGGCAACCGAAATGCTGTATGCGTGCCATCGTCTATCGCTTCTGCATCTCCCCTTGCGTTTTTTAACACCCTAAAACTGCCCTATTTAAAATTTAGTAATTAATTAACTTTTTATATTCAAGTGCTCATAGATAATGTAGGAAAAATAAAATTTTAAATAATTAAAAGCAAATATAGGGTATAGAAACATTATTGTTGCATTCATGCTGGTGCATTTATTTTTGATTGTTGAATTTAAATTTGAATTTGAATTTGAATTCAAATGAGTGTTTGAATAAAAGAAAAAATCTTTTCTTTTCTCTCTCTTTTTCCTTCTCCTTTTCAGCCCAGCAGCCCAGCTCCTTTCCTTCTTTCCCGCGCGGCCCAGCAGCGGCCCGCTCCGCGCCTTCTCTACCTGAGCCGCTGACCAGCCGGGCCCACCTGTCAGCCCCGTCTCCTCCGCCCGCGCCGCTGACACCTCGGGCCCGCTCGTCAGCTTCTCCTCCTACCTCCAGCCGTAGCCGAGCGGGACTCCGCGCCGCCATCGAGTTCGCTTCGCGCACGCCCTCCGCCCGGCTTGGTGCGCACGCCAAGGCGACCTCAAGCCCCTATATAAGCCGCCGCCAACCCCTCGTTCTCGAGCCGCAGCCCAACCCTAGCCGCAACCCTAGCCGCCGCCGCCATTGCCAGCCGAGCTCAACGTCGACGTCGCCCCGCTGCTCCGCCATCACATTGCCGCCAAGAACTCGCCCCGGAGCTCCGCCACGAGGTGAGGAACACGCCGAGCCCAAAACCCCTCGCTCTCTCGCTCTCCCGCGCTTGCACGGGCCCGCCGGAGTTCCCAACCCGCCGCCGCTCGTCGCCAGCCGCCACCGCCGCGTAATCCTCGAGTAGAACCCCCTTAATCGACTCCCCGTCGTCTTCTCTCTCCAGGACCAACTGCGGCGAGGTTTGGAGGCCCCTAGCACCGGGTATGCTCGACGCCGGTGAAGTCCCGGCCGTGCGCCGCCGCGAGCTGCCGCGCCTCCGGTGACCTTGAGCCCGATCTAATCTCAGCCGTAGGATTCAAAACCGACGGCCAGATCTAAAACCCGAGTTAAACCGAACCGGTTCACCGTGAACCCGTGGACCGCGGTTCATGGCCAGTCCACGGCACAGTAAACCGTGACGTCATGCTAACGTCAGCCCTCCGCCTCCACCGTGGCAATTTTGCAAAATAGCCCCTGCAGTTTTCGAAAATCAACCCGCGGTCCACCTCTATCCAAAAGTATTTACAACTAAGTCCTTTTTCTTTCGGTTTAGCCCCTGCTCTTTTGAAAAATAGTGCCTGCCGTCCTAGATGGCAGTTTTACCCCGTAGCCCTCGGGTTTTTATACGAATTTATGTTTTAGGTCCCTGGTTTCTTTCAAAAACACCCCTGGAAGCCTAAAACCTTTACCAGCAAGCCCCTAGAGCCCGTTTTAAGCGTAGTTTCTCCGTTTTAACTCCGATTTGAGTGATTTTCGCGCTCATGTGTTCGTAGTGAAGCGTACAGTAACTCTAAAGCCTTCTTTTCATCTTTTGTTTATGTTTGGTGTACTGTTCTAATTAAATGCCTTGTTTGCATGTATGTGTGGATGCTTGCGTGGTGATCGATGTGAGTAGTTGACGAGCCGATCGAGTTCGCCGACGATCCCGTTCTCGAAGAGCAGTTGCAGCAGCAGTTCACTGAGGAAGGCAAGTATAACACGGACAATCCTTGTTACCTATACACCATTTAATCATACAATTCATATGCATGTGTCTAATGTTGTTAGACGTTAAGGATGTTCCTAGTCTTTACCTTATTCCTTGTTTACCTGGGTTTTATGCATTATGGTTAGTCTATGCTACACGCTGCAACCAACATTTATTTTAATGTCAATATTGAATTAATGGTTCACTTCAATGATGATTAAAAGATGCTTTTTAGCAACATGGTTCGGGAAACTAGAGCATGTGCTGTGTGCTTTGTTCTAGTGTCTCTATAAGGTTTGGTCTAGGGAATTAGAGCATGTGCTTCGTGCTTTGTTCTAATGTCTCTCCGTAAGGTCCGGTTCTTGAAGCGGCAACCCAGGAACCTGTTCGCCGCCGTTGGAACTATAATGGCTCTGGTCTTGGAGGATGATTAGCTTGTACGTCTCTAGCTCGCTAGTGGTTACCGAAAGGCGTATGTGGGGAACATTAGTGAGAGTATAGTTTGATCCATCGAGGACGGTTCTATCCGTTGGCTATGTCTCGTTAGGCAAAGTCCCGTGATGTAAGCGCCCGATGTACGGCAGCTTCACACGTTGCGATGATTGCGCTCTCGCTCTGGACGCCATTGACCCCCTCACGTTGCGCCCTGAGCGTACGTCAATCTCGATGCCTCGGGTTATGCTGCCTATGTTGAACCAAAACGGCTACTGTGCTTGTTAGGGTGTTTTGTGAAAGTCCTCGTAACATAAATTCTTTTGGATTTATGTGACCGGCGGGTAAAGGGTGAAACCTCTGCAGAGTGTTGATCTATCATGATAGCCGTGCTCACGGATACGAGCGGCCTGGATCCTTTTTTATTAGAAGATGATATTAGTGGTTGATATTGGTTTGTTCTATAATCACTTATACCTTATTAATGGGTTTATACTTGGGTTCTACTCATTGTAGTAAATTAGATGATAATAAAATGAAACAACTAAAAGTGCTAATGCAGTATAACCGTGTCAAGCCTTTTGTTCTTGCATAACCCGTGTTATACTTGTTAAGTAAGATGGTTTACTTACACTTGCAACTATTCAACAAAATCCTGGATGGGTAACAGATGGAGCATTGAATGATCAGTCGCTTGCTGAGTTTCCGGAGGATCTGCCGTACTTCTAAGCTGTGTTCAACCAGTCGGTGTCCCTGTGGACTTGAGGCTCTACTAGTTATGAAACGTTTAATAATATTAAGACTTCCGTTGTGTTATTTGTTTAAGACTACGTCTTGTGTTAAACTCTGATGTAAACTATTTTATTCGAGCATTGTGTTCTCTGTGATTCAATATTTGTAATCTATATGTGTTCTGTGGACATCCTGGACACACATATGGAAGCATTCGGATTTCTTGGAAATCTGGGTGTTACAGTTTTCCATCACAGCTTTGCCTGATTGAGCGATCACTCACTCGGCCAAGGCCAACCACCTCCGATCGATCCATATAGTGTTCGGCTGCACACTGCACTTTCTTCCGAGCTGTTAGCCAGTGCCACAGTGATTAGTGACTGATGCTTTAGCAGTACGACAACAGCGTTTTATAGAAAGGTACATATTCAATCTTCAGGCTCTTCGGCTCTCATATCCGTGACGATGCGCACTGCCAAAGGATCATCATAGATCATAGCCTAGGCACAATCTCGTGTGCCCGTTTGTTCATCATTAGGCTCATAGCCTCGTTGGCAAACTGGATGAGCACTTTTTTTATATATATTTTTCCTTTACCGAATCCATGACAAATACTAGTTGAGGCCATGGTGAATCGTGATGGTAAATCAATAATCATCTGCTGCTTCTGCAAGTGAAAAAGTGAAAACACCCCTCTCAGAAGAAAAGAAAAGAAAAAGAAAAACCCGAAGAGTCCAAGACACCGTTCCACCTCTAGGCTGGGGCCCACCATTTCCCCCCTCCTCCTCCAGTCCTCCTGACCAGGCCACCTCCGCCGCCGGCGACCCGCCACCCACGCCGATGCCCCTGCTCCTCCCCGGCCACTGCGGCCTCCTCCTCCGCCTTCTCCTCCTCCTCATCCTCCTCGCGCCGCCCCCGCGCTGCGCGGCCGAGTCGGCGACGTGCCTGGCCGTGTACAGGGAGGGCGGCGCGCCCGCGGTGTTCCAGTCCGCGCACTGCCCGCGCTGGACGCTGCCCCCGCCCGGCGCCGGCGAGGGTGCTGACGATGGCGGGGACAGGAGCTCCCCGATGGGATGCCACGTGGCGGCCGACCGCGGCCGCCGGCGGTCCCAGGAGGACCGCGCTGTCTGCGCCCTCGGCATCCGCATACCCTTCCTAGGTACTTGTACCTCCTGCTCCACAGTATCTGCTGGAAAGTTTCGATTTTTAGTGCTCGATTCAGCCTGCGACTTGGAGGGATTCCACGAACTTAATTGGAATTTTTCGGGATTGTGGTTGGTGCCTTGTATTGTATTGCAGCACCACAAACAGTCATTCGCCATGAGCACCAAGCTATAGATAGAGACAGAAATGATACTCTAGTATAGATAAAGTGACTCGGTGTAATTCTAGGAACTGAAATCGAGTTTGGGAATCTATGAACTGAACTGGGTCCATAGATTCCCCAACTCGATTTCAGTTCATAGATTCCACATCACACACTTATTTGCCATGAGCACCAAGCTACAAGTCTATGCTGAAATGACCTTCTAGAGCTGTAGTTCAGTGTGCTTGTGTTTTCGTGATGTTGCCTGATATGTTATTTGGATAGATTCGTAAAACAAAAAATGCTGAAGCCTAATTAGGATGCTGATTGCCAGGAATTCCTGGAGGTTTATCATACAAAGATAAGCTGTAGCTAGGTGTCGAATTGTAGCTAATTAATGGTTTATTTAGGCTGTGTTCAGATTGAAAGAAGTGGGTGGAAGTTTTAGATAAATAGTGCACTGGGAAGCGTGTTCTGTGAGTGGGGTGAATAGGAAAAACTTGTTGGAGAAGTACTTTTTCCTGAATCTGAACACAACCTTAATGTGCTGCTGCTTTTCAAAGCCATTTTAGGTCTTCTGGTTCAATGCTTTACTCGTTAAGATGCACTCTATTTGTTTGTAATTTGCCTATAGCTAACTCACTAGCACAATACAGAGCAGATGAGGATCAAAGAGGTTGATGTGGGAGTGGTTGCCATATTTGATGGTCATAATGGAGCTGAGGCTAGTGAGATGGCTTCTAAGCTTTTTTTGGATTACTTCTTGCTCCATGTTTATTTTCTTCTCGATGGTATATATTCCATGATGTTCAGAAAATCTACTGGGAAACTGACATATAGGGAAGTTGCTATTCTTAACAACGTGTTTAATCTGGACAAGGGTGTCCTGTCCAACCACAGAGAAGGGTATGTCTTTCTTTACATACGACATCTTTTGCTCATGTATAGCGAAATGGTTCAAATGATTCAAGTGATGTTCCATGGTAAAGGAACTTACTCACTGATGAAAATTTACAGGTCATGTTGGACATTGCCAGCTATTTTGGACCGATCATTTTATATGGAAATTCTGAAGGAATCATTAACGAGGGCAGTTCATGATATCGATTCAACATTCTCCAAGGAAGGTCTCATGTTTCATCTGCGTAATTCAGTCTTGTAACATGGCTTCATACGTCTAAAAAGGATTCTTCTGTATGTACAATGCAGGAAGCTTCACAGAAACATTTTGAGTCTGGTTCAACAGCGACTGTGGTCTTGATAGCTGATGGGAAAATCATATCCGCTAATGTAGGGGATTCTAAAGCTTTTCTGTGCTCAGAAGGGCATGATCCACACCGTCGAAATAGTTAGGTTTCTTTCTTCTGCTGTTCAAAGTTCAAACGTAGAATAACAGAAGGTTCATGGTTATATTTTTTTGGGATTTAATCCCCTCCCTTCCATCTCTTGATGTCATATTTGTTCAATAATGTATAGATTAACAAGGTAAAATTAGCCCTTAGCTTCACTGAAAATACTAACCAATTCTTTTTGTGGTTTGACATCCTTAGATGCATATTTAATGGTATCTATTTACCATCATGAATCGCATAATATATTATTATCACGGTTGGGTGATCCAGATTGCCTCTTTTTAGGAATTAATATCCCTGCTCCCCATTGCACTATACTCAAGTAGCAACTCAGGGAAAAAGGAGCACAGGGGCTTTGATGTACAAAGTCAAACTGCTGGAAACTATCATAGAAAAATCATATTATTGACATTTTCTTATTTATTGTTGAGGTTATTTTTGAAAATTGTGACCTTGTCCATGATTCGTAAGGCGACAAGACGTCCTGTGGCGCTTTGGGTATGCCTTTTTGCCTAGGAGCCACCTAGGCGACAAGGCGTAATTAGGCCCTTGTGGCTCCTGGGTACGTCTTTTTGATGCATAGTCGTCGCCTAGGTGACTGCCTTAGGAACGCTAGTGCATTTGTTGTTTTTGTCAGTGTGACCTTGTTCCTGTGCAAGATTCTCTCCAGCACTGCATCATATTCTACCATAAGACCTTAAGGTCGCATCATCACTTTACTAGCTGGATTTGCACATATTTGTGGTGAACAGGCCTTAAGGTTAAATTGTGTAGCTGCTCTCATTTGATACGTAGTTTTGTTCTTGTGGTGGAATGTTTTCTGCCTGGTCGCTGAATAATAATTTCTAGGTCACAATCACTGTCCACTTGAAACCAACACGCGACATGAGAAGTAGTATGGTCACAATTTTTCATCATTCCTTTTAAGTGAAGTGACACGAAGACAATTTTTTACTATCACATACAAATTACTGTTGCTTTACATATGTCTACTTGCTTATTAGCCTTTGTTCTAGCAATTTGGATAAACACTAATAAGAAGGCTTGCATTGCATCAGGGAAACGGAGAAGAAAGAGAAACTCAATTGATCATGAAGAATTTGCTTTGGCAAATTATGATGGACCTTTGTATCGTGCAACGGAGCTGAGCAAGGACCATCACCCTGATAGAGAGGATGAGAGAAGCCGTGTGGAGGCTTCTGGTGGTTATGTCATTGAGTGGGCTGGTGTGTACCGTGTTAATGGCAAGCTAGCTCTTTCGAGAGCTATCGGTGACCTTTCTTTCAAAAGGTTAGCATGCAACCTATAGACGTGCTCTCCATCTCGGCCTCACTTGCCTGTTTCCCCATGGTTTTTTAGCGTTCACATTCTTTAAAAGATACAATTAACTAGTCATAAATCTGCATGGCGCTTTCACTTTGTGGCTGATGGATTTTTTTAATAATGGATTGATTAAAAGCTAGCAGTTGACATATAATGACCATCAGGTTTTAGAGGTAAGCGAAAAAAAAGGTAGGTTCTAACATAAGCAGCTATACCAACCCACAACCCACTTTTTTTTTTTTCTCGAATACGCAGGAGAGCTGCGTATCATTATATTAATAGAGAGAAGAAAAGATCCCATACAAACTACACCACCTCACTCCGGATCAAGCTGTGAGGGGCTGAGAATGCCATACAGGTTGTGACCTTAAAAAAGAAACACTAAGGGAGAGACCAGACCACAGACTACAGACTAAGAGTCTATCCTACCGCTAGAGCTTGCCCAACACTCAAGGAAGCCAGCCTCCGAGCGCCGGCCATACACCAGAGATGTTCCTCATCTTTAAAGGCCCTCAACAATTCGTCCATTCTCGGATTAGCTCCTTCAAACACACACATGTTTCGGTGTTTCCATAACATCCATGCACCCAAAATGATCAACGAGTTAAATCCCTTCCTCTTAATCTTCTGGACTTTCTTCACTCTTCTTCCACCATTCAGCGAACGAGGCAACCCCATGTGAGGGTGTGCATCTCTGTAGGCCGAGAGGAGAAAGGACCCTGAACCAGAAATCTCGTGCAAAGACACAATTGGTAAGAATGTGTTGAATATTTTCTTCTTCTTGGTCACCGAGGGGACAACGGTCAGGATGTGGTAGGTTCCTCCTGGCAAGCCTGTCAGCCGTCCAACACCTATTCCGAACAGCCAACCAAAGAAAAATCTTACATTTAGCCGGGGGCCCAAGTTTTCCAAATTCGCTGCCATGGTTCAAAGGTGATGGCTCCATTGAAGAAGGCCCTATAGGCCGATTTAGATGTATACTGTCCAGAGCTATCAAGCCTCCAAACATGTGCATCCTCCTCATTTGATAATTCAAACTCCACCATGACGTCTACCAATTGGAAAAGTTGAAACCAACCGACCAGAGAGTCCACCTTGTACATCTTGTGACCAAGTCTGGTTAGGCAAGGCTTCGGCCACCCATCTGCGATTTTGGGTGCTTGCTGGTACTGCAGCTACAACCAGTGGCGCGATGTCTTTCACTGAACAGCCAAAAATCCACTTGTCTTTCCAAATGACGTAAGTAGCTAGTTTATGCTGAACAAATGACGGATTACACTAAAACCAATTAAGGTGACATTAAAGCCTTCCCGTGCGCTTCGGTTTCTGATTATCAGTGGGGTAGAAGGTGTGTATCAGCTTCCCTGTTACCCATGTACGTATGCACAACCTAATGGGGATGAACACGGGTGGCATGGTGAGGAGTCATCAAATAGATAGATGACCCATTGTTCCAGTGTCTGGCTGTCTGCTTGCTGCCCTGTTCTTCATATTATCTATGCTGGCTAAGAGGGAACATGGTGCCTATTGCGATCTCATTTGGTTGGGAAGGGGAAATGGAAGAATCAAGGGACAGCAGCTTGAAATCTAGGTATCAAGCTGAGAGATGCATGGATGGTCCAATTGTTAGCACAGGATTGATACGGATAGGCAGATTGTGAAGGATGGAGTTTAAGCCTCTTTATAATAGTAGAAGTTTAAATGTCAAGACAACCATAAAGGGAATATATTTAATTACCTAGCTACGAAAGAGCATCAGCAGGCTAACAATTATATGTTACGGCATTAATTGGTAATAAATTAAGTTACCCTGAGGCAGAGTGCTAGTCCCATGCTAAGGGGGAATTTCTTCAAAGAACGATAAAAATATAAGAAGCCATTTCTCCACGGTAGAGTTGTATGGATTGGCAGAATTGATCCCTCTAATTGTTGTTGCAGGTATGGGGTGATACCGACACCTGAATTAACAGGGTGGAAGTTTCTGTCAGAAAATGACACTTTTCTTGTTGCGTCATCTGATGGGATTTTTGAGAAAATGACTATGCAAGATGTTTGTGACCTGATGCTGCATGCAAAATTGCATGTGAACCAGGATTTAGGATCATCTGCTATCACACAACATAATTTGGCAGATTATGTGGTTCGTGTTGCCCTGCAGAAAGGCACGACAGACAATGTGGCTGCTGTGGTTGTTCCTCTGGGATCACCTAGTAGCCCCGGTATGACATTGGAAGATTGGTCCCAGTTTGAAGAAAATCTCAAGACATCTATTTCACCAAGTCTGAATATTCCATACCAACTGAAATCTGGTAGTCTCACTGATCATTTACTGTGATTGTTGATTTTATCGTATCTACTCCATATTTTTGTGCAGTTCTGTCTATAATTGCACTTCGATATACTTTGGTTAGTTGCAAAGGACTAACAATTTGCTAATATTGTTCATTGTCTGCACATCAAAGTTTACATAGTAGTCAAATTGACTCATTTTCCTATCGTTCACAATACAGCGGCAACCTAGATAGGAATGTCAAATCTCACGGGAGAGCGTTGGCTTGCCTTTTTTCCTTGAACGACGCAGGAGAACTGGATGCCTTTTATTCAAATTCTATGCTCCCCCCCAACACACACACACACAGGCACACACACTTCTGTTACTCCTTGTTCCTTGGCTTTCCCATTTGACTATGTACACCTAAGTTCAGTTTAAGCCATCCTGTGGAAGTCCATTTTTGTGTGTGTAGATGATGGAGTCTACTCATCTTTCTAGCATGGAGTTATTCAATTTTTCATGAATTCCTTGTACTTGTTTTTACTTACATGTGTTTTCATATGGCTAGCAGATGAAACTAGTTCAGCTGTTATTGAAATGGAGTATTTCAGGCGTTCATCAGCAAAGTTCCAGAGGTTCCTGGTAAGTGAGGAATATAGCAGCTATTTTGTCTTGGGAGTTAGATTTGCTGATTGAAACAGATGTGTTGTACAATTCTATGCTTTGTGGAATGTGAATCTATATCCATTGCTATTGTCTGTTTCATTTAGCATATAGCTTCTTGTTCAGCTTTTGTTTTTCATGATGAGTTGGTGCTATTTGAGTTCAATTACTTCTTTTGAATTTAGGTTGAAGCAAAACTTAAGAGACTCGGTTGTTTCTACTTATCCGAGAGTCTGGATGAAGATATGGACTATATATTCAGGGTACCGGAAGCATACCAGCGTGAAGAAACCCATGAATTCAGTCACATACCAAGAGAAACTGCCATATATTCTGATGGTCAGTTGTCTGTTTTTTATATGCTCATGAGTAGATATTTTCTGCAATAAATCCTTACATCTGTTCCTTTTTCCTGTGGGAGTTAGCTTATTGGAACATATAACCTACTTGTTTGCATGCCTTATCATCCGATCTTAACTGTTTAAATAGTCATCTTCTAAGATCGAGTATATTTTATCATCCAATAACTGTTTGAATACTCATCTTCTAATATCCAGGCTTCCAGAACTTGTCTGGCCACCTTTTAGAAACGGTTAAATCACTGAATTGGGCTGTGGGTTTCTGATGTGATGTTTGTCTTGTTTGAGTGTCTATCTTGTTCAGGACTTCAGTTGTTCCCCTTTACATTTGTATACAGGTAATGTTGAAAAATACAAGGACAGACACTTTTGCTTGTACCTTGTTCATCAAGATGGTGAAATGGGGCAGTGCAATGGTCCTGAAGCAGTTGCAAATTTTTTTGGTTTACTTGACTCCCTTCCTCATAATGGAAGCAAACCAAATGGTTACCACTCATTTGGCAACAAGATAGATTTCAGGTCCACTACATTGCTCAGGGAACATTTTAATTACGTATTTTGAGGGAACTTCCTGGGTAGTTGTAATATTCTTGATTGGATATCGTTGTGTACCTTTTTTCTACATAATTTATACTTAGCATATCTGTATCACCTAGGTATAGTATCAAGGTTAGTTTTTTTTTTTTTTGTTATTTATTGGACTTACCGCTTAAACTTGTGTTCAATAAATGTTGAACTTTTTTTTCCTATGTTTACCACCTTGAACCATCTTCACATTTGTGCAGCATGCTAGTGTAGGACAAATTTCTCGTCAGATGTGACATTAGCTGCTTATCCAAATGAAGGAACCTGGTAACTGGAAAGTAGAAATTTGTTTGTGTTCTCTCGTTGTAACATTTATGAAATTATTATCCTTGAGTGAACTGTAAAATAGGCACACCCTTAATGGAAGAGTTATTGCAACTTGCAAGGGCTACCTTTTCTGGAAAGTTTTATTGGTCTGATGAGTTGTAAGTATTAGGGAAGTAATATTTCCTAATAGTAAGGATGGGATATGGTTGATATGGGCTGTGGGATACCAATGTTGCCCTGTGCAATCACTTTCTCTGGAATATGCATGATGATCTGTATGAAGTAGGGAATGGGCATTACATTATCAACTACATGTCTACATTGCTTGGAATAATTTTCAGTTTCAGTTAAAAGTTCAGTTTTTTATCCTAAACAATGACATTTACTTTTTTTTTAAACCATATTCAGGTACAAGCTTAAGAAAAGATTCGATCGCGGTTCATATGGGGAAGTCTGGTTGGCATTTCACTGGAATTGCTCTGAAGATATAGATGTGCATAAAGAGCCACAACATTTTACTGCTACACCTAAATCAGACTCTTATAATTGCACAAATTCAAACACGATGCCATCCAATGAAGATCATGTCTCAGACACAGTAGATGGTGATTTATTCATACTGAAGCGCATAATGGTAAATTAAATATTTTATACTTCAATGAGCTACCTGTCTGTATGTCATCTAATGTTCGCTGCATATTGAAGTTTATGTTGATTATTCCGTGTTTGGGATTTATTATAATTTCGGTTAATTGTGATTCTACTGCTAATTTGTTCTAAATTAAGTTAATTTCGCAGTAAACATATTTTTATGGGTGGAGTTCATTTAACTCATTCAGATGTTCTACACTGTAACATCTGTTATATTTTGAGCAATTCTGTTATTCACAAAGCAAACATGTAAAATTATTTTCTCTATAATACAAAGATACACAGCTCTCCTCTGTATTCAAGGAAAAAATATATTTTATATTTCCCTAAAGCAGTACTGATGCTAGAAGAGCCTTATTATCTTATCTTAAACATAATTCGAAACTGCAGGTGGAGAGAGGAAATGCTGCTTACTTGAGTGGATTGCGGGAGAAATACTTTGGGGAATTATTTTCTAATGCTTCCAGAACGCTTGAAGGTTTATCAAGGACAGACTCATCATCGACTATCTTTTCAGTGGACATGCAATCAGACCCTGATATCCTTCTAGAAAGGAACATGTCAGTTACTGAAGAACCCCTCAAGCATGTGGCTAGGTTTATAGAATCTTTTGAATCAGAATCAAGGGAAATTTGGCTTGTGTACCACAATGAAGGCCGCTCATTATCAAAATTGATATATACTGCTGAAGAAACAAAGTTAGTCACTGGCAACAATAACGAGAGGATCAGACATATTCAGGTTCTGCACCCGTCGAAGTGGTGGTATTGGTTGAGGACAACGAAAGCTGGGCAAATTCAAATGCAAAACCTCTTATGGCAGCTGGTATGTTTACACTGACTCTGGTTCTCCTGTGAACCAAGTGATATGCATGCGTTTAAGTCACTTCTCACCTGGATTGTCTTTTCAGCTCTTGCTAGATTAAGCTATCATCAAAGAAAAGCAGCAACAATAGTTCTGCAACCTGCTTACTTATTGCTGATTTTGCATAACTTATGTTCAGTTTCTCTTTTCTAGCTGATGGGGCTGAAGGCTTGTCATGATCGTAATATCACTCACAGGGATATCAAACCTGGTACAAATAGCATTCCTGCCTATTCTTTCCTTCTTTTCAGTATACATCTATATACTTCTTTAATGTTTCTTTGTAGACAATTTTTATTAACTACTCATGTTAACATCTTTTTGCACCATGGAAGAGAACATGATCATTTGCTTCGAGGATGTGGAGACTGGAAAGTGTCTAAGAGACGTTCCATCTGAAGCAAAACAAAATAAGCTGAACATGTAAGATTCAGGATATCTCTATACTTGCATATTCAGTTTTTACAATAGGTAGTTAGCTGCTGAAATATTGGTATTGTTCGGTAGCTAACTTTAATGGTTGGTCAGTTTTGCAGCTGTGGAGCTAATTGGCCCCACAGAAAATTGGAAAAATCCATATAATAATCGATCCCATGATACTTCAACCTAGCTTTGCCTCTTATGGTTAACATATACTGTAGCCTGCCTCCAAAAAAAAATGGTAGCCTCTCATGGTAACATATGTTCTATTAGCAGTAGCATACTGTGGCAGTTGGATTATGTCAGGGTTTTACTTTCAGAGAATAAGGATATCTATTGCCTAATAAATTGTTAGTTTCCTAGGATAAGGCTGGTGAATTGGTGTCTTACCAATCAGTTAGGACTTAGGAAGGTTATTAATTTTAGTTAGAAATATGTAGATATAGTTTTTTTTTAGGGAAGTAGAGATTGCATTCTCAAGTAGTCAAGTGTCAAATTGCTATTGGTTCTTACATCTTACTGTAGCACCATGAGTCACCCTTGTAAAAAGGGACCTCTCAAGAAAGCATGAAAGAACCAGGCCTGACCGTGACAGAGCAGTGTTACCCTTATCCTGGTCCTTGAGATTGTAATAAAGCACAACACTTTGTAAACAGGCGTCTGATTGACTTCGGCAGCGCCATTGATGATCACACATTGAAGCATCTTTATGGTTCAGGGCCTACTCGGTGGGTGATCGGTTTCCTTTCCTTCTCTTCAGTTGGTTGGAATGTAAAATTAGGATCTTGATTTGAACTATATCATTATGTGATTTAGGGTCATAATTAATTTTAGGGTTTCTTATCTGAATTTCTGTATAAGTTCAATGATTATGATTTAGATTTCCAAAGTTTTTCATTGTCCTATTCATAACTTGCTTGGGACTAAAGGCTATGTTGTTGTTGTTGTATTCATCTATCCCATTCTGACCCACATGGCATTGGTCCATTATGAAGTTAATTTAGATTTTCCAAAGTCTTTTCATTGTCCTATTCATCTATCTATTCCCAACTTGGGTGGTTTTCTTCCCTGATGGACATGTTTGATACTGAACTTGGGATTTTTTTTGGTTAATTATGGTTTTATAGCTCTGTATGGCCGAGGATTAATCTCAGCTTAAGTACTTGGAATAATACTTGCCTGTTAACTGTTATTTTATTGTCTAACAACATGTGGTATAGAAGAAAGCTTTCCTCACAACATTCTCATGTGCTTGTTCTTGAACATGACTTAAACTTGTGTTCCATGGTACTACTTCAACTTGTTTTGATCTCTAATCCAATCCTGTAATACAATACAACTCCAGATCTGAACAGACTTTTGAGTATACTCCTCCAGAGGCACTCCTTAATTCCAACTGGTTTCAAGGATCAAAAAGTGCAAGACTGAAGTATGTCTCTTTTATCTGCTGCTTTTTCTTTATGAATCGTAGTATGTCAGTATGCTTGGCATACAGCTGCAACTCACTGAAGCTTCCATTTAATATTTTACAGGTATGATATCTGGAGTGTTGGAGTTGTCATGCTAGAATTGATAATGGGTTCTCCCCATGTGTTTCAGATAAGTGACCGCACACGTGTTTTAATGGATCAGCGTCTCGAAGGGTGGAGTGAACAGACAAAGGAGCTTGCATACAAGTAAGACAATATTTTGATCTCTCTGTATGAAATTTTTACTAGCAAAGTTGATAGTCTTCAGTATTACTTTTCTTGGCAAGCCTAAGGATATCACAAATATCTCAACTTTAGTGGACTAATATAAACTTCATATTCCTCGCATGAATTATCCCAAAAGATTGGTATTGATGATAACTGTATAAAAACCACTGCTTTCTTTTCTAGGCAAGAAAATAAATTGATGGCACACCATTTCTGGAACTTTAACCCATTTAATGACCCAACTGAAAAAAAAAATTCTTTTCTTGATATACATAGGCGACCTAGTGTATTGATGTTTCGCTGTGTTAATATGCTACATTGACGTAATATAACATTTTCTGGTTTTGGGCCCTCTCAAACCATCATTGTAGAGGTAGAGACATATAGTATTCTTTCTTGGGTAAAAATTATTGGCATGACATCCATTTTCTATTTTTATGTTAGGTTGAGATCATACATGGATTTGTGTATTTTAGTGCCAGGGATTTCAACACAACATGGCAGTGGAAGCTCAGAACAGGTTAGTATAGAAACCCCATTATCTGATATTCAACTTGTAGCTGAACTCATATGATCATGTGCCACCTTATGCTTCTTTAATGAAAGAGATATGAATGAGCAGATAGTTGCTTCGTTTCATGAGAAGTGCTCCGGTACTCCTGTTTAGCTTTACAATATTCTCCGTCCATCTGCACATCGCCATGTCCATGGATTTGTGCTCATTTTTCCTCGTTTGGTCATGCATTTGATCTCTCTGACCCCACACTCCACAGTGGTGGCACATCTTAGCAGAGTTGTGGAGGTGGGCATCACATGCATGACAAGATGTTTCAATGCACCCCACTGAATGCGAAACAGGGAAAACAACATGATTAGATCCACATACTCTAGATGGGCAGGACACGGCACGACTGGGCAGTTCTGGAAACTTGGAAAGGATTGGGCCTGTACTGAAGATTTAAATGACTAAAATATGCCTTAGTTAATGTCATGCACATTGAGATTTGTGCAGTTTTGCCAAAGGGTGCTTAGACCAGCTGGTCAAGTCACTCTAGCGGCACCCCTCAGGTTCTGAGTTCGAACCCCAGGTGGGGGCGAATTTCAGACTGAGGGTTAAAAAAATCCTCTCATCGGCCCCGTGTGACAAAGCACTGGTTTAGATAGCGGCCCAGGTCGGCCTGAGGACCGTGTATGGCCCAGGTAGGTAGTCTCACGGGCTAAGCCTCCTAGTGTCAGGGCGGGGCCGGGGTTCGGGGGTTTTCTTGGCCTGTGTGAGAAGGTCTTCTTCTTACAGTAATGCCCGGGGGGTGGCTTGCCCCCTCCCAGGTCGAGTTTTTTTTTTAGATTTGTGCAGTTTTTAAAGAAAGGAGCGCCGGATCACTTCTCTTGTTTCATTTATGCATTGTAGTTCATAGGACTCAAAAAAAACAATGGGCATATAAGAATGTGTTGTGCTGCTGATGCATCCTTACACCGATCGCGGCCCATGAAACAAAACTCATTGCTTTTGCATTTCTGCCTTTATTAGTTAATAGAGCTGAAGCTCCCAGGAGGTTATGCGCTAACTGATAATGGCTTTATTTACTCTGTTGAAGGGCCAATTTGGGTTAGCTTCATGGAAATGCTCTGAAGAATCATTTGCACATCAAGTGGAGATCAGAGATCCTCTTAAACTGGGGTGTGTCTTTTTTCCTCTTACCCACATTATTTGTTGTCCCAGAATATTTAGAATTGTATATCATCATTCTCTTATTTTACTAGTCCCAATATTGCTAATTTTTTACAGCTTTGCTAATTTATGGGCACTGCGGCTTGCACGCCAGCTACTGGTGTGGCATCCTGTAAGTCTCTTGAAATTACTAGTGTCGTTCTTTTAAACAGTCTTGTGGTTGGGGCTGGAAAGAGAATAGCAGCTGCATAGGAGAATAGTGGCATCCTGACTTGGTGGTTAATCTATGATATTATTCTGTTTTCTTTTCATTGATGTTCTTCTATTCCATCAACACTTGTATTTTGCAGGAGGACCGCCTCAGCGTTGATGAAGCACTAAATCATCCTTACTTCCACGAGCCACCATAATGCAGATGATGAAAATACTTAACCAGTCAGTGAGCCTCTAATACGTCTTCCAACTGTAAGCACCATAGGTTCAGTGCGTCTGCTCAGCAAAATTAGTTGAATATCCATATATCAGCTAGATTGTATCATCCGGCGTTGTAATTCGCACGCAAAACAGTGCATAGTAGCATATGTGAAAAACGTGGGTGTAACCAGCAACGTAGTCACGTAGACTGGTGATACATAGAATTGTAAAGGAAGAGAAGCGGCTGTGAGAATAGATGCCGAAGAGTACAAAAAAAACACCTTCGGCAAGATAAGGATCGGCTGAATGTAGTAACAATGCAAATATTTTGATGCTGCTCGTTCTCATCTGCTGAGACCTTGTGCCCTTCTCTTTACAATAAAGGTTCTGCTTTTATGGGAAGCAGAAAAGCTGTTCTTTTCTTGCCCACATATCGTTTGTGACAATTACAGAAAAGCAAAAAATGAAAGCATTTTCTGAGATCAGCTCGGAGCCAAACGATCAGTGGCAAACGAAGCAGTTCAGAGAGTACATAAACAAGAGACTATCCAAGTGAAGTCCGTCGTTCTTCTCCCGCTGCAGGAGGTGTCTACCTTCGGTAACCGAGCTATTCATCACGCAGCAGATCAGGACGAACACTGCATCTAGTTCACCTTCGGCTTGTCAGACTGAAGCGGCGCCAGCAGATTCAGCTGTTCAGCTGCAGAGTTAGCAAAGATTAGTTATAATTATAAGGTAGCATGTACTTAGCAAAGATTAGTTATAATTATACAGGGACAGTTGCAGAGTTACATATGTGGATATCGCAAGCCAGATAATCCTAACAGACATAACTTGAAATATTGCAAATACTTAACAAAATAAATTAAAGACTTTGCAACAGTACCTGCCACATTGACTCCTTCCAGTATTGCCTCCAAACATTGCCTGCCGTTAGACTGGACTTTTGGGCTTTGGGCTGGCCACATGGGCCTATGGCTGGGCTACCTGGAGGGTTTTATGGTAGTTGATAATAGATTAAGCAGTTGATTGAGTGTGTTCTATAAACCCTAGACGATCATTGCATATATATTGTACACCCTTGTACCTCTATCGATCAATCTACTACCTCTATCAATCAATCTACTATTTTTACCGTGCCATAGTTGCTTTCACCTGCAGTATCACGCCCCGACTTCTCAGAACCTAATTCTTTATGATCAAACAGGTCTGAAGCCTCTCCCAATACTGTCCTCCCATTCAATAGCACCATCAGCACTGACTCTTAATTACGGTCCACTAGCACACTACACCATCAGGCCTTTGTTCTACACCTGGTTACTTCCACCACATCGAACCAAGCATGGAACTTGCCTGCTTGTAAGAAGATGAACCCCCCAGAGTATGGCACTGAATGAAGAACATATAGCTGATGTTAGATGGAAGCTTACATTCAACAACAGAACAATTTTGATGCAACATGCAACTATAAATGCCTCGAAAGTGTGTAATGCCTTTGACCGTAAGTTCCAAAAGGCAGTATAACTGTTTTTCATTCCAAATCATCCTTCAGAAAAAAAAAAGTAATTATGGGCAGATTTATCATGCTGGATGTGGAAAATCCATGTTTGATACAGTAGGCCACAAGCGATTGAAAAAAATCAAGAAAATTTGTTGCTGACCACACATTAAATTTGTTGGAACAAAAGCAAATTCATGTTTGCATGAAGCCGATCACTGTGGTGACCTGACTTTCCACTGCCTTTGGTAGTAAGCCTAGTCTACAGCATATTCATATGTGAAGCATCACTTCACTAGGAAAAAAAAAGCACATCAGAGTACATTATATAAAAAATTTCAGCATCTAACGCTCATAATGCTTGTTATCCTGTGAGCAAGAAACTACACATATAAATGTTAGACAAGCTTTTGCCAAAACTGAATGCAATTCTTGAATAATTTCTACAAAGAAACACAGGAGATACAATAAATGAGAAAACTGGAAAGAAACAGAGAATAAGCTCAGAACTATGGTTTCTCGAAATAAAAGTGATTGCTCGAAAAAAAAATGAGCCTCAGTTTTGTGGACCAGCCATTACATTTAGCTGAAATAAAACTGAAATAATCCAAAGAGGCACACAAGCACACATTTTTTTTAAAAAAAAGTGGTTACTGAAATATTAGAACCTGTATATCTGTCGCTGGTAGGATCATATTTGGTTTGCTGGAAAAGGCCATTTACACCTAGCTTTAGTAATAATAAATAATCACAAGACACACATGATATGTGGGGATGGCAGAATCAGCATGAAACAGCATTATATTGTCATGACCGGTGATGCATAGAAGGCGGCGTAACTGGTGTTTACATTTCTGTGTGTGGAAAATGTAATTGTGAACTCTATTGTAAGGAGTGGGGCCATGTGGCCGGTGAGAGAGGGGAGGTTACTTAAGCTACCGGCTTTCCTGCAGACCGTATGACAATTATGAAGTAAACTTGAACTCGTGTTCTGGGGTTCAGGGTTCCTCGCCCTCCCCGACCCTATCTCGATCCTCTTGTTGTGTTGTCTCACGCCACGGCTGATCACCGTCGGCCACGGGTCATATCAGTGGTATCAGATTTGGGCGCTCCTTGGCACGCTCCGAATCGCGGGATCCTGCAGGTTTTGAGGTCGCAAACGCCCTTGGTTGGGGATCGGCTTGTAGATTTCAAATTGCTGCAAATCCTTGACCCAATCCGTAATTCCAGTGCACGCGCTTCGGCTTGTGGGTGTTTCTTCAGCTGTTGGTGAAGATCGAAGACGGCGGCGATGATCCGGGGCGGATTTCGTCGACGGGAGGTTCGCGTGTGCTGACTCTATTCCTTCGGCTTGGAGCTGTCCGATTTGAACCCGCGGGTGGTCGGGGATCCTCAAATCAGATCGGTAGTGCTCAGCTTGAGGTGTCGGCATCACAGCTCCCCCAAAGCCTTCAGTTCGAACTCAATTCGTGCTCGAGAAGATGGAGGAGAGGGCGCGTCAGGAGGATGAGCGCTGGGATTCGGTGATGGAAAGCTTATCGCTCAAGTTGGAGAACTGAACAAAGGTCAACAGAAATTGGAAGCACAGTTCGAGATGTCGGGGCAATTTATGGAGCAGTTGCTCAAGGATCAGCGATCTACGGCCAAGCAGTTGGAGGTGACTGGGAATGCGGTGAGGAAACTGACGCTCGCGCAGAAGGAATCCTCACCACCGGGATCTGCCACCGTTGGCATGCAGAGGAGACAGGGCCTCATTCTAAGTCAGTCCAGATTGGAGGTAATCATCGGCAACGTGATCCTTTCACTTTTGGTCGATATGGTGAGGAGTCTAGAAAGTTCGTTTGTTCCTATATTGTCATGTCCACTGTTTGATGGCTCATTTCCGGGGATCTGGAAGACTAAGTGCGAAGACTATTTCCATTTGCTCAATGTGCCTGAAGGTATGTGGAGTACTGTGGCATCATTGCACATGGACAACAATGCTGAGAAGTGGATGCAATTATACAAACTCAAGCAGGGGTTGGGAGATTGGGAAACCTTTATCACAGCAGTGCATAACAAATTTGGAGCTTATGACTTTCAACATGCAATCGATAGTTTGCTAGAGTTACAGCAAACAGGAACTGCGGAAGAATATGTGGCTGAGTTTGAGGCGTTGCAATTTCAGATTGCCATGTTTGATCAAGGAATGGGGGAAACGTACTTTGTTTCCCAGTTCATCAAGGGTCTTAAGCAGGACATTCGGTACCAAGTGTAGGGATAGGTGCCAGAGACCATGGAACGAGCAATTATGCTGGCCAAGATTCAGCAACAAATCCAAGCTAAAGGCAAATTTCAGACGGGAAAAACTGTTGGCAAAGGATTTACTGGGAAGGAGCAGAAGAGTTCCAGTTTCACCAGTCACTTGGGCAAGGAAAGGCAGATGAGGGATTATTGCAGGGCCAATAGTCTGTGCTTCTACTGTAAAGAGTCTTATGATGCCACGCATGCAACAAAGTGTACTAAACGACCACAGGCTCATGTGAATGCCCTGGCCATCAATGATTTGGATACACAGTTAAATGATGAGGTACTCAACCAATTGACCAATGAGGATGCTTTAGCTGAGGAATTCTGTACACTATCCTTGAATGCTTTGGCCGGTACTAAGGTGGGGGAGGCCATGCGCTTGAAAGCTCAAGTTGAGAACAAGGTTATGCTTATGGTAGTGGATAGTGGAAGTTCCCATTCTTTTGTTAGCACTCAGTTTATAGCCAAAGTTGGGATTGCTGTTGTTGCTACACATCCCAGGCAAGTTAAGTTGGCAAATGGAGAAGTCTTGATTAGTGATCAATGTGTGCCCAATATGAGGTGGTGGATACAGGGGTATTCCTTTTCTGCTGATATGAGGGTCATTGACATAACATCATGTTGGGTTTTGACTGGCTCAAGGCACATAGTCCTATTCAGCACCATTGGGGAGAGAAGACAATGGAATTTGTACACAAGGGAGTTCAGGTCAAGTTAAAAGGGATTGTTGCACCTGACAACAAAGTTCAAGCACTCTCAGCTAAGCAGTTGGTCAAATCTTGCGCTGGAAACGACATTTGGGCATGGGTGTTGATAGAACGTACTCCCCAGGTCAGCATGCCTCCCATCTATCCAGAAGTTCAGCAGATTCTGGAAGAGTTCCAAGATGTATTTGCTCCACCTACAGGACTGCCACCTCAACGAGTGTATGACCATTCCATCCCTACTCTACCAAATTCTATCCCTGTTAATTCTAAACCTTATAGGTATTCCCCACCTCATAAAGATGAGATAGAACGTCAGGTTAAAGAACTGTTAGTGGCTGGGTTAATAGTTCCAAGCACTAGTCCTTATGCATCCCTTGTCTTACTAGTGCAAAAGAAAGATGGGTCTTGGCGATTTTGTGTGGATTACAGAAAAGTAAACTCCATTACTATTAAGAATAGGTTTCCCATGCCTATCATTGATGAAATTTTAGAGGAATTGGCTGGCACCAAGTTCTTTGCCAAGCTAGATATGAGATCTGGATATCATCAGGTTAGGATGCAACCATCTGATGAACATAAAACTGCATTCAAAACTCATCATGGTCACTATCAATTTAGAGTGATGCCTTTCGGGTTAACCCAATGCTTCTGCCACTTTTCAATGTCTCATGAATGATATTCTGCAACCTTACTTAAGGAAATTTGTGATTGTTTTCTTGGATGATATATTGATCTATAGTCCTTCATTGGAAGCTCACATTGAGCATCTGAGATTGGTGTTGTCTAAGTTAAGGGAGCATCAACTGTTCATGAAAAGAAGTAAATGTTGTTTTGCTCAGTCCCAATTAGAATATCTGGGTCACATAATCTCTGATAAAGGAGTAGCTACTGATCCTGACAACACAGCTGCTATGGCAAAATGGCCAGTACCTCAGTCAGTTACAGCCTTAAGGGGATTTCTTGGGTTGACATGTTACTATAAGAAATTTGTGAAGAATTATGGCCTCATTGCTAAACCTCTCACCCAAATCCTCAAGAAGAAACAATTTCAGTGGTCTGCTATAGCCCAACAAGCTTTTGATGATTTAAAAACAACTATGAGTTCTACCCCAATACTTGCTCATCCAGATTTTGCTCAGCAGTTCATTATTGAGACTGGTGCCTCTAATGTGGGTATTGGAGCAGTACTGATGCAGCGAGAGCAACCTGTGGCATTCATGAGTAAGGCCCTGGGTCCATCTCACCAGAAACTATCAATCTATGAGAAGGAGGTCCTGGCCCTGATAATGGCAGTGGAGAAGTGGAGGACATACCTCCAGAGGCAAGAATTTTTTATAAGAACTGATCACAAAAGTTTGAGTTCCCTGAATGAGCAGAATCTTCACTCTGAAATGCAAAGGAAAGCCATGGCTAGGCTGATGGGATTGCAGTTTAAAGTGGTGTATCGGAAAGGGAAGGAGAATTGTGCAGCAGATGCTCTTTCTCGAGTGGGACATCTTTTTGCATTACAGGCGGTTTCTGAAACTCAACCAGTGTGGGTGCAAGAGGTTCTGAATTCTTATGCCGCTGATCAACAGGCACAGGAAATGCTCACTCGACAGGCTGTTCACAGTCCAGATGAAAATGGCTATAGCTTACATCAGGGCATTATCAAATACAATGGGAAAAGTCTGGATAGCCCAAAACTCTGCTTTGCAAACAAGGTTAATGGCTGCCTGTCATTCTTCTCCGATTGGTGGTCATTCGGGGATATCAGCAACTTATCATCGGCTGAAGCAGTTATTTTGGTGGAAAGGGCTAAAAGGGGATGTAGAGAATTTTGTCAAGCAGTGCAGTGTTTGTCAGTAAGCTAAACAAGATCATGATCATCCTGGGGGTTTGCTGCAACCTCTTCCAATTCCACAGGGAGCCTGGCAAGACATTTTCCTAGACTTTGTGGAGGGTTTACCATTGTATGAAGGCAGTGACACCATTCTGGTGGTGGTGGATCGTCTGACCAAATACAGTCATTTCATTCGTCTCAGGCACCCTTTCACGGCTCCAGGGGTTGCCAGATTGTTGCTGGATAATGTTATAAAGTTACATGGTGTACCCAAATCAATGGTGTCAGACAGAGACCGCATATTCAACAGCCTATTCTGTGAAACATTGTTCAAACTGGTGGATACCAAGCTGCTGATGAACATGGCTTACCATCCACAAACAGATGGGCAGACGGAACGGGTAAATCTTCGTTGTGCAGTCCAGGATTCACCCAAACAGTGGAAATCGTGGCTTTCATCGGCTGACTCTTCATTCCATATAGCACTAGGGTGTTATCCTTTTAAAGCTCTGTACGGGTATGAGCCCAATTTGGGTACAACACTTGTGTTGTCGGACCAAGAACAGTCGCATGCTGGGGTGTTTCTGAAGGACAGGGAAGAGCACCTGTCGATGCTGAGACGCCATCTTGCAGTGGCCCAGAACCGAATGAAGCTCTAGGCTAACCGTAATAGAACTGATCGAGAGTTTCAGGTGGGAGACCAAGTACTTCTTAAACTGCAGCCCTATGTTCAACAATCAGTGGCTAGTCGTCCATTTCCAAAGCTTGCTTACAAGTTCTTCGGGCCTTTCAACGTGCTAGAACGCATTGGGTCAGTAGCCTATAAACTTGCTTTGCCCAGTGATAGCATGATTCACCCGGTTTTTCATGTCTCCCAATTGAAACCATTCACCCCAAGTTATACACCTGTCTATCATGAATTACCCAAATTAGTGGATCTCTTAGCTCGACAGCTTCAACCAGAGCATGTTCTTGATCGTCGTCTCGTGAAGAAGGGCAAACGTGCTATTCCTCAGGTGTTGATCAAGTGGGCTCACATACCAGCGACTTCGGCAACATGGGAGGATTACTACGTCGTCCGACAAAGGTTTCCAGAAGTTGTTGCTTGGGCACAAGCAACTTTACCGGAAGGGGAAATTGTCATGACCGGTGATGCATAGAAGGCGGCGTAACTGGTGTTTACGTTTCTGTGTGTGGAAAATGTAATTGTGAACTCTATTGTAAGGAGTGGGGCCATGTGGCCGGTGAGAGAGGGGAGGTTACTTAAGCTACTGGCTTTCCTGTAGACCGTATGACAATTATGAAGTAAAATTGAACTCGTGTTCTGGGTTCAGGGTTCCTCGCCCTCCCCGACCATATCTCGATCCTCTTGTTGTGTTGTCTCACGCCGCGGCTGATCACCGTTGGCCACGGGTCATATCATATATCATCGTCCTTTTACTCTCTCTCCTCTTTCTAATGCGACCCCTTAATCCCATATCCATTGCAAAACTAAAAAGAAATTCAAATTAACAAAAGTGAACACCCGAGTAAATAGTAAAACTCAAAGGGACCCCTGAAATTATTGCAAATGAGTAATGAGCAATAATAAATTGCAAGGTTGTTGTCACACTACTGCATATAAGTTCCAAGACATTTTCTCTGACAGCTATACAAGAGAATAATGCCACCCTAAAACAAGCAATTTAACAATGATTTCTGGTAGGATAATTATAACATCCATAAAATTCATCCAAATAAATCACTCGCTAAAAAATTATTTTCAAAATCTTTTTGTTCGTTGAGCTATTAATCTCTTAAAATCTCTCTCCCAATCTCCTAAAAATCTTTCCCGGCTTTTTCGTCATTCCGACATCAAGCCGACCGTTGCCCATCTCCTTTAATTCCCTCGCACCGCGTGTCGCGTTGCTTGCCGGCCGACCGCCGCTCGTGCCTGACTGTCCCTCGATCGGCGCCGCGAAATCTCTCGCCCTTCTCTTTTTCTCTCTCTTTCTTGACCTCCTCCTCCCTCCCTGCATCACGCTAGGCAGAACAGCACCATGCCACCACCTCCACCTCACTGGCCAGCGCTACCACCACCGGCAGCTCCGCGCCCAGGCGCCACCACCTCGGCGATCGCCTTCCCCGCTACGCGCCACCACCTCGCCTGCAGCGCGCCACCGCCCACCTCTGCTCGCCGTCCCATCGCTGCCTCCCCGCCATTACTAAGCTTCACCGGCCACCACCGGTAGCACCTCCCTCCCTACAAGCACCTCCACCAGCTCCTCCCTTCCCCGCTACGCGCCACCACCCCTGCCACGCCGTCACCTCGCCGGAGCAGCGCCTCGACTGCCGCGCCGGCAAGCCGCTGCCTGCTAGACGACGAGCTGCCATTAATCCCCGCCATTACTGAGTTCGCTGTGCCGCCGCCCTGTGCCACTGCTCCCCCTCCCCTCACGGCCTATAAAAGGGCCCTCGAGCAGCTCTCCACCACCACCATCGCCGCCCAGGTCTCCTCCTTCCTCCCCTGCCCGCGCAGCACCTCCACCATAGCCACCACCACCGAGCTCCGCCCGCTGCCGTGTATAGGCCACCTCGGGCCACCTGGGCTCAATTCCTTCAACGGTGAGAATCCCCGCGACATCCTCTACCTCCCCCGCCTCTCGCCCCTTCCAATCGTTGCCCGAGCAGAGCTCACCATGAGCAGCAGCGCCGCTGCCCATGGCCGGCCATGGCCCCCTCGTTTCCCCCACAGAAATGCCCACCGCGACCTACCAAAATCGAATCCCCACGTCCTCCTCTCTCTTTTCCCCCTCCTCCTAGCCGCTGCCGCGCCCAGGAGCTCCGGCGAGCCCCAAGCCGGCGGCCAGCCCCACCTCCCTTCCTCTGTTCTGTGTGCAAGGAAGAAGAAGGGCAAATATGCCCATAACCCCCTGCCCCTCCTTCCTTTCTGCAAAACAGTCCCCTCTCTCTATCCCCTTTTCCAAAAGAAACCCCCTCCTCCTTATATCATCACAAATGAGCCCCTACATCCCAAACTCCACCCTAACCTTTCCAATATTATGAATAGATCCTTCCATGCCCAAAGAAATTAATAGAACAACCCCTGTTATAATTATAATTACAAATAGTCCCTTTAATTAGCCCATACTAAAAACCCAATATCTCTCCCGTTTCAACTCCGATTCCATCGATTCTTTTTCCTAAATTCCTATTAAAAAATACTCTATTATTTCCAATGTCTCCGACCCTTTAGAGTAAACCTAGATATGCCACAAATTCCAAATAAACCCTATCTCTTTTATAAACTAATTCCCGATAAAAATCCTAAAGCCTCGGATTTAATCTTTAAACCCGATCGGCTTATCATTTCATGCAACGAGAATCCTCCAAAAATTCCCAAACTCCACCACACTTCATCTTATATATTTCCGCCATGTTCCACCCACAATTCTTCTGAAATAATCTCTACATCTACTTTCCTTGATTTTTCCTCTCCCGAGCTCAACGGTAAAAACCTTATTTCTTTTTCTTATTGTGTTTGTTTGTATGCTTGTTTGTGTGCGCCGTAGATCACGTTGCGCCTAACGAAGGACCCGTAGAGGAGATTGGAGACGAGTACCGCGAGCGGGAGCCCAAAGACCCGTACTGCGAGGAGGAGCTCCCGGAAGGCTTTGACGACGGCAAGTCCAATCCCATCCTTTGATGCAATTGAACCCAGTTTTATAAACACAACCTATCAGCCTGTTTTACAAAATTGTATATGATTTTATTGCAAAACCCGTTCGGATAGCCATCCTTGATTGCGTGACTATTCCTTGATTGACCCAGATTAAAAAATCTAAATATGACTTGCTCTGTTTGGATGATAATCACCGCTAGAAATAATGCTTAGGACTTGGTTACTTTATACCCAACCATGACATCAATGTGTTATTACAAAAAGGAAAATGTGTGCGTGTTTTCAAAAGGGGAATAGTGATTTGAGATAAACCTGGATGAGATGGACGGGTATTTCTTGTGTGAAATGCCAAAGTGATGAAAGCTCGTACCTTTGTGGTTGAGCTAAAGTGCTGAGCTTGTACCTTTGTGGTTAAGCTAAGTGGTGAGCTTGTACCTTTGTGGTTGAGCTAAGTGGAAGATGTCCATCTTGTCACAATTAAGGAACGAGTTGATGTGCCATCTTACCTAACCCATTTTATCGTACAACCACTCGACCGTTGTTTGTGGCAACGGCTTAGCATAAATCCCACTAGTTAGTCCGCTGGCCATTAGGAGAGCTGAGAGCAACGGGTGACCAAGGAGACGGGATTCGATCTTTGTGACTTATGCCCTAGTCAGGCCTCGTTGGTAGGACCTGGACCCCTGGTGCATTCCGTAATGGCTAGTCGGGTCTTAACTAAGGTGGGTAATGGCTTTGATGGATCCGCGCTGGCACTAAGGTGATCGTGTTGCGGTATCCTACTTGTGGGTAAAGTGTACACCTCTGCAGAGTTTAAAAACTATTCGAATAGCCGTCACCCATGGTATTGGGCGAGTTACGGCTTGGACACACAACTAGCATTGGGAATGGGATAATGGTGTGAGTTGTTTTGGAAAGTGTCCGACAGGTGTGCTGTGAGCTACTACGGATGTGGAGTCCGGTAGCTATTAAAACTTGGATCCTGTGTGGATCAACCCCGCTCTATTAAATGGATATCAAAGAAATGTTTTGTGAAAACCCTTTTTCAAAAGTCAACCCTTGCATGTGTGAAAACATAGCTTTGCTGCAAATAAACCCTAGCCTTATCCTTGATATATCCTGTGCATATTCTGTGATTAACCCCTCCGTGGGTGTGATTGGACTTGTTGAGTACGTATGTACTCTCACACTTGCTGTTGTTGCTTATTCAGACGAAGATCCAGACTTTGTCGCCGAAGATATCGAGTAGGTGGTCGTGTCCGCACCAGACGCTGCCTATGGTGTGGTCCTAGAAGATGCTTCCTCTAGCGCTTTGTGAGGAACTAGGCCTCGACCCGGCCTAGGTCGTGCTCTGGTTCATCACCGTTGCTTGATTACTTATCGTTTTAGCATTTGTAAAATGCTCAGCTCCTTAAAGAGCTTGTACGGTGACTGAACTATCTGTTGAATAAATGTGTATCAGCCTCCTAGGACTGGTATTTGTATCATATTTAGTCTCTACGAAAGTGGGGACGCTTCAATAATAAATCAATAATGATTGATATTTTGCAAAACAAAAGAAAACATCATACGAAACAGATTAGAGAGTGTTTTATAACAACAAAATCTTATGAACAATATATGGACAAATGACTGGGTCCTTCCTGGAAGAAGAAAAAAGCACAAAGTAACCCAAAAGATCACAAGACATGGTGTATCAGAACTACTGCATAAATCATCTAAAAAAGAACTACTTCATGAACAATATCTTAGTTTCAAGGCAAGACATTGAACAGCCCAGAATTTTTAAAAGGAAAGAAACTATTGCAGAAACAAGTTCTGAGTTCATATATCTTTGGTTTGCAACGCATGGTACATACTATAAACTATGCTAAGTTAACGACGACCAGCTAAAATAGATTTGCATCAGTTTAAATTGAACAATGCTCCCGTAAAGCTGTGGACTTCATTTATCAATGAAAGAAGTCGGCTATGATCTTGTGACAAAATTTGCCAAAGACTAGAAAACTAAGAAAATCGATAAAATAAATAACTGGATGATCAGTTAACCAATCTAGAATATGCAAGTGCAAGGGCAGCATCGATAAACACTTATTACAACAATGAGAAACTCTAATGCTGCCAAAATACATAGCACATCTAGAAAACGATGGAGAGACAACAATGAGGCTCAGAACCTTTATTACCAACTAAAAAAAAGTCTGATCCATGCACAAAGCAGTCTGAAGCATGAAAAGGCACTGAAATTTGGAGTATGGACAGTTTCTGTTCTCGTTTAATTCCTCATATATCGCCTAATACAGAGCAGTCACATTAAAAGTAAAACTTGGAGCATGGAATTCAAATTGCTGTAGTATAAATCTCCCACATTTCCAAGGGGGGTGTGAGACCAAAATATAAGCTTCTAATTAGCAACAGGAAATCTGCAGGAAGGAAATATACTGAATGAATATGAAATCAGAACATCAGACGCCCCACCTTCCGTAGCAGACTCACCATTAAATGTGTTGTATCAAATGCACATTAAAAGAATTTTATGGGAAGGAAAACTGCGAGGAAAAAACACACACATGAAGCAACTTCGCTGATTTCAAAAATTATTTTGTGTGATAGCACAAGTCTATACCTTCCCAACCAGAACAATTTATGTCGTTCTTGGTAAGATACAACAACTGTGTGTTATACCCCAACCAGAACAAAGAGAAAATGACCCACTGCTAATTGTCTGTAAGCATGCCACTAATTTCTTACATGAGAATCAAGTCAAGAGAATTTATGAGAATCTAAGCTCCAATGCTGTTATCAACATGGCCTGAATTCTGAAAGAAACTAATACTTTCCAGGGAGACATGTTATCTGTTCTCGGCATGTCCCTCTGCATGATAAGAGATCAACCAACAACGTTATGGACTTATGGTTGAATCTTCAAGTTTAAAATCCATCTCATCAATTTTGGACAGATAAGTTTAGCCCTGACTACTTGGCTTTTCTCCAGTAACGACCTGACCACATGATTCAGCAACTGAGAGTCAGGATTACAGCGAGCATTCTCCATGGATGAAAACATACCATCTGCCTCTTCGAGCAACACTTCTTTTAAAAGATTTGTCATCATTATATGGTGAGTCTCGATAGAAGGCACCAGCCCATTTGATGCGATAGAAGCAAACAGATTCGTAGCTGTTAGATGTATATGTGTTTATGTATTTTCCCATTGTATAAGGGGTTTTTTGCATATTTTCCCACACCTGTACCTTTTATATTTGGGCCTAGTGCCTCTATAATGAATAGTGCTATTCATAACATGGTATTAGAGCCATAATTAGGGTTAGGTTTTTCTCTCCTCCCTAATCGAAATCCTGGTGTTTGCACTTGCACCTGCAATTTTTTTTTTCGTTTGGATCTCAACTGAAGTTTTGCTCTGTTCTTTGTCTTGAACATCGCATCTTCTTCTCTGATCCGTTGATTCCATTGCCACCCGCCGCCGCTCTTCCTCTGCTTGTTCATCGCCGTCGTTCTTCCTCTGCTTCGGCGACTTGGCCACCGCCTCGTCCGCCACCCAGACGACGCCTCCACCGCCCGGACGACGTCTCCGCCGCCCGGACGACACCTTAGTTTCCGCCGCGGCCGCCTCTACCTCGGCATCCGCCGCCGCCGTCGCAGATCCTCTGTCACCGCCGCCGCAGATCCTCCTCCTCCGCCGCCGCAGATCCTCTGTCGCGTGGGTCTCCGTTGCCGTCGCCGTCGTCGGTCTCTTCTGCCGTCGAACGTCTCGACGAGTTCGATCTCGATCTGTATCGAGCGTTTTGACTCGTTGTTGGCTTGGCTCGTCGTTTCTCGGCTCGGCTTGTCTCTAGGCTCGGCTCGGCTTGATATTTCGGCTCGGATTGTAAAAAAAAAAAAAAGAGTAATGTTCTGGTCTGGTGCTTTCTCGCAACTTGGTCCGTTGTTTGCCTGGACTTCTCATATCAGTAGGGTAGTCAGAGAAAAAAAACGTTGCTTCTTGCGCCGCTTTTCTTTTGCGCTCTCGCCGTCGACATGGCTCCTTGGACATCATCTGGAGGTGTTCCCGTTCTTCGCTGCCCGGTGCTTCAATGGCACCAACTATCGTGACTGGGTTCCTCGTCTTCAGATTCATATGCGCGGTCTGCGTCTTTAGGTTTTTCTTACGGGCAAGTTGCCTTGTCCGCCTTGTCCTATTGCTCCTTCACAGCCTGTTTTTCCAGTGCCACCTGTTCTTTCCGCTACAGCTACTGATGCAGAGAAGAAGACATATGACGATTTGCTTGCAGCTCATGATGCTACTGTTGTGCGGTTACATACCGATTATGATGACAACATGTCCTCCTATGAGTCACAGTATGCTGTATACATGGCGTGGATTGATGAGGATGCTCGGGCTGCTTCTATTCTTGTTGCTAGCTTGGAGGATCGTTTTTCCGCACAAGTGCTATTCATAACAGTAGCTTCTTGAATTCTCCTAGTTTTGAACATTACAGCAATCATAACATTAATACTTACGATATCAATCTTAACATTCGTTGTCTGTAATTTCTTGAAAAGTACGATTGCTTCATCGGAACAATTGTTTTTACAAAGTCCAGAAAGAACCGTTAAAAATCGAACAAGAACTTGATCTGATCACGATTGCATAGACAAATCCAAATCGCTACTGCATGATCGCTAAGGAATCCTAGGACCCAAGAATCGGTCACTAGAGGGGAACGAAGAGAGCAGCGTAATTACCGGAGAGAAGGCAGACAGAGGGTATGAATGCAAGATGGGGGGCCTCTGTGTCACCACCCTTTCTAATAAGAGCATGTATATAGCCTAACAGGTTCAAAAAAATATTCAGTGCGATTGATATCGAAAAGCATAAGTCTATACCGTCCCAGTCAGAACTCTTTATATCATTCTCAGTAAGGTGCAATGAGAGAGAAAATAACCCACATTTATATCATTCTTTGTGTCTGTAATTGTCTGTAAGCCTGCGGCCAATCTCACATGAAAATCAAGTCAAGAGAATTTATGAAAATCCAAGCTCGAATATGGTTATCAACACTCGCTGTATTTTGAAAGAAACTGATACTTTCTAGGGAGAAAGCTTATCTGTTCTCGGCATGTCCCTCTGCTTGATAAGAGATCAACCAACAACATTATGGTTGAATCTTCAAGTTTAAAATCCATCTCATCAATTTTGGACAGATAAGTTCCAGCCCTGACTACTTGCCTTTTGCCTAGTAAAGACCTAACCACATGATTCAGCAACCGAGAGTCAGGATGACAACAAGCATTCTCCATGGATGAAAACATACCATCTGCCTCTTCGAGCAACCCTTCTTTTAAAAGATTTGTCATCATTATATGGTAAGTCTCGATAGAAGGCACCGGCCCATTTGCTGCGATAGAAGCAAACAGATTCTTAGCTTCCTCAATTCTCCTAGTTTTGAACATTACAGCAATCATAACATTAATAGTTATGATATCAATCTTAACATTTGTTGTCTGTACTTTCTTGAAAAGTGCGATTGCTTCATCGGAACAATTGTTTTTACAAAGTCCAGAAAGAACCATGTTGTATGTACAAGTGTTCCAAGTGACGATATCTGGTAGAAAACCACGACGAGTCATATCTTTGAACACCCTGACGACGTCCTTCCACTTGCCCCTTGAGGAATATCCATGGATCAAGCTATTATATGTCCAACTATTTGGCCGAACCCCTTTATCAGCCATTTGTGAAAGGACTGCCTCTGCTTTGTCCATTGCTCTGGCCTTACACAGCGCATCAATAATGGAGTTATAGGTCGCTAGATCAGGTTGAATTCCCTGCTGTGTCATTTCATAGAATAGATCACATATTCACATGCTTTAGCAACTTCGCCCTCCTTAAAGAAGGCATGGATAATCGTGTTGTATGAGACCACATCGGGTGAGCATCCCGCTGCCTTCTCGATCATCCTTCTTAGCAATTCGCATGCCTGCCCACTGTTTCTGTTGTCACAGAATCTCTTCAGAAGTATGTTGTAGGAAATAACATTGGGCACGCAGCTCAACTCGGGCATCCGGTGGAGCACCACGTCCAAGGCCTCTTCTGTTCGCTTTGCTTTGCAGAGGCTCTTAAGGAGGTTGTTGAAGGTGATCTCATCGGCGCCCAGGCCTATCCTGAGGAGCTGCCCAAAGAAGGCCAGTGCTAGGTCCGGGAGCTGCGCACGAGTGCAGCAGTCCATGAGGATGCTGTAGGTGCAGACCGAGGGCGGCATCACCCTTTTACCAGCATCTCGTGACATGATGTTGAAGAAAGTGACGGCGAGGGCAGGGCCGTCGTTACAGGTGGCGGAGGGCGGCGCTCGCGCAAGCGCGGCTAGGAAATCGTTCAGCGCGCGCTCGTGGACGCGGGTGCCTCGCCGCCGCAATTCGTCGAGCAGCTGGCGTGCGTCCCCAGGGCCGAACGCCACGGCCCTCACGCGCTCCGTGGCGGCGGCCAGGGCGAGGTTGGAAGCGCGCGGTGACGGCGCTGAGGCGGCCGCCGCGGCGGTGAAGGCAGCGGGGAGGCGGGAAAGGGACGACATGGCCGCGTGAGGCTTGTGCCGCCTGGTTGCCCCCGTCTCTAGCGGAGCTCCGCATGGGCGGGGACCACCATGTTCGGTGATTGCGGCTCGCCGTCTCCGCCGGCTGCCACCACCGTGGGATGAGCCCCCACAGGTGTAGCGCAGGCAATGGCGCTGATGCGTGGGGGAAGCTGGCAAGCGACGGCGCGGGATGAGGATCGCCGAGCGAGCGAAGACGAAGAAAAAGTCTATATCCCTTGACCTAACCTATCATCCCCTCAACTTCTAAGAAACGATCAAATTACCCCTAAAACAGTTTTTAAAAATTATATAAATAAAGAAAATCATAAATGTAAATCAAATTATGTTGGACTCCAAATGAGTAGATATACATTAAACATGTAATATGGTTTTTATTATATTTTTTTCACTATAGCTTTAGATATATACTTTTCTCCGTAGTTGTAAAAAATGTATCAAATCATAACATATTATATGTTCATTGTGTATATCTACACAATTCGATTTTTCATTTTATGATTTTTTTTATTTTTTTATGATTTACTATGATTTTTTGAAAATTGGTTTATAGGGTAATTTGATCGGTTTTGAGAAGTTTAGGAGGTGATATAGACCGTTTTATAGGTTGAGGGGTTATGTAGTCCACCCTCGATTGGTGGGGGTGATATAGAATTTTTTTCCGAAGATGATCGGGTTCGCTGTCGACGAGAAGTAGTGGCACTGAGCAATGGGCCCCATGGCAGCTTGCGAAACAATGGGCCCCACGGCCATTTAAGGCGTTCTTTCGTAAAACATGGAATGGTGTGGGCCAAATCCTGATATTGGCGTTCTATCCCAACCGAGTCAGGGACTCAGCTATGTTTAGTTTTTAAGGGAAAAAAGAGTATTTTTTTAAAAAACATAAAAAAATATGCTCTATAAGGGATGAATAGAAAAAGGTAAAAAAGAAATTTTCTGAGAAACATATTACGTGAGAAGGATGAGAAAGTAAAAAGTAATTTTTGGACTAAACACAGCACGCATCGATGAAACACCCAATAAAAAAATGAAGCATCGATGAAACACGTTCGGCTGGCCAGGCTGAAGGAGCACCAGCAGATTGAAGCAGAGTTCTTCAGTTCAGCGCCCTCATTCAGCTGTACAGCTGCGGCTAGGCTCCGTGGTGTGGTGTCACCCAGAATCTGCAGAGGCAGTATGAATGCTATACGTTCACTTTCACACCATGAAGTTTGATTGTCAGCACTGCTTCCTGGAGCGGTTCCAGATTTGGTAATAGCAAGCTGGCATTGTACCACAACATATTCCAGCACATGGCATCTTTTAAAACTGCTGCTGATACAGAAAATAATCTGTCTGGCAGACCATGAGTAAGATTTTGGTGACAAACTCTTGATGGTGAATCAGGCTTTCTCAAGAAGGTAATGACATGAATATAGAATGTGAAGCAGTTACACAAACTGAGCTTAGGGTGCGAAATTTGATCATACTTTAGAATAAGTTGAAGTTGAAAAAACAAGCCCAAATGTTTCAGCATAAGTGCAGTAGAGCTTCTATAAATTTATCTAGTGTCTATCTGAAGGTATGAGCACTCTGGCTCACTTTGTTACAACAGCGCATGAGCTGAAACCAGCCATGTTATTGTACAACCATGACGACCTCTTCAATAGACCAAAAAAATAGATATGGACGTGAGCTAGATGAGTAGCCAGCTACTAAGATTATGCCATCAACTGAAATATCTCTGGACATCTACTAGACTACTCTGCTAATATAGCACTAACCCTTCAGACTTTATTTCCAGGGCGCTGCTGCCTCTTCACGGACCGGAGCTGCACTGAGTTCTCAAAGCAGTGGTAGAATCCGAAGTGAGGGAACCGTTCATACCACGTTTCCTGAGGGACATGTGTGTCCCAGTGCTCGCCGCTGCTGCTGCGCCCATACTTGTGCACCCACCCAGACCCATTGTGCTGCTCCCCCCAGGTACGGTTCCACCGGTCCCCATACTTGCCCGCCCACCATGTCTCCCCCTGCTTGATTCCATGGCCATTCGGGTCAAAGTGCTCATCCCACTTGTCGCCCCACTTGGACCAGCCATCGCCCTCTGACCTCTCAGCCCACTTGTCAGTGTATTTCGTGCTGCCACCGCTGCCATCATACGTCTCGCCCCACCTGTAGCACAGAGGATGTTTGGATGGATTTTAAGGGTATAAATAATGATAAGAGTGGAAGCTCTTTACCTTTCATGCCAAACATGAGCATGACCGACATCCAGCGGTGTATTTGGATCCAAGCTGCACCATTTATCAGCCCATTTTTCAGCTTTACCGGTTGAATCATAATGCTCAAACCATTGCTCTTGCCACTGCTCCCCTTTGCCATTCTGTCCCCACTTATCTGCAGTCTTCTCCATATGCATAACCCCACAGGTGTAGTCCTGCAATAAATCAAAATAAAGTACTCAATCACATTCAAGGGATGCGTGTACTTAGCACAGATTACTTATAGTTATCCTGGGACAGTTGCAGGGTCGCATATGTGGATATTGCAAGGCAGATAATACCAATAGACATAATTTCACATATTGCAAATACTTAACAAAATAAATTAAAGAGTTGCATAAAGTGAATGATAGTGCTGCCAAACACAACAGTTACCTGCCACATTGACTCCTTCCAGTATTCCCTCCAAACATTGCCTGCAGCATCACGCCCTGACTTCTCAGAACCTAATTCTTTGTGATCAAACCTGTCTGAAGCCTCCCAATACTTGTCTTCCCATTCAATAGCACCATCAGCACTGACTCCTCTAATTACAGTCCACTTGCAAACTACACCGTCAGGCCTTTGTTCTACACCTGTTTCCTTCCACCACATCGAACCATCTGGATGTATTCCATGGGTTGCTTTATCATAACTTTCACTAAGAGCTCTAGCTGCCTCAGCTGCATTTTTCGAGAACTGTTCTTCAAATGTCTCCTTTGTGTCAGCAGCCAGATCAGCCTTGGAATCCACATTCTCAGGCTCAGCAAATGACTGGAAAGGAGGAAGAGATCGATCTTCCTTCTTCTCAAAGAAAGTGGTTTCAAAAGGGAGTGATAAAGAGTCTGCAGAATGTTCCTTTTCTAACAGATCAGGCTGGCGGGAAAAAGAATCCAATTTCTTGGATGGTTTTAAACCAGTACCACTTTCGCTTGGTTTACTGCTTTCTTGCACTGGTGGTAGCCATGACCAGAAATCCGGACCTGGTGTACCAAGCTTGGAACTTGCTTGCTTGTAGGAAGATGAACCCCCAGAGTCTGGCACTGAATGAAAAACAGATTGCTGATTTCAGAATGGAAGCTTATGTTTAAGGGAGCTGGATGCCATTGTGGTAAGTAAAATGTTATGGCTGAACATACTGCATAAGACTAAAGACATAATTCATGTTCAACGACAGGACAATTTCATTGTGAATTGCAACTATAAATGCCTCGAAAATGCACAACACCTATAATCGGAATTCAGAAGTTTCAAAAAGCAGTATATGAGTAGTATAACTGTTTTTAAATCCAAACAATCATCTATCGGATCAAATTAATTAATTATGGGCAAATTTCTCATGCTGGATGTGGAAAATCCATATTTGATACAGCAGGGCACAGGCGACTTGAAAAAAAAAGAATCAAGAAAACCCATATTTGATACCAAAACTGTCAAAATGGTCTCAATTTTCTATATATACAGGAAAAATAAGCAGTATTTATAGACTATGTTTGCTTGCCAGTGGGCCAAAAAATAATTTGAGATAATCAAGAATTTAGTGTTGCACTGACATAGAATCATATTTGATACTAAAATTGTGTCAGTGAAAATAAAATAGAAAGGAGTATTCATGTTTCCTAAAAGTTGCTTCGCCTAGAGGTAACTGAAGTGTAGATGCGTTACTAAATTAGGCATGTATGGTATGGGCGTAAAATACAGATCCATGGCATCTGCATGCTATTGTAGCCCTACAATCGCTATTTCCAGAGAGCAAAATGACAAGACATTCAATCTGCAACTGATCAATATTGCAAGAATTTCCATTCATTTATATGCATAGAGACAATCGTCAAAATCCTCCAGTTTTGACTCATCCACCCATACACATACAACACTCAGAAAGATATTCGATTTCAAGATAGGTTTCATTCATATCGCTTACTAAAAGACAAGCCTTATTCATTTATATCCAGACCAACAATCATCCTATTGTCCTGTTTCAAGTTCAACTACAGCTACATTTACTTATACACACACCGACACTCAGCAAGATCATTCGATTTCAAATTGGACTTCATAACACTTCCAACAGACAAAAAGAAAACATTCTAGCAGACATCTCTCCAAAGTTCCACTCGCCGCTCGGCACTCAAAACCAATTAAGTCTGTCCTTTAAGGTCTAGAAGTAATAAGCATGTCAACAATCTACAAAAAAGATCCCTCAATTTCTCCTATTCCAGTTACCATTTTTCATTCAAAGGATTTTTCCAATATAATGCACTCTTGATCTACCCATTGTAATGCTTAACAGAGAACCCTTAATAGCAACTCATCATTTCTTTGCGCTCTATACCAAGTTGACATAAAAAGGAAGCTTCTTTTAGGCGTAATCAGCTAAAAAGGATCACGATTAATAAAAAGTATCACGATTCACGATTAATAAAAAGGAGTGATCTCTAAACAATCTCATGTGCACCCAGTGGACAAACCAGTACCTTCCGGTAACTGAGACACCGACGCTGACGCCGCCGTCCGGGAGCCCCGATCCGATTCCTTCGCAGCGCTACCCCCAGCCGATCCCACCTTGGCCGCCTCGGTCATCTGCGGCGGAGTCGAAGGTGGGGAAGGGGACGGCGATGGGGCCGGAGCCGGGGCGGGAGGAGGCTCCTTGAGCACTGCGCGCGCGGCGGCGAGGGCGGCCGCGGCGCGGTCGATGACCTGGTTGCGCTGCACGCGGTCGCGCTCCTCCCGCGGCACCCGCAGCAGGTCCTCGAACCGCGCGGTCCGCCGCTCCACGACGTCGGCCGGCGGGGGCGCGACCGCCTCCGCCCCGGCGGGGACGGGCGCCTGGAGCCTGCGCGCGAGCTCCGCCGACCGCCGCTCCCGCTCCACCGCCTTCCTCCACATGTCCAGGTACGAGCCCCCGCCGGCCCCGCCGCCGGCGGACGAGGAGGCGGCCGCCGCGCGGGCGCGGGCATTGCGGCGGCGGAGGAGAAGGGAGAGGCGCGGGGCGGTGGCTGGGGACACCGATGCGGCGTTGGATGCCGCCATTGCCTCGGGCTCCGCGGCTTCCGACTCGGCGAGTGTGCTGGAGGGTGAGGAGGCCGAGGAAGACGAAGAAGAGTGTGGAGGGGAAGTAAAAGGGAGCGGGGCGTGGGCCCAGTCGCTGCTGACGTGGAGCTGAGCAAGTGGAGGGAGGCTGTGGTGCGTGTCGCGGCGTCCCACGTGTCACCACATCCAGGTTGAAAGAGCTCTGGACCACTCGAGGAGCGCTCCACCGCTGGTTGCCAAGATGGCTTTGGTTACCTTCACACACATCCGGTTCTTCTGTGTACGACCGATCTGCATTGTCTTTTACCAATCCGGAGAAGAATTTGTAGAGAGCAGGCACATCAACGAAAAAAATAAAAGGGCATTTCTTAGATGGCAATGAGCCACAGAATTTACTTCTCATCAGCAACAATAAAGTTATGCTGAAAGTACAGACTATCTTGTCCGTAGAATGAATATTTTGAGAAAATTAAAGGTCGCCAGAGGGAGTTGAAGCCTCTCTTCATCATGTTGATTTGGAGCACTTTCACCGCCGGACCTTTATTTTTTTTTTTGGAAAAGTCTATTTTTCACCCTCCAACTATTACAAAAGTCTGATTTCAACCCACAACTACAAAATCAGACACTAAAGTCCCTCCAACTATCCAAACCGTGCAAAATTAGCCCTTTGGGTGGTTTTGAAGGTGGTTTTGTATTTTTCGAAAAAATAAAAAAAATAATTTTGTATTAAAAAATTCATAACTAATTTATTTTGAACTAGAAAAATTATAATCTGGTGCAAATGTTTTTCTAAAAATATGACCTACATGTTGGTGCACCATTAGAATTTATTTGCTTATTATTTCACCATTAGAAGTTATTTCCTTATTATTTATTTTTATTTTAATTATTTTTAGAAAAACAATAAGACACTAGTAATATCAATATATAATACCCAAATAACATTAAATGGTGTGCCAATAGGTTGGTTTCATTTTAAAAGAACTTTTAGTACTGATTTCATATTTTTTTGGGTCCAAAATGAATTAGTTATGATTTTTAAAATTTTAAATAATAATTCTGTTATTTCTAAAAAAATCCAAAACCACCCAAAGGGCCAATTTTGTATGGTTTGGATAGTTGGAGAGCCATTAGTATGCGATTTCATAGTTTGAGGATGAAAATCAGACTTTTGTAACAATTAAAGGGTGAAAAATAGACTTTTTCCCTTTTTTTCTTCAAACCAAGTGATTTCGAGGCCCTCCTTACCCAAATCCTCCCTTCTCGTTCAATTCCGACAACAAAACAATGAGTTGTTCAAGCATTGAGCCCAAAACAAAGATTAGCATGTACCACCTCTCAGTCCCACCCCGCTTGAAATTGTAAGTCATTTTAATTTTTTAAGTCAAACTATTCTATATTTGACTAAAATTATAGATAGCATCATAAAGATTTATAGAACCAAATATATATATTTAAAAATATATCCAATGGAGAAACTAATGGAACTTAGTAAGTATTAGTAGTTGTATAAATTTGATCAAATTTAAGATGAATCGACTCTCAAAAAAATTTAAAATAACCTACAATTTAAAACGAAGCAAATTACTTCCAACCGTCACCTCAATCCCCTTCTCCCAAAACTTGATCGGTAGATAGGGAACAGCCTATACAGAGATAAAAAAGATATTGGCTTGTACGTGGATAGAAGCTCAGAATTCGGTACAGAAAGATTGTGGCAGAAAAAATATATATTTGTACACATATTTCTAGTTCATAACTAGTACGGAGTAGCTCAATGTCAGTACATACATATAAGCTCATCATAGGCTTGACAAGAATCGTGTGCTACTGATCAGCCTCAGTAGCCCTGAGGGACGATGCTCTCCAGTCTTTCTGCACCGACCTCCAGTAGCTCTGGAAAAAAAAAAAAAGGTATGCTCCAACTAGTAGAAGTAATACAAATATATTTTCTCAAAGAACACCCAATTCAGACCCAATGACAAATTAAATTATCAGAAATAGAGCTGGTCGAAACCAACTATGAGTCTCCGGTCAATGGCCCTTGATAGGACTACCAAAGTGAGACCCCAATCAACCTAATTGATGACTCTGATCTGCCATGACCTAATCAGAGCGACACCATCTAAGGGTGAGTTTAGATTCAAACTATTTTCCCCAAAAATACACTATTCATCCAACTTTTTATTATTCCTCCTATCCCTTTCACTCACAGAACACTATTCATCTACAGTGTTTTTTTTATGTCTACAGTGTTTTTCCGGAGAATTTTTCCCAATCTGAACACCCCCTAAGACTTAAACAAGTGAACAAACAGCCACTCCGACATCATGTATGAACGTGAATAAGGTGCTGAGACATCATGTATCTTGCGCAAGTACTAATTAAAGCAATCTGTTGCACAAATAATTTTGAGTACATTATATCAAAAAGAAAATTCAGCATCTACGGCTCATAATGCTTGTAATCCTGTGAGCAAGAAACAACACATATAAATGTTTAGACAATTTTTTGCTAAATCTGAATGCAATTCTTGAAATAATTTCTACAGAGATATAGAATAAGCAGCACAGGAGATACAATAAATGAGAAAACCGGAGAGAAACATAGAATAAGCTGAGAATTATGGTTTCTCGAAATAAAAGTGATTGCTCGAAATAAAAATGAGCCTCAGTTTGTTGGACCAGCAACCACAGTTCCACATCTCGTCAGGTTAATTTTAGGGTGTACAAAAGATAGCTGAAATACTAAACTGAAATAATCCAAAGAGGCACACATGCACATATTTTTCAGAAGTGGCTGTTAAAAGATCAGAACATGTATATGAATCATATTTGGTCTGCTGGAAAAGGCCATTTACACCTAGCAGTAGCAATAAATAATCACAAGATATGCATAATGTGGGGAACTGGGGATGGCAGATTCAGCATGACATGACACCGACTTTAAAGAAACATCATATCATCATACTCTTCCTCCCTCCTCTTTTTAATGTAATCCCTTAATCTGACATCCAAAACTAAAAAGCAAAGCAAAATAACAAAAGTGAACACCCGAGTAATAGTGAAACTCAAATGGACCCCTGAAATTATTGCTAATGAGTAATGAGCGATAACGAATTGCAAGACTGTTGTCACGCTACTGCATTTAAGGTCCAATGCATTTTCTCTGACAGCAATACATGACATTAATGCCACCCTAAAACAAGCAATTTATCAATGATTTCTGGTAGGAGAATAAATAAATAATGATTGATATTTTGCAAAGCAAAAACAAACATCTTGCAAAGCAGATTAGAGAGTATTTTGTAACCAAAAAAAAAATCTTCTGAACAATAATACATGGACAAATGATTGGGTCCTTCCTGGTAGAAAAAAAAAAGCAGAAATTAACCCAAGACCACAAAACATGGGTGTAACAAAACTGCCGTATAAAAAATATCTTAGTTTCCAGACAGGACATTGAACAGCCCAGATTTTTTAAAAGAAAAGAGACTTGCATAAACAAGTTTCCTTGTTCAGATATCTTTGGTTTGAAACACAAGGTACATACTATGAATTATGCTAACGACAACCACCTAAAATAGCTTTGCAGCAGTGTAAATTGAGCAAAACTCCTGCAAAGCTGCGAACTTTGCTTATCAATGAAAGAACTTGGTTATGATTGCCAAATACAAGAAAACTAAAAAAAGTCGATTAAATAAGTAACTGAATGATCAGTTAACCAATCTAGAATATGTAAGTGGAAGAGCAGCATCGAAAAACACTTATCACACAAATGAGAAACTTTAAAGCTCCCAAAATACAAAGCACATCTAAAAAATGGAGAGACAACGCTAACTCTACGGAACCTTTATCACTAAGAAAAGTCTGATTCTGGAATAGGCAGTTTAAAACATGAAAAAGGCAGACTCGGTCTATCTAGCACATAATGATTCACCAATAAAAATCAAACAGGAACTTGATCTGATCATGATTGCATAGACAAATCTAAATCACTACTTTTAAGTAATCCTAGGACCCAAGAATCAAGAACCCTAGTTCATGGTCAGTAGAGAGGAACAAAGAGAGCAGCGTAATTACCGGAGAGAAGGCGGACAGAGGGTATGGATGCAAGATGGGGACCTCTGTGTCAGCACCCTTTCTAATAAGAGCATTATATAACCTAAAAGGTTCAAACAAATATTCAATGCGATTGATATCGAAAAGCATAGGTCTATACCATCCCAGTCAGAACTCTTTATATCATTCTCAGTAAGGTGCAATGAGAGAGAAAATAGCCCACATTTATATCATTCTTTGTGTCTCTAATTGTCTGTAAGCCTCCGGCCAATCTCACATGAAAATCAAGTCAAGAGAATTTATGTATAAGCTCGAATATTGTTATCAACACTCGCTGTATTTTGAAAGAAACTGATACTTTCTAGGGAGAAAGCTTATCTGTTCTCGGCATGTCCCTCTGCTTGATAAGAGATCAACCAACGACATTATTGTTGAATCTTCAAGTTTAAAATCCATCTCATCAATTTTGGACAGATAAGTTCCAGCCCTGACTACTTGGCTTTTGTCTAGTAAAGACCTGACCACATGATTCAGCAACCGAGAGTCACGATGACAACCAGCATTCTCCATGGATGAAAACATACCATCTGCCTCTTCGAGCAACCCTTCTTTTATAAGATTTGTCATCATTATATGGTAAGTCTCGATAGAAGGCACCAGCCCATTTGCTGCGATAGAAGCAAACAGATTCTTAGCTTCCTCAATTCTCCTAGTTTTGAACATTACAGCAATCATAACATTAATAGTTATGATATCAATCTTAACATTCGTTGTCTGTACTTTCTTGAAAAGTACGATTGCTTCATCGGAACAATTGTTTTTATAAAGCCCACAAAGAACTGTGTTGTATGTACAAATGTTAACTGGGATTCCACTCTCGATCATTTCATGGAACCTTTCCATTGCAGAAACTATTCTCCCGGCCTGAAATAACCCACCTAGTATGATCGTGTATGCAATTGTTGGCCTCTTGATTCCCTTATGCAACATTTCTTTGAAAATACACAACGCATCATCAATCCTTCCACTTTTACAATAGCCATTAATAAGTGTGCCATACACTACAGCGTTAGGTTCAAGGCCAGCTGACACCATAGCATAAAATACTCTTGATGCTTTTTCCATGTCGCCAACTAGGCAGTATCCATCCATCAGCTTCAGATATATAATAACATCCGGATGCAGACCAATACTTACAATTAAGTCAAATACATCCTGCGCATCCACTACCCTTCTCTCCTTGCAAAGGTTGTTTATCATTGAACAGAAGAACACAATGTCAGGACGGATACCATTCCTCATCATTTCAAAGGCCAATTCCTTAGCTTTCAGAAAACCACCATGAGTACAAAAACCCCGAATCAGGCAGTAGTAAGTAGCAATATTGGGCACTACTCCATGATGAATCATCTCATTAAATTTGTCCAAAGCATCATCCATTTTACCCATCCTGCAATGTGCATCTATTAGTGTCGAGTAGGTTACCACATTAGGCATCACTCCGTGCTGCCGCATTTCATCAACGATAATCATAGCCAAGTTGACCATTCCACATTTTGCATATCCCTTGATCAGTATATTGAAAATTTGGTGGTCAGGTGCAACACCGTCTCCTAGCATCAAATGGAAGAGGTCTGTCATAGCAACATCACATCCTTCAGTAGCATACCCATCAAGCATTATTTTGTAAGAGACGATATCTGGTTTTTGGCCCTTCACTACCATCGTGTCAAACATGTCTTTAGCATTCTTGTATTCACCATGCTTGCAAAGAGAAGCCATTAGCGAGTTGCAAGTGACAGTATTAGGTAGAAAACCACGACAAGTCATATCTTTGAACACCCTAACCGCATCCTTAAACTGGCCTCTTGAGGAATATCCATAGATCAAGCTATTATATGTCCAGATATCCGGCTGAACCCCTTTATCATCCATTTGTGAAAGGATTGTTTCTGCCTTGTCCATTGCTCTGGCCTTACACAGTATCAATAATGGAGTTATAGGTCACTACATCAGGTGGGATTCCCTGCTGTGTCATTTCGTAGAATAGATCACATGCTTTAGTAACCTCACCCTCCTTAAAGAAGGCATGGATAAGCGTGTTGTAGGAGACCACGTCAGGTGAGCAGCCAGCTCCCTTCTCCATCATCGTCCTTAGCAATTCACATGCCCGCCCAGTGTTTCCAATGTCGCAGAAGCTCTTCAAAATTATGTTGTAGGAGAAAACATTAGGCTCACAGCCCAACTCGTGCATCCTGTGGAGCACCACATCCAAGGCCTCCTCTGTGCGCTTTGCTTTGCAGAGGCTCCTGAGGAGCTTGCTTAAGGTGATCTCATCGGCGCCCAGGCCTGTCCTGAGGAGCCGGCCGAAGAAGGCCAGCGCTAGGTCCGGGCGCTGCGCACGAATGCAGCAGTCCATGAGGATGTCGTAGGTATGGAATGAGAGCGACATCATCCTTGAGCCGGCAGCCCTTGACATGCGGCTGAAGAAAGAGACCGCGAGGGCAGGGCTGTCGCTGCAGGCGGCGGAGGGCGCTGCTTGCACGAGCGCGGCCAGGAATCCATTCAGCGCGCGCGCGTGGACGCGGGTGCCTTGCCGCCGCAATTCGTCGAGCAGCTGGCGTGCGTCCCCAGGGCCGAACGCCCCGGCCCTTGCGCGCTCCGTGGCGGAGGCCAGGGCGAGGTCGGGAGCGCTCGGTGACCGCGCCATGGCGACTGAGGAGGCAGCGGCCGTCGCAGTCTTGACGGCGGAGGTGCACGCACGGGACGACATGGCCGCCGTCTCTCTCGCTCTCCAACTCTCCGGCGAGAGGCAGGCCTCGGCCCTGTTCCGTCTCTAGTGGATCTCAGAGCACGCGCGCGCCACCATGTCCGGTAATGGCGGCTCGCTGCCTCCGCCGGCTGCCGTCACCGTGGGATGCCCCGCACAGGTGCAGTGCAGGCCATGGCACTGGCGCGTCGGGGATGGCGTGGGACTAGGATCCTTCGAGCCGGGGCAGAGGACGGGGGCCGCCGTAGCTCGGGTGGCGCGTCGTGCCGTCGCCGTCGCCGGTGAGGGAAGGACGAGGTGGGGTGCCTACGGGGAGCCTGTTGGACTCTGTTTCGATTCGAGATTCGAGAGCTCTCCTCAACTACAGTCTACAGACATGTTTGGTTACCACCACGGCATTTGCTGCTGTTGTCTATGACAGGTGGGCCACATTACATTATGAGTGTATTAAATTTGTCAAATCAGCTTTGTGACATTGACAGTATACTGTAATTTTGCTAAATCTATATAAAAGCCTTACAAATGGAAAAAAAAAATAATATGCCCCGAACATTGAATGAAAGATCATATGACACGCTGGAACATCACAACGATTGTGTAATATGTGACCTCTGTCTTGCATTCTAATCCGGAGTACGATAAGATTTTTGTTCTCATTTATTTCCCCAAATATGATACTACAAAAATAATAATTCCCCTATATACCTCCTAGTACATAGCAATGACATGAACACGCCAAATGAACAATCTGGTTGAAACTAAACCTCCCTCATTTACATTTCTGAGATGAAAATGCCATGAGAATTAGTATAGATTGACTAGAAAAGCCTGGCAAGTGGCCGTGACATGGTCGTATAAATATTTTTCTTAAATTAATTGCCAAAATATGTAGAATTTGAAATTTTGCTATGTGTGAATAGTTTAGATTTTGGAATGTGTACTACTTTTTATTTTGAAGTATACCTTGTGTTGAAATGTGAAAATTTGGCCAAAAGAAATAGAAAGGAGCATTGGATTTTCAAATTTGCTATGCATATTGCATTGAAAGTTGGAGCCATGTTTATGTTGAAAATTGTTTACCGGTGTTCGGATGATAGGTTTAACAGACGAATTGGAAAAGTGCATTGGATTTTAAAGTCTCTTCTGTAGCAATTTTATTGATTTTGGAATTTCAAGCTACTTTATATATTTAGTATTTTTAATTTAAAGATGTTTCGGTGCCGAAATTGTAGAAGCAATGGATCACAGATAAACATTATGTTAAAAATTATAAAAAAAATGCTTTAAAGTTGAAATTTCAAAAAAACTTTAGGTTTTCAAATTTTGATAATTTTTGTGTTGAACAGTTTATTATTTGAAGATGTTTGGTGTTTGATATTCAATATTTTTAATCTGAAGATGTTTCTGTATCCAAACCATAGGGGCAACGGGTATCATATCAATATTATGCGAATGAATTATGAAAATATTTTGAATTTGAAATTTTGTTTTGTAGAAAAATTTGAAGTTTTTAGATTTTGAGCATCTTTGTATTGAAAACTTTTTATTTGAAGACATTATGTAAGCATTTATGCGAATGAATCGTGGAAACATTTTGAAAAATATGCTCGACAATAAAGTTGTATATTTTAAAATTTTGAGCAAATTTGATGTTGGACACCTTTTAATTTGAACACATTTTGGTTCTCTAAGCACCCCTAGAATGATTTTCTTACACGAGGATTTGTGTGTCCTTAGAGGTTTTGTATATGTAAAATAAAAGATAAAATTAATTATAAACAATTGTATTGGGTCATTCAAAATTATGTTCATTTAAATAAATAAATTCAAAAATAGTTCAAATAAAACAGTATGATGTTGATAAAAGAACTATTGTAATGTAATATCTTGGAAAATCTTTAAATAACTTTTCTAGATTTTTTTAGAAGATATAATGGTCCCAAATATAATGGGTACAATAGGGCTCATAGACGATGGGACCTATTTCACGGGTCCCATGGGTTCCATGTGGGGCCTAGTTCTGGGACATACGGGCTATGGCAATGGGTCCCACATGTGTGACACCCGATCCATTTTGATATGGTCCAGTAATGGCCTATGAGCGTGGTGTGAGCACGTTTAGTACCACCTTTCTAGTTTTAGCAAAGGTGGAGCCAACTTATAAGCCTTTATCTCCCAGACATAGCCCTTCGGGTTGACTCATTTACACAAAGCAAGGACGAAAGTGTAAGCAGGGTGCTATGTGTACGCGTGCCCGTCCCCACAGAAGGGCTGGGCGGTGCGGCCTTGGGAGACGGGGTACAGATGGTATCAGATCCGACCCTCGCGGTCGCGCGTACGGGTCAGTGTGCGGACATAGGGCGCATGACGCGTGTGTGCTGGTTAGGACACACGACATGGCATGTGTACGCGTGCCCGCCCCACGGAAGGGCTGAGCGGTGAGGCCTTGGGAGACGGGGTGTTACAGATGGTATCAGAGCCGACCCTCGCAGTTGCGCGTATGGGTTAGTGTGCGGACATAGGGCGTATGACGCATGTGTGCCGGTTAGGACACATGGCATGGCATATGGGTCGGCACTGGACGTGCGGTCATGCGCTAAGAGGGAACGTTCCTGGACATTTGCTCGGGTCAGTGTGCGGACATATGGCGCGTGTGGGCCGGATAGGACACACGACATATGGGTCGGCACTGGACGATTGAGTTAGACCGACGAGGACGTCGGGTTGTTTGAGGGGGTTGTGTATTGTGACACCCGGCCTATGTTGATATGGCCCAGTAGTGGCCCATGAGCGTGGTGTGCACATGTTTAGTACCACATTGCTAGTTTAGCAAAGGTGAAACCAACTTATAAGCCTTTGTCCCCCAGCCATAGCACCTTCGGGTTGACCCTTTTACACGAAGCGAGAACGAAAGTGTAAGCAGGGTGCTATGTGTACGCGTGCCCGCCCCACAGAAGAGCTGGGCGGTGTGGCCTTATGAGACGGGGTGTTACAACATGTGCGGTTACATGCCCTAGAATTGCTCCAAACCAGTAAAATGTCTAACCATAGACACGGCTTTAGGTCCCACATGTGGAGTTACATGCCCTAGAATTGCTCCTAACTAGTAAAACACCAAACCATCGACACGGCTGTGATCCGACATGTAAGCGATTGCGGGTGATATGGCTCAAAGGGTTGCCCAATTTAGGACCGGATTCCATATGAGAAGATTATAGGGTAGAAGACGCGCGCACACACACGTATAGGCAAGAAACATAACCAAACTCAATATGCTTTGTACATTAAAACTAAATTGGAGGACATCTGGACCACACTTATGTTGTCTGTAATACCCTAATTTTATCATCACACTAAAATCAATATAGGTAACCAATTTTCTTAGCTTTTATTGTTTTAGGAAATATTAAATTATAAATTTAAATCTTGGCCTATAAATATTTAAATAATATTTAAATTAGAGTCAATAAAGTTTTTATTGCATTCATGCTGATTGCATATATTTCGAATGATGTTTTGAATTTGAAAAGGTTTGCAAAAGTTTAAACTTAAATTCTAAACCTTCTCTCTTCTCTCCCTCTCTCTTCTAGCCCACCTCAGTTTTCTTTTCTCAGCCCTTTCCGCAACAGCAGCCGGCCCAGTCTCTTTCCCGGCCCAATCCGCCAAGCGCAGCAGCCGGCCCAGCTCTCTTTTCCCTTTCCTTTTCTTTGTCTCGCTGACGTGTGGGCCTAGGCTGTCAGCGTCGTCTTCAAGCTCGTGCTCGAGCAGGACTCCTTCGCCGAGTCCAGACGCCGCCCGTTTCCGCGTCGTTTTCCCCTTGCGCAAGCCTTGTTTCCGGCCTTTATAAGCGCCGCCCGAGCCCCCTTGATCCTCAACCCAAAGCCGCATTTTCCGTCGCCTTCTAGCTTGCGGCGCCGCCGCAATCCGAGCTCTCGAGGCCGCTTTCGTCGCTTCGAGTTCGTCTTCGAGGTTCGCGTGAAGGTGAGAAACTCGCCGAGCCTCTAATCTTTATCTCCCTCGTCCTTTCGAGGCCGTGTCGCGTCGCCGTCATAGCCGAGCCGCCATAGCTCGTCGCGAGCTTCCTCGGTTGCGCAACTCTCGTCGAGAACCCCCAAAACCGACTCCCCACATCCCCATCTAGCTCCCAAGCCTCGAATCGTAGAAAACCGAGATCTCTAGCCCTAGTTTCGCCCAACTCCGGCGAGCTCCCGGTGAAGCGCCGCCGCGCGCTGTTGTCCCAGGTTGCCGGAGTCGCCCCTTTCAATTCCAGCCGCCAGATCAGAATCCGACGGTTGAGATTAGATCTAATCTAACCTCATACCGGTCAGCAGAGTCAGCCGTGGAACTTTTGCAAAAGAGCCCTTTCCCTTTCTGGAAATCAACCCGCAGTTCAAAAATAATTCGTTTTAGGTCCCTGGTTTCTTTTGTTTAAGCCCTTGGAAAGTTAGATTTAGTTCAAAGAAACCCCTAAACCTTGTTTTAGCCATAATTTGACCGTTTTAAATCCGTTTTGAGTGATCTTTGCGCTTAGACGATCGTCTCTGCATCAGGAATAGTTCTAGACACGTCTTTACGTCTTTAAAAGTTGTATGGTGTATTGTTTTGCTTTTATTGATTGAATGCTTGTGCGAATCGTGTAGAGAACGGTCCGTTCGAGGGAGATCAAGATCAAGTCTATAAGGAGGAGCCATCGCAGTACTTTGAGGAAGGCAAGTGGATTTCCCCCTCAGCATACTCTTTTGAACCCATACACATTGCGTGACAATAAAGTTTGTTTTCGTATTCGCGTTGCATTAATTTGATGGGTCCTATGTAAGGATGACTAGTCTTTTACACCTAAGCCTTGATACACCGGGTTTACTTATATGTTGGGTAGCTATGCTAGATGCTTAACCTTGGTTCATGATGGGTTCTATCCAACATTGATGAATATCCTTATTGTTATATCTTGTTATGTTAATACAAGATCACCATGCTAATCGGAATATGGAGAACCACCTAGGATTAACCGTACACCACAATACTATATGGCTCTGGTCTTGGCTAATTAATTAGAAACCTTGGTTAGGAATGATCTTATCGAAAGGGCATGGGGTGGCGGTTGACGGTGTATAGCCCGGTTCTCTCGGGAAGTGGGCTTAGCTAAGACACTATACCCGTTAGGGAGGGTTATGCCTGCTTCTGATCCGAAAACATTAGCGGATTGTTTCTAACTAGGGAATCTTTGTAAAGGCCTCGTAGCGTCCCTATGCAGTCACACCTTCGTAATGTGGTACGTGCCTGATCAACACAGCGTGGTTGGGTCTAAAGTTCTTCGGAGCTTTTACGCGAATTGTGGTGAAAGTGTACAACCTCTGCAGAGTGTAAAACTGTTATAACAGCCGTGTTCGCGGTCATGAACGGCCTGGACCCTCACGTGATTAATCTATCGGAATATGAAATCAAATTGTTGCATGCATATGTTATTGGTTATGTTCATGGTTTACTTTATGCTAATATATGGGTTGGTATATACTTATATCTTAGTAAATAGTTGCTTGTTAATAAAACTTGACCAACTAAAATGCTGACCGCTATAAACCAAGCCTCCCCTTGATGGCTTGCATTTTTCCCCCACTTGCTGAGTACCAACCATAAGTATACTCATCCTTACTTATATTGGATCAGAAGGTAGTAATGGAGCGGAGTACCTCAGCGATCTTGATGAGTTCTAGGCGTGTGTTCCACCAGCCAGATGCCTGTGGAGTGCTTTTGGAGTTATCGTCTTTAGTTATCGTGTGAACCAGTTTAATTTGGCCTTCGTGACTTAGTCGTGAGTGTAATAAATACTTTACTTATCAAGTATTCGTTTGAGTACTGTTTCTGTTATTCACTCACTGTCTATCATATGTGTGTAATTTGATCCTGGCGCACATATGAGATGTACTCGGTTTTCTTTCTAAAACCGGGTATGACATTGTCACACTAGACCAACGTGGAGAGACGTAAGGGGGCATAGATGGAAGGTCCAGGGGTGCAACCTTGATGTAAAAAGTGTCAAATGATCAAAGTTCGTTTGACCCCAAGATCGGTTGATTTGGAAATATGATGGTGCAAAGACGTAGATGAATCTCCATAACGCACAGATTTTTTGTGTAAATATGTGTCGATGTGGCATCACTAAATATTGTGCATATGCATCAATGTTCAACAGCCTGTTCGCTGGGCTAGGAAACAGTCCAACGCTAGCTGGTCTGGCGTGGGATGGAGGGCTGGCTGGTGGGCCCAGCAGCCCAGCCTAGCTGCACCAGCTAGCCAGCCCAGCCAGACGAACATCCTGCAAATTGAAACATTTGTCATCGGTTCAGCCTGAATGTCTGATATCCCCTTGTAGAGAATGGTTTATAAAACTGGTGCATTCTCATTATGCATTTTTTCCCAAAGCCGAGGAGTTTGTAAAAGTTCATAGCATGTGTAGGATTTGTTGGCAGGAGGATGCTCGTAACAAAAATGAAAAAATTGGAATTCCACTCTTTTTTTCTTACAAAGGTGATGGACTGCCAGGTAGTTTTGGGGAGGTGAAAGTCAAACAGAATCGACGTCTCGACAACGCCGGCACTCGCCTCAATGGATTCTTCTATGTTCCACTGCCGCCTCTTTTGGCACCGCGCACGCCAACCTCTTCTACCGCGGCCCGTCCCTAGGGGTGTGTGACCTGTGTAGGGTCGCCAAAACTAGTGTACTAATCCCTCCGTCCCAGAAAGAATATAATTATAGAAATAGACTGAGTCAAACGTTGCTAAATTTGACCATGCCCTTTTTTTTCGTCTGTTCTCCCGATGCAATGCGTTTTGGCTGTCAAACCCGTGTTTCCAACCCAAAACCGTGAAGAACCGGGTCAACCGACGTTTCTGGGTGTAAAACCAGGCTGAACCGGACTCTGGCCGCGAAAACCGGCATGCGTCACGTGAGAGCGGTGCGAGCGCGCGCTCCGCTCATGGTGGTGCATGAGCTGATATGTGAGGGGCACAAGACCCCAGTACGGCAGTACCTAATTGGTCCAAAGCAGCCCACGAACGATATTCAGCCCGGTATCCACATCTACTAACACATGTTTTGCTCAAAAAGAACAATCTACTAACACATGGCATTGTGCGCTTTTCATTGTACGGTCTAATATGGTTATGTGTAGTTTCGTTTCTAGCAACTCTCTTGCTTTAATGAAACAGATATAAATGTAATTATCATAGGAAATATGTTGAGCTAAAATTATATGGGTTTCCGTTCAAAAACTTTTTCATTGTTTTCTATAAACCTTAAATAGATCAATTAACTAAAATAAAATATATAACAATGAAAATTTAAAATTTACAAGTGTTAGAAGTATAATTAGTATTTAACATAAATCCGTGCCCTTGCAAAGTGTTTACAAGTGCTTATATGTAGTATTTACAAGTGTTTATATGTAACAATAAAAAAATAAACTTTTTATTGTAGTATTTACAAGCGTTTATATGTACTACCGGGCTAAAGATGTGCCCTTGCAAAGCATGAGTCTTTTGAAAAAAATCAATTCAAATTAATATAATTATATTTTAAATGTCCAAGTAACATAATAAAAGATAAAAATAAACAATGAACTAATCATAGATTAGTTGGTTGGGCTCTTGTGGTGGAACCTACTCATTAGAGTCCATGTCCTCCACTTGGCATTATGCTCGTATTTTCCTAGATTGATTTCATGATTTTTCTAGCGCTATGCATTCAGTGATAGGTGACGTCATCCTTTGACAACGAGACGCCTGTGGTGACTTCACAAATATTAAGATCTGTTGACTCAGTCATTCGGAGGTGCTTATAGGGGTAGGGATTCCGTACGTGTGTTCAACGTGTGAGTGTGCAAGGTGGACCTAGGACAAAAACTTATAGGGCACACATCAAAATAATATATAAATCTCGTCATGTATTTATGGATTAGGAGAGGCAGAAAAATCATTTGAGGAGGGCACATATGGTGAAAAAAAATTGTAAAACATCCTTGGTTTTGAAATTTGAGTGGTGGCCTGTGCCCTAGTCACCATAATCATTTGTGTAATTCTAAAAAAATAAAAATAAACATGTACATTTGCCAATGCTCGTAGCAACGCACGGGCATATGTCCTAGTTATAGAAAATATTATTAACTTTTACAATATTATATATATATATGATATGATATGAACATATATGTTATGATAAACTTAGTTAAGATTATTTTGTATCATAAACATTATTAATTTGTTGTACATATTTGGTCAAAGTTGAGATGGATTGACTCCTTGGGATGTGAGAATTGCATTCTTTTTGGGACGGAGTGAGTATGTGCTAATTAGTACTGCTAGCAAACTGATGGTTCACTCAAAAGTTTGCCATGCAAGGGTAAGTTCCTAGAAACATTTCATGGGAGAAATGTCCTTCCTATTCCTCAATTTCTTCCATTTTTTTTCCCAAAAGCATGCAGATCATCTCCTTCCTTGACTAATCTACAATTCACGGTAAAAAAAAAATCCCTCTGGGCTGTGAATTGCAGAGTCCAATATATATTGTTCTCCGGGCACTCAAGGGAATGTTTTTATCCTCTATCTTGCTTTCATTCCTTGCTCTAGGCCCATGATCAGTTGATCGATTTGGGATCAGTTTGCAATGCTAGACCATTGAAGCTGCTTCTTATTGGATCGGGGCCATCAGATCAGTACTAGACCCTGTTAATTCTGCCTTTCTATGTTTGTGCACTTGCTTTTTTAAGTTATGTCTTTTGGAAGTCAGATTAGAAATCATGTGGTTATAAAAAAAACACAAAAATAAATAAAAAGAGGATATATGACCTAACTCGATCTTACAAAAGAGATATGGATATGTTTATCCTTATTAAATAAAAACCGTTAGTTCCTTCAAAACGAGATTATTGGTGCCATTTTCATGATGCTGAGTTTCTGACATAAGGGTTTCAAGAAATGCGTTCGAGCAACATACCCAGTCATCAAACAATCCATTTGAAGTGGTTACGGAGTGAATGTTACTACTGCTGCTGCTGCCACTACTATGTACTCCCTCCGTTCTTAAATATATGACACCATTGACTTTTTTCTTCAACTTTGACCAATGATATTTTATTAGTTACTTTGTTAAATAGCATAAAATGGGTACCACTACATCTATTATTAATAATACTTTGGATTTAACTAGTAGACTTATCTAATTGCATAAATATTTGTAGAAAAGACGAATAGTCAAACGAAGAAAAAAAGTCAATGGTGTCATATATTCAAGAACAGAGGTAGTACTTTTTTAGATAACACCGCTAAAATGTACTTGGTTGAGGGTCTGAATTACAATCCGAATTACAATTGGGCACAGGGTCCCATTATTTTGTGGGACGGCCCTGCCCATCATCAGGACTGTGGCTTGCGGGTTTGTTCCTGGTGATCTAAAAAATGTTGATCCATCAACCACACGAAGGCCTGCGATGCCAATCACCAGGTACTGTTGATCAACCACGTTGGGCACATGGCATCCACCATGGTAATGCCAGATGGTTGTTACTGTGTCCCTGCAAAACTGCTCCAAGGATGTGTCATTCGTGTGCCTCGGAGTCAAGTTTATGTCAACTGATACGCTCATATTGAGTAGTGTTTCCATTGGATATCCAGCGCCATTGGCAGTAAGGTTAGTGAAATGGTCTGTCTAAAGTATTTTCTCAATGGTTTTCATCCCGTAGACACATCGGCTGAGATCCTTTGGATGCTGAAAATAGTTAAAGATGACGCTGGGATTGCTATCAACATCAGTGTCCAGGAGTACTAAATTGCCAGTAGACAGTGGGCCAACAATCTTCTCAAGAATGAAACCTCCATCAAATACTTCTTTGGGTAGTCTATATTTGTTATCCACATATTTTTGGATTGCATTGAAACTTCTTTGCTTTGGTGGAATTGTTGGTCGCTGCCCAATCTGCAATGAAGTTACAAAAATCATTAGAGGCAAGCTTGAAAGTTATCATGCTTCTCAAAATGGAGAAGGAGCACATGCTAAAGCTTTTACTTTGTTTATATTAGGTCAAAAAAGTTTCGTTCTGTTCCTTGCATCTTATTTCCTACACGTAATCTCTGAAGCAATCTGGTTGCAGAGTAAGATTTCGATCTCTGTATTCTCTGAACTGTTACAAGATACCTCAATTTGATGATAAACATTCATCAGGTTCCTCTGGATCTTATACATTGAAAAGGTTAAAAAAAAAAAAGGTGCACCTTTTCCTCCCCTTCCCTTCCCATTTCCAACTTTCTCTCATTTTTTCTTTTTTCTGAGAGAATTATCGGACTGTTACTCAACACTTATTGTACGGTGCATTTATTTTAATTAAGATGTTGTAAACAGGTCTGCTTAAGGATAGGAAGCGACAGCGAAACAACTGATGGGAAAACCATAATTAAGATGGACACGACACTAGACAGTGCTGATGTCAGGCTGCATGGTTGAAACTTTACCAACCTGACAGATCTTTATCCCAAACATCTGACTCTTGAGTGAAGCCGAAATTCAAAGTTGAAACTTCGGAAACTGAAAAAGTTGACAGGCATAAAGACAGAAAGAATGAAAGAGCTGTGAATTATCAAACTCCAACATTGCTGAGGGGGACTCTTTGATCACTAAAGATCCATTTGGAAAGCAGAGCTGAGCAAAGTAATTCGAACTTCAAAGGGAGATGATTCAGTAGTGTTTAGTTTCTAAGAACAAAGAAAGCACAAGTCTAAACCTTCCCAAACAGAACAATTTATATCATTGTCAGAAAGATGCAACAACTGTGTTTAGACTACAATCAACATGTTAAAAGAGAAAATAACCCACCTCTAATTGATTGTAGGCCTGACGCCAATTTCCACAAGTCAAGAGAATTTATGCGAATCTAAGCTCTAATGTCGTTATCAACTGTGGCTGAATCCTGAAATAAACTGATACTTCTCAGGGAGAAATCTTATCTGTTCCTGGCATGTCGCTCTGCTTGATAAGAGATCAACCAACAACATTATTGTTAAATCTTCAAGTTTAAAATTCATCGAATCAATTTTGGACAGATAAGTTCCAGCCCTGACTATTTCGCTTTTATCCAGTAACGATCTGACCACAAGATTCAGCAACCGAGAGTCAGGATCACAGCCAGCATTCTCCATGGATGAAAACATATCATCTGCCTCTTCGAGCAACCCTTCTTTTATAAAATTTGTCATCATTATACGATAAGTCTCGACAGAAGGCACCAGCCCATTTGCTGCGATAGAAGCAAACAGATTCTTAGCTTCTTCAATTCTCCTAGTTCTGAACATTACAGCAATCATAACACTAATAGTTATGATATCAATCTTAACATTCGTGGTCTGTAATTTCTTGAAAAGTACGATTGCTTCATCGGAGAAATTGTTTTTATAAAGCCCACAAAGAACTGTGTTGTATGTACAAATGTTAACTGGGATTCCACTCTCGATCATTTCATGGAACCTTTCCATTGCAGAAACTGTTCTCCCAGCCTGAAATAATCCATCCAATATGATGTTGTATGCAACTGTTGATGGCTGGATTCCCTTTTGCAACATTTCTTTAAAAATAGACAGCGCATCATCAATCCTTCCACTTTTACAATAGCCATTAATAAGTGTGCCATACACTACAACGTTAGGTTCAAGGCCAGTTGACACCATAGCATCAAATACTCTCAAAGCTTTCTCCATGTTGCCAACTAGGCAGTATCCATCCATCAGATTGCAATACGTAATAACATCCGGATGCAGACCAATACTTACCATTAAGTCAAATACATCATGCGCATCCACTACCCTTCCCTCTTTACAAAGGTTGTTTATCAGTGAACCGAAGAACACATTGTCAGGATGGATACCATTACTTATCATTTCCAAAACCAATTCCTTAGCTTTCAGAAAACTACCATGAGTACAAAAACCCTGAATCAGGGTGTGATAAGTATGAATACTAGGCTCTACTCCGTGATCAACCATTTCATAAAATTTGTCCAAAGCGTCATCCATTTTACCCATCCTGCAATGCGCAGCTATTAGTGTCGAGTAGGTTACCACATCAGGTTTCACTCCGTGCTTCCTCATTTCATCAAAGATAATCATAGCCCTGTTGACCATTCCGCATTTTGCATATCCCTTGATCAGTATATTGAAAATTTGGTTGTCAGGTGCAACACCGTCTCCTAGCATCAAATCGAAGAGGTCTGTCATAGCAACATCACATCCTTCAGTAGCATACCCATCAAGCATTATTCTGTAAGAGACAATATTAGGTTTCTGGCCCTTCACTACCATCATGTCAAACATGTCTCTAGCATCCTTGTATTCAGCATGCTTGCAAAGAGAAGCCATTAGCGAGTTCCAAGTAACAATATCTGGTAGAAAACCACGACAAGTCATATCTTTGAACACCCTGACCGCATCCTTAAACTTGCCCCTTGAGGAATATCCATAGATCAAGCTATTATATGTCCGGTTATTTGGCTGAACCCCTTTATCAGCCATTTGAGAAAGGAATGCCTCTGCCTTGTCCATTGCTCTGGCCTTACATAGCGCATCAATAATGGAGCTGTAAGTCACTTGATTAGGTGAAATCCCATACTGTGTCATTTTGTAGAAAAGATCGCATGCTTTAGCAAACTGTCCCTCTTTAAAAAAGCCCTTCAAAAGTATGTTGTAGGAAATAACATTAGGTACACAGCCCAGCTCGTGCATCCTATGGAGCAGCACATCCAAAGCCTCGTCTGTTCGCTTTGCTTCACAAAGGCCCTTGAGGAGGTTGCTGAAGGTGATGACACTGACACCTAAGCCTGTCCTGAGGAGCTGGCCAAAGATGGCCGATGCTAGGTCCGGGCGCTGTGCACGAGTATAGCAGTCCATGAGGATGCCGTAGGTGTGGGAGGAGAGAGACATCACCCTTGGTCCGACAGCTCGTGACATTCGTCTGAAGAAAGCGACGGCGAGGGCAGGGCCGTCGCTGCAGGCTGAGGATGGCGGCGCCCGAGCGAGCACCGCGAGGAACCCGTTCAGCGCGCGCTCGGGGACAGGGGCGCCATACTGCAACAATTCGTCGTGCAGGTGGCGTGCGTCCTCCGCGCCGAACGCCCCTGACCGCACGCGCTCCATGGCGGCGGCCAGGGCGAGGTGTGGAGCTCGCAGTGGCGGCGCTGAGGAGGCCGCGGTGGCGGTGGCGACGGCGGAGAGGCGCGCGCGGGAAGACATGGCCGGGTGATGTTCGTACCGCCTGGTTGCCGGCCCTGTCTTCAGCGCGGGCACGCCGCACGCGCCACCAAGTCCGCTGATTCCTGCTCGCCGCCTCCTCCAGCTGCCATCACTGTTGGGATGCCCCCGCGCAGGCGTAGTGCTGCGAGGAACCGATGGTTCAGGGCGGGGGGGGGGGGGGGGGGGTACGTGGTGGGTGCTTCGCCGCTGCAATTCGTCGAGCATGTGGCGTGCATCCGCCACGAGATCGGTGCTGGAACCTCCAATACGGCGCCACCGCGCGAGACGAAGAGGAGCGGAGAGGGGGCCTTCGGTAGGTGAGAGCCAGCCACTGGGTGGTGCGGGCGCTCCGGCGGCGCGGCACCGATCTGAAACGCCGGCGTGGCAGTGGTGTAGGCGGGCGCAGCTTCTTTGCCCTGGCTTTTGTTTTGTCAGGTTCTTGCGTCCACTGTTCTACTACTAGAGAGTGCCTGGGTGAGGGTAGTTCACCCAACTTCTTCCAAAAAAATATTATTCATCTAATTTTTTACTATTTATTCCATCCCTCTCACTCACATAACACGCTTCCCAGCACGATCTATAATTCACCCAACTTCTTCCAAAAAATACTATTTATCTTATTTTATACTATTTATCTCATCTCTCTCACTCACAGAACACGCTTCCCAGCACGATCTACAGTGTTTTTCTGGATCTATAATGTTTTTTCTCCCGGTCTAAACTCACTCATGCCTAGCGGTATTGTAAGGATTTGTTATATATTTTGACCAAGCTCATGTGACAATTCCTCAGTTTTGAAATCGGCACTTTTGATAAAGAAAATAGCATGATCAAATTGCTCCGTGAGTCGTGGTACTGCTACGTACACTACGTTCATTTAAAAAATAGGTTCAACTTTTTTAACCCCAAGTTTATCACTCGTTTTATTTATTTTTTATTCCAAGTATTTTTTTATAGTTTTCTCTAGTAATAAAATAATTTTAAAAAAATAACCTATATTTAACTATGTTTACATAAATTATTTTGAATAAACAAACAATCAAACTTGAAAAAAATCAAATGACCTATATTTTAAAACAGGCGTAAGTACTTAACTATTGATATTTAAGGATTTTAGTACCTTTTTCTTACGCATATTCGCAACATAATGATACACCTATATTGCACATATATTATTTCAGCAAACTATTGCTATTTTCTTTTTTTAAAAAGGAGGGGGTACTGCCTGGCGCGGCCCGGCCCGGTCCTAAAGCACGGTCTCTTCCTTCTTTCTTCCTTCCAAGAACGACTGACGAAACTTCTTGGCTCGCGCGATCGAATATCCATCCATTCATCCAACCGCCCGCTCGTCCTTCCGGCGACGACGCGTCCATCGATTCCTTCCGCGGCGACGCCGGTCTCCTCCACCGATCCACGCCCCGGAGAGCGATCGATTCATCCCGCCCCAAGCACCCGATCCACCCCACCAGCCGGCGGCGGCGCGCGCAAGATTCAGATTTGCCCCGGCGCGGGAGGAGAAGGTCCGGAGGAGGAGGAGCAAGGATGGGCGCGTGGATGTCGCGCGTGTGGTTCCTGATGTTCCCGGCGCGAGAGTACAAGCTCGTCGTGGTGGGGCTCGACAACGCCGGCAAGACCACCACGCTCTACAAGCTCCACCTCGGCGAGGCCGTCACCGCTGCGCCCACCATCGGCAGCAACGTCGAGGAGGTCGTCTTCAAGAACCTGCGCTTCGAGGTCAGTTGCCCCCCATCCTTCCTTGCTCCACCCCTATCCACGGATGTTGTGCTGGATTCGCTGCGCGGCTAGCTTGCTCCGCACCGGCCGGATCGAGCGACGCGGTAGGGGCGGAGGCGTGTTTGTCCGTTAGGCTTAAGATCTGTGCTCTAGAGGTAGAGGGGAAAGGTGAAATTGTGCGCTTTTCTTATCATTGCTTCCATTGATTGACGTAAAATTCAGAGGAACTTTGAGATGTCCTGAACTGCAGGGAGACTATTCCATCCTGTAGGATGAATAATGTAGTACCTGAACCTGAGATCTGCTTAGCTTGCGTGTCGGCATGATGCTGGTGGTGAATACCGTGTGAATTCATCAGACCTTAGTGGCTATGAGTATATGATCTGCCCTCTGTTTAATTTAGCTGTAAAACACAATGGATGATTGTGTTTCAATCTGTTTCATTGTGGGAGTCATTACAGCTTGGTTTAGTTTCTGTCCTAGCTCAAGCAGACAGCTCTTTCTTGTTTCACTGACACCTAACTCAATTTGGTACCCAAAGATATAAAACTTGTCATGATTTGTTTGGTTGGGTGACAGACTCTGGTGAGTTCAATCATGAATTCTTAATCTGTGGATTTAATCTTTTTTCGTTATGTTGTACTACTCCTTAGGCTCCATCTATGAGTTTCGTAGGCTTTTGGATGGTTTTGCTGGTTCCAGGGTAGTGGACACGGATTTGACTAAATGAATAGTTTGTTTAAATATATGAGTTCATCTTCCTTGCATAGTGTGTTATAGTAATCGATTGAACATTTGACTGAATCAAAGACACGTGATAAGGGACAAAAACATAAGTTTTACCCTGTGCTTGCTTTGAAAGATTTTAGTCGTCAGGTTACACTCCAGCTGGTTTAGTTTCGGTTGAGTAAAATGCGTACTATAACTCTTTGGTGGCCCGTGCAAAAACTGCTTTGAATGTTATGATGCTTGTAGTCATACTTTTTGCTTGAAGAATATATTCTTTTGAGTGCTTCAGTACAAAAATAAAACAAAGAAAGTATTGATGCTCGGACAATGAATAGCTTGTAGTATCAAATTATAGCACTAAGATAGTTTACTCCATGCTTTATTGAAAGGAACAAAAACATCTACTTCTGGGAGTTGCTAAAAAAGATGGGTGAGACTTATGTATTGTCATATATGGGCATATGGTTGTCTCCTGAAAATGTATATTTTGCTGCAAGTTGCACAAACTACGGACAATGTTTATCATGTTAATGCTGTACCACCAAAGTCTATGGTTCTTCGATGTGGCAGTATCTATCATATCCTGTATATTTTGTTGCTTATCAATATCAGTGTGTTACTTGTACTAGCATTATGCGACAAATTGGCTAGTGGCTGTTTCACTGTGAACCAAGATCTTCCCTCATTTTAAGCCCAATATAGGCTTGTTTTCCGATGCTAATCCTGTTACATGGGTTGTACTGACTACCGACATTTTCAGCTAGTTTCCAAATGACTGCATCTTTAGCTGAAGACTGATACAATTCTTTGCTGTTGTTTGGCATTTGGCAATACCAATGCATTGTGTACTAACATCATGCTCGAATGCACCAGGTGTGGGATCTGGGTGGACAAGAGAGCCTACGAACTTCATGGGCAACATACTACCGAGGAACTCACGCTGTCATCGTAGTAATTGACAGCACTGACCGTGCTCGGATCAACATCATCAAAGATGAACTTTTCCGGTTGCTCCAACATGCAGACCTGGAGGGTGCGGTGGTTCTCGTGTTTGCAAACAAGCAGGACCTCAAGGATGCCATGTCCCCTGCCGAGATCACTGACGCCCTCTCCCTCCACAGCATAAAGAACCACGACTGGCACATCCAGGCCTCGTGTGCCATCACCGGCGAGGGTCTGTACGACGGCCTGGGCTGGATCGCCCAGAAAGTCGCCAGCAAGGCGACAGCAAGCTGACTCGAATTGACTGTGTTTCCATGGATTTGTTGAAGGTGGCAGGATGCCTTTGTTCCTGCTGCCACCGTCCTTGGTGTTTATTTATGTTGCAAAACTTGCTGAAAACTGTCTGTATTCCTACCAATCTGAATATAAAAATTGAAAGGAGCAAATTTGCACGGCGTCAAATATGAGATTTCATCTGACTCCCTTGTGCATCACTTTCAGTCAGAATCTCAGATAGTTTCATGAATTTAGGCCTTGTTTAGTTCCCCAACTTCTCACCAACTTTGCACACTAATAACCGTGCCCCCTCTCACAGAACACGGAACACGGTTTCCAGTGCGCTAACTTTACACCAACTTCACGAACTAAACAAGGCCTTAATCATGTTTGTAGTGATAACCCTTTCGGCTGAGTTGCTGATGACTGAAATGTTTACTTTGTACTGGTATAGGTTGCAACTAGCATCTGGAGGCCTTGTCAAATGTCAATTCTGTCCCTCGCCGGTCTCATCAGGCGCGGCACGAAGTCGTTTCCAATTGGCCATCCTTTGTGGCCAGAAATGTCCGGCACTCAGCAAGGACAACATAAGCAGGGATTGCCGAATGATTGGTCTGGCTGCTGCGTCCGTACGCTACAGTGAAAAGTCTGATACTCCATGCTCTCTCCATCCCAAAATAGATGTCATTCTCGCTTCCCAATAAAAGCAGCATCTTTGAGCATTAACCAATTATATATAAAATAATATTAATATTTATAGTACATCATTAGTACCATTAGATAGATATTTGAATCTAGTTTTTAATAAATTTATTAGAGATATAAATATTACATATATTTTTCTACAAATTGAGTCAAAGTTGAGAAAGTAACACGTGCACGCATCCCATAGCGTCATCCTTTTAGGGACGGAGGGAGTATATGCGTTTGAAGCAACTGCACAATGAAGGTTGTTGCATCAGTGTAAGAATTACCAAGATGCACCATCAGCAGTTCGTCCTGGTAGGATGTTACCATTTGTTCGCTAACATATGAGCTAGCGCGCTGCCAAGCGAAAGCGCACGCTCTGACGCATTTTCTTCTCACCCTTTGCTCACCACTGTGGTGGCAGTAGCTAAGGGCAAGCTGCTGCCTCTTGTTGTTGGAGGTGGCCTAACATACTTTAAATGTGATTGCGGTTCAGGTGCAGCCCTTAGCAACCATGTTCCCGGAACGATGGGAACGGGAACGAGGAAAGGCGCTTATGAAAGGTTTTTACACTAAAATGTTTCCGTATATTCCCGTTCCCGTCCCGGAACAACATTCCCGGAACATGGAACGTAGCCACGTTTTCGTTCCTACAAATTTCCAAATTTAACCCGGAGGCCATGTCTCATGCCAATGCAGCTCTAAATTTCCACATTTTGCACGGCGTCAAATATGAGATTTCGTTTCACTCTGAGAACTTCATGATCATGAGTCGAGTTCACCTGCATAATTAATTTGACAATTAATTTTTTCTATAATAATGGAATGAATCAATTCTAACCTTTTACATTGTTATGTATGCGGCCTACCAAACTATTCTAGGGTTATGGAAATACTACATTGATAAATGTGTGTCCTGATACCTACTACGGCACTAGCACCTAGAGACTCCAAATATTGGCATTGTCACATCAAATATTTAGACGCTAATTAGTAGTATTAAACATAATTTAATGATAAAACACATTCCATAACCTCTAGGCTAAATCACGAGATGAATTTAATGAGCCTAATTAATCTATAATTAGACATTGTATTGCTACAGTAAACATACGCTAATCATGGATTAATTAGGCTCATTAGTTTCGTCTCGCAAATTCACCTAGGGGTTGTGAGGTTAGTTTTATAATTAACTCATGTTTAGCCTTTGTAATCGGCATCAAAACATTCGATGTGACAGGGCGAAACTTTCGACCCTAAGGCCCAATTTAGATTCACCTACTTTTCCCAAAAATCCACTATTCATCCCAACTTTTCCCTATTCATCACATCCCTCTTACTCACAGAACACTATTCATCTACAGTGTTTCTTAGATGAACAGTGTATTTTTGGGGAATATTTTCTAATCTAAACACACCCTAAGATCCAAACACCCCCTTGTCAAATGTCAACTCTGCCCCTGGTTGGCTCTGTCATGTGGCTGTCGTCAGCGGGCAGAACTGTCCGTCAGCAAGCACAGGGGAAGCAGGGACCCCTGAATGACTGGCTGCTAGGACCATACACTACAGTGATGTCACGATGCATATTATCCGTCTGAAGCAACGGCAGAATGAAGGCCGTTGCATCAGTGTACGAATAAGGGGCGAATTAAAAGGCCTTTTATCTTTACAGGAGATGCGTATTATGATGCAATTGAAGTTGCCACGAGCATGTCCTGATGAAGTGACGATAGGATTGGATGCCAGACAACGTCACGTTGTTTTCTAAGCTGCATTCTTTTTCTCGTTTTTTGAGAAGTAGAAAAAATTAGGATAAAATCCATTTCTGACCATCGAACTATTGCGTGAGTTTGATTTTAGTCATGAAACTTCAAAACCGAGAATCTTTAACCACCCAACTTTTAAAACCGCTCATATTTGGACATCAGGTGGTTTTGGTGGATGGTATTGCTGACTAGGACACCACGTGGTCGTGGGGCCCACATGTCAGCCATCTCTCTCCTCTACATTTTCCTTTCTTCTTTGCTCTTCTCCATTGACCGTCGGGGGGAGCAGGTTCTTGCTACGGACGGCGGACGGTAGGCAGGCGACTGCGACGCGGCAAGCATGGTGCCCAGCGTCCCGGACCCGGTTGGAGCACGCGCGGGCGAGCTTCACCCTCGGTCGGAGAGTGAAAAACGATACAAAGAAAAGGAGGATCATCAGAAACAGGACAAACAAGTTAACAACTATGTACAGTGAGGCAAAGTCAATAGTGACAAATTACCGAAAAAAAAACCATCATCTCAGGACGGTTTCGCCCCTCTACTGACACTATGACTGGGTGCGCCAATGCAAGCCGGTGACACCCACCAGCGTGTCGCTACAAGTGTTCCAGAGAAAGAAAAATCCGGGGCACGTTTTAAACATCGATATGATATCGGAGCAAGCTAGAGAGCACAAGATCTCATGGAGTCATGATCATCGGCAGGGACCACTGAGTCACCCATCTAGCTGAGGCCGCACAAGCTGGCTGCTCCCGCTATCCCAAAATATAAATATTAATTTTTTTATTTTCACGCCAATATTTAACCGTTCATTTTTATTATAACATGCTTAGTCATTGTATATATTTTAAGTATATCATAATTGTTTTATTTTTTCATAAAATTTTTAAACAAGATGAATGGTCAAATATTGATGCGAAAATATAAAGGGAAAAATCTATTTTTCACCCTTCAACTGTTACAAAAGTCTGATTTTCAACTTCAAACTACAAAACCGGATACTAAAGGCCCCCAACTATCAAACCATGCAAAATTGGTCCTTTGGGTGGTTTTGAGCGTGGTTTTGGATTTTCTAAAAAATAGCAGAAATATTATTTAAACTTTAAAAAATCATAACTAATTTATTTTGGACCCAAAAAATATGAAATCAATGCCAAAAGTTCTCTTAAAGTGTAGCCAACCTACTGGCACACCATTTAATGTTATGTGGATATTATATATTTATATTACTAGTGCCTTATTATTTTTTAAAATGATTAGAATAAAAATAAATAATACGCAAATAACTTCTAATGGTGCACCAACATGTAGGTCACATTTTTAGAAAAACATTCCCATCAGATTCTATTTTTTCTAATTCAAAATAAATTAATTATGAATTTTTTTAATACAAAATTATTTTTTAATTTTTTTGGAAAATACAAAACCACCTTCAAAACCACCCAAAGGGCCAATTTTGCACGGTTTGGATAGTTGGAGGGTGTTTAGTATCCGATTTTGTAGTTGTGGGTTGAAAATCAGACTTCTGTAATAGTTAGAGGGTGAAAAATAGACTTTGGGACGGAAGGAGTAGCTAGGTACTCCCATGGAGCAATCAGCAATGAGTGTTATAGTGGACCCGGCGAAGTTGGGCGAACGCGTGGTCAGCGACTCAGCTAGCGTACGGGTTGAGAGACAAAGGCCAAAGGCATATGATGCAGTTGCATCGGCAACGATCGATGATATTTATGATAAAATCCAGCAAGTTTAGTGTTGTTAAAAATCCGTCTGCAGTGTATCCATGTGAAATAATATATAACAGGCTCTCCTGTGCTACTACACCAGTGCAATGTCACCTAGCTTGTTTTCTAGTTGGAAGAATATAGTAACCGGTAGTTTCACTAGCTAATTCCCAAAATCAGTTGGTGCTATATCCCAAACCTTGGCTGCCCCTGAAATGAAATATTCCCCGAGCAAATGATGGCATTCCTTTCTGCATGTCCGGCCGAAATCCAGCAGGAAAAAAATAAACATTGGTTGCTCAAGCAAATAAAAACCCAAAGGCAAGAGACAAGTACTCTCTTGTCTCCATCCTCATCACCAGCATCCCTTGTAATAAACGTATGACCTAGTATTTGGCAATAGCCACCATTCTGGAACCACCATTTGGTAGGATGATATAAGAAGCCATGGTTGTAGAGTTCCAATCGCACAATCTTGATGCCGCCCTTATGTAGGCCATTGCGCAATATCAAAAATCAAAAGCCGTCTAAAAATCTATGTGCACTACTACATGGTAGCTGACGGCTTTTACTGCAATATCAAACCAAGCCTGTGATTGGATTATAGTAAAGGCATGTCAGCTAGGCAGCTAGCAGTTACAAAAATTAGTAAGTGATCTGAGATGAGTCGGCGTGTTATCCCAAATCTGATGAGTCGGGAGCGTCCCCAAATATTCCCTGAGAAAACGATTATATTCCTTCAGGTGTGTCCGAACCTTCGCTTTCTTCCGGGGAGGTTCAGTTAAAGAATGAATTTGACGGCGATTGCTATGTAAAAACCAAAGGTAAAAGAGACAAGAATTAAAGACCCTCGTCCGTTCTAACCATCTCTAGTACTGAGAAAGGTATGACCCAGTCCTAAGCTATATCCAGTGGCATAGCTGGATATTCATTGCGATTATTTTGAAATACAATACGTGCCACTACTACAAATATGATTTTAGGGGACACTGTCCTATTTTTATCGGAGGCGGACAGTTCTTCCAACCGCCTCTGTTAATGGCCAAGGGCCACACCACGACTGGCGTTTGTCCAACCGCTTCTGTTAATGTAACCGCCTCCGTTAATGATATTAACCGAGGCGGTTGGCCGACCGCTTCCGAAAATGCTCGATTAACAGAAGCACCATGGCAGAGGCGGACGCTTTGCCCGCCTCAGATAACCCAAAATGACCGCCTCTGATAATCTATTTTGTAGTAGTGTGGAAATTATAAAAAAACTCATTGAACCTTATAATATTCCATTTTTAAGCTAATTGGACTAGTGTTTTATTTTTTATACATGTATTAATACTACATGAAAAACATGTATTAAAATGTTTGAAGAGTATTGATGTGAATACGGATGAGTATCTTTAGCTACGCCATGACACAGGTAACCTTCGTTTGATGGGGGTGATGAAACCGAGGTAAGTGTCCAAATAAATCCTAACGCTGACCTTGTCCATTTGTTGGAAGATATGTGTCCACATCTTGCTTTGTGTTGTATCGGTTGTGTTTACTTGTTGCCTGCATCGAGCAAGGTAGCCACACCCACAGCACCCCACGCACGATCTTTTTTTGGAATGAGATCCTCTGCAGTTGGCGAAACCAACAACAGAGGGAGATTGGAGGGACATGAGCCGTCTGATGTGGATCGGGCGGTGGATCGGCGGATCAAACAGCATCATGCACTGTAACAAAAATACTGTGACGATGAACAGTACCTTCGTGAACAGAACTCAGGAACACTGTTCTTATGAACAGTAACTGTAGAGAACTGTAGCACAAGACTCATTTCATTGTTCGTCTCTGCGGTTCAGCGTCCAACTTCAGAGGATCCGCTTCCCTTTTTTTTTCCCCTAGCTGGCCACACCCAGACCGCCGGTCTAGTGAAGTAGTGAACATAGTGAGTAGTTTCCACTGTCCAGGAGTGCAAGTGATGCTGCCATATTGGAGTGTGTGTGTCAATGTATGCTAATTAATGGTTAATTAACAAGTTATTGTATTATATTATAATAAAAATTTGGCATTAGATTAAATGATTAGTACCGCATTATGGAACGAAAACTAAACGTCATGGTAACTAATTCGTCCTCCACGTCAGTAACAACATCATGAAATCATGCTAATGGCAGGCCAATGCAATGCAAGCTAGCTGACCCAAGGAAAGGAATCACCCAACCAAGAACATGCATCTGCCGTGCACGCCCGATATTTTCGGATATGTACTGACGCCTCTCTCTGGGTTGCTCTTCTCTTTTTTTTTTTTACTTTTTTTAATACCTGCATAGGTTGTTCTTGAACATTAACCACTGTTAATGTAAAAATATATTTAAAATAATCATCCGACTTACGGGTCATTCGTGTACGGTGTGTGAAACTACTGTGGCGTATACGTATAGGTGTACGTATATGGAGTAGAGTACGTACCTTGTTGCAACCTCGTCAGCGGGTGGATTAATAAAAAGAAGAAGAAGCTACACTACACGTACGCGTGATTCCGAGCCCGCCCCAACAAAGATGCCGCTCTTCCTGCCATTTGGGCACTTGCTCACAGTTTGCAAATCGCACCTCGCTCAAAACTTGTACAAGTCAAAACCACAAGGCCTTAGTATATTTTTGCAACCTCCCTACATACTCTGCCTCTCTCGCTCGTCTCTCTCCACTCTCCTCTCCCTGAGCACACGCACAGAGCAGCTAGCTGGGGACATGGAGGTCTCCGTCACTTCTTCCGTGCTCCTCGCCGCCCATGGCGTCGTGCTCCTGCCGGCGTCATCGCCGTCGTCGTCTCTGAGGACGAAGCGTAGTGCAGCAGGCCATCGCCGGCGTTCAACCGTACGGGCGGTCATGGCGAGGCCACATCAGGACGTGGCAGCGGCGCCGCCGCCACCGGCGAGGAAGCTGGCGACGGCGGCGCCACCGCCGCCGGTGAGGGAGACGACGACGACGTACCACGACAACTGGTTCGACAAGCTTGCCATCGGCTACCTGTCCCGGAACCTTCAAGAAGCTTCTGGTACTTCACATTCTCGCTCGTTCGCTAGCCACCTTTGGATTTTGGAATGATCGGAAGCTTTTGTGTACGTACATGCATCACATAGCCAGCCATGGCGTTCCCATGGTTGCGATTTGCGATCTCGTGCTTTTCAAGAATTGTTCGTACGTATCTCATTCATACCCAGTCATCCAATTCCTCCTGAGAATACAGACGTTTTTTTTTTCTTCCTTTTTTGGACTGTCCGTATTTTCATTTGCAAGAATTATACAAGTATTAGTATACAACAATGGTCGATGTTGATAATCATGTAAGCGACTGCATGATGTGACGCTAAGTGTTTTTTGTCCATAGCATAGATGCCCTCCTCGGCTTCTAAGGAAAATGGCTACTGCTTGAACCGCCTCTAAACTTTTGTGTCGATCGAATTTGCAAGCGTTTTTTTTTAAAAAAAACTAATTGGTACATGTTTGTTAAATAAAAAGAATTGCAAGTGTTTGTTTGGTTACTAATAAGCTAAAAGATGCAAAAAGTTTCTTAGTTAATTCATCCAAAGGCGGTACAAAAGAGGTAGACATACACAAACTGCAACAGATAAACGGAAGTGCATCAGCATATCGGCAACTACGAGAGGTCGAAAGCTGCGATTCGCACAGGTGTGAGGTGCGCATTTCTAGGAATCTCGTAGTGGCTGAATCCATCCTTAAATTTTGGGTTTTCTCCTCCAACCTTTTTTTTCCCTATTTGCGCCATGATACCCAAGAAATTAAAAATGGCGGTCAACATTCAAAAGACATGCATCACGCGCGCAATTTTATTTCATCCCGTAACCACTTATTACCCACTAGTCACTCACTGCAACAGCAGGTATGAAGAAGATTCTCTGATCTTGCGAAGTAAACTAAAAGCTGTAGCAGAATGCTGTGCCTCCAAGCATTATCCTCGACCGTCAGATCTGAAACGGACGGCCTAGATCAACCGCGGTGGGTCCAGAGTCCAGACACCGCGGCCAAAGTCCGGTCAGTACAGTGACCGCCACGGTGTTTTCCACTGTTCTCCACAGTGCTCTCTGCCCCTACCAGAACCAAAACCCATGCTGGCCCTCTCAATCTCCACATCCTCCTCTCCCCTGCACAGCAATGACAGCGGGAAAAGGCATAAAAGCATAGGAAAGTTTTTGTTAACTAAATTCTCTACAGTCTTGTGATTGATGCTCCTACCGGCATGGATTCAATGGATGTATATGCAGGGTTGAAGAACGGAAAGGACGGCTATGAAGGCCTGATAGAGGCGGCCCTCGCCATCTCCGGGCTGTTAAGTGTTGATCAGCAGTGGAAGACTGTGGCCACCGCTCTCGAGCGCGCGTTCCCCAGCTACATCCTCACAATGGCAAGTACTTTTTATACTCCGTGAAACCAACATCCAGTATCGCAAACTAGATAGAATCTGTCAAAATGTGAAAAGGACGAGAGAAGAACAGAAGGTGCATAGAGCGTTTAGAGAGTAGAAGGTAAAGTAGTTTTTATTTCACCTCATCTTGGATTGATAGCATTTGTTCTGTTGGGCAGATCAAGGTGATGATGCCACCTTCAAGATTTTCTCGGGAGTACTTCGCGGCCTTCACCACCATATTCTTCCCTTGGCTGGTTGGTCCATGTGAGGTATAATATATGTACATATACATTCTTTTCGTTCTTGTTCAGACACTCTTTGTCCTCCATGTATAAGTTTGTTTCAGGAATTACCGAATTACAAAGGAATAGCTAGCCTGAGCCAAAGTATTGTTAAGAGCTCATGCATGCTGAGCATCTAGTGCATATAGTAGTGGAAAATGCAGTCATAGATGGAACATTTTCCAATATGTTTTTTTTTTTTTGCGCTCTTACATATACGTGTCCCCAGCAGTATACAAAAAGTTGTATGAGTAATCATTGTGTCACTGAACAAATGCAAGGTCAGGGAATCGGAAGTTGATGGAAGGAAAGAGAAGAATGTGGTCTATGTCCCCAAATGCAGGTAATCCGTTCATCATCCAAAAATTCTTTCATTGCATAATAAGCTAAGTGATGATTGAATTCATTGTATAAGTTTCATAGGTATGAATATTAGTTAATTGAAAATTTTCTATTGTTGGATGTGCCATCAGATCTTGTTCAAACTTTCTGCCCACATCACTTCATAGCTAGTATAAATTCTTAAGGTCTATCTAAACATGATTAGTTGTTGGGATTGACATTATATGAATCTGCACCGTAAATTAGCTCATTATAAGCCTTTTGCAATATGTCAATCTTTACTCAAGTAAAACCACTTGGAAAAGGTATGGAAAACTAAGGCTGAAATGCAACATGTACTGCCCATGTCATAATTGTGGCGAACTGGCAATCTACTCATACTCCACAAACTAGTAGCTATATAAATAGTGGTACATTTGAAAAAAAAAACAGAAAGTACAGGCTAGTGCAATATACAATTCTACCCATGCAGTGCAACTACCCTTAAAAATAATCTAGAAAAAAATATTAATGTTCAGATACATCAACAAATGGTGAAGAGCAGGATAGTGGTATTGGTATTACTGACCTTTTCTTCCTTACTCTGACAGATTTCTGGAAAGCACCAATTGTGTTGGGATGTGCACTAATCTTTGCAAGATCCCATGCCAGAACTTCATCAAAGATTCACTTGGCACCGCTGTCTACATGTCTCCCAGTAAGTTCCATATTTTTCTTATCCATGAGACGATAGCCTGACTAAACATATAAATGGGTAAAACAGCATAAACAATTCGATTTTTATAATCAAGAAAATAATCAATTCCGGTCACTGAATAAAGTTGGGAAGAAATTAGTGGCCTGACAGTCGAGCAAACATCATCTCCAAGTCAGAAAATGTGTCAAAACCTTAACTATCCTCCTTGGTTACTAGCCTAATTGTTCTATAGCTGAATATTACACTGACTACCGCCAAATGTAAGTGAATCGGAATATACCTTTCCACTTTAGGTAGTGCTGGTGAAGTCTTTGTATATGGACATCTCATGTAAGATATACATAGCCACACAAGTCTTCATGCTAGATCTGAATGGAATCATAATGCTGAAAGCAACACATCAAGATTCTAAAATGAAAAATACAGAGTTAGCTTAATGTGTTAAATCTCATGATCCTGACACGTAAACCTTCTGAATCGAGGCACTATGCCTTTTTTGGGCATGGGAATCACAGGCTGCCGTTTTGGGGACAGAAAAGATTGAAGTGGGACCAACATGTTTGCAGGTTGTAGAGCAATGGCAATCAAGTTGTACAGAGAAAATGGGTACCCCCTACTTGTAATTCTTAGTGGGAAACTGCAAGTAAAAGAAACAAGTTGTGGGATAGTAGTGTCTTTTCCAACCATTCCACAATTCGGTGGTTACCAAGTACAGTACAAGCATCTTGACTTAACGTTAAAAAGTCAGAATGTTTCAATTATTATAGCAATATGACTAAATGTTGCTTACGAGAAGCAATTATTGTGAGTGTTGACTCATTCTTGGTGAAATATTTCAACCATACCAATCATAGTTTAGAGGTCAAAAGATGTTGACATTTAATCACATCAATCCAGAACTCCAAATAACTGGAGACCAATTTGTATTGGAATTTGCTAGGTTCTCCTTTTTGTCCTGTCAAGTGGTTATCACTGGTAACAGTAAATGTTAGCTTAATGGCACGTTATGGTCTGTGAGCTTATCTTCACTACTTTCTCCACTCTTTACATATTGCAAATCATGGTTCCAAACCTGACTAAAATATCTCTATTTCTAAATCATAGAAAGGCCAACTTTAAGTTTAAGCAGTTATTTTTACTTAACTGAGCAAAACAAGACACTAGATTATGTTCTGTTACAAAAAGCCATATATCGGGGGCAGCAGAATGGTGTGTACTTATGTCTATTATATTAATTACCACTGTTCAGATTTCGAGGACATGAGCTGTGAGATGATCTTTGGACAGCAACCTCCTGAAGATGATCCAGCACTGAAGCAGCCCTGCTTCCGGACAAAATGTAAGCCTGCACTGAGATATCTGGACAGATGTAATCAAATTTCCTCTTAAAGTTCTCATACCCTTTACTTCCTGTATATGCAGGTATCGCAAAGGAAAATCGTCAAGTGAATTGTTCTAGTTGATTGGAGATGATATGTAAATGATTAGACTAAAGACTAAATATCACTAAAAAAAATATGCAAGTTCTATGCCTTCATGTTATTCCCTTAGGAAGAAGCACCAGCTTCACACAGATTCTTTTTACTCGAGATAACAGCAGGAGGCAACTTTAGTATATATCAAATTGTTAGGAAATTGGTTGTCTGGTTGTTGATCCAGAAAAATTAAGAAGGAAATACAAGACATATTTTGGAAAATACAAAGCATTTTTAGCGCATATTTTAAGTTATAAGAATAATCAGATATAGACTGAAGAAGTTGGATGAAGAAATTGTCACACTAATTGAAGCTGGTCGAACTTGTTAACAAAGAAAGGAACTTGGTGGACGAAATATAAGCATGGAATTAACAATCATTCGGTGAAGCATATTGTATATCAGCCAGGTTTCAATCCAACTCTCATCTGAGTTATATTCTAGTATATATTGATGAGTACGCAGCTCTTCTGCATGTTCGAGGAAAAAATCAAGTTAATGTGCAGAATCCGTCTATCAAAAATGAAAACTACAAGCCTACAACTGATATGCTGATACAATTTTAACTCACATTTCATGTTAGGCATTATGGATAGAAACAAAATTTTCTTCAGTTCTGATTCCAACAGCTGGTTTCAAATTTCCAGGCTATGTGAAAATTTTACCTAGTCCGCTCTTACAAATTGCAATGTTTTCTTCATATCAGAGTTTCTGACTATATATTGTGCAAGTGCAATAACGCAGGACATTTGCTCAATAGCATGAAATAATTGGAACATGTGGTATTTTCAACTGTAGCAGTATTGGTAGATTCATAGCTTTAAAAGTCTCCTGGTACATTGTAAAACCTCTACCTGACAGAGCCAACATTGTAGTGACAATTTGATATCTTATCTTAGAAGGAAATTTTCTGAATCTCCAGAAAGACATTCATGGAGCAAGGAAAAGAACAGGTTTTTTCACATCTTGATTCTAGAATCAGTGGTAAATAAATCATGAAGGGGTTATTAAAAAAGACACAGGCATTGCAACTTTAGCATTATTACAGATGAAGGATATGTGGAATCTACCAGTCCGAAGATGCCACTTTCTCCAACCTAGAGCACTTGCAACATATATTGACATAAAAAAAATCATAGAACACAAGGGATAGCCATCAGTATTCAGCACCGACATGGGTTTTGTGCACTTTAGTGTGTTTTGCCTTACTGCCTTTTTGCATGATTTGCTTTGAAGCTAATAAACTTAGTTGATTTCACCACAAATTCATAGCAGTTCCTGATCAAATCTTGTAGTTAACTTTGCTAAACAAAATGGTTCTATTTTTTAAAAAAAAACTAGACAACGGTTATCTGAGGATGATTTAAGAGAAAGAAACTGAGATATGTAGACCCAATGTTCCTAGCAATTCACATTGCAATAATATCCAACGAAAGGACTCTGTGATGGCATTTACAAATTTTCTCAAGCTTTTTATATCATCATATGCTACCTGAATCAACATGTTTATTATGACTTATCACATTAGAAAAGTAACTGCAACAACAATTCCCATAAAATGAAAAATCATCATAATGCCAAACATAAGCCTAAAAAATCTCAACCTTCTTGATTTTTATTTGACTATGTGATACTTCTTTAATAATTACAACTTGAAAACATGCCATTGAGCCCAACATAGCCAATGAGACTAGCTCAAGAAATATCTGTAACCCCCATGATATCAGTTCTCTTTGAGCACTATAGGGTTCAAGAAGAAGTTGAATGGTTTACTTGGCCTAACCTATATAAGAAAAGTAGGCTAGATGGAATAATATATATGTAAACTAAGCAAACAGGGAATACACTTTGGCATGGATCTCAAGTTAATGGTGCAGATGTGCAAATGTGCTCCATTGAGATGGTGACCAGCACTAAGTGAGTGTCAAATAGAATAACAACAGTAATTGTCTTTCATGCACCTTTTAACCAACATTTATACATGTTCCATGTTCCATCTATTTGAGAAAGTATAAGAGTCCTAACTCCTAACTAACTCATTGGTTGCAATTACTTAATACTGAATTTGTTATCACTCAGAGGATCTTTAGGTTCAGCATGCTAGCCTAGATACTTCACTAATTTGCTTTTTCCTATCCCTTGCCCTCTTTATTTTTTCTTTAAAAATTGCTTCAAATGCCATTCTTAGTCTAGTTATAATGCTCATCTTACCATTCAATTTTGATAACAAAAATGCTCATTTGACCATTTCTGAGCATAATCCTGTCAAGCTAGAATTCTGGGGTGTGTTTGGGTCAGACATCCCTCTTCACCTTTATTTTTCTTCTCCTTAATGAAATGGCTTTCCTGCATAGTTTGAGGAGGGAGGGAGGGAGTGCAAACATTCCTAATCTCTCACATGACAATTAAATTTCAGGGCTGGACCCACATGATCAGTAGCACAAGCTGGAAATTTGAAGTTCGAAATGGCATGAGGACCATTCCATAATATTAACACAAGAGATGTTTATATGGAACAAGAAATTCCAATTGATCTTGAAATGTTAACTCATATTATTGATAAAATCTTACTTAAATCATACCTTCTAGCATACAATGCAATCCTTAGCTAACTTCAGTCCAGCTACAACCTGGTCTCAAGTCCAGTTCTCTTGACATCAGCAGTTTCAGGATATCATCAGCACTGTCCCTTCTCCCGAGTGAAACATACATATCAGCCAGCATCTTATAGTTAGCTCTGTTTTCTGGATCCAAGGACAAGAGATGCCTAGCTGCTGCTTCTCCTATCACCAAATTCCCCCATGAACGAGAACCACTTAGCAATGCCCCCCACAGTATAGGGTTTTTTGTGTGTTCAGAGTGAGAGTTTTGGATCAGTTGATATGCATCAGTCAAGCGTCCAGAACGACAGAGCATATCGACAACACATGAAATATGCTCAACATTAGGCTCTAGACCATACTGTTCTTTCATGCACTTAAGCAAGCCCATTCCCTCCTCAACAAGACCCGTGTTTTTACAGGCAGCCAGCACAGCAACAAAAGTATAGTGGTTCGGTTGTACTTCTGTTTCCTTCATCAGCTCAAAAAGTTTAACAACTTCTGCAGCTAGTGCATTCCATGCATATACCTGCATCATAGAAGTCCAAGAGATGGCATCCTTGTCCATAATCCCAGTAAAGACACCAGCAGAAAGACTAAGACTCCCGCATCGACCATACATGAAAACAAGCGAATTGGCAATTGTACGTTCATTCTGGAAACCCCTTCTGACAATCTGAGCATGTGCTTCCATTCCCTTCTTCACTGATGGAATCAATGAGATCATCGGTAGTATCTCCAAGAATGTAACAGCATCTGGATCAGTGCCCATCCTCAACATTTCTTTTGTAACCCTCATCGCCTTTTCCACTTGTCCAAGCTCTCCACAGCCTTTGATCAGGGAATTCCATGCAACCACATCGTTTCTAACCTCTGCAGATCCATGTAGAAGATTCTCAGACTCACCTAACTGTCCGCACTTTGCGTACATATATATCAGCGCAGCTGCCACGGAGGGATCTCTCTTGAATTCACTGCCATTACGCAGTACATAGCTTTCTTCAATCCATTTTCCTTCTCTCCAGTTGCCCAACTCAGCGCAGGCCATAATCACGTTAAGCAAGATAGGCCTTGTGACCAACACCTCCGAATGCAAAACCATCCAGTGGAAAATCTTAACAGCATGACCCGGTCTGCCATTCCAAACAAGTCCACCAATCATCGAACTCCAAGTTACAGAATCCTTCACCTCCATATGCCGGAACACAGTCACTGCCTCGCTCAAAGAGCCCAACTCCGCATACATCTCCAGGAGGGCATTGGAAACGAAGAGGCTGCAGTGGAATCCAGACTTGACCACAACGCCATGCATCATACCTCCGCCGCCCCTCCAGGAACCAAAGCCGGCATAACCAGAAACCAAGCTCGCGAACGTGGCCTCGGTCGGCCGCGCTCTGTCCGCAGACCCCATCATCTTGCCAAACATCTCCACGGCCTCTCCCAGGCGCCCCGCCCGCGCGTACCCGCCGATCACGGCGTTCCACGCCACGGCGTCCGGGCGCGGCACTCCGTCGAACACCTCCCGCGCGGCGCCCATGTCCCCGGCCTCGGCGTGCATCCCGACCAGCGCCGTGGCGACGAGGAGGTCGGACGCGAGCCCTGCGGCCGCGGCGGCGGCCCCGGCGCGGCTACCGAGCTCCGGGTCCGGGGCGCGCGCGCAGGCCGTGGCGGCGAGGTGGTACGTGTGGCGGTCGGGCGCGCAGGTGCCGGAGGCGAGCATGGCGCGGAAGAGCCCCGCGGCCTCACGCGGGAGGCCCAGGGAGAGGTATCCCCGGAGCATGGCGTTGTAGAGGAGCGGCTTGGGCGGCGCCGTGGCGGCGGCGGCCACGGCGGCGTCGAAGGCCCCGCGCGCGGCATCGGGGTCGCCGAGGCGGACGTAGCGGGCGACGAGGAGGGACGCGAGGTAGCCGTTGGTGGCGAGGCCGGTGACGACGGCGAGCGCGTGGGGGCGGCGGGGGTCGGCGGCGGCGTGGGCGGAGGAGGTGATGGCGGCGGCGAGGGATTCCTTGAGGGCCTGGTACCGGTAGGTCACAGAGGGCATTAGCTAATTTTGTTTCTTTCTTTCCCCCCTTTGGCAATTTCGCGTTCTCTTTTAATCCGTATTTGAATTTAGGCGCGAAATGGCCTCTCGTTCGTTGTGGCGTTGTAGGGAGACGGTAGCATAAGCAGAACATAATGGCGGCATAATCACTATGGAAGAATATAGGGAGTATTTATCTAAGCTCGAACTATAGCTTGTTCTTTGTAAATTCATTTAATTTTTGTATATGTATAAATCGTTTGTTTTATAGCAGAGTACCTAATTTGCGCTATGTGTACATATATTTGATTTTTATGCACAATTTTGTTGTTTGTCTTATACAAATTTTTGTTTATCGTGTATGCATATGGTTTGTTATTTGTCCTTTTTTTTTCTGCAATATCCGTTCTACTTATGCAAATGTTTGTTCCTCGTATATAATATTTTGTTCCACAAGTTGAGATTGTTATTTGTCTTATACAAATTGAATTGGATACTTGGTTTCAGGCTCGGGCCAGGTGGCACCTATGCGACGGCACAGGGCCCCCAATTTTGAAGGCCTCATATTTTTGTATGCACTTTAGTTTTAATATTGTCCTAGGTGATTAAAAAGGGTGTTTAAATCCTTAGTCTTGTCAATCGAATGTTTAGATGTTAATTAAGATGATTAAACATTAGCTCAGTTGCAAAAACTAATTACAGAAATGCAATGATAATTTGAGAGATGAATATATTAAGCTAAATTAATCTAGCATCATCAATCATTATTGTAGCACCACATGTCAAATCATAGACTAATTAGGCTTCATAGATTCGACTTACAAATTAGTCATATATGTGTAATTAGTTTTTGTACTTAACCTGTTTAATACTCCTAATTACTATAAAGAAAATTCTAATGTGCAAAGGGCACCCCTAAGTGCTGCGATTCTGCGGTTGATTCCTATCGGCGTCTTGCGGGCTGTTCGCCACCGTTCCCGTGGCTGACAAATGTCTCTCAACTGGTTTCACGACCCACAAGCGCCTCATACTCCCTCCATCGTCTCATGCGGTTCTTTAGTTTGACATGTAAGACATGGAATCCCGATTGTATTGGCTTAATTGCATGAGCGTAAAGGATCTCAGACGGATTAATACTGGATGCAGCAGAAAGAGAAGACACCACACGAAAGAATTGTTGCGATAGGCCCCACTTTAAAGTTTCGCACGGGGCCTCTATTCATACCGGCCTGGCCCTGCTTGGTTTTGTGATATACAATTTTTTTTTTAAATAACTTTTTGCAAACTGTGTGTGCGCGCGAGCATAGGGGTTTCCGGTCGATTGTTCTCGGACTTACCGGTCACGGGACCTGATGAGCCCGGCCCCGATGCTGACATGATGCAGCAGTGTCGGACCACATCCATCCCTCGCCCGCGCTAGCTCGCGCCGTCGGTCGTCAGCCGATCGGCGGCGGATTCCGATCCGCCCATCGGCCCCGCCCACACGACACCATGGCCGCCGCAAGGCAAAGCCAAGCCCACACATGCATGCGCTGCAGGCAGGCACGCCTGCTCCAATCAATTGCAAGCCGGCCTGGCGGCCTCTGCATGCATGCTGCGGGGACCGGGAGCGCTCCAGAGGAACGGCCGAACGGTAGGGGCTTTGGGTTGGGGGACCGAGCGGTGACATGGCCGGTGGCTTTCATGGTAGTATACTACATCGGAGCTCCGACTAGGTCGCCGGCAGAACGGAGCCTGAGACGATGACGAGCTACGCTACGCTAGCTCTAGCTGCAGGACAGCTAGTACGTACCCTACTAGGTACTCCTTCCTACACAGGTGCGCAGCGTGGGCGCGGCTGCCTTGCTATACTATACCTACTGTACTAGCGTGGGAGTAAAACTCTCCACGGCCTGGCCCGGAGCCATCTGACGCGTTCGCCGCCGTCGGTTCCACCACCGAGAGGACGCACGCACACCGGTCGAGCTCTGGACCATGCCATGACACATTGACACGGCAAGGCGTGAGGCCGTGACGTGACGCCGACGTGTGCGTGCACTGCAGGACCGTCGAGGCAACCATACATTTTTTCTTTTTAGAACGAACCATACATATACATCGACGGACGAACCAACCAGTACACAACCAGAAGACACAATGCAACCATACTACATTCAATCCACGGCCGTTGCGCCTGGCCCACGGGCCAGCCCATTCCGGCCCCCGCGTGCTCTCCGGCCGGGTGACAAAACGCCCCCTCGCACGCAGCAGCAGTGGTACCTTTTGTACCAGGCTAACCCAGCAACAAGCGGGCCGCCCGGGCTCGTCATTAACCAGCAGCCTGGCCCACACGGCCCACCTGTGGCGCCGCCTCCCCTTCGCCTTTCCTCCGATCCTCCTCCCCCTTCCCTCCCTGACTCCCCCCTCCTCTGTTTCAGCGCCCGCGCAGCAGGGCAGAGCCCCCAGTTCTGCGATTCATGGTGTGTTTATTGTAGGAAAAAACACTGTAGCATGAGAAAAACACTGTAGCATTCGTTGGGAAACGTGTTTTGTGAGGGAGGAATAATGAAAAGTTGGAATGAATAGTGAAAAGTTGAATAGTGAAAAGTTGAAATGAATAGTGAAAAGTTGAGAATCTAAACATGGCCTCAGGGACGCATTCATTCATTCATTCATGTCTCCCATTGCAGCCGCGGCGTCGCTATTCGCTCGCCGCACCGAGGCGAAGGGGGAGATCGCGGTTGGTCAGGGCAGTTACCGCGGCGAGTAAATGGTGGCCTCGCCGTCGACCATCGCATCGCCCGATCGCCGTCGACAACCGATCCGCCCCAAGGACACAAACACCACCAGAGGAAGGAATCCGTCGTCTCTCCTGGACTGCGCTCGGCCGTCCTCCTCGCTCTGCAAGCCTGCAACGCCAATCAAAGGGACTGTGCGGCGGCCCGGCAGGCAGTCAGAGTCAGACGCCTGCGCTGCGCCAGCCTTTCGCCATTCACGACACTGTGCCGATCATCGAATAATGGCGCCATTCAAGCGGGGCTGTACGACGGCGAGGTCAAGGGAAGAGGAAACAGCCCCGGTCGTACCGGTACTACCTACACACACGGCACGGTCGATCGACCTTCACTGCCGCCACATGCCCGGAACAGCAACCAGACCCCCAACTCGCAATGACTCTTCACTTCTTCAGAGCCAGCAATGGCGAGGGGACACCAGCAACAGGCCAGTCAGTCAGTCAGTACTCGCTGCAGTGAAACGATATTGTACACCGGAGCGTGAAAACGCATCAACATCGTTCCGTGGAGTGCTTAAAAACGCTCCATCCCTCGTTACATCAACGCTACTTCATGGCTGCTACTGAGACACTAATGACACTGACACTGTCGCTGATTAGCAGTAATTATACCAAGACCGCCTAGCTATAATAACTAAATAATTTTACATCATTCACTAATAGTAGGAGAAGAAAGAAAAAAAGCAACAGAAGAAGCTGAAACTAAAACGAAGATGTTAAATCCAAGTATTTTCCCACTTCGCCATCTCTGATCCTCACTGACGAGTGACGAGTAGCTCCGGCGAGGCAGAGAGTCTGATCGCGATCAGAACACGAGCTTCCGCCGCGGCAGGGGACGGTCGGCGTCGGCGAGCTCGCGGATGGTATCGGCGACGAGGTCCCGGAACACCATCCTCTCGATCTGCAGCACGGCCTCCGCCGCCTCCTCGCCGACGACCATCCGCTGCTGCTTCTGCTGCCGCGGCGCCCATCTTCCTCCGTCCACCGCCAAGTCCCGCCGGATTGCGTCGCGGGTGAGGTCGTTGAGGACCTCCTCGAAGTCCGCACCCTCCGCCACGTGGTCGCCAGCGGCGGCGGCGGCGCGCCGGACCTCGTCCCAGACGTGGCCCACGAGCTCGCCGCCGACGAGCCACGCCGCTGGCTCCCACGGCCACGCCGCACGCTGCCTCTCGAGAGCCTCGCACGCCGCGCCGCACAGCAGCAGCCTGCGGCGGTCGTCGTCGTCTGCGTCGCCACGCTGGCGGTGTGCTTGCTCTGCGGCCTTGTACACGTCGGACGGATCCCGCCGCCTGCGGGCGCCACCGAACAGCCTGACCACCTCCGCCACGTATGCGTAGTCCGGGTCGCCGCTCGCCACCTGCCACGATGCTTGGGCCCACTCGTCATCCTCTGGGTCCGACACCACCCTGGCCCCCGCCGGCGGCTTTGGCCGACCAATGCTGCTGCTGGTGCTGAAATCGATGGCTCGTTTCGACCCCGACGACGACGGCGAGTCCTCGTCGGCGAGGAACGCCGCCGCGTCGAGCACTGACACCGGGCTTGGCTGCTGGTCCGACCCACCCACGTCGCCGCCGGTGAACGCCTGGATGCTACTCAAAAGCTTCCCACACCGCTCCAGCAGGCCACGGTCCGTCCTGGAGTCTGGAAGCTGCTGCATTACGAGATCGTCCAAAAATGTCAACAAATGCAGCAGAAAAATGTGGCGATTAATGGAGTGAGAGACTGGAGAAGATGGTGGTCATCATGGAGGCTTACTGGTTCCAAGTCCCAGCGGGAAGAGGCGCTGAAAGAGCTGCTGCTACCGCCATCGGAGAAGGTGGTGGAAGCCTCGTCGTCGGGAGAAAGCGCAGCGGCGGCGTTCTGCGCCGCCCGGCGAGCAATGCGGGAGCGTGCGGCGGCGTAATCAAACCCGCTTGGCTTCCTCAACGGCGGCGGCGGTTGCTGCTGCTTCGGCGACTGCAATGGCGACACGCGCCGCTGTGGCGAGCTCGGGCCGCGCCTCGCCGGGGAGGCCGGGCTCCTCGCCGGAGACGCCGACGGGTCAGGCGACCGTGGACGCCGGGCGCGGTCAACATCGACGCGGAGCCGCCGCGTGGGGGTGAGCCTCGCCGGCGGCGGGGGAGACGAGCGGTGGGACGGGCGCATCACGACGATGGGCGGCGGCGGCGTGGCCGTACGGACTGGCGGGGGCGGGGTGTGGTGGTGGTGGAGGAGGCCCTTGAGCTGCAACGCCTCGAGAATCTGCTTGAGCGTCTCGAGATCCCGTGCGGGCTCCGCTATGCCGCGCTTCCGGAGGCGCCGCTCGATCTCGCCGTACAGCGCGATCTCGCCGCCGTGGTTGCCTCCGCCGGGGACGCCCGCCGTGTCGCCGCTCACCCTCTTCGCGGGATCCGGGAACACCTCGCGCGCGTCGAACCTGCTCCGTCTCTGGAACGCCCGATGGCACGCCGGATCCGCCGGCGTTCTCCGCATCGCCGCCGCCTCCGTGGCAGCTACCGGCTGCATCGACGCCGGCGAAGGCCATTCCATCAGCGGCGGGAGCGGCGACGACGGGCGTTCGAAGAACGCCGGGTCGACGAACCGGAAGTGATGCGACGGGTCACGCGGCACGCGCTCGGAGGCCGACCGCCGGAGCGCGGCGGGGCTCGCGGCGGCGGAACGGTCCCCACCGCCATGGCCGCCGTCACCGGCGGAGACCTCGCCGTGCGGGAGCGCATCGAGGCCCATGAGCCGCGCGACGACGCTGGGGGAGCGGCGGTCGTCGCCTCCGGCGGAGGGAGACGGCGGGGCGCCGGGGGAAGGCGATGTCCGGATCTCGCGGGGACGGAGCTTGCCTCTCGCGTCCACGACGGCGCGGCTGTCCAAGGAGAGCCGCGGCAGCCTCCACGACGGCGCGGCGAGGGCTCCTCCGTCCTTGAGGTCCAGCGGAGGGAGCTGAAGCGACGGCCTCGGCGCTGCCGGCGGCGTCATGTCCGGCGAAGATGGCGCCGGCGTTGCCCTGTCCAGCGGCATCGACCTCTCCGACGGCGTCGCCGACCCCTGCACAATCCACAACAGAAACACCATCGTCAGAGAGCCGCCGGCGCGACGAGCGTCAAGCAGAGGAAGGAAGAGGGAGGGGACGTACGGTGGTGGAGCCGGAGGACATGAGGCGGCGGTGGGAGCCGTGGAGGCGGCGGCCGGAGAGGATCTGGGGGCGGTCGAAGAGGTGGAGGAAGCCGGCCATGCAGCCCTGGTGCATGGGCCGCTCGTCGAGCCGCCGCTCCTCGTCCTCGTCGACGGCCATGGCCACCATCCTCTCTCCTCTGCTGCCTCCTGCTGCGGCTGTTCCTCTTCGTCTTCCTCCTCTGCTCTGCTCTGCTCCGCTCCGCCTCCGCGCTGCTGCGGCGGGGTCTGGGTTTGCCTCGCTCGCTTCGGCTCCCGCTTTTGGAGGCGATTTAAAGCGGTGGCGGGGGGGACTGAGTTCTGAAATGATCTTCTTACCCCTAATCTTTCGCTCCAAATTACTGGTCCGTGCCATTGCCGTTCGTGTCGACGCGTCGGGGCACGAGCGGCCGTGTGGGGAGACGAGGGAACGTGAACGTTGGAGGCGTCTTGGGAGGCGAACGGGGGCGATAGCTGGATGACGTGTGGGGCCCAGACGGCAGGGGCTTTTTGCCTTTTGGGTGTTTTCTTTTTTCGGCGCCATGTTTAAAAGCTGTCAGTGAGAGCTCGTGCTTATAGATGGCCAATCGTGCCGGCACGACACGGCACGGCACGGCACTACGCGGCACGGCTGGTAGTCGTGCCGTGCCTCGTAGGGCCGCCGTGCCGAAGCAGCGGCACGAGCACGACCCTACGAGGTCGCCGGCGTGCCGTGCCGTGCCGGCGGCACGACAGTGCCGCAACGGGCCGATGCAAGCAGCTCGCCGGACGTGGGGTCCAACGGTGAGCGCTACTCCCCCGAGCAGGACGCCGCCGACGATGCCATCCACATCGAGCTCTGGGCGTTCCGGTCGCCGGAGGTGAGGACCGCGCAGGAAGGCCTGCCTCGAGGCCACCACCAGCACGGTGCGCTCGGGCTGCTTCTCCTGCACCGCCGCGACGGCGAGGCTGCTGCTCTTGGCGGCGCGGGGGCGGAGGATGCTCAGGGGGACGCCGGCGACCAACCACAGCAGCAGAACCACCGCCATGGCGGCGCGGCGGCGGAGGGGGATGACTGGAGGGGGGAAGGTGGACGACGGCGCGGAACGCATGGAGGAGCAGCGGCGGCGGCGGCGTGAAGCTGCTCGGGAATGGCTGAGGGAGAGAGATAGAAATGGGGAAGAATAGACTAGGGTTTCTAAATAGGCTTGGGCTGTTATGAAGTGTTAAAAGGCTTTTATTGGGCCTTTTCAATTTCGTGCCGTGCCTCGTGCCGGCACTACGGGCCAGCATAGCGGCCCAGGCACGACACTACTGTCGGGCCGGGCCGTGCTAGTGCCGTGCTTTCTCGGGCCGTGCCCGTGCCGGCCCATCGTGCCCGGCCCGTTTGGCCAACTATACTCGTGCTCGGCTGCTGGAGCCATCGTGCGTGCATGGGTTGGTTCAGTGAATCACTGGCTCGCTCGGCTTTTGTACAGCTAAGCTTGATCTTGTTTATAGTACGAGTTTATGGTTATATAAATGATGGGTAACGTTGGTCCTAACCTTACTGCGTTAGGAAAATGATACGGTCGGTTTTATGCTTGGGACAGACGTGTGTGGCCTTCACGTATCGTGTATGTCTATATATATATATATATATATATGTGTGTGTGTGTTTGCTTGAGACGCATGGCAGTGTAGAAGAAAGGTGGGACACGGGGGAAATATTATTTGCATTGTCAGATACTCAGATCCATGACTCGAGTTGAGTACCGCTACCATCCTTCAAGTGGTAACGGCAATGGCACGAGCTTACGCTATATTCGCGTAGTGGATTAAGGAGACAAATAAAAAATACATCTCGCTGCATAGTATCACTATTATATCAAATAAATCCGAAGATATGGTTTTTTTTTACGGCGAAGCTGGAAACCTGACCTTTGGAGACCTTTAGGTAAGATCACGTCATTGTCCAATGAATCATAAATGAAAAAAAAAACAAAGAGATATTTACTTTTTTACTTTTTTCACATATGTAACTACATTTCACTTTTCTTTGAAAAAATCAAAGTAAGATTGAATCTTATATTATCCATAGAAACCGTGGCAAGCTTTATGTTAATTCTGGAACAAAATGATTCTCTGGTTATTTTTTTTTTCAAGATGAACTACTATATGCAAGCTAAGGTGGTGTTTGGTTGGAGAAACGATAATGTAGGTGGAAATGTAATCAGGTCCCGGCTGTGACAGCTGCATGTATGATCGTATCCTTTGTGTTTGTTTGAATGTGCTTTGTTTGGTTCTTTGTTTAAGAGAATTCAGCGTGCATTGAGGGCTAGCTAAGCTATATACCGTACCGGACATCAGTTTGTATCGAGTGTGGAAGCAAGATCGTGATGCGTAGTTTCATGCTTTGGGGCACCGGTCCTCGTACGACGTTTTCGGACGCGCCGATGCCCGCCGAACGGGATGAAACGGTACTGATGAACTATGCAGCTATACAAAACTCATGGCACGCATGAGCGAGCCGGGCGCGTACGCCGCCGGCGGCGGTTGGGCGGTAGCCGTAGGCGTACGGTTCTTGTGTTTCCATTCCAATGTGCGTAGTAAGTACGTAGTACGTGCGTCAAGAAATGGTACCTGTATACTTGACTACTTGCCGCTGCTGTACATACTGTAGTACCAGTGCCACTTCACTACCCGTCTACTACTAATATCTGCATCTGCTGGCACCCAGTGGGGTCGTTCATGATCACGTTCGTTAGTTCGTACTCCATCGTTAGTTCTTCCCAACCCCCAACTCCCAACGGGTCCAGGCCCCCGCTACGGTTCCCCAGGATCGAGCTTGCCCCTGCCCAGCCCAGACGGTATGGTACGGCAGCCACGCGTACGCCTCGGGACGGCGGCGGAGACCAGCCAGTAGCCGGAGCTCGGCGCGGACTCGGAGGCGTCCGGCCGGCCGGTCCTGACGACCGCCTGCCGGCTTGGGTGCGCTGCTTGGCTGCTGCAGTTGTGTTGGTGCTCTGTGACTGTTCCCTTGCCGAGGGCGTGCCAGTGCCAGTGCCTGTGGCGAGGACGATCGGCCGGGGTGCTGCTGCTGCTGCGCTCTGCACACATGCACGGCAGAGACGCGTAAAGTTAACGGTGACTGAGCAGTGAGCAGTAGTAGCAGCCGGCAGGAGCAGTGTCGTCGTCGTCGGTCTGGCGCGTGCATGGCGGCAGCAGGAGGACGCACCAGATGCACCGCGAGCGACGCACGCAGTAGAACAAACCCAGAGGGAGAAGGGAAAACAAAGAAACAATAGCAGCAGGGGCCATTGGCCCAACGGCCATGCGTCAGCGACATGGCCACATGGGATGGGATTAGGTCTTAAACAAACGATTACGAGCTGCCTGCTTGCTTATACTTGATTTCCTGTGGTTTTCTCAACCATAGGGGGATAGATTATACTCACTATGCAAGAAAACTTTATTGGAGACGCTTCTTTAGGTACATAGAAAACTTTATTGGAGACGCTTCTTTAGGTACATAGGTGACGCGAAAAAAACCAGCGTCTCTAAGTTTTCGTCACTAATGTAAACATAGGAGACGCACTTTGGAAAACAGCGTCTCTAAAGACTATCATAGGAGACAAGCTATGGGAAACCGCGTCACTAATGATTGTTATTGGAGAGGCGTTTGGGGAAAAAACGTCTCCAATGAAAAATTAAAAAAACAAAAAAAAATAAAACCGATGACAATCATGCCATATATACATACTATTCCTCCGATCACACATACACAAAAGAGTACAAGAACCTTTTGTTCATACATAAATTTGTTATTCAGTTACATGCATAGAGTGAAGATTAAGATGCTTACACTGGAATGCATCTATGGATAGAAATTACATGGAACCAAAAAAGGAAAATGAACATTTGAATGAGGCATATGAAAAAGTATCAAAGAGCATTTCCAAAAAGGATCCTATGCTGACATTCACCTTCATAGCTACCTCTCGCCTCTCCCAATTACTATATATGCAGCAATACATGTAGAGAGTGTAGGAGCACCATCAATAACCATGTTTCAAGGCTAACTTAATTAACTAATGCATATCTGCACAGAGAAAGATTCTGTTATCAACACCAATACAAGAAAAAGCAAGTTGGGCAGCAGGAGCAACTTGTTCGTAACAGACATGGGAAACATCGAACAAGCACTCAAAACATATATATAAACTGCTTAAGTGAATAACTATTGCATGATAAGGAAATGGACAGGGTACTGCATATACATATGTAATCAAATTAACTTAAAGAGCGATATTTGATCTATGTAGGATGTGCTGGAACTATCATATTATTTAAAAGTAAAAAAAGCTCAAAGAAACAACACACCTTAGCGAGGAGAGGTAAGCTCGAAAGATGAGCTCACCTATTTCATCAAGAGAGTCCAATTGTCCTCCAAAAGCGTCCTAGGCCAAGCATTCTGCAATAACATTTTTTCATCAAACCAAAGTAAACAGTTTTGAAGATTCAGACTAAACGATTCAATTAAACACCTACTGATAGTAGCAACAGCTCATACATATACGGTCCAACAATTTTTAATCAAACCATGCACGCCAATTCTGAGAGATTAATGCCTGAGATATTTTTGTTGGCTCAGCTACCTTAGTGAAGTATTAGCTCAATAAGTTGCCACTCTTAACTTTAACTAGTCGATTACACACAGATATAAAAGATGACATTTCACAATCTATATTGGGAAAGTGGCCATAAATCCAACTGAACTAGATCCTAGTCTAACAAAATAAGTTCACTAATGATTTCATAGCACAAAGTGAAACCTTACAAGATGCCACCTGTGACTCAGAAACTAAAGAGTTACCTACACAGATTGCTTGAACTGCATTAATGTGCTCCACATTGCATCCCATTTGTATCTGTTCCTGAAGGCTTGAAGCTGTAACACTGTAATCGTAATGGTTCCAAGAGAAATTTTCCTATATTCTTCCTGAAAAAGGATGAAACTACATTACACTTCCAGAATATGACAGAGAACATGAATAATTTCCCTAGAATCAAATGTAAGCATAGAACACAAAAAGGGTATAAATCAAGGTCAAGAGGATCTGTAGTATGATTAATCTAGACTCAATACAATATCACTTAGTCATTACAGATCAGCACTTAGTACACGAGCCATGAACACCACATACCAGAGCTAATCAAATTTCTACAAGCACGTGTTACAATTTCTCAGATCTGGTTTAGTGAAGGTGTCGAACTCACCTGGGTGGTCTGTGGGCATCGGATTTGATGGACTTGGGCCTCCGCTATGACAGCTGGCCCTCCGGGTCCTGGTCTTCTTCCCGAGTGTGGAGGAGGACGGTGCTCCAGGGACCTTTGGCCGGCGAGCGGAGGAATCCGGCAGGTGACGAAGACCAGGGGAGAGGGTAGCGGCCGACGGGGACCAAACCCTAGTTGCTCGCCCCTGGAGTCGCCTGCTCGGAACGGAGACATGAGTCGCGAGTGGGAGCGCAACGAGACGAGGAGAAGAGGCACGGTGGTTCCAGTGGCAGATGGGGTGGATCCAGGAGGACGGAGGCACGGTGGTTGGAGGAGGGCAAGGGCTCGCTGCTGGTGGGGCCGTCGAGATCTGTCGCCGCGCCGCCAGTCGTCGCCATGGGACCAGCGAGTGGAGGAGAGAGGGGAGAGGACTACGGGAGAAGGGGTGGTGGGCGGCCAGTGGTGGAGAAGGGCCGGCGGAGATTTGGGGGGCTTCAGGTGAGGAGGTGAGGTGCGGATAAGGTTGGTGCGGGTGGAAGAGAGAAGGACGAGAGGTCCTGGTATAAGACTCAATAAAAATGAGTTCTAGCCAATAGGTGACGCGGTTTCTAAACAAAAGTCTTCTTTCATACTCACAAGGGAGATGCGTTTTATAAACCCACTTCTCTAATGACCGACGAACTTTAAGAAGTCGCATTTTGTAAATAGAAGTCTCCTTTTACACTCCTCAAAGGAGACACGTTTTATAAACCCGCGTCTCTAATAACTAGCGAACTCAAAGGAGACGCGGGTTAACAAAACGTGTCTCCTATATGTGTACATAGGAGACACGGGTTAACTACGAAAGTTTTTTTACATACAAATATAAACGCGTCTTCTATGTATTATGTATTCATTATAGATACATTTTAAAACTGTATCGCCTATGATTTGTCTTCTTTAACGTGTTTTTACATAGTGACTGCGCGGTAGCTAGATTTCTGTTGCGCGCGCGCGTGGCGTCCTCTTGCCGCGTCGCTTTTTTTTTTCGCATCGATCGGCGCCGGGGAGGACGGCCAGCAGCGTACTGTGCAGGCGCCACGCGCGACCATGGCGTAGCGCGCACGGACACGACGGGTCCGTGCCCAAGAGTGGAAAACACAACAGAGCACGGCACGATGGCATGGCCCATTTGCTTTCATGTCGCCCCTGGTCGTGTCGTGTCAGTCTTTTCATTTCCAAAGCCCGGTTTGAATTAGATTCGTACGCTCCGGATTCTAGCTTCAATAATCCTAATCCAATCGAAACCAATCAGATTACGTACAGCCGCCATTCTACGGTATATCCATGTACATGTACAAAGAACTATAGCCAACCATGATATAGTATATTGAATAAACAAAGAACATCAAACACATCGACGCTTGGAGGGACTAGGCGTGCCAAAGTGGACAGCTGTGTAGTTCTTCATCGCATCTCATGGATAGCCTTTCTCTATCAGTAATGTTAAATATGATTTGGTCTAAACTCTAGGTGTGTTTGTAATAATTCTTGAGTAATGCCTCTAAGCATGTTCAATTAGCACAAGATGGTCAAATTGGATCTTTTCATTATCTAAAAAAGATTATAGGAAATAGTAAAATATATGTGATAATCCAATTAATAGAAAACAGTCAAATAGTGCATTTTATCCCTCTATAATACAATCGCACGTCACATTAGAATCCTAGTACTCCCTCCTTTTTAAAATGTAAGCTAATTTACTTTTTCCGTCTAATTTCGACCACTCGTCTTATTTGAAACTTATGAAAACTAGCGATTTTTTTTATAGCTTGCTTTATTAGTCAAACTCGAATACAAAAGCAGCACGTACTCCCTCCTTCCCTCAAAAACTTTGGCCCGTTACCAACAACTCACGGAAGCTAGGAAGATTTTGAACCAAAATTACCAAAAATACCCTTGTTGCCTGTACCGAAGTCAGAAAACAAATACGATTGCTTTAGTACTTGGTGTCCAGTACAGGCCACAGCTTCTTCGAGGGCATACAAAAATCAAACTCCAGCGCCACTTCTTAGCCACACTAAACACATGGCTCTACGTGCACGTGGCCGCCCAAAAATCACCACGCCGCCACAACAATTCAAACTCACACTCCGGCAATAAAACACCACCCCATATTCCTTTCAAAAAACACACCCAATTCAGCCACCCAAAACCACGCTCACGTCATCCCATGGCCATAGATCTGAATGAAGCACCACCGGTTGGAAGATCAAGTGAAGATGGCCTACTTGAGCCATCAGCTTCTGGCCATAGATAGGAATGAGGCACCGCCGGAGGAAGATCAATGATGGATATGGGCTACTTGAGCATCAGCTTTCTGGCCATAGATATTGAATGAGGCACCGGAGGGAGATCAAGTTGGTTCTACTTGAGAATGAGCTTTCTTGCCACAGATCTGAATGAGGCACCACCAGAGGCACTTGTGGAATGAGCAGGATGGAGTTCTTCCTATCCATGAGCTGCATGAGTATGATGAAGTCAACCTGCATGAGTGGGGAAACTATGAGTTGTACCCATTGATCAGAACATTGCACCTGAAGATGATGAACAAGAAGAAGAAGGTTTGCATCCAGGTATGTTTTTCAATGAAATGCTTCAGTTTTCTTCCTCCCTTTACTTTGTTTTATTTCCTTGCCTAGGCTACTGCACTAGCTGGAAACATGTGCGTTTAGAATTGTGTTGTTTTATGTATTCATTCACCCTATTTTATTTTATTTGTTTATTGATTCCACTATGCACACATGATTTTGTTCAGATGAAGATAATGCAATGGAGGAGGATGTACATGCTGAGATGAATGCTATGGAAGAGTACCTGGCTGACCATGGTGTGTACGCTGATGCTGTGGACATTGTCTTCGACCAAGAGGAGTTGTCAGACTCAGATGACGAAGAAGACATACCTGCAAATGCAAATGGACGAAGAACAAACAAAGAGATGTCAAACAGAGAAAGGCAAGACATGTATGAAGCATTACTTGCAATAAGTAACCATGGGAGATTGAAAAAGGACAGCACAAGAATAGTTGCTAACAAGTTCAATGTCAGCCAGCGTACAGTTCAACGCCTTTGGAACAGAGCCCAACAGTGTATTAGACAAGGTTTACCAGTTGATGTATCATCAAAGAAGCCCAAACATTGTGGCAGAAAAAAGATGCAAATTGATCTATCAAGAATTGCTAGAATTCCCTTGCGCCACAGGAGCACTCTAAAGAAGCTAGCTAGAAAACTAGGAGTGTCAAAAAGCTCGCTGCATAGGTGGTTCAAAAGTGGCCTTATAAGAAGGCATTCTAACTCTCTTAAACCATGCCTGAGCGAAGAAAATAAGAGGGAAAGGTTGAGATGGTGTATTTCTATGCTTGATCAGAGTACTTTACCACATGATCCTAAGTTCATTAATATGGATAATATTATCCACACAGATGAGAAGTGGTTCTATGCCACAAAGAAATGTAAGAAGTTTTTATTTGCTAGCAGATGAGGAGGATCCACATAGGACCATACGAAACAAAAATTCCAATTGGCAAAGTCATGGTCTTAGCAGCAGTTGCAAAACCTATGAAAGATGCAATAAGTAATCAAATTTTCGATGGGAAGATAGGCATTTGGCCTTTCGTGAGGAAGGTAGCACAAAACACTCATTCTTAACCTATGATCTAGTACATATTTTTTTTATCATTATGTGATATAATAGTTGTTTTATTTCTTTGTTTAATCGAACCTTGCTGTTGTGTCTTTTGTGTGCTAGGAACCAGCAAAAAGGCGCAGTCGAAATAGAGGGAGAGGAACATCAGTGACCAAGTCTATCAACGTTAATAGAGATATAATGCGATCATATTTGATTTCTAAAGTGCTGCCAGCTATCAAAGCAAAGTGGCCTAGAGAACATGCACACAGGACTATATGGATTCAGCAGGATAATGCAAGAACACATGTACCTGTGGACGATCCATATTTTGCTCGTGCCGCAGCAGAAACTGGACTTGATATCCGCCTCGTGAATCAGCCAGCAAACTCACCGGACATGAATTGCCTTGATTTAGGCTTCTTTGCTTCACTCCAATCACTGACATACGATACGGATTCCAGGAATATGGATGAGCTAATCAATAATGTTATCGAGAAATTTGATAATTATGATTCAGCACTTCTAAATAGAGTGTATCTGACCCTACAAGGTTGCATGATTGAGGTTATGAAATCTGGTGGAGGAAACAAATATCCCATCCCTCACATGAACAAGGAAAGGCTGGAGGAGCAAGGCATTCTTCCAGATAGGCTCAGTTGTGATCGTCAGTTATATGAAACTGCACTTCAGTCTTTGGCCACATAATTTGGGGCTGAATCAGTGCAAGCTTTTGTAAGCTAAACTAGTGCAATATTTTGTAAATAGTTAAATCAGTGCAAGCTTTTGTAAGTAGCTAAATCAGTGCAAGCTTTTGTAAGTAGCTAAATCAGTGCAAGCTTTTGGTAAGTAGCTAAATCAGTGCAAGCTTTTGTAAGTAGCTAAATCAGTGCAAGCTTTTGTAAGTAGATAAACTAGTGCAAGCTTTTGTAAGCAGCTAAATCAGTGCAAGCTTTTGTAAGCAGATAATTAAGTACTTCTGTAATGCAATGGGGCGATATCGTAGTCACTACATATATGTTATAATTCCACACTTCATGATCTGTTCTGAACAAACAACACATGTTGGTTCCAGGTTTCAGGTTGCAGCTTGATATCCAATATGTGAAGTCATGTACGTCAGAATCTGAGACATGCCATTCACAATGTGCTAAACCATCAATAGAAGCCATGCCATTCACAGTAATGGATTGTGCTACGCGAAATTCATCAATGTGCTACGTGCTACTGTAATGTAATTTATCCTATGAAAATTCATCTGCATTGCACTCCGATGTTTGCCAAATCTTCACAAGAGGGAATGGGAATAAGGAGCACGAGCATCTCTAACCGCGTTTGAGCTTCAATGACTGAGTATTACCTAGAAGAAATAAACGATGGTCCGGCGGCGGCGGCCACAGCTGTGAAATCAATTCCTGCCCGCATCCGCATCATCGATTTCGCCAAATCAGACAGGGCCACGGGAGGAACGGAGAGCAGGCTGGCTTGGACGACCTTCACGCAGCTCGCCACAGCCGCTGGCGCCTACCGCAAACCTCAGCATCATCGATCTGCACCTCGCCCGACCGGCCGCTCCAGCCCTCACCCTCATCGTCGAGGCCTCTGAATCGAACAGGGGTCAGGGAGTGATCGGGCCAAGCTCTGACGGCCTTCGCGCCGCTTGCCGCGCCCTCCGCCGAGATCGCTACCGCCACCGGGTCTGGCATGCACCACGGCACGGTCGTCGTGCAACCCGCCGTGGGCGGTGCGGCCAAGATCCGGCGGGAGCTCGCGCGGCTCGTCAAGGACGCCGGCCCCAAGGACCTGCTCTTCTTCCTCTACACCAGGCACGGCATGCGGGTGAGGCCTACTGCCGGTTGCCATGGAGGTCGACGGAATCTACCGAGAGAGAAGACGCAGTTCCGTCCGATCTGGTTTGTGCGTGAGTGGAGGAGAACTGGAGACGACGAGGTGAGATATTTCTCTGTTTTTTTCCCTTCCCAGGATAAGGTCTGGCTGCTTTTTCCTTTTTTTTAACATGTCAGCTGACTTTTTCTCCCACAACGACAACCTTTCAGGGAATTTTTTTTTTCGTAGAACGACAGGCTTTTAGGGAAGGAGGGAGTATCATGCAATCTTTAGCTACAATTTAATGATGATCGTAATCGGAATGCATTGCGCGCCCACGCTGGACCCGGTCCCCGGTCGTTGCAGCTGCAGCTGGAGGAGAGAGAGAGGCGGGAGCTGCCGAGCTGGCCTGCGCGGGCGTAGGGAGGATTGGTCAAGTCGGTCAGAGGGAGGCGGGCAGTGGTGACCTGTGCCAATCTGGGCAACAATCCGCTGACGCATGCACGCGGCTTGTGTCCCCCTGCTCCGCCTGCGCGCTACTCCTGCCATGACATGCATGCGCGTCTGCTCATCGTCTCTCGTCTGACTCACTCGCCTTTTTCTTTACCTGCCACCCACCGGATCGGATCTCCACATGACGCCGCGCTGACGTACTGTACTCAGAGAGAGAGAGAGAGAGAGAGAGGGAGAGAGAGAGAGTGTGTGTGGTGTCTGGCGTGCTGCAGTAAAAGCTCCGGATTTCTACAACCACCACGATATTTTTCTAGCCTCTTAATGCAATTATAGAATACAAAAAAAGAAGAAAAAAACTGGAACATGCTGATCCATTTTGATCCCCATCGCATTCACCAAATCCGTAACAGCCTACCAGTCTACCACAACAGTCAGCGAATAGAAAAAGGGAGATAAAAGTGGTATGAGGTGCAGAGAAAGTGGCAAGTGGCCATCGGCGCCGTTTCTTGTGCTCAAAGGGAGGCAGTGCCCTTTTTCGGCAATGTGGGGGTTGCGATTCCGAGGCCGTGCGTGATCCACTGATCCCCCAACCAAGCAGTAAACCAGTGATGTTTAATCACACAGCCGAGCTGGATTAGCGGCAAATTGCTCGAAAACTAATCGAACTCGTCGGATCGGGTGGTTCGCATTGACGATTTGGCAATGGTGGACGTGTGCAGCGCGTGGACGGGGGGGGGGCCAGATTGTTACTCGAGATCGAAGGCTACGATCGTCTAGGCCATGGGTTTTTATTTTTGTTTATGGTTGTAGCTATAGGATCATGATTGATCTTACCGTATCTTGGTTGATGGGCAAGTAAGATTAGTTAAACGGTTGTGCGATCGAGCCAGGGTCGTTACGGCTGTGATCATTGAGTACCGACGATCGAGCTGTACAAGCATGTTCATTGTGTCAAGTTGAGAAATATAATGCCTGCACCGTCTTAGTTGATTGACAGCCCCTTGTACATTTTTTTGACGACATGGCCTGATGGCCAAACGTGGAGCTTCACCGTCCAGGGACGAGAGAGCTAGCTAGCCCAAACACAAATTGTGTAACAGACCAGACCAGAAGAGATGAGGCCTGAGTACGTGGGTACTTGGAGGCTAGCCAGTGACTACAGTACGTTATTACGTGAGAACATGTATGAAGACGGAGGCCTTGCACTTGCACACGATTACACGAGGTCCCTGAACTAAAAGCGCATACTGTTACTGTGGCCGGAACGTACGTACTGTGGCCATGAAAAGTCGGTGATCTGCATCGGTCAGGCCGGCCAGGCCAGGTCCCCCCAAGGGTTGGAAATTGGAATCATCAATCGTGGCTTGCTTTCGGAGCTGACCGGCTAGGAATATTCGTCGCCTGCTGACGTGACACGCCATCCCGGGAGCCCGGATCCGCTGAGGTCGGCACAGCAAGGAACGCACGGACGCCCTGGTCGCGTCGGTCACTCACTCACTCACCTCATCCCGTCACACTAGTGTCACTCACCGACCAAGGCACGTTCAGAGCTCTGAGATGCGCACGGCACGGCGGACTGCTCGCTCACCATGCATGCTGGCTCGTCGTGTTGCAGAGCACTAGTGCTTCACTACGGACCGTGCCGAGGAGGAAAACCTGGTGACATGGAGGCCGGTCCTAGGTTCTGAAGCTCTGACCCGGCGCGTCATGTCATCACCACCACAAAAAGGTTGTGAAGCTGTGAAGCACTGCATGCCGTGCCAACCTGCTTCCGGCAGTCCCGCAGAGGAACCGGCCGGGCCGATGATCACGTTCACGGACGGGTCGACTCGATCGGGTACGACGCAATGCAGCTTTCTTCGCGAGTGCAGCGCGTTTAACCTCGTCGCAGGTCGGTCATCAGTGGACGCCTGGACGGACAGAGAGGCCTGGGCCGGTCAAAGATTTGGTCAAGCAAGCATGCCGCACAGCAGCAGCATGAGCCAAAACAACAAAACCCGAGCCACTGAGCCATTTAAACACCTTGCATGCATGGCACGCCGGGTACGGACCTGCGAATCAAGGGCTGCAGAAAAAAAAGGTGCATTGATGTGGATCGGATGCCTTTTTTAGAAAAAGACCGACCGGTGACTGGTGAGTGGGGCCGGGGTGTCAGCCGGGACTGCGAGTCAGCGGTCAGAACGCACGCGCCAAGACTGAAGACCCGGGCGTGTACACCGCGCCGGACGTCGCGCGCGCGGGGGCGGGGCCTAGATCGATGCGTGGTCTCTCTCGGGAAGGATGGATTGACACTGCGCGCGTCAAAATTTTTCAAATATTAGTGTATTTTTGTATTTTTTTATGTGCATTAAAAGTTTAATGAGCCGATTTTTTTTCTGTTCCTATTTTTTTTTTGAACTTCTAATGCCTGCAAAAAATATCAAATGAGAAAATATTTGAAAATTTTTGACACCAATAGATTACATATAACTTGAAGTATTTTTAGGATTTTTTGATATTTTTTCATTTTAAATTTAAATTTAAATATTTTAAATTTAACCGGTTTGAAACCGCCCCAAACCGCTACCGGTCCGGGGCGGTTTGACTGGTTCCCGCGGAAACCAGCCGGGTTTTGAACGGGACTGCGAACCCTGCTGCTGCTCGGAAAAAAAAGGGAGGGAAAAAAAAAAGCCGGCCGGGGAAAAGGCAACAAAAGGGAGGAAAAAAGCATGCCAGCAACTCCGAGCTGTGCTCACGTGGGGGTACGGCGGGGTGACCGACCCCGCCCACGTGACCGCCTCGCCCCGGCCCCCGTGCCCGTGTCGCGCGCGGCTCGGCTCGGAGCAAATGCAAAACCAGCTGCGTGCAGATCGCCGCCGGCGCCGCCGCGCGCGGCCGTCGTCGATCGATCGGTCGTCCTCCCCGGCCGGCCGCCGAGAGGGACCACCGGACCACCGCCATGGCGAGCCGAGTCGCCGGCCGGAAAGTGCATTGATCATCAGATGGGCCCGGCCGCGCGCGGCGCGTATGGAGATGATGGCGCCAAGAGATTCGCTCGACGATTCCCTTCCTCCTAGTCCTAACCCCCGGCTTATCCACATCAAGTTTTCATTTGAACTTAATTAGCGCGAGCCTTTTTCCCGCGCCCATCGCGCCCCCCACCCCGCGGCTTTTTCAAATGATTCCTTTCGTTCGTCGGCTTGGCGCCATACCATACCCGGCGACTGCTCCATGCATCCTGCTCTCTCTCGATCCGATCCGATATTCCGATCGCCACGGCGGGCGTTGCCGCCCATGCATGCATGCATGCATTCGATCCGAGCTCGCCGACATTCCCTTGGTCCCGCCGGCATCCTCATCTCAAATCATGCATGCATAAAGACGACGAGGAGGAGTAGAGCCGCTGTACGGAATAGTGGCAAAGACCAATGTGCCGTCACATTATCGCGGCTACCCCATGCCGTGTGCTATGCAATCATTCGAGGCGGCTTAATCCGCCATGCATGTTTGACTTTTAATCTGTGTGATAGAAGGAAGCTTGAGCTTCGATTCGACATGGGCCGTGGTTCTGGCACACTTCAGTAATTAGCAGCATTTTTACTGCAGGCTAATTTTTTTTTTCCCACGTACCCATCGGAAAATTAGCTTCGCTTTTTCACGTGCGTAAAGTGGTGGTGACAGTACTCTCCACCAGACCACAGCCACCACCTTGGCATGTTTCACGCAAAGCTATATCGATCCATCCTACCCATTTTATGACAGATGTTTCATCCAACTTACACATAGCACAAGGAGGAGGGAGCGAGAAATCAGCCAAGGCCCAAGGGAGAAAAGGTAGCTAATACTACTCTACTACAAATTAAAAAGGATACATGGACCCCAACAATAATCTACTCCATCTCTTTTTCTCTTCTCGCGCAATGCATGCATGGCCGCCTGGCCCCCTCCATGCACCCATCCAATATGGCAATATGCATGCGCATTGCAAGCTCGTGGCTATGCTACTGATCGAGATAGTCACTAGCTAGTAGGCAACTGAGCATGCATGGATGGCGACTGTGTGGTGTCACCATCAATCCATCATCATCATCCCCGTCCAAGCTTGAACTGAGGCATCCGTACGTATCTATCCCGATCGATCACCAGCCCCGCACATGAATCTGATGCCCACGCTTGGATCATATCGTTTCGGATCGATCGATCGAGCCATCAGCCATGCATGTACGTCGAGGCCACGAGGGATCCAGCTAATTCTTAGGACCTTGGAGGCAACGACTGAACGACCTCCGATCCGACCTCAACACCAAGTAATAATGACGTACTGCTGTACGTCCACAGACAACATTGTATTCTATCGTGTTGAATGTGAGGTTACTATTTCGTCTTACCGGAGTGCTAAAATTCTAAACTTTGTTTCTTTTTTACTTTTGCAAGATCTTTTTTTTAGCCGATGCCTCCGTACTTTTGCAAAGCTTCACAAGGAATTGGAATTGTACACACATTTCCTCAAAAATGCTTTGAGCAATCCAGCGGCCGGTACGGTATACGCAGTTCTGTGGAGGATAGGCGAGTCATCGCCTAACAGTAACAAGGACAAGGAGATGACCAATGATGGGTGACGCCCTCTCCCACGTGTATCCCATACACACGAACACGATCGATCACCTTAGCTTTGGCGTCTTCCTCCTCCCCCTTCCCTACACCTCCCAACCTTTCCATGCATCCATCATCCATGCACGCTGTCTCACACGCTGAAAAGCCATGGATCATGCGGCGCGCACGAGCAAGCCAGGACAAAGCCAAAGCCCTAGCTTTTCTGTAAAGTCGCCATGGGCCATGGCCTCTAGCTCACATCTTTCGCGTCGACCGATCTCGCTTAGACGCTTAATACCAACCATCGGGTTCATGATCAGGCCGTCGTGACATGCATGGTCACATGCACAACGCCACAGCCCTGTGAGGGCCCGGGCCGGGGCTGGTCGATCCTGGCCGTCCGATGGGGCAAGGCAAAAGGTTAAAAGGGATTGTAGGGCCTCGATTGAAATGCCAGACAGAAGCTTTGTGCGTGAATGTGATGAAGAAACTGTGAGCAGTGGTGGTTTCGTGTAACCAAAGTCCTGCAAAATGCGGTCTACGGCCGTTACGACTGTCTTACGACAGGTGTTGCACGATCGACGGTGTCACGTATTCCTAGGTGCCTCAGTGGCGTGAATGTGCATGCCAGCGGCCAGCCACACACAGCGAGTCACTGATCATAGAAAGTGAGAGAGAGAGAGGAAGAGCATTTCCCAGCCTCCATGTTCTCAGTCACCTTTTGCGCTCTGCCACATTCGTTAGTCTTCGCATCACTTTCTCTCTCCTACGACCGGTTACAGAGACTGACATTAGTTTAGCGGATTGGACTACTCCTAGTATGTTGTTAAGTGCCTAATCATGCTGTGTATAACCACAGTCCATCGCATTTGCCGTGCTTTTATGGAACCAACGCAGTTGCAGGTCATTAGAGAAGAAACAGTACGCACAGCTAATGCATTAACCTCAGGTGCATGCACTCGCCGGCCTACACAACTTACTGATAGGGTGCATCATGCATGTTGCATGCCCATGTACTGAGAATTCTGTAACATATAGCATACCTCATCCATGTGCCCTACAAACAAACTCTTTTCCTCGGAGATCACAACTACACATAATCTAACCTAACCTAACTCAATCCCCTCGGTAACCCTATCGCTTAACCACCGGCCCAAGAACCCCCTTTGGCGATATTCTTTGTCCGATACCTCCTGCCTGCCTGTAATTGGGAGCTGTGCCTCAATCATGGGGCTTGTGATTCCTACTTGTTGCCAGCAGTCAGTCAGAGGGTAGGCTACTCACATCTATGTACGGAGTAGTATAGAGTTGTAAGTACAGTAGACAGCTAACAGAACACTGACATCTTTACCTCATTTTCCTTTTTACCATCATGGGAGCAGCTTTCCATGAGTTCACTGGGCTCATACTATCATGGGCTACACCTGCTCTAGCTAGGACCATGCCAAGATAGAGAATTTTGGAAGGAAATGCACAGCATAAACTTTCTTTTCTACACGAGTGTACGTATGTTCATAGGTTCCTTACCTATTTCAGATGTGCACTGCTTTCCCCCATCCTCTTCTCTTATTCCATTCTCTTCGTGCATTGGAGAGGAGGAGCATCACTGTACTATGATTTGAAAGCATCTTTTACTGTTGGCAGAAGTGAGCTGAGCATGTGCCATGTTCTTGAGTGAGTGGAGAATAATTGATCACAACCCATGCAGTGCCAAGGATTATCTAAAACCCTATGCTTGCCATACCCTAGTGATCTAGCTAGAGATTAAGCACTAACATAATAGTGATCCTAATCAGTATTAACAATGTTAGCTTACAAGATTGATTTGCATTCCATCAATTCCTTGCATTTCCATTTTAGTAATTCAATAATGACCCTATATTGCAGTGGGTGCCTATACACTTCTTTGTTTTCCTTGCACGACTGCTATAGCTCCTTAGCATTTTTAAACAAACATATTTTTTTTCAGCAAGAACAAAATATTCATAATCGCAGTAGGTGTAGGTGGTGGATCCGTGGATGTGAAGTTTCTCCTGGCACCTGCAACAGTAAAGAAACATCATCAAATGCACAATCAGTGGCTTAGCTGGGAACATATATATATTTGGTTCCTACTGGGCTCTAGGGTTTAACCACTACTGCAAGAATAATTACGCATGAAAAGTTTTATCTGTAGTACACTGATGTGCTACCAAAAGGTGATTGCATGGTTATAACTTTACTGGCTCCTGAAAGATTTCTTGAACTTTTTGGTACGAAGTCGTAAGCTACAGCACACAGGGCAATAGAATTTTAGCACCAGCGCATGCAACTGTTAATCACCTTGAGGTAAATGACATCTGTATGCTAGTAGTTACCCGTTTGAATTTAAGCAACACAGTGTAAAAAAACTGACAAACATCAAGGACATTCACAAAAGCCATAACTGTCACTGGTGTGTCTGTAACAAATTAAAAGCTAATCTGCCATTCTGCCCTCACATTTTTTTTGTTCAGACCAAAAACCAGATTTAGGACCGCATGAGCAGCTCTGCTTGTCCCCTACTGTGATGTCCAATGGGACGGAGCCATACGCAACACACGGCCAGTGCCACCATTCATATTTCAGAGATGACCATGATGACATCACATATCTCTCTTGAAGGGCCCCCACCTTGCCACTACCAACGCCTGCAATGGTCATGCAGCCATGGCAGCATGGCTCACCCTCAGCTCGATCGGAATGGAGTATCTTTTCTATTGGAATTCCTGCACAAACAAAGGAATCAAGTGAGGGCATGTGGCCGCATCAGACATTGCCCGTCAGCAGTTAGTTAATAAAAGAGCCAGGGAATCTTTCTGCACCGTGGAATCTGCTGACTGTTGCTGTGGTCATGCGGTGGTAGAACATGAACAAGTGAGATCAGTGGAGGACTGGAGGTGAATGAAATCCATGGTCCTTGGCCGCAAACTCACACTGCGCTTGCATGGAAGGTGGTCAAGGACACTTCGTTGAGACGATGGTGGGGAGAGATGCTCCTGATTGAGTGAGAGCTCATTCAGTGAAGACCTTGCAACCGGTAGGAGACCGAAACATGTCATCAGATGATATATGTGGTAGTACCCATGTCTTCTGCTATAACTGTTCCCTGATGTTAAGGCTCATGGTTTCACCGTCACACCAATGCTGATGCAATAGTAGTGGTGGTACTTCACTTTTGCATTGTCTTGCAATCATTTGGTTAACATGATCAAAACATTATCAGCTTGGATTATCCACTCACTTTCGAACTATCCAAAGCATTGCCTGTGACCATCTTATCTGGCATTGATTCAGGGAATGCATGGAACGAACAAAATCACCAGCAATGTTCATCTACATGTCAATTTTGTTCCTCTGTCTTTGGAACGGGAAACCCAATCAAAATCTCTGGGTGGATTTGGTTGGGGATTAGCTGTTTACAAGCATGTTCAATGCTGCTCACCGTTCAGTGTTCACGCAGGCAGGAGCATCACAGTTCAGACAAACATGCAGTGCAATATGTTAACAACAGGGGAGGGGATCCCACATCACATGGGGCTGCTGCATCAGCAATCTGCATATGCATGACCTTGAGCCAATGTTCAGTGCCCATGAGGACATGCAGAACCAATCACAATCCTTACAGCAAGATTATATTTCCTGTGCATTTTTTTTTGCCTCACACTGGATCAGATGCAGATGCTGTTGGTGGTCCATGGCTGCAGGACTGGTCTACACATACTCACATAGATTATGTTCTTCCTCATAGGAAGCAGCAAGGAGTGCTAGTAAAAGGGCGAGTTGATAGATGCATTTGAATAGTGTTAGTTTGATCGATTTGAGACCTTGGTAATTGGAACCAATGTTATTGACCACAATAGTGATGTAATCTGACCTAATGTTGTGGTTTAACTAGGACAGAGTGAATAAGCAAATGGGTAGTATACTACTGTTCAAATCAGCAACTGGACATTGGTAATCGAGGTTGGATTCCCTTGATCGACGAAGATAATGCATTTTTATACCATACCATTTTCCTACTATATTATGCACTTGAAATTAACTTGAAAAATCATGTTTTATTTCATGTTTAATTAGCATATAAAATATACTCTAATGAGGAAATGAATGGATAACAGAAAGGTGCAGTAGTAATGACTAGATTTCTTTTTACTAAGCTCCCGAATATTTAGGAGCGTGTGTATTTGTAAATGAAATTGTTTGTCCAAGAAACATGGTTCCTCTGAATGTAAAATGACCTCAACTCCAAGTAGTAAAACTAAATTTCTTGGAGGTAAATTAACATGACCTTGGGACATGCAACCAAAGTAAGTCATGTGAGTTACTTTTGGCTTTAGGCCTCGTCTCCGAGGTAGGCACGGCCATGAGAGGACACAGACAAATATGGGCACTGAACCAACCTAGAAGTCCTAGTGTGCAGTGCAGGTGGTGGCCACACTCACCACACAGTTTTTTTGGTCTGTTTCTCCCTAGATTATCCATGAAAGCTCTGAATTCCACGGTAGATAATCTCCAAGTGATCTGTAAATATTAGCACCCTACTTAGCAGTAAAATATACTCTACCACTGATGAGGTTTCATTCTTTACCGGCACCTTTTTACTGCTACTCTGCTAGAGATCATCTGCAGATAAACCTGCATTGGTTTCTTGGGGACTCGGCTGTGGAGAGAAGCACAAGGCATGATGATCTGCAGTACTGATGTGTTAGCAGTTGTGGGTGTGTGTGAGGGTGATGTCATCGATCATCATACAGATAAACCTGTACGTAGCTCCTACGAGCTACTGGTACGGATCGAGTACTCTGCAGCCATGCTGCATACCGCATACCATACCAGCTCAGCTAGCTGTCAGTGGACTATCTGTCGGCAATCTCTCTTCTGTCTCTCTCTCTCTCTCTCTCTCTCTCTGAAATATTGACAGCTGCAAACCTATTTTCGCGCCAGACAACTACTGTCCTCCTGAATTCGATGTTTGTGACCTTGTTGCCTGTGCTCATGTTACAAGTCAGTGGCCATGGTGTAAAAACTACTGAATACTGCTATAGTGCTATCTCAATGATATATATCCTCCCAAACATTTTATGCTACCGTTAAGTGTTAAGCTACAGTTGGCAATAACATTTGGTTCACGAAACTATACCACCAATCCACTGATACTGATATGGAGGCACAGAATTGGGTTCAGATAATGAAACACCAATCAGCCTGTGGGTATCATGTCCTTCAGCGAGAGTGAATGAGTCAGATCAGAGCATTGCGGCATTGCCCATGTCTCTTTTGGCCCAGCATGACAGTGACATGAGAGAAGGCCAACATATTGTTCATCCACGCATTCAGTTGTTGCATATGAGGCTGAAACCATCTGATAACTGATAAGATCAGCGAGGTGCCTGCCCCAGCAAGCATCAGCAGACAGCAGCATGGGGCTGAAGCACATGGACATGCTGTGATCTCTCTGTCCTGTTGCTCTTTTCGTTCTGTTCATCAGCCTTGTGGCCAACAAACCACATGTGACTATGTGAGTCCTTGAAGGGAGATAAATTTTCTTGTTCTTCCCTTAGATATGCCTTGCCCATTACATAGGTAAACCGATCTGGTAACTTTGCGCGATGAAGGTTTCACTAGAATCATTTCTCTGATGGTGGTGGAACGAGCATGTGCCGAAACGTGGCGATGAAAGTTTCCATAACACAATGCAACGTTGCGAAATTTGCATAAGTGGTGTTAACACGTGACAGGATCCATGCAGCCAATGTTTTGGGAACTCCTCCATGCTACCCCAGTGCTCTGCTTGTTGGGCTCTCGGCATGTTAGGACCAGTGGTGGCTCTGAAAGCAAGTAATATGGTTATGCCTTTTCCGACACTTGGTCCCAAGGCTATACCAGAAATAAATTCAGTACAAATCTTCATGCAATTCTGAGTATGATATCACATTTTTTACACTATTTTTACCGATGGCAAGTGATAGTAACTACGACTACAATAGAGTGAAAACGCTACTACCAGCTTGAAGTTCGTCGACCATGCGGAGGTTTAAGCTTTATTTGTGCCTTAATAGTGTGATTTGATTGATCATAATGATATGGCTGGACTAGTGTAACACTATGCTAACACATTCTTTCTCTCTGCTCATAATTCGAACTCATTCTGTAACAAGAACATAAAATTGTGGTCTGACTTATCACCTAATACAGTGCGAGGTTTGCTGGTTTATCTTCAGAGTCGGGCTCCAAGTTGGATGCCATCGTCGACAACACCAGATTGGTGTCTCCTTTGCAACTCAATTCCACCCACTTGCTTCAGTTTTCTCCAACAACTCATGCAAATCCTGGAAGGTTTATCAATTAAATTATGTGTGCGTACACAGGACTGGAAAATTGATGCAGCTAGTTGGGGGAATTATGGATTAAAAGCACACACCTGCCAGTGGTTTAATTTGTAGCTTAGGGGGTGTCGCGTTCCCTTGTGACATTGCTTCAGAGTTGATCCTGACCAGAGGCACAGTACCACCAAAAGGTACAAAATTTTGGTATCTAGCATTCTAGGTGCAATATTTTGCTACCTTACTAGTAGGAGTATTTATTTTGGTTCCAAAAGAATTGCTGAACCGTTCAATTCTCACTATAGCAGCGTTAAAGCGCATGGTCTTATATATATATGAAGTCCTCGTTTATTTGGTCTGCCCAGCTTCTTACATTTTGCATGAGCTTTCCTGAAACTTACATGAAGCTCTGCATGAACCAGGATGGAGCACATGACATAACTGACCTCGCAAACACTGAAAGGCTCTGTTTTCTTTTTATCATCAATCCGTTTTTCTTTAAAAAAAATCTAACATCAATGTATTTTACCCACAAAATGATTGAGAAGAGTGCATAGAGTATAGGCAAGTGACAGTGTCTCTTTTGGGAGAGCATGACAGTGACTTGAGATAAGGGCAAAGGCTCTATTCATCAAGCCACGAGACAGAGCCTGAAACAACCCAATGAGATCAAGGCCGCGAGGTGCCTGCCCCAGCAAGTCTCAGCAGCATGGCCGTCGCATGGGGCAACAGGCTCACATGGATGTGTTGTGCGATCAATCGATCGATCTCTGTCAGTCTCACCCTCTCGATCTCTGAGTCTCACACATGCACAAACCCCACACAGCAATTATGCCATGCCCCATGTCATCTTACGCTTTCCACAATGTCTTCTTTGGCCTTGCTGAACTTCCAAACAACACACGTGAATGAGTGAAAACTTTGCATGCAGAAGATCTTCCTAGATGCAACACAAACTCACAATGTTCTTGGAGTGGGTTGTGCATTACGGTGCCGGCTTCGATCTTTTGCGCAGAAAGTACAAGGGAAGCTTGATGGATTGTTGAACCAGGTCAGCTCAAGATGAAACTGCCACATGATCTCCTGCAAGATTGAAAGACTAAAGGTATAGCTGAAACGAATTTGTAAAAGACCTTGGTGTCACGGTTCAGATGAAGATGCAGTGTTTGCTAGTCCTGGGATTTGTCTTGGGCACAAAACATGCCATGTTCTCTTTCTCGATGTGACCATGGAACGGCATGTGCCGATCGTGGTGCTGAAAGCCTGAAACAAGTTTCCATGGCACGATGCAGTGGGTGCCAAAAGTGCCTGGAGTGGTGTTGAGTTGTTGACACGTGACAAGATGTGCCAAAAGGTTTGGGGACTCCATGCTACACCCAGTGCTAGATTTCTTGGCATGTTAGGATCGAATCCAATCAGTGGTGGCTCTGAAAGCCGGTAACGTGCTTGCTTGCCTTTGTCCAATGCTTGGTCCCAAGGCTATCACAAAAGGTCAGTACAAAGCTTTCTGCCAGAAATTCCTTATGTTCATACCGTACCACGACGAAATGCTTCATGGAGTTAAATGAAATCAGCTTCACTCTGACGCACATGATGGTTGCTGGGCTCTCAATATGATAAATTCAGGCCCACAAAGCATAGTTGTGGGCCATGTGCTTCGGCCCTAGAGCTTCTGCATCTTCTTCCTCCAAAGTTGCTGAAGCAAGACACTCTCCAAAAAAAAAGAAGGTTGCTGAAGCGAGCAAAAAGCTCAAACAAGCAATGAGCCCATTCCCAGCACAACACATCAACCAGACAAGGTAACAACAAATGAAGCCTAACAAAGATGTTCAAATGCCATTAGTGGAAAGCATCTCACAGATTCACAGATTACAGTGCATCCGCTGGCACAATATGGTTTGAACGGCAATCTCAGGTTACCAGGTTCCTTTCATATAGGCTACTACCATGTCCAGTCTCAGGTTCATCCGGATTCTAAACTGACAGCGCAGATAGTCAGCGAGAGCCACAGCTGGGGACGCTCATTCCTTGATGGTCTTGTTGATGAGCGATTTGTGGATGTGGGGGATGACGCCTCCACCAGCGATGGTGCCCTTGATGAGGGTGTCCAGCTCCTCATCGCCGCGGATCGCCAGCTGGAGGTGGCGAGGGGTGATGCGCTTCACCTTGAGATCTTTGCTCGCGTTCCCTGCCAGCTCAAGGACCTCTGCTGTCAGGTACTCCAGGATCGCTGCCGAGTACACGGCCGCGGTTGCTCCCACCCGGCCACTGGCCTGGGCCCTCTCTTTCAGCTGGCGATGGATACGTCCGACAGGGAACTGAAATTTATACACATATAATTAATCAGCTTAGGGTAAGAATTAGCAGCAAATTTAATCAACGATGTAAATGTACATTGCCTATTAAATGTTCTTCTGAAGCAATGGTGCAAGACACTTGAAGAATAAGCTCAGAAATAAGAATAATCTCGACATGTCTATACAATCAGCCAAACTGCACACATTGTATTCAGCAATCCCAATCATTCAAAATACAAATGCAGAAACTTTTGTGGCATTTAGTAAATCAATGCCTAACAACACATCACACGAAAGGCTATCAAGTGAACATCAACAAATTGAACAAATTGGAGACAACAGCAAAGGTCAGTGCCAGTCCAAAGAGGCACTAAGACCAAACTGTTGCAGGGCTCTCCTACCCTTCATTTTCTGCAAGTATGGACACCACTGTTCGTCCAGAGGTCAGTCATGATTCACAATACTAAGAGTCCCAGGGCCCAAGGTCCTGATAGAGGCCTCAGCCCAATATTCACAGTTTAAGAGAAATTGGGGATACAAAGTGCAGACTTGATTCCACTTTAAGGATAAAAAAAAGGAAATAATGTTATGCACTGTTCAAAAGAAACATGGCACAAAAAAACAGCTACCATGTGTGACATGACTTGGACAAGAGAATTAAACTTCTAGTATCCCCAATTCAAATGAACCATAAATAATAACTGAAAGTATATTGTGCATACAAAACCCTCTAGGATGGGATTTTCTGAAAAACTTAACTGGTTAAATATAGATCACCATGCAGATAGAAGTTTGAGCTAGAAACCAAATAAGATGGCACAAAAATTTGGATCAGGTCAAAGGATAACAGGCATGTCTTTGAAAACAGTTTAGCGCTTCAGCTATTCTGTAGCATACAATTTGAATAAAATACTAGGAGGTAAATAACCATTAGCTGCCAGAATAAACCACAATGGCAGCCAAAAAGAGTTATCAAGGACACAGCCACAAAATGTTAGCAATATAGTGATAATTTAATCCATCCAAAACGACAGCAAATGCACCAATGCCATTTCGGAATTCAGTCCAATATCCTTACGCCCTCAAGGAAAAATGACTTCATGCTTACAGTTATTCCATTAATTCCATTGGCAATTCACTGTTTCACATGCATCAATTTTGGCTACCTTGGTTGTATCTTATCTTGGCAAGTAGGTTTAGTGCTCAGGAACAACTGGCAGCTGGAATGCAAAGGAAACAAGCTCCAGACTAGTTATGACTTAGTGTGAAACAAAGTCAATCTCTGCACCTCAAATTATGTAATATTATAAGAACACAGAACTCATGCATAAAACTATACATGTCACCCAAAAAAGAATCATATAATTGTTTGTTTGAAGTTTCAATCCCTAACTCACTGCAAACAAACATCAGCAGAATATCCTCATTGACAGACACCATGACAGAAGAATCAATAGAAGGAACCAACACAAACAATTTGATGAGCAAATCAGTCTTACAGAACATTGTACTGAGCTCCTGATTCGCAACATGGAAGTCTGGAACATAGTGCTGTCCATGAAAGTGCACGGAGTACATAATCAAACAAGCAAAGCGCTAAATGATCAGTCCTACCAGTGGTGCACCATTGCGCGTGGATGATCTGCTCCCAGAATTCAAGGCCAATGCCAGACAACACATAAAATAGCCATACAGTAAATTTCCCAACTAAAAAGTCTGAACCTTTATTGCTAAACCTATCACAAAGCCTAAGAACAATGCTTCCTTCCCTAAAATGTACAGAGCTCCTGGGACATAGTATCACAGCCACGTATGCTATGCTGCGTATGTGACAGAGCCCAGAGTGCATATCAAAGCACTAAATAAACAATCTTTCCAGTCAGTCTTACCAGTACTGGTGCACCATTGCACGTGGATGCTCTGCTTCCAGAATTCTAGGCCAATGCCACAGACATTAGACATACAGTAAATTTCACAACAAAAAAGTCTGAACCTTTTATTGCCAAACCTATCACGAAGGCAAAGCACTAAATAAACCATCTTCCAGTCAGTGCAGTGATGTACCGTTTCATGTGCTGTGCATGCTTTACTTCCAAGTTGTAGCCAATGCCAGATGATGCATACCAATACAGGAAAGTCCCCCAACCAAAAAGTTAGAAGATTTCCTGCTAATCATACCACCAAAGCCAAGAAAAACAGTCAACAGCTCCTACTTCCTGAATCCTACTCGGAGCAGACACGCTAAACCAACACAATGCCATCCACACCCCAAATGCCAAGAACAAATAAAGCACCGACATTGCCTTGCCTAATGAGGCAAAGAACTAGCCCTCACCATGCAGTTTGATGACCAATCAGTCAACAGCACTCTACGGAGCTACTAATTCACAACCTGGAATATAGTATCACAGCTAACACATGACTTGCTATGTTCACGACGGTGCACAGAGTACAAAATCAAACTAGCAAAGCACTAAATAAACATTTTTTTTTTCCAGTCAGTCCTACTGGTGCCAACAAGTACACGTGCCTCGACATGGATGCTCTAATTCCAGAGTTTCAGGCCAACCCCTAGCGACGAGGTATGCTAATACAGGAAATTCTCACAAAAAGTCAAATCTTTCCCGCTAATCCTACCACCAAGGTCAAGAACAACGGCTCCCCCTCCCAAGCAGACATGCTAAACCACCACGACGCCATCTACACCCTGAGTCCCTGAACCCCAAGAAAGAACAAAGCGCAGGCGCCGCGCCCAATCCGACGCCAAGAACGAACCGTCATCGCGCAAGGTACGAAACAGAGCAACGAACTGAACGAGAAACAGGGGGGGGGGGGGGCGAAGAAAAGGGGGCGACCTGGAGGCCGGCGCGCGAGGACCGGGTGACGGGCTGCTTCTTCTCCTTGTCCATGCCGGCCGCCGTCTTCGCGGCGATCAGGCCCTTCCCTCCCTTCCCGGCCATCCTTCTCGTCCTCCTTGCTCCCGCGGACGCGCCTGGAAACGAAGCGAAAACCCCAATGATTTCAAGAAAACCACCAAGAGAAAACACCCAGAATTTCGAGGGAAACCGTAGGCAAGAACAAAGAAGAGTGGAATCCGGTTGGGATAGGGTTCGGGGCTTACGATTAGGGGAATGCGGCGGCGGATTCGAACGAGAAGAGCAAAGCGATTGCAAGAGGCGGTGGCGTCCTTGCCGGAGTTGGGGTTTTCTCTTTCCGTTTATTCTCGCTGGGCAAGGGTTTATACACGAGCAGGGGAATAATTGGATTTCGGGTTTGTTGATGGGCTTTAACTGGGCCACAAATAAGGCGTTGTTAGTCCGGCCCTAAAAATATTTTGTCTAATGTTTCGATTGCAAATCAACTTCTCAAAAAAAAAAAACTAACTAAACTAGTTCACTAACCATCCCGACTTTGGTTCAACAAAAATATAGTGCCTACTATTACAAAGAACGATTTAAGTTTCGTGGTCTATGCTATATACTGACTATCCATGATGCCCTACAATTGTTAACTTAAACATGACAGATTTTTTATGATTCATTCATCTTATTTTTTCATTTTGTGAGCGCTTGTTTATATTAGTAAATAGCTCAAATTTTTTTCTAATCTCTCATCTTTTTTATTCTTTCGTTCTCCCACGGGCATCTCACTGGTCATGCCCCGTGCATCTCCAATGTTCCTCTCGTAATAACAATAGCCTCCTCATAATTTTAGTATGTGCCATGTTTAGGGGCCATGCTAGATTTGCTCTCACAATAACATGCCTCGTTTGTTCCGGAGAAGTGAAAAGTGATGAGTGTTACACTAACATACTACTTGTCTGTTCTGGGGAAGTGAAACCGGTGATGGAACGAGCTATTAATTTCAAGGCTCTGGGAGAAATTGTGTTACACTAACACACTTGGTTTGGGAAACGTGGCCATACTTTTAGATCCTAAAGCATCTCTAGCAGTCTCCCAAAATCTATTTCTCAATATAAAGTGTCATTGAGATGTCTTGATACTACCTTCATGGATTATTGGGAGAGATGCTTTTGTAATCTCCTAATAATCTCTTCCCAATAACAACTATCATATTAGGAGGGACTCAACTCTCCCTCTATTTGGAGAGAGGGAGAGATGTGGTTGATTATTAGGATGTTCCAATAACTTTTGGGAAAAGGGAGTGTATCGAAAGACTTCTGGAGCATTGTTCTGCCATAACCTCTCCTAATATGCAGCCTGTTCGGCTGGCTGGAGCCAGCCGTGGCTAGGCTACCAGCGGCTGATTTTGGCCAACCAATGGGAGGCTGATTGGTGGGGCCATCAGCCAGATTGTTCCAGCCCAGCCACTCCAACCAGCCAAAAACAACCGGCCGAACAGGCCCATGATAGTTGGATTGGGGAAAGCGGAACTGATGGAGATGCTCTAAGGTACAAATCCTCTTCCCAACCTCAAACTCTAAATCCCTAATCCGAACTCTAAGAGAATCTCCAACAGTCTCCCAATAAGTTTTTCCCAATACATTGTTATTGAGATGTCCCAATACCACTTTCATGTATTATTGGGAGAGCTGCTTTTGCAGTCTCCCAGTATCCTCATCCTATTAGCAACTACCATATTGGGAGAGACTAAACTCTCTCTTTATTTGAGGAGAGTTGGGGTGGATTATTGGGATGTCCCAATAATTTTTTAGGAAAAAGGAGATGCAATGTGAGTCTGCTGGAGCACTATTTTCCCCATACCTCCTCCAATCTGGTAGTTGGACTGGGGAAAGAGAGACGTCTGGAGATGCTCGCCAGAGTTGGTGCCATCACTGGAGAAGATGGGGTGCTCAGCGAAGAAGTTAAAGGTCTGATTTTTGTTGTTGTTGTATTAGTTAGGAATTGCTATTTTTTTCCTTCATTCCAACATCTCCCTTTTTCTATACGGAGGCTCTTGAGGCAGCGCTACACCGAGGGAACCCTCTAGGTTTACAATATTTTTTATTGGAATACCGGTAGAGATGCTCTAAGATTTAAATAGTAGATCATAATATTCTTCTGTGATAAGTGCTAAAGGGTCCTGGAAACCAAGTGGCGTATCACTGTACAATGTACACCATGCTAAATATTGAGCGCACGAGTTATATCATCGTCAAAATTTAAGACAAATGACCGGCTATAACCACGCCACGAGTTTACGGTCAAAATCAGGCCTTCTACTTCTTTGACCTCAAATCCATTTTGATAATCACCATTTCGGCTGATAGTCCGGAGAAGGAATATTATTTTTGAGATGAACATTGTTCTTGCCTCTAGCTAACAGCTGCTAAGGCTGTGTTACCTATCTAATTCAAACTTTAGCATCTTTGACTCATCTGATTAGGCATCATGCATCTTATGTTTCAAATTGTCAACATCATCCTCCAGAGCCATCCGCAGATCAACTAATGTTTTCACAGCGTCTTCACAGAGGTCTTAGGAAGTTCATCCTTTCTGACGGATAAGACATTGTTGAGAGTATTCATAACAAGTATTGCCAAGTTTCTCAAATGCGCACGGATCCCTTCCATGTGCATTGGCCAGTCAAGTAAAGCATTTTGGAAATTGGATTTACAAACCATACCATGGATTCGAAACACCTTGGTTGTTTTCTTCAAATCACTGGCAACTTCAAGCTGATCATCACTATTTCTAGCAGTTACTTTAAGCACATTTTCCTTGTCAACTTCAAATGTCAGTTCAAAAGTATCAGGACCTTGATATGCCCTTGGTTTATAGCATACCTCTGTCTCACCCAAGAAACCATTGTGCTGAAACCTTATGTGTTTACCCATAAAAATTCTGATCCGAAGGCACTCCCTGCACCAGGCCGGAACCTTTATGGTACGTGTAGCGTGGATTGTGGTGTGCCTTGGAATGATCCTCATGAAATTTCCTTTAGCCAACTCACCCAGCTCACCATCGACGATCGTTGGAGATATCTTGACAACTGGAATCAGAGCCAGGTTGAACACCGACGACCTCGTCGATGTCGCTTCCTGTCCATGGGAAGGGCTCCCGCGCTCCACTCATTCCTAGTGGCCGCTGTTGCCATCGCCACCTCCACGCCTCGGCCTGCGTTGCGACGATGAGCAACCTGTCCAGCGCGTCGTTCGTGAGGTGGGATCGGTGAACTACCCAATGTTGACCTGCACCAACTACATCGAGTGGGCGGTGCTCATGCAGGTCATGTTGGAGGCCCGAGATCTATGGGAGACAGTGGACCGTGGCGGCGTCGAAGATCGCATGGCGATGGATGCTCTTCTGTGGGCTACGCCCATGGAGATGGAAGTCTCCCTCCGTGGGAAGGGCTTGCCCAAGCAGGCGTGGGACGCCATAAAGACCGAGCACGTCGATGCCAATTGCATCAGGAAGGCCAAGGCGATGAGCCTCCTCCGCAACTTCAACGGGCTTGTGTTCCAGGGCGGCGAGTCCATGGATGACTTCATGCACCGCCTCACCAGTATCGTCAGCGAGCTCTCCATCCTTGGCGATCCAGTTGAGGAGCCCGCGGTGGTAAGGAAAATCCTCCAATCCGTACCCCCCCGGTTATGACCAAATTGCGCACTCCATCGAAACTCTCCTCGACGTCGATGAGATGTCGGTGGAGGAGTTGGTGGGGAGACTCAAGTTTGCAGAGGTTCGAGATCGGATCAGGAATCCTCCCCCCGCCACGGACTCGATGAGAGGCTTGCAACGAGCATCGCCTCATCATAGAAGGGTCCCATTCTGGCAGTGATGGCAGCATCAAGCCACTCGCTGGGGCGCACCACGAGGGCGGAGGCGACAAGAGTGGTGCACACTCTAGTGGCTACTTTGGCGAGCCATACCAAGAAGGACAAGTGCAAGCACTGTGGCAAAACGGGTCATTGGGCCCGAGAATGCCACAAGAAGAAGCGTGACGAGGCGGTGCACCTCGTCCAAGCCGGCGACAACGAGGAGCCAACGATGCTGCTTGTGTCCGATAAGCAAGCGCCGGGACGTGAGGTACGCTGCTTGTACTGCAGCAAAAGGGTCCACGTTGCCCGTGATTGCCACAAGAGGAGAAGAGATCAAGGTACAAGCCTCGGTCACGACGACGAGCTACATCCCCTGATGGCGATTGGTGACCCGGCGCATGTGTATAATGTATCCCGCATCACGCACCTTGACGGTTTACGTCGGTGGCCAGATCCACCTCAACGAGGAGAGTGCAGTGGTGCAGCTCAGAGAGGCGGAGGACCGCTCCGGTGTGCACAACACCGGTACGTCAACACCGGGACGTTCTCCGACCTAGACCTCACCGTCACCGGCATGGTCAAGTTCGGCGACGGATCCGTTGGTCAAGTTCGGCGACGGATCCATCGTCGACATCGCCGGGCACGGTTCCATCTTCACCGCACGGGAAGGCCACCACCGCGCACTCGCCAACACCTACTTCATACCCTGCCTCCGAAGCAAGGCCAACTTGACGAGTTCGGCTGATCGAAGACGACATACTCCGAGTGCGTGATCAGCAAAAGGAGCTTCTCGCCAAGGTATGAAGTTCGGTGAATCGTCTCTACAAGATCACACTTTGGCATAACCTGCCTCGTCTGCACTGCTGGCGCGCTCGAGTGACCCTACCTAGCGCTGGCATGAGAGGTTTGGGCACCTCGGCTTTGACGTGCTACGCCGCCTCAGCAACGGTGGCTTGGCACGAGGACTGCCACAACTGGCTCATGCTGATCAGTTGTGCGACACGTGCCTGGCTGGTGCTGCCTCATCCGTGCATCAAGCTCTGCTGGTAGCTTGCTTTCACATGGTAACTTTATGAAACATGATTTCAAGAATGCTGTGAGATCTCACAAAATCTGATCAAACAGAAATTCTTACCCTTATTTTATTCATTGCTATTGAGATGGAAATAAACTGACATCAGTTTACATGTGTTGTCCTTGTAATATACTAATATCCTATTATATGGAATAGACAAAAAGAAGAGAAAAGGCATCGAAACTATTAGGAGTGTTTGGATGGGTACTTCGTCAGAATGTATTGTGTTTACTCCAAGCTTGGACTAAATCCCATAACTGTGATAAAAAAAAATATCAGCCATCCAAACAATCCCTTGGTAGTCTGAAGTAAATCCAGAGACGGTGTAGGTGATGACAGGAATCATGGCAACTGCAACCACTGGGGTATACTTGGTGTATCATGCTCTCTGCCCAGGGCTCAAGTGACTGTCAGGTCACTCCTTGCCATCAGCAGCACGGAGGGAACCAAGCTGAACTGGGGCTTGTGTCTGCACGACCTTGGATGATCCATAGACAGACAGGTCCATGCCCTCGGCCTTCTCCTTCTCAAGCTGCTCCTTGATCCAGAAGTATGTGATCCTTAGCCCATCCTACAGGCAGAATTGAATTCAGTGTGATGGGTAATCAGATTATGTATGTAAATTGACTTGGTAGAGTACCTTAAGCTTCATGGTTGGAGCCCAGCCAAGCTTCTCCTTGATGAGTGTGTTATCTGAGTTGCGACCTCGCACACCCTCCGGTCCAGGAATGTGGTGGATGGGCAGCTGTTTGTTCTCAAAGCTGAGGACTATCTCAGCCATCTCATTCATGCTGACCATTTCATCGCTTCCGATGTTAACAGGCTCACGGAAATCAGACTTTGTTAACCTGACACATTTGACAAAATAACATCTTAATAGACCTCGGAAGGGTACGTGGAGGGCGGAGGCACAATTATTTCACTTAGAATCATAAGCTATTCCACATCAATGTTGTTATTTCCTTGTTCTGAAAGACTTATTTTCACATTCATTCGAACTAATAGATAACAAATCAGAACTAACATATTTCTTTTTGTACAACATGTGCAAGGTAACGCCAAGAAGGGAACAAGATTTAATAGCTTACTATAATGACCTACTCTTTAATGAATAATATTTACTAGCTTACTGATTCCTATTATACGTTGTGCTGTTTTTCAACTCCATATCTGATGTACATCAGAGATAAGGTGATGACAGCAACATATTTTATGAGCTTTGGAAAATCCTTGCCGCCGATGTATAAGGCTTCAAGAACAATTATTCAAAGCTCAAAAGTATAGGTTACACTTACAGTTTTCAATTAGTATATATGTTATGTTTTTTTTTCAACTCTATCACTGATATTCAAGCAAGCACAAAAGATCCTTGATGTATATATATTGTGTATGGCTGGAAGTATACGTATTCACAGCTAAGGATCAAAATGATAAATTCACTTGTGTTTTTTTTTCTTTCTACAAAATGTTGTGTTGTTTTTCAACTCCGATCTCTGATGTTGAAGCAGAGACAAAGGTGATGACAGCACTGATTTTGTGAGCTTTGGAAGATCCTTGTCGCATATAAACATGGCATCAAGGATAGTTAACCAAAACTCTGGAATAAAAAGACAATTCACATTTTTTTTTCATTCTTGTGACTATATTCATCAAGAAAGACTTGGCAGGGTAGAATGCAGTGTTTAGATTGCAGTGAGGTTGTGTACTGATGCAAATATGGCCATTGTGCCATACTGTCATACATCCAAGCTAAATATTGACATTAAAAACAGAAATTACTGGACATAAGGGTATTATTTGTCTATTTCAGAAGGAGCATGGCAGCATGCCTGTTTTAGAAGTGAAGAACTATGCCATCTATGCATCTCCTAGAATTTGCAGCATAAATTCCTAATGAACCAATTAGTAGTGGTCAAGCCTAATTTCCAAGAATGGCCTACATAAATAGCCAAGGACTACATAAAACATTAAAATGTGCTGATTAAAGCATATCCTTTCTGTTCACAGCATTTATGTTTCAACAGAAATTTTCAAGGCCTCTAGAAAACTGTATGTCTAGAAGAAACATCTAACCCTTCTCTTGGAACTAAATTGTCCATATTAGCAAGCCCTGACTGATGTTGAACATGCTTGATCTTAATCTCAGATATCTGAAAGAAAAGGGAAAATGTCGAACTTACCTAAGGACACCCTCAACACATTCATCAATAAATGTGAAGGATCTTGTTTGCAGACCGTCGCCCCACATCTCAAAGCGTCCTGTGGAGGTTAAAGCCTTTCTGCAGAAAGCAGCAGGTGCCTTCTCCCTTCCACCTATATATAGCCAAGTAATAAACATAGGTCAACAACCTCTAGGAAAAAAAAGAAAAACAAAATATCACTAGTTACTAGATAGAATCTTACCTTTCCATGTTCCAAAGGGACCATATATGTTGTGAAAGCGACCAACCCGGCACTCAATGCCAAAATCCTTTGTGTAGTGCTTGCACAGTTCCTCAGTAGCAAGTTTCTCCAAGCCATAGGCATCTTGGGGCTAAAGATTGTACACCATTTAAGTTAGCATCTTTATCACAATAAGTGACATTAACATAGAAGCATGAATCAATGTGAACATTTAAAAACCTCAGCAGGCCAGGCATCTGACTCCTTCAAGCTAACTACAGTCTCCAACTGCTTAAATTCAGGATAGATACAGGCACTTGATGCATAAAAGAACCTGCAACGGAAAGTATACAGAAATTTGAACACTTTGTTTCAAGAGATAAGAAATTAACAGAAATCACTACCATTTTTCAAAGGTACTCTGTTTTAATTTGGTACATGCTCTGATGTAGCAGTTTGTTACGGGACATTCAACCAATGCAAAGTTTTATTGAAATTTTCAGGTCGCCCAAATTTGATGTTTAACATAACATGTATGGTTAAAAGGGAGGGTAAATATGAGATCATGTTTGGAAATTCTTATTACCACCTAGGCAGAGAAAAAAAGGAAACATCAATGGTCTGCATAATAACTGTACTATGGAGGCATGTCAATCTAGCTGAAAAACGCTATATGCAGCATGTGCCCTGTATAATAATTGTACTATGGAGATTTCTATATTGTCATTTAGCGTCAACAACTCAGCATAATTGAATGGACCGATTATAACCGTCCATTTGCATCCACATATAATGATATAAATTCTGCTATGAGGTGCCAGTGCAGATGCACACATAGCAACTGCAATAACTTCTCACAGTGCCCAATACTCAGAATATTTCGCAGATTCTTTGCACTTGAAGGTTTTCTCATTTAAGTAATTTAGCTTTGTATAAAACTTAAAATTCAAAATCAAGCTTGACCAGGGGGGGTTAAACGTGATAAATTAACAGCCACCACCAGGTGAGAAGTTACCTCTTGACACCATTAATTCTAGCAGCCTCAAGCATGTTAAAGCTGATCATGGTGTTGTTATACATGATCACAGAGTGGTTGGACTGGATGAACCCCATCCCACCCATATCAGCAGCAAGGTTGAACACATGGTCGACCCCTGTTGTCACCTTGAGGCAGTTGTCCATGACCCTCAAGTCGACGAGGTGGAACTCGTGGCAGAACATCTCCTCAGTCATGTGCTCATTCTTCTTCCAGTCAGAGGCGATGATGTAGTGGCCCTCGCTCTTGAGGCGCCTCGCGATGTGGGAGGCGATGAACCCACCAGCGCCCGTGATGGAGATCCGCAGCTTCTCAAATGGCCAGTATGGCTCCTTCTCCAGCTCCGCGTATGTGTACTCCTCGTTGAGCACCATTCTGCGCAAGCCAAAGGTCAAGATTTAAGACGAGAAACTACTCAACATAATAGCTTGTGGTTTGATGGTCTCCCGTATCTCATGGGCCATGAGCACGAACTCCCAATCTTTCTAGGAAAATAAACTCCAATGTTTGTCTTGGAACAGAGGGGGCCATAACCCTGATTGCATTTTCGCTAAAACAGAACAAGACTATGAAAAACATCCATGCACTTTATAGTGTTTCAAAATTAACATAGTTGACTTTATTCATAGGATTAGCCAACAGTCAGTAGTGCCACCGTTGGTTGAGCTAGTAGTGTTGAACCTCCACAAGTTCATACTAGCAAGTAGCAACTACTAGAACACCCCATAACACCCTGATAACGGGTCAACGCAGATCAATCTTGCGCAATGGACAGGAAGAAAGATTCGGATCTGATTGGTCTCGGCGAAGGAACCAACACCTACAGCAATGGAATCCACACAGCCCAGGCGAACAAGCCCGGGTTCCTCCAAAAACAAGAAGAGGATGGCGCCGGCCGTAGTGTCCCCCGGCGGTGGCTCGAGCGAGGCTACAAATGCCAACGCACGAGTGCGCCATCGTAAAAGTCCCAATTCTAGAACCGGTGCAGTAGAAACCGAGCGCCGGCGATGTGAAATACTGAAATTTCTCCCCCCAAAAAAGAAAAAGGAGCCCGTTTTTACCTGGCGAAACGAAGGGGCAGCGGCGACGGAGTGAGAAAGATTCAAGAGCGGAGGAGGGAGATGCCTGACAGGGGAGCAGCTCGCCGGATCTCCTTCCACCTCCGGCCGCTCTTAAATAACCGAGGGTGAGACGCGACTTCGTCTCGTGCTCGTGGAGGTGAGAGCGTGGGGTGGCTTGACTCTGAACCGGGGCTTATCTAGTTTTTTACACAATGGTCCCTAGAGAAATTTGTTTTTTTTCATGCACACACTATGGGCTTAATTGGAACGGATTCACTTTGGTCCATCCAATTTTTTAGTATCTGATGAAGATTAGCAGTAGCAGCACTAATCTTCGCAGAGTCTGCAATTGCGTGATTGCGTCTGCCATCTTCAGCCGGCACGAGATTTCAGCCCACTGCATTGGCTCTTAGACACCATTGTCCATTTCTCTTCGTCAAAGCACGAACTGGTTGTACGTGCCAGTTCGTTCGTGGACCTAGAATCCAAGATTTTTAGTTTGTGCCAGGGTTGGGACGAATCGCTGGCTGTACATTTGCACAATTGCACGGCAATGCATACATAGGTTATGTAAACAATTCGCCCGTGCAGATCCGGACTATTCGGCAGCATCAGTGTGCAAATCTTTCCTACCCACCTTCCGTTCATCCTCTCATTTAGGGATATATAAATAAGATTAATAAAAGCATATCTGGTTTAGTGAACTTATTATAAGTGCCTTCATATGGAGCGAACCAGTGGTAATTTTTACTATATATTTTTCAATGCATGATGCATGATCAATCTCTTTTCTTTTTTCTTGATTAGTGGCGCACAAGCACAAAGAATATTACCGCAAGCACTATTACTGTTACTGAGTCACACAGTGAAAATAAAGGAAGGAGAGAGAGGAGGTCCACACCTCTAGAGTTAGGCATCGGGCCTACATTGCTGATCGATCTTTGACTTGATTGCCGTCTGCTACACTCATCAACCAAGTAAATAAACATTACGCAACACGATTGGGCTGTCTGTACTCCTACTTGGGTAGGAAAGGCAAAACCAAAAGGTAAAACTGAAGCAATGGACTCCATCACTCCATGAAACATTCATGACTTAGGTTTAGTTCTATACAGTTTGCACTTTTTTAGAAATGGAAATAGATTTCAATATTCCAGCCATGTAACCGAAGTTTGCAAATTTTACAAATAAATAAATAAATAAATTGGGAAGCGTGTTCTTCTCAATAAAAAAAAGTGCAAACTTTGCAAACTAAACATGGCTAATAATTTATAAGTTGATCAAGATGTGCTTGACCTAGTAGTAGGGTTCACAGTCACAGCTTTGCTTCACTAGGATGGAACCTACAACTCGATCTCCAAGCAAGATGCGTGCGGATGTGCACGCCACCGGGCCTTTCACGGACGCTCGCTACCTTGTTCAAGCATATCAGGCGGCTCATCAATGCACATGCCAATTCACAAGGACAATTGGACAAATACTCAATAACTTATAAATTCCATAATTCTAGATATATTGTACATCAGATTTAATTTGCAGCCGTAGGAACTATGGGTATAGTCTCTACCTGAAATGCTACATCTTCCCAATGATTTGAGTGGCCAACTGATTTAGTATTTTTGTTATTTTCCTTTTGAGTGGCCGGCAATTAATTTTAGTATTATAATTCACATATTTCTTAGCAGTTTATCAAATCCACAACAACATGATTCCCAACAAAATCACTACACACCGTTAATTTCGATATATTGGTTGAGTATGCTGTAGTCAAAGGTGCCAGCCATGGCTTGTGAGATCGGAAAGAAGTAAGAGAGGGCGTTGAGGCCTGGAGGGGAAGAAAGGATATGAACAGTTGCTTGTAGATGAGATTGGCTTGTCATTGAGCTAAAACGCGGTGGTTATTGATTTGTGTTTTCTTTCTTTTACACCATGTACTATGATTCCTCTGATCTTTTCTTTGTTTTCTATTCTTTTGTTTTGCTAAGTCATTACTGACCATTCTTGTGTTTCTTTCCATTTCTGTGTTTCATTTGTCTTTATCTGTTCCTATAACACTTAAACAGGCCCTGAACCTTTTAGCAAAGATTGGATTGGACTCAAACGCATGATGCCTTTACTTTCCTAGCTTACCCGCGCACGACCCGGTCGATATCGGAGCAAGTAAGCAACGACGACCTCGGAAGCTGCGACGTGACACGTGCTGCGAGGATCTAGATAGACTACTGGGAGGGAGCACTATTGTAGGCACGTTGACCAGCTTGATCGATCGGGTCTCCAGAATTACTTGTAGGGACTGTAGCCTGTAGGAGTGGTGCCTTGCAAAGTTGCAATAAGCAAAGTGACGCTGTTGAATTTTGATTTATTTTTTTTAGACAAGGTTGAGTTTTGACTTGGCCACGGTAAAGGGTAAAGAACAAGGATTGGCTTCTGTAAAAAAAAAAATCGATAGATAGGAGAGTATACAGTTCTTATTCCTACTAAACAAAGTCGGCTTTCGAGCCCAAAGTGTGTGTTGGGCTCATATGGGCTGCTCAGGGGAGAAAAGGAGGAAATTTTAGAGCCAGGAGCCAAATGGGCCAACTCTCAGTTGGGCTGAACCAAAATACTCGATGAGTTTGTACCTCGGCCATCATGATGTTTATAATTTAAACTTTATAAACAATTTTGAGTTTGTACAATTTTGCAGTTCTTCCTCGCTCCTTTATTTTCCCCTTGCCAAATCAACACGAACGGCCCCAAAGAATCAACATCAGGCTTTAATTTGCTGCAAATCGCACACATGTCAGCTACATCATCCAACATTGCTGTCTGCTTACAAGTTACACCCACCTTCCATCACTCTACCCCCCACACACAACACAACCACCACCCAACCAACAATACACTTTTAATAAGTTTTAACCTTGACACGATGATACATGTAATAACTGTAGTAAAAAAAACAAAGAACAAATTAAAAGCACTGCCACCAGCCTCACGACGCCGCCTTCGTCTCCGGCGCCGGCGACGACTCGACGACGCGCTCCACCCTAGGCACCTCGACAGGGAACCTATGGATCTCATCCACCCACGGGTTACCCCCATCCCTCTCCTTCGCCGGATCAATGGTCCTAAGCGCCCTCCACACAGCGCTGTTACACTTGAACCCCGACCCGAACGCGATCTGCCACGCGCGGTGCCCACGCCTGACCCTCCCTGCGCCTCCGTGTACGCGAGCTCATACCACAGCGAGCTGCTCGACGTGTTGCCCCACCTGTAGAGCGTCATCCTGGACGGCTCCATGTGCCAGGGGCTGAGCGCCAGGTTCTCCTCGATGGTGTCGAGCACGGCGCGGCCACCGGCGTGGATGCAGAAGTGCTCGAACGCCATCTTGAAGTCCGGGATGTAGGGCCTGAGCGACCGGAGGCCGAACACCTTGCGTCCGACGAGGGACGCCAGGAAGAGGATCTGCTCCGACATGGGGAGCACCAGTGGGCCCAGGGTGGTGATGTTCGTCCTGAGAGCCTCGCCGGCGACGGCCATGAGGTCCTTGGAGAGGGCGACGCCGACGCGGCCCGTGGCGTCCTCCTCCTGGAACACGCAGCGGTAGGCGCGGTCGTCGGCGCCGTGGTGGGTGCGGACGGTGTGGACGAGCTGGTACTTGGCGCGGCGGCGGCCGCGGTTCGTGAGGAGCACCGCCGCGCCGCCCATGCGGAAGAGGCAGTTGGACATGAGCATCGAGCGGTTGTTGCCCCAGTACCAGTTGAGGGTTATGTTCTCCATGCTCACCACCAGCGCGTACGTGTTCCGGTGCACCTGCAGTTTTTTTTTTATTTTGTCAGCAGAACAAGACATCTAATTAATCAGCACAGCTCAGCTATGTTTTGATAAGCTATATCATGGACTAGTTCGTCGTCAATCCCCCGTGTTGTACGTTCGCCGGAACGTTCGCGTCGCCACCGGCGAGACGCCCAACTACCAGAATTTATGACCGTGAGCTTTCCGTCAGCTAGCTGTCGTCATCAATGGCTTGGCTAGCTGCTGGGGCTCTGGGTTGCGCCGTGCCCATGCGGAGACCACCAGCACTACCCTGTGGCTACAGCATTGCAGGCGGTATCTGCAGCAGCTGGGGAGCATGGTGAACTGCATTGATGTGGATGAGCGGCCCACCGGCCGGCCGGTCGCCATTGACGTTAAGAAGCGGAGCATGGAAGAAGAAAGCAGCGTTGTTTTGTTCAGCTGCTGATTGGGTAGGTCATCGGCTAACATGATATGATCGCACACGTCAGCGGCGTTCTAGACGCTTCGTGGCAGGACCAACGACGTTTCTGGCGAACAGGGGTTAACGTCGACAGTGTGTATAAATGTGCAGGACCATTGTGTTTGTGGTGATCTGGAACTATTCATTATGGCCATCTGATGAAACCAGCAGATTTTGTCACCTTAAAAAAGATGGTTTCTTGAACCAACTAATGGTTGCTTACTTCATTAGGACAACACAGAAATAATTTTCTCTATACGATATATTTTGAGTGCTAAAAATTTGCCAATCTCTGTATGCTTTGGCTTTTTCTAAACTGGTCAACGTTTTATGCTATGCTTAACTAATAAAAAACTTCCAAACATGGTCTTCCAAAATTGACTCTACTCTGTACTTTCACACAAAGCCAAAAAGTTTGAATAGTAAGTATCTAGAAAAAGTTTGATTAACATTTTCTTCAGACAGGTAGATTCTAGAAAACAAGTTTTATGATGATACTCTGTGTTTGGATTTTATATATTCGTTTAATTGTACGAAGGTGATAAGTACTGGTATAGCAAGTTGCAACTGAATATGAACAAACCAAGCTATTTATTCATTCATTCACTATTCATGAACAAACCACGTTTAAATTGGTATACATGTGATATCTCACAAACTTTTGCTACAGGCAAACTTTCACTATGTAATAAACGGTGCTTAAAACAGTACAGTACCATTCTAGTTGCTAGTGTTTCTTGCTTTTCCGCATGTCCTACTACCAAGTCTACAAAAGTAGAAACCTGTACTTATTGGTACGTCCAAGTAATCATCGAGTTATTTATTACTAGTTTACTACTATGATCAAATCAATCCCAAAGGTCATCAGTCATAGCTCGTCACGATTCCTTGGACCCAATTTTCGTACCACCACTACCAATCTTTCAACCACTGCACGGTCGAGAGACGACTCAACGTTCGTGCAAACGCATGCAGAGTCAAGCCAAGTCAAAAGCCCCCTACTTCACCAGCATGCTCGATCTCCACCGTCCGTCCCAGGATCAACGGTGGCGATCTATCGAGTTCCCAACCCCTCAACCAGCATCTAGCTCTACCTGCGTCTGGTCGCTGAACCAACCCACCAGAGTATGAAAACTCAATAATAAAAAAAATCCTAACGACTCGCTACCCATTTGATGATGATGGCGACGTTGGATAGATGGAAGCAACTCATAATTCATAACAAAACAATTAAATTAAAGGAAATAACAAAGAATCATAATCAAATTCGAATTACCTGGAGCAGCTGCTTGGCGAGGTCGATGGAGATGAGCCCAGCGCTACACCCCATCCCACCAAGGTTATAGCTCGCCACATTCCCCCTCAGCTTGTAATGGTTCACAATCATCGCCGACAGCGACGGCGTCGGGTTGAACAAGCTGCAGTTCACCACGACGATCCCAATATCCCTCGCTTTAACCCCCGTCTTGACCAGCACCTGGTCGATGGCGCCGAACATCACCGCCTCCGCCTCCGCCCGCGCCTCCGCCATGCACGGGTTCGGCGGCGAGTTGAGCACCGCCTTGGGGAAGTACGTGCCTTGCCCTAGCCCTGACCTCTCTAGAATCTTCTGCTGGACGCCAGGTTCTCGTCGGTGAAGACGCCGGCCTTGGCCGACTGCGACATGAAGGTCTCGCGGGTGACGACGTGCTCCGGGCCGGGCTTGTAGCAGGCGAAGTCGAGGAGGTAGACGGCGCGCGGGCGGCGGGCGAGGTAGACGGTGGCGAGGACGGCGGCGAGGGCGAGGACGGCGATGGTGAAGGACGGACTGGAGGTCGTGGTGAAGGAGTGGGCGGCGGCGGCGAGGTCGGAGAGGGTGTGGTGGGAGAGGCGGTGGGCGAGGACGGCGGCGAACGGGGCGAGGAGGATGTAGAGGGAGTTGGAGATGGCCAGGTGGTAGCATAGCTTGAGCTTGCTCGGGCGGTGGCGGGCGTTCCGGATCACCGTGGTTTCTCCGGCGGCGGTGGTGGTGGGGGTGGAGGAGGCCGTCGCCGGCGGGTCGGCTTGCTTGGTGGCGGCGCTCATGGTGGCCTTGCCTAGCGTGGGCAAGGCGAGGAGGAGGGAAGTTTATTAGTTTAGTTGCTGCGATGCCGAGGGAAGGGAAGGGAGGGGAAGGGATGAGTGATGAGCTTGGATGGTGGGGCGGGGAGGTTGGGGGAGAATATATAGGGGTCGCCGGGGACGGATGGGAAGAGGAAGACGAAGACGTACCGGGTATGCAAGGGGGGAGGGGGGCAGGGTGGGGTGGGTGGAACCACCGGAGCGACCATTAAGACGGTGGAGGCCAAGGGGGGTTGGGGGGAAGCGTCAGGCGTGTGGTCTGAGTAAATGAGCTTGTGTGTGTGTGGATGGGCAGGGCGTAGAGGGAGGGGGCAAGCAAGCAAGTTGGCCGCCGGCCGGCTGCCCTGGCCTGGCGCCGGTGGGTTTCTCGGCAGCCACCCGGCCGGCCGGGGCGACCTGGGTTGGCGGGAGTACTTCAAGCTAGCGAGCGGCCTTGCCGCTGCGCGGTGGCAACGTGCGCGTCTGACCATGGGCTGTTGGCTGTTGCTGCGGGTGACCTGCGGCTGCGCCCTGCTGCAGACTGCACTGCTGCGCGTGTGGATTTGGTTGCCTGTTACGCGCCTGCACACGTTGTGTTTAGCTCTGGTCTTTCTCGCTTTCTCCGTTTCACGAGCCACGTCGGCAGCATGCATAATAGGGCAAATCGTTTCCTTCCATTTTTTACGTTGTACACCTAATAATAGGGCGCCTTGGGCGTCGCGCTGGCGACTCCTCAGAGCAAGGTTAGTGGTTTCGCCCGCTTGCCGGCTGCAACAAGTCCACGTCATTGTCCGGTGGTGGCAGGTCTGCTGCTATTTAATGCAGGGCAGGAAGCATGGCGAATGGGAGCCTTCGGAGCGTCTCTCGGCCCGCTCAAGCGAGCGCGTCGTGAACCGCCCGCTTCACTCTCTCTCTAGTTTTCTCTCCCTTCCACGTCTGATATCGCCTGCTTTGCGTCGGTTATAATACTTGCTCTCACGGATTCACGGCACAATCCCGGCTTGGCTCGGCTCGGGTCATGGAGGTCGGGCCAGTTGTGGTGGCGGTTCCTCCATGGATGCTGCACATACAAAGGCAGGGGAAGGTTGATGAGGCGAGGAAGGAGGTCACCGGCATTTGGGAGTTCGGCGGCAAGACCAGGCGAAAACTGTCAATGTTAACTACTTTCATCTACTTTCAGCTGTGTCCCCATTCACTTCTATTGTTACCTGCATATAAAAAAAATGACATTGGCAAACGATACCCGAAGCTCCTGAAGTTTCTTAAACACAGGTAAACCATACTACGAAGGTCCTCAAGTTGTGAGACAAATCATCGAACAAGTTTTGTGCATCCTAGTCGAGATTGATGTTCTCACATAATGCATTGGGGGGCGAGATTGCCATTCTCGCCGTCGATTCGAGGTCAGTTGAGCCGTACCTCGGCTGATGCCACTACTACAAAAAGGGTTTCAGGGGACACTCCAAAATGCTCCTTAGAGGGCACAAAATCCGCCATCCTTTGTTAATCTCAGGCATTAACGCAGGCAGATATTTTTTTATTTAAGGAGGCCTTTGTATTTGACCGTCTTGGAAAATCAATTTATGAAGATGGACATTTTAAAACAAAACAACCGTATTCGAAAATTATTTATTTTCGGAAGCAGACGTCTTAATGTGACCGCCTCCGTAGATCGATTTTTAGAGGCTGACAACCTATAAGGCATGCCTCCTAATAAAAAGGTCCACGCGCAGCAGGTCCAGCTCAACCGGATAACCCATCATAATATATATGTGAACACCACCTCTCTCAAACCCTAACTCCTCCTCCTCCTCTCTCTCCTCCAGTGGAGGTGGCAGCATCCTCCCTCCCTCCCTTCTCTCTTTCGTGCAGCTGAGCCATGGTGCCCTCCCTCTCTCGTAGCTGCGCGACAACGCTCTCTCCCCCTCCCCTCTCCCAACTGCAAGGTGAGACACGACGGCGCGACGTGAGGCGGGGAGCGGTGGTGGCATGAGGCAAGATGCGGCGGTGCGACGCGAGTAGGGGAGCAGCGACACCCTCCCCTCTCTCCCCCGGCAGGGCGACATGAGCCAGGGGGAGGGGGAGGTGAGAAGAGGCAGCCCCATGGCTTGCCAGGGCGGCGGCGGTAATGGTGGGCAGGCGGGCTCCCGTGAGGCCTCGGACAGGCCCGGATCGACGAGGAGGCACAGTTTCATTGCCGGAAGTGGTGGAGGCTCGAACAGATTCGTAGTAGTGTACAACTGAACAAATAAGCGACACCAACAATATTTATCCTCTTCACTTCCTCTCGCACCCCTTTCCGTCTTTCCCCCTACAATATATATCATCTTTGCTTCCTCTCCCACCCTTTTGCAACTTTCTCCACAATATATATCTTCTCTGCTTCCTCTCCCACCCCTTTCCGGCTTTCCCTATCTAGCATGTGTTCCTAGTCAAATACTATATACAATAGTAAGACCATGGTAGGGCCATCACGAGGTGAAGTAGTGAGAACCATAGGGGGGCCAAGGCCCCAAGACCTTTCCAAGTAAACACAGGTGATTTGTTAATGATTCAATAGCATATTTCAATGTTTAAACTTTTCTTACTGATCTAGGTGATTAGCAGTCTGCTTAGCGCAATACGTTAGAAATAAGAGAATCCGTGTGCCAGTGATATATGTGACACCTGTGATGCTTTGATTGAGTGGGGTACTATATATGTGAAAAAATTAATGAAACGGAATATTTCATGCCACTTTGTTGAGTGTTACACACGGGGAAAGTGTGTTTGCCGAGTGTAATCCATGTAGCACTCGGCAAAGTGACCATTCTATCATTTTTTAGGCACTTTGCCGAATATCCTGTTGTGTACCGAGAGCCAACTGTGACCTTGCACTCGGCAAAGCTTTGATCTTTACCGAGTGCCGTTGACCTGACACTTAGCAAAACTTGGATTGTTGCCGAGCCCCGTGACATGGCACTCGGCTAACTTGTGTCTTTGCCGACTGCCGGTGCCCGGACACTCGGCAACACTTTGATCACGCCGTCACCATTGACGGATTGTTTGCCGAGTTATCATCAGTCGACCACTAGACAAAGATGCCTTCATGCCACCATCCCCGTGCACTTTATTTTGCCTAGTTTCGCAAGGCACTCAGCAATGACTTTGCTGAGTGCCACACTCGACAAAGCCTTTGCCGTGTGTGAGCAAGGCTTTGCCATGTGTTTTTGGCACTCGGTGAAATACTGGATTCCCTTAGTGATTCTACAGTCTCGATTTAACATGTGAAGCCTAAGTCCAAACCGCGTATTTCATTCCATTCACTATAGGAGTACTCATTCTGTCCCAAAATTTAAGCCTTATGAAACCTGGTGTAGCCTACAACTCTAACATTTAGCACTTAATATATAGCGTACTATTAATGTTTATAGCAACAAAATTATATTCACATGTTAAAGTACTTTTAAACACAATCAAGTGATACTATTTTCGTAGGGCAAAGATTTATATACAATATTAATTGTAGGTCAAAGTATTATTATAAAAAAATAGTTGTGCACATATTTTCACATTTTTTTAAAAAAAAGTTTGTGCCTACATCTTTGCAGTCATTTTTTTTTGAAATAGTAGTATCTTAATAATAATGTCCCCCTTTCAGTAGTAATTAATTAATTAATTAATACCACTGCCTAGCTGTCCAAAACCCGTAGACGGGCCACATACACGGCGCCGAAGCACACACGGCAACTGCTTCGAGGTCTTTCGGGTTACCTATTGGGTCGTACGTGTACTGTTTGACTCCGATCAATGACTCCTCTACTCCTCGTCATCACGGCCAGGAATCTGTAGCAAGCGACACGCCTGCCACTTGGCACAGGCACAGCAGCTAGCCTGCGCTGCGCGAGCCGTCGTTTTTTCGTGCGGCCGCTCATCCATCCCTGCCTACTGCTAGTGCTATATGTGGTGTATCCGCGCACGCACGAAATGCCCGTGTGTCAGCGTACGTAAGTGCGCGCGGACGCAAGGAGCTCTCCTCCGGCGCATGCACGTCGCGCCGGCTACGGTGCACGAAACCAATTTTTTTTTCTTAATAATGATATACTGCGTGTGGTTTCCGTGGATCGTCGTCGTTGTTTCCGGCCAGGAGAAAGCTACTACCAATAGCAAGCTGACATGCACAAGGTAGGTGGGTGAGGCGGTGGCGTATATATATACGTCGTCTGTGTTAGAGTTGTGTCGAATATTGTGTACTAGTTGCTTACGTTTGGACTTGGAGTTGTATTAGCGGTAGGGTGTAGAGTACGTGTCGGACTCTTGTAACCCGGGCTCCTCATAAATATGAGAGAAGGACCGCTGTTGTAACCATTACGACATAGCGACAGGCTCGCAGGGGGAGGCGGCGCATTGCCGGGACCCCGGAGCGACCGGTGTTGCGTATTTGGGAGGAGCGCTCGTAGTCATGTCCCGAGGATGTAGGCTTCGGCTGAACCTCGTTAACAAATATCGTGCCTCTGGTGTCGTCTGTGATCATTATATGGGTAGATCGGTAACTCTTCCGCGCGCTTATTATCTAACGGTCTGCCGTTCCATTCCAAGGTACTACGTAGTAGTACGTCCTCCGGTAAAAGGAGCTCTTGATTCCGGTGCCGGTCAGCAGCATGCAGCAACGAAGATGCATGGTGGTTGACTCGGTCTATGCAGGACTAGTAGCTGGGTCTCATCCATTTGTTGACCTCCTCGATCGATCGGTCCCCACCCACCAACCAACCAACCAACCTGCACACAACCGAACCCATTTAGGGTGAGTTTAGTTTCACCCATACCCAACCAAAAAAACACTATTCATCCAACTTTTCCCTATTCATCCTACCACTCCCACTCACATAACACTATTCATCTACAGTGTATTTTTGGGTATACAGTGTTTTTTCGAGGAATCTTTCCCAATCTAAACACACCCTTGTACTCGGCTCGGCGGTCACGCCTCCTCGTCTCCTCCCGGCAGTGTTGTTGTCTGCAGCAGCAGCGTGTCCACCCAATGACAAATTGCTTGGTATGGTATGTATGTGTGCGTGCATTCATCAGGTTGGCACCATGCTGTCATTGCAGTTCTATGGCTTAGGGTGTGTTTAGATTGAAAAAGATTCTCTGAAAAAACACTGTAGATCTAAAAATATACTATACATGAATAATGTTATATGAGTGGGAAGGGTGAGATGAATAGAAAAAAGTTAGATAAATAATGTTTTCTTGGGTGGATGTTGGTGAAACTAAACGCACCCTCAGCTAGCCGGACGGTCACCAGCCCATCCGTCGGTCCATCTCTCATCTCTCGCTCTTGACGAGGCCGGGTATCGCTGGCGCCTGTCGCCAGGTAACCCAACGATTTGGCATCAGCTGCATGCAGGACTACTTGCTTGGTATCTGCGGAGGGCCCGACGTTTTTCCGTGCGGCAGCTCATCCGTCCCGGCCTACTGCTGCTACCACGTATATCTACGTATCTGCAGGCCCATCTAGCATCTAGCTAGCCGCGCGCGCACGGCACGGCACGAAATATAGACGGTCGGTCACCATGCATCTCCCTCGCTCGCCCTTTGCGCTGATAAAATAAAACTCAGCCGTGCCGGCACAAGAGGTAGTAAGATATATTAGCCGCCATGTATATGTACGTTTGGAGTAGCTAGCGTACGTGCATGTAGAGGCCACGGGGGGGAAGAGGGGCAAGCGAAGGACACGTGCCGACGCGGCCATTACATGTACATATACAGATACAGTCTCGCATCGCCAACCAAGTCGCGATTCAAGACACACCATCGATCCCTTCCGCCCGCCTGCTGCCGCGCGCGCTCGATCGAGATGGAGGAATGGGCCAGGTTTGACCGATGGCATCATGGTATGGTAATATGGTATGGATGATTAAAGATGGATCTGAGGACCCCTTTCAATTCCTTGCTCGCTCAACCGAACGAACTGACGGATTGAGATAAGATCATTTACACCGCTGACGACGTATGTACGACGACCGGCGCTCCTTCCCGGCATGCAGTTGCCTGTCAATCGCCGACGTAGCTAGCCTCTGGCTGTGTGTTCAGATTGGGAGTAAAGAGTAGATTAGGAGTAAAGAGTAGTTTTTCTAGATGAACAGTACACTAGAGAGCGTGTTCTGTGAGTGGGATAAATAGAAAAAACTTGTTGGAGAAATATTTTTTCCTAAATCTGAACACATCATCTATGCACTAGCGCTAAATCTGAACACATCATCTATGCACTACCGCTACCAATTCATCAGGTCGGCTACCTGCCAGCTGCATGCCTGCCGGCGCAATCCAGCCTCAACTATATATATATTCAACAACAGCCCTCACAACTCGTACCGGTGCGTCGGCGCGTGGGCCCATTCATGCCTGAGGCCATTGTCCCCCGACTTCCGTCCTTCAACCTACCCGTGCTCCCAACTCGCTCGTACGTCGATTCGATAGTGTATATAACAGCCAAAAAAACTGAACAGAATGATGTACATCTGTCTGTGTACAGTCAATTCGATCACGTACGCCATTTAAGGGTTAGTTTAGATCACCCAACTTCTCTAAAAAAATACTATTCATCAAACTTTTCTCTATTCACCCCATTCCTCCCACTCACAGAACACGTTTCCCAGCACGACCTACAGTGTTTTTTTTTATCTACAATGTTTTTTTTCCTATACTAAACTCACCCTAAGTTTTACCTCCATCCTGATCCCGTCTGACAATTAATCCAGCCGCACGTTTGTTCTATAAAGTAAACAGTCCCTATAATTAAAACAAAAACCATATAGTACAACTCGTCGTGGTGCGTCGTGGCACATGGGCCATATGCATGATGCCCTACACCACCAGGCGCCGCCGCGACCCTCCACCCCCAGCCGCTCCCCTGCCTTGCCGCCGCTAGAGCGGGCTGCTGGAACTCCAGCGCCCGCAAGGACGGCGGCGGCAGGGCTCCATCCACCCAGTTCTCTTCCCTTCCCTTCCTTCATCCTCTCTTCCTCATCCATGGTCGCCGGCGTGGTGTTGCTGCTGCTGGTCGCTGGGAGGCTCGGGCCGGCATCCCGTGGTAGATCCGGACGCCTTGCACTCAGATCCAGCCCTGGCTGGCTTCGGCTACCTCCTGGTGCGGCCTGGTGGATATGCTGGTAGCGGCAGGCCTCGACTTTGGTGGGCTCGATCTGCACTGTGTGAGCGGATCCGCATCCCCAGTGGCCGGATCTGCGTGCTACTGCCCTTGGCGGCGCAGTCACGGTGCTCGGGACAAGCATCTGTGCGGTCTTGTGGTGCTGTGCTTGCGGCGCTGCGGCGGCTCGTGGTCTGCCAGGCAGGACCTAGATGTCAAGGGGCCTCGCTGCGTCATGCTCCGGCTAACAGGCGCTGCGAGGTAGCGGTTCTGCAGAGACGCTCCATCCTGCTGCTCACGTGAGTCATCGAGGCGCTCCATCCTGCTGCTCACGTGAGTCATCGAGGGATCAAGCAGCAGGGTGTGGGCGTTGTCGTTGCGGCACCAGCAGTCGTCGATTTCTTGCTGGTGTGGTTGTTGTGCAGTGGAACATTGTGAGAGCTTTCCCAACCTTGTGTTGGTATGGACGACAGTGACGTCCCTGGACGCCGCTCCCCTCGCTAGAGGCGTGTTTTGTTCCTCTCCTCTCAACAACCATGGTGGTCTTTTGGTGAAAACCATGTTCCGGTTCTAACCGGACGACGGCGGTGGCGTCACCGACGTTGTTCCCTAGTTGTGGGCGTCGCTTTTGAAGATCTCCACCAATAATGTGCTGCAGCAATCCATTTTCCTATGCTGGAGGCTCTAGCGGGCTTTGGTCGTTGGCTTCATTGTGGCTCGATTGTCCTCCATTGGCGCCTCTTCTCCGTCGGTAATCTCTTTGTTGGTGGTGTTGTTGCACCTTATGCCGAGTCGTCTCTATCTACCTCTGTCGCCATTCCCCTTTATCCTTGAACAGCGTTGGATGGTGGCACGTAGAGCTCGGATGTGCTTTCTACAATATTGTCATCAACTCAAAGGGAGGTAATCGTGTTGGTGAGCTTTGGCTTGTGTGCATCCTCCATCTTTAGTCCCCATTCCGTCAGGTGGCCCTCAGATGGAGGGCGGCGGAACGGCGTAGCTATGAGGGGTGGGTGTATGTGTATGGACCATGGCAATCTGGCGAGTATGTTGTTCGGTGGTGGCTTTTTGTGGCTTCTGGTGGTCACCTTCATTGTTGCTTTAGCTTGAGTTACGCTGTATGTATCTTTCTCTTTTCTTATTGAATGTTGGGACGTAATGCTCTATTGCATTGTAATCTGCTTGCTGTATTACTTGTGGTTTGCCACATATTAATTGAGAAGTTCAGGCCGACAATTCGTCTGCCGTAGTATTTAAAAAAAAATGATGCCCTACCCGTACGTCTCGTATATCGGTATATAACAGCCAAAAAATTGAAGAGAAGGATACCCATCATATTTATGTAGCCAATTCGATCGACCACGTACGCCATTTGCCCATTTTAGCTCCATCCTGATTCCGTCGTTTGACAAGCCGGCCTCACGTTTGATTATATTTATTTTCTTCTACTAGGATTATATTCCTTTGTTTGATCGAAGAGGACGAGGAAATAGCCTAGATGTACCGTAACCAAACTCGATCACTAAAGAGCTATAGCAGCAGGACACTGTGTGTACAATACATGAGAGCGAGACGATGAATCGACAGGGAGCAGCAGTTGAACGATAGTCAAACGAGTGAAGGAAGACGGATGGTCACTGGCTGATGTCCAAACCTAGCCAACAACCACCACCACGCAACGCATATGCGTGCACGCAGAATAATCAAACACACGCGGCAACATCGCCACGTTGCGTGCTGGAGGCAGCTGGTTGTATCAGCTAATCTACCCAACGCCGACGTCTAACATGCATGTTCTAAACTACTACGTATATATACTTCTCTTTAGTTTGTCCCGAATCAAACGGCTCTAACTTCGATCAAGTTCCTTAATCAGACGGTTCTAACAGCATGCAACCCCCAGCTTTACAACAGCTTTTGCGATGTTTTCCTCCTGGCCGGTATGGCATACGATCCGATGCGATCGAAGGTGACGTACGGCAGCTGAAATATCCTCGAACCCATTTGGTTGCACCGGTCACGGTCAGCGATCGGCAGGATTGGATTGGGTTGATGTCCAGGGAAGGGAATTGAACATCAGGGCGGTTGGGGTCAGATTTTGCAGTAAGTCCCGAGGGTGACCGCCTGGGTTGACCGGACGGGAAGAAGCATCAGCGTCTCAGTAAGGTTTTTTTTTTTTTTTTTCTGAGCGCCTCAGCAATTTGTGGCGGGAATATATAAACACTGATATCCATCACTGTTGATTTTAATCAAGGAGTTTAGTCTTATTTAAAAAAGAAAGATAACATGTAGTATCCTAGAGGTATTAACTTTATCAAAAAATATATTTTAAGCAAAATTTATCTTTTCTAATATATATTTGCTATACATTTTTGAGATGAGATGTTCTTTTTCTATCTCATGACATGATACACACAGATATTGGGCTGGGCTGGAAGCAACGGGGCCCAAAACAGCAGCCTGTAGAATGTGTTTTTTCTCTTCAGAAATGATGTCACTAATGCAAGCACCACATGTCTAGAACTGATATTGGGTTGGGCTGAAAGCAACCAAGCCCAAAACAACAGCCTATAGAATGATCTAGTTATAGCAAGTCACATTGCGTCTAGCTGGTTATATCGAATACTATTGGATTTGATAACCATGATGCAGGTCACAAAGGAAGTGATGTCATAAATTGCAAGTAAAAAACATATAGTACTTGATAATATTATCCAAACCTGCAGCATGTCCTAGATCAAATGAGAACATAAAACATGAACATGACTTCTGATTAAATTGCATGTGTTGCTCTCGTACGCAATTCATGTGCTCATAATAGGTAATGCCCATCGCGTGGCGGGCATTTTAATTCTGATACTTTCGAGCAAACATCGCGATTGGTCTCCACTAGATGTCAATGATTGTCCAAACCATCATTCATCTGAATTTGAATTAGGTGTTGCAGCTTCATCTTCGGCGCCACCATATGATTCGTCATCTGAAACTGAGAAAGAAACAAACGAAGTTAAGCATAGAAGAAGGGAGGGACAAAAAGCAATGGAGAGCAAGAGAAATTGACGGTTCTTTCCTCTTCGAAAGCACATGATTAGTAATCTGATTCTGAGAAAGATACTGCAGAGAGGAAATGAAGGGAAAGGAGATGAGAGAACCAGGAATAACAAGAGCACACCTTCATCTTCGGGAGATCAGGATTCATCCTCAGAATCTGAGAAAGATACAGAGGAAGTTTTAAGGTTAGAGTAGTTGACCAAAAGAAACAGGGGCAAGACTGCAAGAGAGAACAAGTTAACTGTAGCTGTAGCCGCACCTATCACAAAGCCACCGCGTATCTCTAGGGTGGGATGGTTGGGATGGATTTCAGTCGCACGCACGATCGCAGCCTTCACTTCCGCGACCTCCTTGCTGTTACCAGAAGCTTTCAAGAACAGTTCTTGGAGCGACGGCAGATTGCCCAAGCCAAACTCCAAGCCACCATAGCCGTTTGCCATTTCTCGTCTCCAGCACATGGATCTCGAACTCAAGCCTTTTGAGCCTCCGCATGGCTCCTTCCTGAAACACCACAGGAAACGCCACAGGTTCTGTAATATTCCAATCTAGCCTGCAGTGTACCAGGGATGGGAATGAACCAGCGCCAAAGATGAATCCTCCTCTGTGATATCGAGTCTTTAGATGTAGAATGCGGAGAGCTGGTAACCTCCCAAGGATTTCGAGATCCTCCCGCCGTAGCTTCGTCAAGAAGATGGATATGAAGGAAAGGTCGACGAGAAGGGAGGAATGCTCCATCCAAGCCGGCAGCTTAGATATCCACCACGATAAACGTGTGTCAAATCTATGGAGATGCCGAGGGGTAGCCCAGCCATCCAAGTTGAGTTCAAAGGCGAACCATCGCACATGTAGGCTCCGGAGTTTTGTCAGCTTGCATAGGCACTCAACCACGGATTTCTCCCATCTCTTGTTGCCTTCGATTCTGAACACAATGGATAGCACTCTCAGTTCCGTCAGACAGCCTAGGTCTTCCATAATGTTTTCGCTGGAATTATCATTGGTGACTTCCACTTCTAACTCCTCGAGGGATGTTAGGCTACCAATTCCAGTTAGAACATATGTAACCTCCCCGCGAAGTTTTAGGGACTTCAAATCTGTTAAAAACTGAAAAACAGTCGACGGTAAGAAAATAAAACCATTTCCACCAAAGTTATCTACCCACATTACTTGTAGAAATCGCAAGTTCACTATTTCCTCAGGGATTTCCCCAGGGATTTCCTCAGGGATTTCCTTAATACCGTAGTGTGTTAGTCTCAGGTACCTCAAGAGCAATAGATATCCGAGAGATTTAAGGCAGCAATCTGGAGAAATCTCATTGCAATCTAACTCAAGTACACGTAAAACTCTGAAGCTTGGAAGGGCTGGGAGTACATTGACTTTATATGCAAAGACAACAACAGACCTCACTTGCCTCATACTCATATCAGCCCCAAGCGTGGCATGGTCTACCTTGTTGCTCTGAATGGATAACCTCCGAACCCTTTGTGATGCAGATATGTGATGCACATCATTTAATGTAGTAACAAAATTCTCTTCAATTGATATGGAGCAAATGAGGTCAAGCATCATATCATGTACACGGCAATGATCTACCAAGCCATTGTACTCTTCGCATAAAGGCTCGATCACACTTCTGTTAATGAGCTCGTTGAAATAACTATCTCCGAGTTCTAACAGGCTGTCCCCTTGCTTCTTACATTTGACGAAACCTTCGCCTATCCACATCCGTATCAAACGATCCTTTTCAATTTTATAATCTTCTGGAAACACAGTTAAATACAATAGGCAAGTCCTTAAATGGGATGGCATACTGTAGTAGCTAAGTGATAAAATCTTTCTCATGTTATCCACATCGTGGCCATCCTCCAGTCCAGTGCCAATAGAGTTGCACACCTCATACCAGTCTATTTCGTTTCTTCCTTTACTAGCTAGCAGGCTAGATGTTGTAATGATAGCTAATGGCACTCCAGCACATTTCTTTAGTATTTTATCGGATACTTCGGCTAGCATCTCATCAGGGCACATTATTGCATCTTCTATGTTCTGTTTGTTTTCACTGCCAAATATTCTTCCATATAATAACTTTCTGGACTTGTGCAGAGAAAGAGGTTTCATCTTGTAAGTACCACCTACTTGTTTGGCAATATCAGATATGCGGGTAGTTGTAATAATTCTATATCCAAAATTATTATCTGGCAAAGCACATCTAATCAACTTCCACACTGTGATGTCCCATATGTCATCAATGATGATTATATACCTGCACATATAGGGTAATACAAAATTGTTTTTAGCAAATTAATATAGCCCAATTATAATTTTACCAAAAATCCAATCACGGTATTTGAAAAAAAAAATCTCACAACAGTACAATTCTAGGAATTGTACTGCAATTACCTACATAGTCAAGGGCTTATGCATGTTTGATTTGCAATGCCATGATCAATTTTATGCATGTAAATACGGGCATGAGATTATTTTCAAGCCATCACTAACATGTCCGAGAAAACTCTTCATGAGCCTTTATGGGACAAAGAGAGTATGTATATGCCTGCAATTTCTGTCTAGACTGTTGGATTGAAATCCAATAGTTCAATGAGTGACTGATGGTAATGAAATCCCTTATTCAAGCAGCAAGGAGACAGATCGGAGATGAAAAGTTAGGAGGGGTTGGACGAGTGGAAAAGGCTCGTAGAACTAGTCAATGCAACTAAGTGGAAAATGAAGGAACATAGAAGAAACATGAGCATTACTAAAATTAATGGAACTTTCAGGTGGTATTTTTTCCAAGTCATGGTCTTTCCATGGTATACAAAACAATTTCCCATAAAAAAAAGAGAAAAGTTTTAGGTACTAATCAATGTAATATGTGATGCGTTCATATGCAAGTACGTAATTCATACCTCTTCGTAAGAAGAAAATCTCTTATAGCATCGATGGTTGCACCGTAGGTGGCAAGTTGACGGGACATCTCCATAAATAATTTCTCCTCGTCAGGATTCTGTGACACCGAAACAAAAGCAGAGCAATCGAACTGTCCTCTAAGCTTTTCGTACACCACATTAGCAAGGGTAGTTTTTCCTAGACCTCCAAATCCAACAATGGAAACTATGTTATATTGTTGCTTGGAAACTTGATCGCCTTCCATCAGAATATTGATTAACGCATCTCTTTGCTCATCAATGCCAACAAGGTCTGTCACCTTCTTGTAGCGAGCAAATACATGAGTATCAATCATGACTGGCCTAGCAACATCAGCATCGATCTTGTACCTAACACTCTGCTCACTCACTTCTCTGACTCGCCTTTTGATACCTCTGATTTCATTGGCAATGTTACGGCGAATACAGAACTGAGACCATGATTGAAAGCTTCTATCAATGAAGTTCTTGAAGCCAAGGTCGTTGCTGCCCTTGTCGTGCACCATGAATGCGTCGATGCTGTCCTCAATGTCATAGGACAGTTCTCTCACATGCTTGGCCCAGATCTTATCCTGCTTGTCAACTTGTTCTGGTGGAATGCTGGAGAGCTTCTCGAGGGCAGCCTGCATCCTCTCGAGCTCAGTTTCGAGGACCATGATCTCTCCCTTCAGTCCCTTTTGCAGATTGTACTCATTGATCAACAGGCCACCAAGCTTGGAGAGGACGCTGGGCAGTGCTCCCTTGACGATCTCCATGATGAATTACTCCCTGGACAAGGGCAAGGAGTCAGGTTACTTCACAAAGGAGGGCAGGGGCGGAGCCAGGCCATTTCCATGGTGTCCTAGGACACCATTGGAATTTGCTAAACTACATAGGCATTCTATGCCTATTAGTGCTAACTATGTGTTAAATACAAAGATAATAGGGTTAATTGGATACACGCCATTACAACTTTCGCATTTCTGAGCCACGCCACTGCGAGAAGTAATGGTGTGGCTCAGAAACGTGAAAATTGTAATAGCGTGTATTCAATTAACCCAAGATAATATAGAGGGGATATCAATGGTAATTTTGACTGGATTCGCTACTGAAGTAGGGAGTGGGCGAGCTGGAACTCACCGGTCGGTGCTGGCTGCCGGATCTTGCCTTCGATTCAGAGCTCGGTTTTGCCGTAGTTGTTGCTAGCCTGCACTGCTGCACCCTTGTGTGCTCACACTGATTTGCTGCTGCGTTGGTATGCGGGGGGAGTAATAATACAGGAGATAATGGACAAGGCCACGGTACCCAAGGTCCGAGGGCATCGTTTTCTGCCTCTGGAGTCTGGAGTCTAGTCTTTGGAGCTTAGCTATTGGCCCTGTTTAGTTACCAAAAGTTCTCTTTACTTTCTATTCATCCTCCTCACAGAACACGCATCTCCAAAAATTCTTTTTTAACCTTTTCTATTCATCCCCCTCACATAACACGCATCTTAGAAAAAAAAATTCTTTTTCTTCACCCATCTAAACACAGCCATTGGCATGGTTCGTCGTTCTCACGAGCCTGACAGCTTCCTTTACAGCTTACTACTTTGCATGGTTCATCGTTCTCACTCGTCTTGTCTCTCAAGCTTCGCCATGCTTCCCCTGTTTCCTGTCTTGCGAAGCTTGCTTGAACCTTCGCTTGAAGCCGATACCTGAAATCGACAACACAATCTCAGTGACAAAATTTGTTAATCTTCCTTTAATCTTCGCAAAACTTTTCCCCAACATAAATAATATTGCTTTTTTTTATATATTTCTCAATGTCTGAATATAGTGACTTGGCAAAATTGTCATGTTTTTTTTTTCTTTGCTGGGTGTTTTTCTGCATAGCCACGGTAAAAAAATATCTTTGCTGTGTGCCTGATAAAATGCTCACGGCAAAGAGCCTCTGTCTCCGGTAGTGCACGTAAAATACAGCGCAGTGCTTCACTCTTGTAGTCAGTGCGTGGTTCCACCATCAGGAGATGCACACATCAATCTCTCTCTAGGCCTTAATACTAACGTGATCAAGCTCGGTGCAAAACCCCAGCTTTACAACGGCACATACCCTAGTTAAAAAATAGTAACGCTTGACCGTTTGATCCCGTGATGACGTTTTCCTGCTGGCCTGGCATACGATATATACGATCGAAGGTGACGGTGGCCGAAATATCCTGGAAACGAACCCCATGTGGCTGCACTAGTCACGGTCAGCGATCGGGTGGATTGGATTGGTATCCAGGAAAGGAAACATCAGGGCGGTTTGGGGTCAGATTTCGCAATAAGTCTCGAGGGTGACCGTCTGGACGGGAGCTCAGCAAGTTGCGGCCGGAATATGCGACTGATAATATCATAATAATATATTCGTCACATTAGATTTTATTGATGGTATTTGGTCTTATTTCAAGAAAAATTATGTAGCATATAATATATTAGAGTTATATCACAAATGATACTGTAAGTCGGATTTATCTTTTATCTATACCTATTTCTAAAACAAGCAATGACTTACCACTTTTGTGTTCCATCGTGGGCTCCATGCCTCCACCCGGAACGCCGGTGGGGACACACAACTGCACTGGCGGGCCAAGATGGTCAAGCTCAAGCTCGGCATGGCGGAGTTGCTCCTCCGTCTCGCCCAGGAGTGGCCCTTGGAACCGGACGACCCAGACGATGCCCAAGAGCTCCCTGGCTGAAGCGCCGTGGTGCCGATCCTGCTGGACGCCGACCCCGGCCACGTCGCCACGACCTCAACGGGAGGCAGAACTGCACGAGGCGCCGCTGGACATGGATAATGATTAGTGGTCGCTGCGTGAGGAAAAGAGACCTTATCCACTCAAAACAAAGACAAAAAAAAACCCTAAAGTGTGAATAAATATGTGATAACGTTCACTTTATGGGACCAAATAAAAAAAATGAGATGGCCAATAGCAAACAATCTAAGCATGAAAAAAGTTCAAGAGTTCAATATTACGCTCGTCTTAAATACATACATAGAAAACAACTTTAATAGAAAATGGAGGCTTGTAGCTAGCAGTTTTTATTTGATGAACAGTGCAAAAATGGAGAGGCGGTCGCTCCGATCCACTCCACGCCTAGCTCGCTCACACTCTGAGAACTATACGGCGCAAAGTATTGTGCTGACATATTCACTGTAGCTAAGAGCTCACAGCGCTCAACCTTTGGAGAAGGACTTGATGGATGGAGACCGAGCATGTGAGAGAGAAGAGTTTTAATGGGATTTTTTGAACGATGTTTCATTGATATAGCAGAAGAGTTTTACAAATTCCGTCTAAGCGGAAATACAAAGGTAGGTCTATTCTCCCACAAGAAGGAACTCTAAGGGCTTCGCGCCGGCACGCAGCCAGACGTTAGCCTCGCCCTTGACCTTGGCTAAAAGCGCTTGTGTGGGAAGTTCTTTCCTGTCGAAGATTCTCACGTTCCTTTCCTTCCAAATCTCCCCGATTACCACAATGACATGCAAGATAGTAACCTATATGCTCTATTGTCATGCTCGATCATCTTCCCGCGATTATCTCAAACACATTAGAGTCACAAATGGATGGATCAGCCTTTGCCTCCTCACTTCGGGAAAAAATCCTCAAAAATATAAAATAAAAATACACATAATTAAAAAATAAAAATCCCTCACCTCATTGGAGATCATATTCCTTTCCTTTCTTTTGATATAAAATGAAAAATTAATCTATAGAGATTGTATATACATGCATACATATATGTATATACATACATACATATATGTATATACATATATACATATATATATATATATCCGATCATGGGTAACACCATGTGCCGGATAATTCTTAGGAATGATAAATATTCAATGTGTACCTACTATGCTGCCCATATATGTGTGTGTGTACACACACACACGCACACACACACACACACATATGATGACGCTTCCCACAGATTATATATATGTATATATGACACTAATGGGTCATATATATGTATATGTATATACATATATATATATACATACATATATATATTATTTGCTATAAATATCTAAAGAAGACGGGTGATGTTACATCATAACAAAATCAAAGTGATTGCCACGAGTAGTTTGAGGGTAAAAGGTGAAGAAGAGGGATACAAACGGAACTAGTTGTATGCATTCATGTTCATGGGGTTTGTTTGCATTCTCGTTTGTTCACTGATTTTCTAACGCTTTCACTCTGTGGCGGTGGCTGGATAATTGCAACAGATGCTGTGCTCACCAAACGAAATTCTTTCAAAAGTTGTCTATGCAACAGCAAAATTAAGGAAATAATTTATTTTTTTAGTGATGATGATCATGAAGGAGAATACTATACCCTCCTAAGAAAAAAAGATACTACTGTACCAATCTCTTGGTTTTTCTTGATCATGATTTTCTTTTTGAGAAGAGATGTTATTTCACTATCTTGTGTGACAGGATGATACACACAGATATTGGGTTGGGCTGGAAGCAACCGAGCTCAAAACAACAGCCTACCCCTCTTCACAAAGGATATTATTGATGCGCGCACCACGACATCGAGAGCAGGTATTGGGTTGGGCTGAAAGCATTCAAGCCCAAAACAACAACTAGCCTGTAGAGTGATCTAGTCATCGGCATGTCACATTGCGTCTAGCTAGTGATGCCGAATACTACTTACTGTATTTGATAACCAAGTGATGTCATAAATTGCAAGTAAAAAACATATAGTTCTTGATAGTATTATCCAAACTTGCAATATGTCCATGTTGATCAAATGAGTAAATAAATAAAACATGAATCACTTTTGATTAAATAGCAAGCATCGCTTGCATGCACGTAGTAGAATTCATCTGCTGATCACAGGTAATGCCCATCGGCGCGTCGGGCATTTTAATTCTGATACTTTCCAGCAAATCTTGTGACTGGTGTCTACTAGAAGTTGATTCTTGTCCAAACCATCATTCATCTGAATTTGAATCAGAATCAGTTGTTGCAGCTTCATCTAGGGCACTGGAACAGAGAAAGAAACAAAGAAAGTTAAGTTCAGAAAGGAAGAGGAAAAAAGGAAGAGCAAGAGAAACTGATGGTTCCTTCATCCTCGTCAACTCAAGATTCGTCATCTGATTTTGAGAAAGACACAGGGGAAACAGAGGAAGAAAAGAGAACCAGTACCTAGCGCGCACACGTGATCCCTTACAAAGAGAATTAGTTGAGCAAAAGAGACGGAGGCAAGAAATCGAGAACAAGTGAACAACCGTAGCCACCTCACCTCGATCCATCCAAAACACCATACAGGTGTAGGTCTAAGGTCGGATGGTTGGGATGGATTTCAGTAGCATGCTCGAGCGCAGCCTCCACTTCCGTGACCTCCTCCTTGCTGGCACCTTTAGCTTCCAAGGACACTACGACATGCTGGAGCGACGGCAGATTGCCCAAGCCAAACTCCAAGCCACCACAGCCGCTTGCTATTTCTCTTGTCTCCCACACATGGACCTCGAACTCAAGCCTTTCAAGCCTCGGCATGGAACCTTCCTGAAACACCACAGGAAACGCCAAAGGTTCTGCAGTAAGCCGCTCTAGCCTGCAGTCTACCAGGGATGGGAATGAACAAGCGCCAAAGACGAATCCTGGTCTCTGATGTGGAGCCACCAGATGTAGAATGCGGAGAGCTGGTAACCTCCCAAGGTTTTCAAGATCCTCCTGCTGTAGCTTCGTCAACCAGATGGATATGAAGGAAAGGTTCACGAGAAGGGAGGAATGCTCCATCCAAGCCGGCAGCTTAGACAAGCACCACGACAAACGTGTGTCAAATCTATGGAGATGCCGAGGGGTAGCCCAGCCATCCAAGTTGAGTTTATAGTCGAACCATCCCATTTGTAGGCTCCGGAGTTTTGTCAGCTTGCATAGGCACTCAACCACGGATTTCTCCCATCTCTTGTTGCGTTTGATTCTGAACCAAATGGATAGCACTCTCAGTTCCGTCAGACGGCCTAGCTCTTCCATAATGTTTTCGCTGGAATTATCATTGGTGACATGCACATCTAACTCCTCGAGGCATGTTAGGCTACCAATCTCATTCACCATCTCGGGAATTTTTAGGAACTTCAAATCTGTTAAAAACTGAAAAACAGTCGACGGTGAGGAAATAAAACTATTTCCTCCAAAGTTCTTAACCCACAATACTTGTAGAAATCGCAAGTTCCCCATTTCCTCAGGGATTTCCTTAAAACCGTAGAGTGTTAGTATCAGGTACTGAAACGACCCGGATTTTCTGATCTGAGAACCTAAATCCCTGTACCATCAGTCGCTACCACGTACAGAACTCGAAACAGTCGAATAATAGTTCCAAACCATCGATAGAGCATCACAGAGTTAATAAGTTATTACAATCCCAAGACAGGGTTCAGATTATTCGCCACACAGGGCTAAACAAGTAAAGTAAAGATAACTAGCTCTAGGAAGCTTGTCGGCAGACCACCATCTTCTCGTCTCCTTCATAGGCTGGCTTGAGCGTAGACCGCCGCCTAGTCGTACCAGTAGTCGAAGTTGGAGTCGAACTCCGCCTCATCTCCAGGATACTCACTCTCTGTTCCCAAGGGATGGAACAGGCACACGTCACCGAATGAATGTAGCTTTAAGTGGACTAATATACTAATGGTATAACAATAATGTCAAAGGAAGTAGGCTTGGGGTTTTCCTATGCAAGCGGCAAAATAAGTATATAAATAACTTCATCCCACCATAACCCACATCACTGTCCCCAGGCTAGTCCCATCACATGATGGGTTCCTGGCGGCATCCACCTCAACACACACCTCCGACTCTCGGCGATGCACAGCTTCTATCCTGGCATCTCAAGAGGGATAACCGGATCCCAAGGTAGGCAGAGCACAACCTACCTTTCTCCGGCTACCCCTACGTTCTCACACCCTCACCTATAGGGGAAGAGAAGTAGATCCCAAAACAATGGCCAACCATATTGAAGAACACTGCGTTATCCGGAATCAAGACCCCGGCTATACGTATAGATCATGACACTTTGCAGAGGTTGTACACCTGTACCCAACCCGGGCTGCGACTGGGGATCAACCAGTCGAGACGCAGCCCACAACTAGTAAACCTCCTAGAAAGAATGGCACCCTCCTGGTCTCCCGGGTCTGGATGCCTCCGCACGTAGACGTCGGCCCCAAGGAAATGTGAAAGCATACTACCAGAGCTACCCATCGGGGGTGTAAGGCACGGGCACTCACCCCTCACACATACACAAACTGTGATCTCCTGCATTCGGGTGCCACCTTAGCTAGGCTAGTCGTTACCGGTCACATCTCAGGCAAGTTGGCGTGTACGGTACAGCGAACATAGGACAGTCAACAAGGTTTAAGGTACCGGTACGGGAGGCAGTCTTCCTTCCTCACCCTCTCAAGTAACCTCCGACACCTGGCTCCAAGTCATAAAACCACTAGGGGGCCATCTCCCCTAGAGTCCACCAGGTGACCCAGAAGTCACCCTGCCCCGATATAAGACCGGGTTGTTATTACCCGCACCGGCAAAGACCCAGTAGGGCCAAAATCACCATACACCTTCCCAGTTTTATCCCCACACACACGCCAAGAATATCTACCACATATCTCGCGCAGAAGCAAGCATAGTATCTCATCATCATCATATAACAAGGCATGATATGATAAGTAGTAGGTAACAAGGCATACAATAAGTTGGCTATGCAAGGTTCACAGGTCAAGCAACACATGCAAGCCTAGCGTATCTAGTAAGCAATGCCTATGAGAATTCAAAGAAGCAGTCGGATGTGAACCTGAGCGAGTGGGGTAGTTGTCCTGCTCGGTGAAGTGGTCCTCCTCGGTCAGTGTATCTCCGACGGCGGCTCCTGTTCGTAAAACAGTATAAGTCTAGGGGCCTATTTGCAAATAAGAGACAATGGAACACCAAGAAAGACCCAAATAACTTCAATTGCATTTTTAAAGTGTTACACATGATTTTAGAAAATTACAGAAATTGATTTCACATTTTTATGAGTTAAACTGAATTAGTTATGAATTTTCTAAGTTTAAATCATTTTCTAAAATTATTAAACGTATTTTGGAAAAGGGAAAACTAGAAAAAACCACAGCGCGACACGTGGCCTGCTGACATAATCATGACGTCATGTTGACGTCAGCACAGGGACCACCGGGTGATGACGTCAGCAGTGGGCCCTGCTGATGTCATCGTTGACTGGTCAACGGTCAATGGTCAAAGGTCAAGGTCAGTGGGCCCCACACGTCAGCGCGTGGGTCCCAGTGGTCAGTGGGGGCTCGCCACCGACAGGTGGGCCCCCGCGGTCAGACGGCTCGGCCCAGGCCGGCCACGGCCCAGCACGGGGCGCGGCCCGGGATCCTCTGTGGCAGCGCGGTGATCCCGCGCAGGTCGCCTTGCGCGCGAGCGGCGCGTGCTCGCGTGCGCTGCTCGCCAGGCATTCGACGGAACGCCGCTAACGCGGGCGAACGCCGCCGAGCGGCGTGCGCGGCGCGCCCGTGCGCGTGTGCAAGCGCAGGCCAGCGCAACACGCACGAGTGCGTGCGCGAGCGAGGCGAGGCACCGCGACGTGGCATGACGGCCGGAACGGCTCGCCGTGACATCGAGCTCGCGAGCCAGCTGCTACGCGCGCCCGCGGCCGCGTCTTGGGCCAAAAGATGGCGCCTTGGGGCTCCTGCAAGCGGCACGAAGGCCGGACAGAGGGGGAGAAGGGGTCCTAACGCGGCGGCGCTACGGCTTGGCTCGCGGCGAGCTCGCCGGAGCAGAGCAAGGGTGCGGCGAGGGGCAAAGGCTCACCTTGGGCTCAAAAAAGGGCGGCTTGGCGTTGCAGGACACACGGTGGTGCAGCGAGGAGTCGGCGCAGGCAGACGTAGGGTAGAGGCTCGGCTCGCGGTCGGCGTCGTCCTTGTCTCCGTCACGGCGGCGTCGACGTCGTGGTACGGCTCGGCACAGGCGTCGAGCCTCCTCCGCGGGCTTCAGGCAGCGGCAAGGCTCCTCCTTGCCGCGGCCTTCTTCTTCCTCTCCTCCTCTTCTCTTCTCCCCTCTTCTTCTTCTTCTCCGGTGGCGGCGGTGGAAGGGGGAAGTCCCCAATTAGGCGGCTAGGGCTGAAATTTAGGGATGCCAGGGCTTATATAGGGTGGCGCTAGGGTTTTGGGGGACGCTCGTGTGGTGGTAGGTAGGGCGAACGGCAAGGATCCTCGGCGTCCGCGCCAGTGGACACGCGGCGAGCATCCAAGGCGTGATGGCTAGGGTTTTGGGGGAAAAATTAGTGCCTATGGGGCCAGCGGGGAGTGGGCAAACGCGCGGGGTGAGGCTCTGGAAGGATCCGCGGCGGGGGAGCGAGCGCGGGAGGCGGCTGGCAACAGGGTCATGCGATTCGCATGACCCCTGTCGAGAGGTTAGGGGTAAAGCTGACACGCGGGGCCGGCCTGTCAGCGAGCGAGAGAGAGAGAGCACGCTGCGCGGGCGAGCGAGAAGAAAGAGCGCGCCGACAGGTGGGTCCATGGCAGCAGAGAGAGAGAAGAGAGAGCACGCGGGGTTGGATCGGCGCCGACAGGTGGGGCCGGGCTGTCAGTGAGAAAGAGAGAGCGCGAGCGCGAGTGCGTGCGCGCGACGCGGAGAGGTGAGCTGACACGTGGGCCCCGCTGCGCAGAGAGAGAGAGAGCGCGGGCGCGTCGGGTTGGCGCCGACAGGTGGCTCCCACCTGTCAGCGGAAACGAGCGAGCCGCGGCGTGTGGGAGAGAGAGGGAGAGAGAGAGAGCGCGGGCTGGCGGGCCGTTGGCCTGCTGGGCCGGTGCGCGGGAGAGGGAGAGAAAAGAGAGAGGGAGAGAGAGGTGGGCCGTGCTGGAAAGCTAGGTGGGTTAAGGCCCAAGTTAGTTTTAGGTTTAGAATTTTGAATTTAAATTTAAATTCAAACCCCACAGGAAGATCCAAATAAAAATCCAAAAAAATTTCAAATGCCACTCTAGTATTTAAATAGTCATTAGGCAATAAATTATCTTTTTCTAGGAATTTTTAGGGAAAGGAATGAAGACAACCTTAAGAGCAAGCTTAGTTTCTCAAGCACAACAAAAGTTTTAAAAATTTCCGTTTTTGAAAATAGTGGACTGTTACAGGTACCTCAAGAGCAATAGATATCCGAGAGATTTAAGGCAGCAATCTGCAGCAATCTGGAGAATTCTTATTGCATTCTAACTCAAGTACACGTAAAACTCTGAAGCTTGGAAGGGCCGGGAGTACATTGACTTGATTTGCAAAGACAACAACAGATCTCACTTGCCTCATACTCACATCAGCCCCAAGCGTGGCATGGTCTACCTTGTTGCTCTGAATGGATAACCTCCGAACCCTTTGTGATGCAGATATGTGATGCACATAATTTAATGTAGTAACAAAATTCTCTTCAATTGATATGGAGCAAATGAGGTCAAGCATCATATCATGTACACAGCAATGATCTACCAAGCCATTGTACTCTTCGCATACAAACTCGATGACACTTCTGTTAATGAGCTCGTTGAAATAACTCTCTCCGAGTTCCAATAGGCTGTCCCCTTGTTTCCTACGATGAAACCTTCGCCTATCCACATCCGTATCAAACGATCCTTTTCAATTATATAATCCTCTGGAAACACACTTAAATACAATAGGCAAGTCCTTAAATGCGATGGCATACTGTAGTAGCTAAATGATAAAATCTTTCTCATGTTATCCACATCGTGGCCATCCTCCAGTCCAGTACCAATAGAGTTGCACACCTCATACCAGACTATTTTGTTTCTTCCTTTACGAGCTAGCAGGCTAGATGTTGTAATGATAGCTAATGGCACTCCAGCACATTTCATTAGTATTCTATCGGATACTTCGGCTAGCATCTCATCAGGGCACATTATTGCGTCTTCTTTGTTCTGTTTGTTTTCACAGCCAAATATTCTACCATAGAATAACTTTCTGGAGTTGGGAAGAGAGAGGGGTTTCATCCTATAAGTACCACCAACTTGTCTGGCAATATCAGATATACGAGTAGTTGTAATAATTATATATCCAAAGTTATTATCTGGCAAAGCACATCTAATCAGATTCCATACTGTGATGTCCCATATGTCATCGATGATGATTATATACCTGCAAATATAAGGTAATAGAAAATCCATGTTTTTATCAAATTAATATAGCACAGTTAGAAATGTACAAAACTCCTCACAATCTAAAAAGAGTACAATTATTGAGTTTAGACCGTAATTACCTACCTAGTTAAGTGTTCATGTTTTATTTGCATGCCAAAATGAACTTTTTTGCCGTGATTTTGGGAAGCATGGTTAATTGCATATGACTAATAAATAAGGTCTTGATATTGTTTTCATGCCACCACTAATGTGTCTAAGAAAAATTAGAATTGCACTCTCCATGAGTCTTCATGGGACTAAGACAGTATGTATATGCCTGCGATTTTCATTTAGGATGTTCAATTTCAATCCAATGGTTCAAATGGGTGATTGATGGCAATAAAATTCTTTACTCAAGCGGTGAAGAGACAGATCTGAGACGAAAAGTTATGAGAGGTTGGACAAGCAGAGAGGGTTCACAGTTTACAGTCGGATTAGTCGACGCGACGACTAAGGGGAAAATGAAGGAACATAGAAGAAACCTGAGCATTACTAAATTTAACTAGAACTTTTAGGTGGTATTTTTACCAATTCATGTTTCCATGGTATACAATGCAATTTTAGAGAAAACAAAATAAACTTTTAGATACAAATCGATGCAATATGTGATGCGTTCAAATATAACTCATACCTCTTCGTAAGAAGGAATTCTCTGATGGCATCGATGCTTGCAGCGTCGATACTTGCACTATGTTTCTTGGTAAGTTGACGGGACATCTCCATAAATAATTTCTCCTCTAAGCTTTTCGTACACCACATTAGCAAGAGTTGTCTTTCCCAGGCCTCCAAATCCCACAATAGGAACTATGTTGTCTTGTTGCTTGGAAACTTGGCCGCCTTCCATCAAAATCTTGTTTAACGCATCTCTTTGCTCATCAATGCCAACAAGGTCTGTCACCTTCTTATAGCGAGCAAATACACGAGTATCAATCATGACTGGCCTAGCAACATCAGTGTCGATCTTGTACCTAACACTCTGCTCGCTCAGCTCTCTGGCTTGCCTTTTGATACCTCTGATTTCATTGGCATTGTTACGGCGAATACAGAACTGAGACCATAAATGAAAGCTTCTATCAATGAAGTTCTTGATGCCAAGGTCGTCGCTGCCCTTGTCGTGCACCATGAATGTGTCGATGCTGTCCTCAATGTCATAGGACAGTTCTCTCACAAGCTTGGCCCAGATCTTATCCTGGGTGTCAACTTGTTTTGGTGGAATGCTGGAGAGCTTCTCGAGGGCACCCTGCATCCTCTCGAGCTCAGTTTCGAGGTCCGTGATCTCTCCCTTCAGTCCCTTTTGCAGATTGTACTCATTGATCAACAGGCCACCAAGCTTGGAGAGGACGCTGGGCAGTGCTCCCTTGACGATCTCCATGATGAATTACTCCCTGGACAAGGGCAAGGAGTGCGTGAGGTTGCATTATTGCAGTGGTTACTTCACAAAACGAGGGAGTGCTCGAGCTGGAACTCACCGGTCGTCGGTGCTGGGCTGCCAGATCTCGCCGTCGATTCAAGCTCCTTTGAGCCGTGTAGTTGTTGCGTGCCTGCACTACTGCACACCTGTGCTCACTGATTTGCTGCTGCGTTGGTAATAATAGAGGAGATGGAGAAAGGTACTACTGAGCATCGTGTTATGCCTCTGGAGTCAAGTCAAGTCTTCGGAGCTTTAGCTATTGCAGCCTGGCAGTTCCATGAGAAAGCAGCGAAACTGCTCCCCCGTGAATCGCCGGCCCCAGGAACGTGCATGCGTGAGCGTCCATGTGTTTGTCGTGACTAGGCTGATGATTAATTTGTTGAGCCTGGCCAATCAAGTTCTCGAAGTTTTTAGTTCTCTCTCCATTCGTCCAACCACCATCAGTTCAGTAATCTCCCTTCCTCACCGATCACTATGAGTCTACGAGCATGCATGCAGCTCTACAAAGAGCTCCCGGGGCACTGCGGCGAGGCCACGTGGCTGGCGAATTAAAACGCAAGGGGGAGTCCATGCGTCAGCGTCACCGCGATCTACGACGACGTGCTCATGGATGATAGTTCAGAGCGTCGTTAGTTCAATCTTGCGCGGATTATTCATACCAAGTCTTTTGACGGTGACGCGATGGGTGAGACTGGAGTGACAACTGACGCCATTTTCTTAATGGATCATAAATTTATCCCAGCCATGTTAAATTATTGAAATATATATGGCCATTTTGATCATTTGACGTTCATCTATACTATTAAATGATGAGTAAATTTATATCTACCTAAAATTTTAGTGTCTTTTACCTAGGCGCATTATAAAAGATCACCTTTCTCTGTGTGCCACTGAGGCTAGGAAAATTTCCTATGGGCCATTGTCTAATACCCCCCCCCCCCTACCACTTCTGTCAAGTTCACGGATAATAGTTGTAGATGTTAACTTGTAGGGGAAAAGACAGATTTGCCCTCATAGTTAGATTGGAGCTCGGTTGAGCCGTAGTTGTTGCTTCTGCCTGCACTGCACCCTGTGTTGGACAAAAATTTTCTACCTGCACCTCTGTTTAGTTGGACAAAAAAGTTCTCCAAATTCATATTCGTTGTAACTTTACTATTCAATCCCTCTCACAAAACACTCTTTCTAATGGAATCATATATAGTGAGGAGAGGGCGAGCGGTGAGAGATAGTGCGGGAAAACGTGCGCGCCTTGGCCGCTAGAGTGGAGTTTTTGGTACTATTTATGGATTAGTATATTCTAAGAGCCAGCTTCCGAGCAGGTGTTGGAGGAGGCCTTAGCTGGCGTGGTTCGTCACTTTGTCCTCCTGACGGGCCTGGCAGCTCCTGAGAAATTGCTCCCCCATGAATCTCATGCCCCAGGAGGCCAGGAACATGCATGCGTCCCACCACCAGTCCATCACCATCAGTTATGTCTCCCTCACTGATCACTACGAGCATATGCATGCAGCTCTGCATAGAGCTCCCGAGCGCCAGTCCACCGCGTCGATGTCGCGTGGCCAACGGCCACGAATTAGCTAGGGAGAAAATTGGGTGCATCAGGAATGCAAAATGCATCATGTGCATACCTGCTTTGTTGGGCAACGTGTGAACGCCGCCTCCATCTTGGCCAATGGCGTGTTCGTAGCCCTGAGCCTCGCGTTAACAGCTCACGGATTCACTGCACAATCCTAGCGCGGCTCGCTGGGCTTCTCTCACGATTGCAGGAAACAGAAAAAAGAAAGCCCATCTCTTTCGCCTGTCCAGCGATAAGGAGATCATGGAGGCTAATGCCAGTTGTGGTGGCGGTTCCTCCATGGATGCCGCACATACGAAGGCAGGGGATCTGGCGTACTTGTCGGCCGCGGGGAGGGTTGATCTGGCAAGGAAGGAGGTCACCGGCGTTTTCGTGTCATCAAGGCATGACTCGTGCCTCGTCGTTGTACCTGTCAGATTGCCTTCTTTCACCTGCAATGTTACAACTTCCATCCAATTTAAGCTGTGTCCCCATCCACTTCTATTCTTACCTGCATATAAAAAATGACACGTCAATTTGTTTTCATTAAAGATATTGGCAAACGACACAGGCAAACCATACTACGAAGCTCCTGAAGTTGTTGTGAGACAAATCATGGAACACGTTGTGTGCATTTTTTTTTCTTGTCGAGATTGCTGTTCTCACAGAATGCAGCAGGGGCGGAGATTGCCGTTCTCACCGTTGATTCGAGGTCGGTTAAGCTTTAGTTGTTGTCGGCGGGACTGATAAATGTGTTTATCGGATTTCTTGAAAATTTATCGGATTTATCATTTTGTTTTCAGACAAAATTTAGGAAAAAACAAAACCTTGTTTGTACAGAAAATATGAATATCAATGACTATGTCCAAACATTCTAACAGATAAAACGATGCATAAAAGTGAGAAAATACTAATAATAGAGCTATTTTACAATACACAATAATATTACACGTTGTTTCAAAATCGGTGATGATTTTAAAGAAACCGTGATCTACCAAGAAACATGTTTGTCGGATTTCTCTCTCTCTCTTTTTTTGTCGGTAAGAATTTTTTTTCCCTGGCCTGCACTGCACCCATGTGTTGGTACGTAGGGGGAAGTAATAATATAGGAGACGGAGAAGGCCACGGTCCCACAACATCGTGTTCTTCCTATGGAGCCAAGTCAAGGTCTTCGGAGCTTAGCTATTGGCGTGGTTCGTCTTCGGCCGGGTCTAGCAGCTCCTGAGAAACTGCTCCCCCGTGAATCTCCGACCCCAGGAGCATGCAGAGCGGGCTGTGTTCTGATGAAGTCAGGAAAAAATACTTTTTTTTAGGATACGTGTTATGTGAGGGAGATGAATAAGAAAGGTGAAAAAAGAATTTTTAGGAATGCGTGTTCTGTAAGGGGGATGAATAGAAAATAAAAAGTATTTTTTAGAAACTGAACACATAGTTGTCTCACTCACCCATCAGGCCATCGCTACGAGCATGCATGCAGCTGCCGGCCGGGCCACCCGCGTGGCTAACGATTTGAAGAGCAAGGGGGGAGCCCATGCGTCACCGAGATCTACAACGATGCGCTCATGGGTTGATCGTTCAGACCGTTCTCAGTTCAACCTTGCACGGATTATTCATGCCAAGTGCTCGATCTGGCGGTGACTCGATCGGTGAGACTACAACGCCATTTTCTTCATGGATCATAAGTTTATCTAAGCTGAATATGTTAAATTATTTAAACACATATATGGCCATTTTGGTCATTTAATTTGACGTGCATTATTGGAAAAAATACATCGCATAGCGTGTTAGCATGACGTTACAACCACTAGAAGCTACCGGAGCAGGTGGGATTGGCGTCTTGGCGATGCTAGAGAAAGTGCTCAAGCGCGTCCACTCAGGAAAAAGAACGAAAACGCGGTGCTCATGCTCTACGCGCTAATCCGGAAATTTCTTTTTCCAAACTCGCTAATCAGGCCACTGCACCTATCCTCTGCCTCAAGCTCCTTCGTCCTCAGCTGCCCCAGGAATATCCGATCCGATCCCCTCGAGCCTTGCACCGTTTCCTGTCCAGAACGACGGCACCGTCTCGTCTCCGACGACGGCGGCGAAGTCGATCAGCGACGCAGGCGGGGCTCATACTCCGGCGACTTCACATATATGGGCCATGTGTGTAGCAGGCCGTGGCGTGGAGGCAACGCTGGAGTAGTTCCACTATAAATGAAGATCGGAAGATACCGATGAGAAGTTTAATTTTCTCTCGCGCTGATGCTACGACTGTCACTGTCAGAGAGCACAAACATTGTCGAATGTCAGAGAGCACAAACATTGTCGAAACTGCAAATGCTTGCAGTCATTCACGTCTTCGGTGAAGCTTGTGGCTGAAGTTGCAACTGGAGAACTCGCCCAGCTGCCTCCGCAAGGCATTTCCCACTCACACTCTACTAATTCACGTTTCAGGATAAAAGAGCTATTATTTTCCTATGACACCCAGTTTTGGCGCCCGGATCCACTGTGTTGCAAGCCAGACGGGTGTGCTACTACTGGCTGTATCCCATCGGAATTATCATGCATATTCCTAGAGCAGGTTGTTCTGATACACGTTCAACGCTATGTTTCAGTCGCACCAGAAATTGTTGGGCCAAATTGCTGGGCCTCAATGGTGTGCACCAGAAAAATTATTATAGGTCCTTGAGTTTGGGGGGTCTTTTTTGGTCGCACGGGCCGCACATCCATGGGCCGGTCCTATCTCTCTTCACGACATTTAAGAATAAAACCAGCAAAAAAGTTACATCATAACTTTGTTGTTGCCAGCCAGGAAAAATTAATCTTGGTTATTATGTAGATAATTGGAAGGAAGCAATTTTTTTTAAAAAAAACTCGACCTGCGGGGTTAAGACCGCCCCCACGACTTTCATTTGAGAGAAAAGACCTCACGCAGGTCGAGAAAACCCCCGAACCCCTGCCCCACCCTTACACAACGGCACCGTTGCCCATGTGACACGACCAACGACCTGAACCGGGCCTTAGACCTGTGCTTTAGCGTGGTGACAAACGAGGGGATTTTTTAACCCCAGCCCAAAATTCGCTCCCACGAGGAGTCGAACCCAGGACCTGAGGAGTGCCACTAGGCCATCTAACCAATCCAACAATTTACAACATCTATAATGTATTCCTTAGGGGTAAATAAATAATTGTTTGACCAAATCACAATTGTTGAATCTGTTAATGCCAAGGATCCACCCAAAGTTGCATGGGAGATGCTGTGTTTGCCTAAATCTGAAGGTGGTCTAGGTGTTCTAAATCTCAGAACACAGAATGAAGCTCTACTGCTCTAGTATTTGCACAATTTTTTTAATAAGGTAGACATCCTATGGGTAAACCTAATGTGGGAGAAGCACTATACTAATGGCAAGCTCACTTATCATACTGTCAAGGGACCCTTCAAGTTGCGGAACATTCTGAAATTGCTGAACAAATACAAAAGGATTAGCCATTGTTTCTCTTTAGGATGGCTCCACATGCAGTCTATGGCATGATTTGTGGGATGGCAGGATTCCTAAATTTGCTTTCCCTGAGCTGTGTTCCTTCACAAAGCGTAAGAATGCTAGTGTTCAAGAAGCCAAATCAATTGTGGACTTAAAGTCAGCTTTTTCCATTTGCCTATCTCTGCCCCGGCTTTCCAGCAATTGCAGTCACTTCTGTATGTATTAGAACATAATGCTAACGAGGAGGCTCAAGCCATAGATTCATGGACCTACATATGGGGATCGCATTTATTCTCATCATCAAATGCATATAAGCATCTTACAGGTACAACTCAAGTGCACCCGAGTTTTAACTGGCTATGGAAGTCCTCAGTCCAGCATAAACACAGGACCTTTTTCTGACTCCTTCTCAAAGATCGGCTCTATATAACCAGTAGGGGGAAACCCCTCCTGATTCATAAAAAAAAAGTAACACAATTGTCTAATACATCTCTTTGTTTGATGGAACTAGTCAATTAGAAAGCCACATATATGCAGCTGATCGAACTACCTTTGCAAATACCAAAACGAGGTTGAGTTCAATTGTATTCTGTAACATGGAAAACCATGCACTTTCCTTATGCTTTATATATATATATATATCAACTTTTATACCAGAGTACACATCCAATTTGATCTGGAAAATTTCATGCATGGCTCCCACTTTATCCCTCACGTTTAATCTGGCTAAACAACAAAGATCTTCAAGTCCTTGCGTTCCGTCTGTCTGCTCCAGATAATTTTACTAATCCATTTTGACTTCAACAGGTATTTGATTGTTATCGACGATGTTTGGGAAACATCAACTTGGAGTTGGATCAATTGTTGTCTGGTGGACAATCACTCTAGGAGTAGAGTAATCATAACGGCTCGTATTTCTGAAGTTGCTGTTTCTACACTGGTGATGTTTGCAACATGGAGCCCCTTTGCAACGTCGAATCAAATAAGTTTTTCTGCACCAGAATAAAAGGTCATCCATCTGATCAATGAGATGTGGCAACAGAACGAATCTTAGAGAAATGTGGTGGCGTGCCGTTTTCGATTATTACAATAGCTAGTCTGTTGGGAGTGGTCCAAGGTGCACAAATCTATTGGATTTGGACCTCAAGATCATAGTGAAGTTGTTCCAAACACAAGGAAGATATTGTCTTATAGGCAATATTTTAAATAGCATGCTAAGACGTTAAGCAGCAGGGATGCCGATATGGCGTTTAGTCAAGGCTGCATACTTTTAGCCAACTATTTAGAACATTGCTTATAGGAAGTGGCAGAACCGGAGCGGGGGGGGGGGGGAGCCGTGTCCCCCCCTAACAATATCCCATCCAGCTGATACTACGCACCAATGCAAAGAAGTCCGGCCGTCGGCCGCTGTTGTTTTGTTTCCGATCTATATGAAGTCCTTCTTTCATTTCCTATCTATGCGAATCCCCGCGTCTCGTCGTCTTTGTAGTTCACATGGAGTCACGGCTGCACACACAGGCGCACACCGCACGTCGTAGGGCCGATGGGCGACCGACGTCCTGCGATCGCAAGCTCAACGCTCATCTCATGACGTCAGGTGGCCTGGAGGAAGGTGCGTCCGTAGACCGGGCAATGGCCGTGGATGGTGCAGTTCCTCCAACCGAAACTAATGTAAGAAATTCTATTACACATTTCTCTATGTATTTTAGATTCAATTTTTATCTCATGAATCATATCATATGATTTTTTAATAAGTTTGGGCCATTTTTGAAAACCAGACGAAAACCTAAAAGGAAGACACTATTTTCTTACTACAAGAAGACATAAGTGGATTGGAAGCAAGATGATAATCATATGGTTGATCAAAATCCTCAACCAGATGAAAATGAATTAAAAGAAGCTCCATCTCCAGGTCCAGGTCCACCCAAAGTTCAGAGATTAAATTCGGATGCTAGTGTATGGATCGTAGAACATGATCCTGGTTTACGTTGTCAAATTTGGGAATATCTTATTGATGAACAAGATCAAGCTGGTCGAAACATCATGCATGGTCTATTCCAATTTAAAAAGGATAAGTATACGTATTCTGGTCCTGAGACGTCCATGGTGTTTTCAATGTCATTGGTCCAAAGACATTCCTTGGTTAGAGCACTCACCTGCAATTTATTTGCCAATAAACCAATTGGATGGGCAGGATCAGATGTGTTTATAGTGAAGGTCACTGTGGATTCAATTATTGATGCAATTAATATGGTGAAGAATCATGCAGTTAAATTTAAATATACAATGTATATTGACCACTTTTGCAAAGTATTCATTTTTTATTATTATCATTGAATAATTAAATACTATAGTCATAGATAGCTAGTATATGCTTAGGTGTGAGCAATGAAAAATTAGGATAAAATTGGACAGTTTTTTTACCCCCCTAGAATTTCTGTCCAGTTCCACCACTGCTTATAGCTATTATAATCTACTTCCCGCCTCAGGACTTATGCTACACCTAAGCATCTTTCCAGAAGAAAATTGGACCAAGAAGGATTCTCTGATATGGATGTGGGTCGCTGAAGGTTTCATCATTGAGGAACAGGAAAATAGGTCATTTGAAATTGGGGAGAGGTACTTCACCGAACTTATCAATAGAAACATGATCCAACCAACCTAGAAAGATAAGGACAACACCGTGGATGGCTGCCACATGCACAACATGGTACTGGATCTCATCCGAATCTTGGCAACTCAGGAAAATTTCATAAGGATAATGGATTGAGTGGATCAGAAGAACATCTCTTCTCTACCGAGAACTACTGTCCATAGGCTTGTATTGCATAATGGGAGCGTCAATGATGAGCTGGCCGACAGTGTGGCAAAGCTTTGGCCATTCATTGCCATTGAATGCCCTGTTAGAATAGAGCACTTCTGAGTTTCATGGCTTTACGAGTGCTAGCACTAGAATATTGTGGTGTTATGGGAAGTCAATACCTCAAGAGCATCGGGAAGCTACATCGATTGAGGTACCTCGAATTGCAAGGCACAGGTGTTTATGATCTCCCAATGGAAATGTTGAATCTAGAGAATCTGTTTTTACTGGATGTCAAACACGCGAGATTTGACGACATGCCAAAGACTGTTGCCAAGCTAAGCCATCTGCAAAACCTGCAAATAGGGGAGGGGGGGGGGTAGGGGGGCTCCAGCCCCTCTACTGTCCTAATTGCAGTGGAGCTCCCTATTACTTTGTGCTAGTTTCGCCACTCGACATGGCTTCCAAGGATAGGGGCACCGACATCAGTCCAAGACCTGGTGGTGAGATTTGTGATGATGCGGCCAGAGTTCACCATTAATCTCAGAAAGTTGACGGAGCTGGGGTGCTTAATATTAAGTCTCTAGAGCGGTTAGTAAAGAGGATACCGTGAAATCTATGATGGAGGGTCTGCATGGCCTGCGCAAAATCCAGAACATGAAGCTCCATTGCTACCTCGAAGATGTCCTAGTGAGCTCCTGGGAAGGTTGGGAGCCCTCGCGGCAGCAACAAGTTCAAGATGCTGTTTGGCATCTGGCTCCCTCGACTATCGGCATGGGTAAACTTCAGAAGGGTTCCACAACTCTCTTGCCTATACCTTAATGTTCAGTCTGTGCAAGCACGGGATCTAGAAGCCCTTGTGAAGATGCCAGCTCTCCACTCCCTAGGGTGCAAGGAGAGATTCTCGTGGACTGTCACTAGTGGTGATTTATTCTCCAACCTAAGATACTGCTACACGAATGTAGTGCTCACTTTTTAGGAGGGAACCAAGCCGATGCTGTAAGGAAAATGGCCCTAGGCCATTTTTAGAGGGCATAGTTAGACTGTCAAGAAAAATTAAACTTTTAGTATATGAATTATTTTTTATAATAGTTTATTAGTAGTCAAAACTGACTGGAATACAAAACTAGCTAGTTGCTCCCTTTCTGTGACACATAACAACCCAACATATTAGTGGACTTACTAACAGTGTTTGAAAATATTTTTTGGATGGTCAAATAATACTTGCTAAAATGAACATTATTTGCAATTTCCCCAACGCATGCATTGACTTTGATTTGGTCATCCAAAGCAAAACGATTGGCATGTGGAGGATTCTCTATTTCGGTTCCCCATGAAGCTTATAATGCAGACTAATCGTTTGGATTAGGTTGAGGATCTAGTATGCTGACAACAGATCGGCACACAGGTTTGGGATCTAGTATGCTGAGAACATGAACTAAATTAAATGCTAGGTGGTTTAAATAGGCCGTTCAACTTTTTCAACATCAAGTTTGACCACTCGTCTTATTTAAAAAAATTTGTACAAACGTAGTCAAATTTATGTCTTTCATGAAATTCTTTTATTACTAAACCGAGTTGTAAGAAAAAAATATGTTATTCTGCACATTTGTTTTAAATAAAACGAACGGTCAAACTTGTGGTCCAAAAAGTCAAACGACCTATATTTTGGAATGGAGGGAGTAGTAAAAATACAGTGTAAACATCAAAAAAATAAATGTGTTCTAAACTCTTGTAGACTCATGGGTGCATGTCGAAATGTATGTTTAGGTGATAGCAACGGAAGTCCGGATAGGTTGGCAAGCAAGAGGGGTGATATTATGTTTATTCAATATTGATGCATAATGTTTAATGAATTGATCTGAGGACATGAAAGACTAAAGTTACAAGTCTCCCTCTAAAAGGTGCATCTCATATATTTTTTATTAAAAATGTATTATGTGATACTATATCCTGTAATAAAATGCACCCTAGTGGGCATACTCCGTCTATCCAAAAAGAACGATGTCCTGTGATTCAAAACTTATCCCATAAATAATGTATTTATGGAATTAAGACCAGCAAGTGGGATCTCTAGTAAGAAAATAACACATGCTTGCATGAAAATAATTCCCATTATTTGAAGCACACACATGTAGTGTGTGTGATCACTTACTATGATCCAAAAATATTAAAATTAGATCATAGAAACGAAGGCTAAAAGGTTTCTCTGGAAAGAAAAAGCGATGCAATGTATTGTAATTTATTTCGTGGAGCCTAAGCAGATCGTAGATCAAGCATATCCAGCACTGAAAGTTCTTCATTCATTGTGATAACTAAACATAAGGTGATCATTCATGGGTTGCATTATTCAACAGACAAACACGACGAACAACAAGGAGTAATAAAGACCCATACATCGATACATTGGTGCACTACAATGCATATTCAACCATCCTTCTTCACGCAGTGATCATTGCAGTCGCTCATGCATGGCGGAATGCACTGTTGTCCAATCCCGTCTGTGCAAGCCATGCATGTTAGTGGGCTGCAGGCGGACGTGCAACTATTTTGGACGGGGGAGTCGCAGTGTTCACAGCTACAGGTCACACTGCTTGTGCCATTAGGGCAGCAGGAGAAGCTGCCTGTACCATAACTAAAATGGCTGCAGAAACTCTTGCAGCATGACTGGAGGACCTGGGCTTTGCATTGGTCGCAATCGTACTGGTAGCTGCATTCGTTGCTGCACTTCTCGGCAATGACGGCAGTGCAGTTCGCATTGCACAGCGATGGGCAGTCGCTGCATAAGGGCTTCTTGGGATGCCCCTGGGAGGACATGACCAGCACTGCGAAAATGGCAACGGCGGCCACTGCGGCCCTAAGACCTGATGCACCTGAAACCATTGTTCGTGGATGGGTGAAGCAAGCTTTGCAATAGAGCAAGTTATATAAGTGAATATCACAGGGTGTAAGCAGTGTGGAAAAGCTTGGTACTTGTATGAGTGTGGTTGTGATGTGTATTTATAGGCTAGAACAATGTACCGAGACCATCAGCCTAATCCATATTATGCAGATGGAGTGTTCCAACTTGAAAACCTCCATTGTACAAGTTGACTTGAAGAGGAGTACTCGAGATAGCATATGCATGTGACTTGCATGTGACCCCATGCAAGTTTATTCCTGAGCAGGCTCCGTTTCCCGCATTCAGCATTGAAATGGATATTACCATAGCTTATATGAACACACTATGTGTGTACAGCACCAAGCAACTTAATTGGGTACTTACACTAAAAAAGAAACGCGTGCATTAATTTGTGAAGGCTTGTGTCAAAATATCTGGAAGATAATGGAAATGTAGCTTGGTTGATTGTTTAGATCGCTTGACATAATGGTGAAGTAAACTCAGCAATCCGTACTGAGTTTTGACTTTTGACGATGTCAAGATCGGAGGAGTACAACTTAAAAAAAAGGAGGTTATGGAGTAACGTATACGCTCAATGTACATGAGGAGGTGCTTAAGTTCCATTCAACCTGCATTGTGACACCTCCCATGTATGAATTAGTGCTCCCTCCATTTGTTTTTTTTTGTGTCTTGGAGGTCTTTTACCCACTCCAAGCTCAGTTGCCTTTATCAAACTGCGGCACCATAGCGTGAAGTCATTTCATAATACTACTGGAGAACCTAGCATTAGTACCGGGCGCAAAGCCGCGTTAGTACCAGTTATGCGCCCGGTACCGAGCTTCCGGTACTAAATGGGCAGCCCCGTTAGTACCGGCTGCAACAACCGATACTAACGGGGCCGCAGGGTCGGCGGGGTAGACCAGTTAGTAGTTTCGAGCCAAAAAAATAAAGAAAAAAATTTGTAAGCTTACCGGGAGGCTCGCACACGCTGGCCCACCACCTTCTCCACCCACCTCCGCTTCTACCAATGGCGTCTCCCGCTGCAGCCGCAAGGCTGTAGGCATCGTGCGGCGGCGGCCAAGTTCCTCCACGACAAGGACTTTCCCTACCAGTTCAGCCAGATGCTCCACTTCGCGCACTGCGACGGCCTGGTGTTCGCCCCCACCAACACCAAGCTCTTCGTCTTCAACCCGGCGACCAGGGATGCCATCACTCTGCCGAGCACCGGCTGTGGCAACCTGACACCAGGCCGACGAACCTCCTGCTACTGTAGCAGCATCGGCTTCGACCAGCGCAATGGTAAGTACAAGGTGGTCCAGGCGTTCTTCCGCGACGTAACGGGTCACATGAGCATGGGGATGGACGTGTTCACCCTTGGCAGCCGCCGCAGATCAGTCAGTGGCGGCTGGTGGAGGGAGATGGCAAGTGATCCTCCCTACCCTCTCTACAGATGCCAGACTGCCGTCACCGTCGATGTGTACATGTTCTGGCACCTGGCCAAGAACATGAGCCTATAAATCCGGTCAATTCACTTCTCTAATCACCACTTGACGGCAAAATAAAAGACCTATCTTATACCGTTGCCTTGAGTCTTCCACCACTTCTTATCTACATGCATAGCAGAAGTCACAAGTCACGTGAATTTTTCACGCGTAAATGCGTGTGCGCGGTTCGTGGGATTCGAATCACAACCTCTGGCCTTGTGCGTAACTCCCTCTTCCATCCCACCTATGCATCAGTTGTGATTGAGTGGGATATGCTTTTCTTTTGAACTATACCCCGCGGACTCATTTAGTACCGGCTCGTAACACCAGCTGGTACTAAATGCCAAAATTTAGTACCGGCTGGTGTTACGAGCCGGTACTAAATGCATGGTGGCCTCGGGAACCCTCCGGAACCATTTAGTACCGCCTGGTAACACCAACCGGTACTAAACGGCTGGTGTTACTAGCCGGTACTAAATAGTCCGAGGGCCCTCGGGAACCCCAGGGGCACGTTAGTACCGGGATTTAAGACAACCGGTACTAACGTGAGAGGGACGAATGCTCGATTCTCTACTAGTGTAATCGGATGAAGCTATTTATTTCACCTTTGAAGCCATTTTGGGAGAAACTCCACATAAGTGGGCACATATAGTTTAACTTTAGGGGATAATCAATCTTACTATTTTATAATATTTTCATAGTAACAAATAATTATTAGGAAGTGATTTAAATATGAATTGATCTGTTTCAATTTGTAATACATAACTTACCACGTATTATTTGGACTCATTGCAGATTGTAATTGGCAAAGGGGGCTGTGGATGGTCAAACTATTATACTCGTTAAAATGAACGAAGTAATACATTGTTTGTGCAATTTTCTAGATGTATGCACTGACTTTGATCCAATGGTCATCCAAAGCGAATTGGTATGTGTGAATGAGCTAGATTCCCGTGTTGCAATTCCCTATGCAGCTTAGATCTGGTTTGGATTAGTTCCCAGTTCCCACTCCATGAGTCTGTAGACTAACACTCACTTTGACCTCAAACACAAGGCATCTAAGAACAAGATTAATAGTTACGGCAACTGCGGCTGCAAGAGGGCGCATCTATGGTAGCGGACACTGCCGATATTTAATGCATGGAATGAAGCTCAACCAATAGGATTTGCTGCAGCATCTAACCGCCCGCTCGAGCGAGCGTTTCGCGAGCCACCCATCTCATTCTCCTGTTTTTTTTTCTTTGCCACGTATGACTTCGCCGGCTCGTCGCGTGCTATAATGCCTGCTCTAGGAGAATTAAAATTAATATATCTAGAATTTTTATGTCTGAGGATAAATTTAAATCCTTAGATGCCTTATACGTGTACGAAATAAATTTTTAGTACTCATCACTGACTGCATCCTTGTATGTTGTGTGTGGCATTTACTAATCAGAATTTCATAATTTGGCCACTCTCGATGGATGATTCCATTTCATTTAGAGAGCATCCCAATGGCTAATAAACTATTTATCCGCAGAATTTATTAGTCTCGAACCATGAGTTAAGATGCAGCTTCTTTACTTCTTAATATACTCAGAATTTGTTAGTCTCGAACAATTATTGAATTCCAGACCCATTTCCAGGATGGAGGAAGTAGTGTGTGAATATGTAAAACATATAACTATTTAAATATTTGTTTGCATTTTTCTGCTACAGTACAAAACATCTAAACCATCTAGGAACTTTCTAAATGCTAGTCGAAAGGTGGCCAGTCATGTAGTGCTTAGCATCAAGGCAAACACTGCTGTCTCATTTCTTCAAATTAAAATGCAATACTCTTACCGACACTTTCTTTTCTACATATAATTATGATTGACTTAACTTATCGATTACACTATAAAATTTTTTTTATCACCATTGTAGTTTGCTCATTTTGTCTCGTAGCTCCACCTGTTCTTGATATGCATTTAGTTGAACTAATAAATCGTCTTTCATCCATTAATCTCATCAGTGCCAGATCAAAACGATCTGTACCAATGACCTCACTATTAATGCGATCTTATTGAGCTTTACTGAAAATAATTCCGCATTAATTCAAACAAGCATTAATGAAGAATACTTGGTGATCTCCTTGGCATGTGGACATCAAGTATTTCCCCATGTGAATGAGTATATCACGGGCAAGGTTACTTATGATGGAACCTATCCACTGGTTCCAGTCTTTGACCCGGCATATGTGTTAGCATTTTTCTAGATTTATTCTAAGCAGAGATAACTGGTGATATTCTTCAGTAGAATTAGGTGATGTGCCCTCGACAAGAGGCGCTTGTGTTGACTTTGTAAAACTCAAGATCGGCCAGCTTAGTCTCTTAGAGATACTCATACGCATAGGTTTGTTTGCGAGTATTTATATGAGTGATATAAATATGCGTACATGAGCATCAACGTCTGTCCATGTCTTGCAAAAAAAAAGGAAAGAAAAAACCGACTATTTCCCCTAAAATTAGATCATAGCAAAGAAGGTTTTATATGTTTATCTCGGAAGTGTAGAACAATATAACATATTGAACTTTCATGGATGCTAAGCACTGTCAAAACTGCATCATGGATAAAGCAAATGGCTGCATTATTAAACAGATAAAGACAACCGATAAAGCAGTACTAAAGACCCATACATCAAAACATTGGTGCACAAGGCATCTTCAACAATTCTTCTTGACGCAGTTGTTGTTGCAGTCGTCCAAGCAAGATTGATTGCATTGTTTGCCAAAACCATCTCGGCAAGCCATGCACCTTAGGTCGCTGCAGGGGGACGTGCAACTATTTTGGATGGCGGACTTGCAGCTGTCACAGCTGCAGGTCACACTGCTTGTGCCATTAGGGCAGCAGGAGAAGCTGCTTGTGCCATCACTACTGCCGCAGAATTTCTGGCAGCACGCCTGGCCGACCTGGGATTCGCATTGGTCACAAGAGGCCTGGTAGCTGCATTCCTGGATGCACTTTCCTGCAACGAAGGCAGTGCAGTTGTTATTGTTATAGCACAGCGAAGGACAGTCGCTGCATAAGGGCTTCTTCTGCCCTGGATGCCCCTTGGAGGACATGACCAGCAAAGCGAAAACGGCGATGGCGGCCGCTGCCTTGAGAGCTGATGCACCTGAATCCATTGTAGTGGATGGGTGAAGCAAGCTTTGCTATAGAGCAAGGGAATATCGTCACAGAGTGTGTAGTAAGATGCAAAAAGGCTTGGTGCCTATATGACTGTGTGCGGGCTATTATATATATAGGCTAGAGCAACGTAGGGAGAACGTCGACCTAATCTAGCTAAATGGTACTGTATTACCAATGGAGTGCGTGTTACATCATCGTAGTGCATCCTGATCTATCCTATAAGTTGACTTGAAGAGAAGTAGTCGAGTATACATGTGACTTGCATGTGACACGCCCCATGCATATTAATTCATCCTGAACAGGCTCCGTTCCCCAAGATATGCATGTTACTCGCAGCGACTGTCATATATGGATCCTACCACAGCTGATGGTTGCACTATTTCTGTACGGCACACAGCACCGTACGTAGTACGTACTTCATTAAAAAAACATGCACGCATCAATCTATGAAACGTTTGGTCAAAATGTCTTGACGACATTGAAAATGTAGCTTGGTTGATTGGGACGGCTCGAGACAAGGTCAACTAAATTCAGGGATCCGTGCAGTGCGAATATTCACTTTTGACGATGTCAAGATCGGCAGAGGTATAACTTAAAAAGTAGATCAGTGTTATGGCATAACATGCACACGCCCAATTCATTTACATGAGCTACTTTCTCGACAAGTTCAAACGAACTTGCTTCGAGAAACTACGGCATGAAGTCGTTGCACAAGCTTAGTAGAAGTCGAATGCAGCTATTTTTTTTTTTGCCAGTGAAGCCCTTTGCGCTACAATAACAAAAGAGCATCTCTAATTAGAGTAGCTAAATTAGGCTCCTAAATCCCATTTTTCAAGCCCATTTGCAAAATTTGATAGCCCAATTTTCCTCTTAACTCCAGTAGGAGTCTCTATATGGGCTCCTATTCCCTGTTGGACCCACCATTCAAAAAAGAAAAGATAAAAAGGAAAAAAAATGATAAAAAAGTGATGGGGTCATTGCAATTAGATTTTAGGAGGGCTTGGAAGATAAGATCTCATTTACAATCCCCATTGGAGTTGGTTTTTTGCTCTTCCTCCTAAAATTTAGAGTAGAGACATGGATAGAGACCTCCACTGGACATGCTCTAACTTGCAGCATATAATTGGATTTACAAATTGTTTGTTGAAAACGGGGTATTGGATGGTCAAACTATGCTCTTTAAAATGAACAGACAATAAACTGCCTCTGCAGTTTTTGCGAGATGATGCTTGCACTGACTTTGATCCAATGGTCAAAGTGAATTGGCATATGAAGGAGCGAGATTCCCTTATTTCTGCACCCCCCCCACAAGACTAGGTAATAGTTTGGATTAGTTTCCACTCCTTGCTAAGACCCTGTAGACTCGTACATGAACGAAAGGTTTAGAATTCCTCATTGACCGCATCCTCGTGTGCCAATTACTAATCGGAGTTTCATCAATAAGCCATTTTGAATGGAGAATTTTTTTTCATGGTCGTTAAGAGCAATGCAACATCTAAATAGATTTGAGTTGATTACTGAAACTAGTCCTTCAATGCATGATTCTATTTTCTTTGTTTCATATACCTCTTGCAGCATTTAATTTTCTTTGTGTTAGGAAACAATTTAATTACCGTGGGGCTTCTTTTCCATTTTAAAGGCACAATATAAAAAATTGATTATTACAATAGGGAATTTGATTTTGGATACAAGTTTCATCTAGGCAAACCCATTTCTTACCATGGCATCATTTTAGTATGTGTGGTTTCTTTAATCAGCTTGAAGTATTGAACATCTTCATAAAAAAAAGTATTGAACATCTTATGAAACAAGGACTGGGAACGGTCTTAATAGTCTTAACCCACAGCGTCTATAGATTGTTTCTGAAGTAGAGAAGGAGCAATACTATATTTAGATCATAAAACCCCAATGCATGGTTTCTATGATAAACATAAGAAATATATAATTTGCTTAGTTCTTATTTTCCTTCTTGATTAAAAATACACGAGAGCCTTAAAACTATCAAGATTCATCCGAACGGATTTCATGTGATGTATTGGACCTTTACTTTGATGCTGGTCTGGAGTAGGTCCTGCATAAAACATGGTTCCCTCCGTTTTTTCATCCCCCCGCATTACTGTGACCTGGGTGGACAAGCATCTCGTTTCCAGCATTTGACAGATAAATTCCTATTTATTGCTGGCCTAGAGGTTTCCTGGCCCACGTTATTAAAAATCGGAAAATATAATTGTTCCACACAAATCTTCTCATCCTACTTGAGTTGTTATGTGACCTACATACAGGCCAATTCCAAATTTGCATCACCGAGATATAATGTGAGAACTATATGTTTCATTAATGAAAACAATATTACATTACTTGAAGCTCACTTCCAGGAAGAATAATCGGTGAAATCCACGGCATGTGTACAGAGTATTTTCCTCTAAAGATCATTTTATATCCCACCGAAGAATGGCAAAGGATCTCTCTCAAAAATAGAAGTATAAAATGTATTGAAATTTCTTGGAGGCTTAAGTAAATGCAGTATTGGGATTGGATCAGATAATTTAATAGAAGCTAGTAATCTTTAGGTCGAATTTAAAAGACAAACATGGCCAATAAGGACTAACAAAGAATAAAAGACTGCATCATCAACAATCTTTCTTCGTGCAGTGAGCATTGCAGTCATTGATGCAAGAGTTATAGCACTGTTGGCCAACCGCGTTTTTGCAGGCATCACACCTTGCCTGATCGTCCGCATGGGTGGTGCAGGGCCACATGCAATGATCTTCGATGACAGTGTCGTTGCAGTTGTCACAGGTGCAGATGCAGCTGTCAACACTACAGTCGTTAGGGCAGCAGGAAATGCTGCTTGTGCCATTGCTACTAGTGCAGTAGTCATGGCAGCAGCCTTGGAGGACCTCAGACTTGCAGCGATCGCAATCGGGCGGCGGGCCGCAGACGCTGCTGCAGTCTGCAGCAGCGATGGCAGTGCAGTTGGTATTGCACTGCGATGGACAGTCGCTGCATAATGGCTTCGTCCTCGGATGCCCCTGGGAAGACATGAACAGCATGGATAAAACGGCAATGGCAACCGCTGTCTTAAGACCTACTGCACCTGAATCCATTGTTGTGGGTGGATGAGAAGCAAGCTTTGCTACAAAGAGGAAGATATCTAGAGGCTAGAGCAAGAGAATAGCACAAAATGCAGGATGTGAAAAAGCTTGTTGGTGTATATGAGAGTGGTACGGTGTGGGCGATGGTATTTATAGGCTTGAAGCTAGACAATATTGTAGGAAGAGCATCTAAACTAGATTGTACAAATATAATGGACGAGATCCATCGCAGATCTGATCGGATCTAGTATATTACTATTCATCCTAAGCAGTCTCCGTTCCTCCACATACATACGTGTACCCCATGACGCCTATTAAAAGGACATGCATTAATTTAGGTCAATGAACGTCAAGACAACGCAATGAAAATGTAACCTGGTTGATGGCTTGAAAGTATCAAATTAAACACAGGAATCATCAATATTAATGTCTATAATGCAACATTAGTGATCAATGAAGTACTGACTTTTGACAATATCAAGGTCAGCGGAGGCACAACCCAACAAGTTCCATTCATCTTGCATTTCGAACTTGACTTCCTGTCTGTATTAACAGTACTCGCTCTGTCAGTTTCTAGTGGCATAGTTTGGCCCTGCCGAGAATTAATAACTAATATTTTATCGTGAATTATTTTGATATTACTTCACTAGTTGTCATAAAATATTAGTATAACCATTAGAAAGGGATTTAAAGTACAATCCAATGGTTCCAATTTTGTAACACACAGCTTATTATCAGTAGTATACTACTACCCGATATGGAAGTAGTACTGCAACTTTTTGTGCAATTTCCCCGATGCATGCACTGACTTTGACCCGGTCATCCAAAGTGAATTAGCATATGGAGAGATTCCCTTATTTCTGTGCCCCATGTTACTTAATGCAGATTAATCATTTCGATTAGTTCTAATGCTAGGACCCTATAGACCTGTGACCTGTACGAAAGAAAGTTTTATCACTCGTCACCAATGTTGTATCCTTGTTTTGGTGTGTGATTGGGTCCTCAAGATAAATGCCCAATTCCTAATGATTCCCTAGTCCACGCTATCGAACATCAAAGACACATCATTACAGATCTGAAAATATAATTATAATGTTAATTTTTCATTTCTGCAAAGAAAAGCCTATCTTCAGTAATCATGCAGCTTACTTGCTCCGTCCTAAAATACAAGACATGCAAACATTCAAACTTTGTCCTCAAATACACGGCATTGTGAGCAGATTTGATCATTTCTCATTGAATTCATCTCGGAGTTGGCAAATACTAGCTAGTTTGGATGATTGATAAATTAGTTAAAGTAAACTCCGTGTTAGCCAAGATACTCATTAAAACAACTCCCCACACTATGTTATAACTTAATGGTACATGCGACTTTTGCTAGTCCCTCCTAATTTTGCTATATGCTGCACCTCCTCTGGTGTCTTGTTACTCTCAATATAGCATGATGCGCCAGTAACTGGCTTTGCTCTCACTACAGGAGAATGCATCATCCATGCTGGTGCAAACTGCATAGGTACAGGCCCAAAAGCTGATGGCACAGACACCACTAGCAAGACAATGTTGTTAGAGTGAGTCAAGAGTGTTGTAATCTAAAGATAGACATGGAGATACTCGGCTAGGATAATTCTAGAATATAGAACAAGACTAGTGGATAGAATTAGTCGAGTCTCTTCATGCAAATCTCAGATGTAATCCATTGGCTATTTTGACCCCTATATAACATGCCGCCGTGGTGAGCCTAGACTGGCAACCACGTTCACCCATCACACAAATGTGAGTTTCAGTTCTAGGCTGGGACGAATTTGAAGGGCTGCTCCATCCTCGAAGCACCTAGAGAGCGACAATAAAACTTTTAGATGGATCCCGCACGCACCCACCTCTGTCGTCCCTCTTATCCTTATCTCTTCTTACATTTCCCTTGCTCCATCTGATCTCTTCTATGTTTCCCTCCCTCTTACCCTTACAACTTACTAGACAAGGGGCGCGCCCCTCATTTTGAGCAAAAATAAAATATAAGCAAAAGTGCGCCCCCTCATTTTGAGCAAAAATAAAATATAAGCAAAAATACAACTAAACGACATGGTTTTTGTTCTATGTCAAATTCAAATCATTGGCTGAAGTAGCTGTCCTCTCAAATCAGATGGTAAAATAAACATAAACATGAAAAAAGAATATGGCTATCATGGGCTCAATTTGAGCCATCGATTATACTTCGCTATTCAGATGGCTATCATGGGCTCAATTTGAGCCATTGATTACGCTTCTGAGCTCCTCCTCACTCATCCTCCTAGGAACCCTTCCAACAAATAACTGCCTTATCCTATGACAATGAGAATTGCATGGTAATCCCCAGCACCAAAAAGATCTAATAAAAGCACATAATAAATTATAAGACAAGAGAACTCATGTCGACCAACCATCTCATCGCCGCTGAAAGTAGTCCATATAAGGAGCCAAAGTAGTCCATCATCTCATCCCACTCCCTTCCAAGGTTTCTTTATGGCATACTCAAGGGACCCAGGTCGCTCTTATCTCCAGTGCCCTTTCAAGTTCTTCCTCCCCTGTGCAACCGAAACAACAGAGGCAATCAAAGCAAGTTAAAAGACAATAATTTTTATGTGCGTGACCTGGTGGATTGTATGCCAGGATCAAGAAACTCATTATCTAGTATTCATCAAGCTTTATGCAGTGTGGACTGCCAAAACAGATAAGGAAGCAACAATTGAAGTCTATCCTTTGGAGCTAAGACTACTCATACCAATGCCTAACCATGGCAGTAACCTGTGAAAACACAAAAAAGAAAAACTTTTAAGCACACTTCTCTAAATCAAGTAACCATGCTACACAAAGCAAGAAACTCTACCATGTTCTAACTGTGAGCTGCACAACTGTAACAAATTAGAATAGCAACTAGATTCAAGCACTTATCCAAATAGAAATGGACAATCTAGGGGGAGCTTGTTGGATAAAAAGAAAGGCTCCTACAGTTCGCTAGGCAAATTCTTGGAAATGTGACCTCAGGAACACAGTAAACTGAAAAGGTACATGCAGATTTACACATCTGAATTTGAACGACACTAAAAACACCTAGATCCAATTACTTTATCTATTCTGGCATTTAGTATTATTTCTGAAAATGAACATAAAAAAGAATATATTATTCAGATGGCTATCATTAGTGTTATTTCTAAAAATTTAAGAAGTGTCATTTTCGTAAGGTCAAGAATAAGAAATACAGTTAGACTATGTGACTATTATTAGTTTTTTTACTATGTTAAGCATGAAGGTTATTAAATAGGATCACAATCAAAAATACAATCTGCAATGAAAATATGCGTCAGCTGCCTAACCATGAAAGAAAAAATATGTTATTTTTGTTCAATGCAAATAGTGAAAACTACAATACTGCAGCTGCAAATAGTAGTGAAGTCCAGTTCATCAATAGCTTCTACTTTGTCATCATTGTGGAAGTGCAATGTTTCCTGAGAGAAAGGAATAAAATCTCAGGAACTTCATTAAAAAACTTAGAAAGGAACATTTTTTTTGCCCAACTACAAAAGGTATCACTGGCTGGATCAGACATAACCGTCCAACTACATTTCACTTATTTTCATGAAAAGTGTATATCAGTGTGAGACATTGTTTTCATAAATCACAATATGCACACATTAGGAAGAACCAGTGGATTTTAATTTTCATAACTGAGTAGTTACTTTGTTTGCACATCTTTATAATTAATAAGAACTACTTTATCGCAAATATAATGGCAACGGAGATGAGATGTCTGTTAGGTCTTTAGTGGAGCAAGGTAACAGGCGACTCATCTTTAGCTATTCGACGTCCACTCCTAGAACTAAGACCACCGATGTCATTTAGGGATGAAAGACCTGATACAACGCCATGCTAGATTGCAAGAATCACAGCCATGCCAAAGCTCACCAACACAAATTTCAAATTGTTTTATATGAGGCTAAGTTATTTTCATGTCAAACTAAACATATGCATGCACTGTTTTCCTCCATAGAAACAACCACATGCAGACACTGTTTTATATACACTGTTTTCCTCAGATGAAACCACCAGATGCATACACTTCTATTCTGTCCACCGCTCATCAATACTGAAGACATGCTATCTGTGTAGTATAAAACTATAGATGCCAAAATTAAAATTAGTTTTTTCATATTGTTTCAGAAGATTTTGAATTTTTGATAGTTGTGATATGATCTACAAAATGGAAAAGGCTCACAAAATCAGAAGCCATAAGTAAATTCATGGAGTTACTAAATAGGACCACTGTAACAAAATCGGAAGCAACGCTAAACTATCAGGTGGCTGTACTAACCAAAAAAAAATCTCCTCCCCTTGTCAGTGGAAACTGCAAACCCTGTTAAAAAATTATAGCCTGATGAGTGAAAGGGCAGGCAGGGCACAAGTGTGAGTTCAAGCAAGTAACAAGGCATGATTGTATCTGAGTGGCAGCGGCTGGGGAGGGAGACAGAGGAATGAGGTAGGGAGTTAGGGTTGGGCTGCGTGGCTGCGTATGGATAAGTTGGACTGCGGGTTGATTACTGAAAAATAAGATGGTCTTTTTGCAAAATAGCCACAAAGAAGGACGTGGACTCACCGTTTTGAGCACGTCACCTCTAAAACGTGTGGATTGCTCCTTGGGGCCTAAATCCTTGTATCCTTTAACCATTGCGATTCGTTCCTCTTCCTCTCTTTTGCTCACTGAGATAGGCGTCAGGATGCTCCAGATTGGCTTGGGGCAGCGCCCAGCATGGGCGAGGTGCTGCGGTGGGCAGAAGTGACTCAGCTCCATGGGCTTGTGGAGTTGTGGCCATTAAGCGATAGGGTCCAGGTAGCACTTCCAGGGTGTGCAGCTGTGGGGGCTAGGGTTGAAAACGGTTGGGATACATCCAGTTCCCTCCCGCACGGATTTCTATATTTATCCCAATCGAATTCGTATTTTGTTTTTGGAGAAAAATGAAACTGGAACAAAAAACAGGATGTGAAATTAGAAATTGGGATGAAATTGGTTAGGGTGCTATCCCGGCCGTTTTCACATGTCCTGTTTTTAATACGGGATATCCTGTATACATCTCAAATTTGCCACCAAACGAAATGAGGCTGGCGGACGTGACTGGCGAGCGCGTGCTACGCACGTGACATAGGTTTACCGTGCGTCAGGCACTTAGCACATTGCAAAGGTCTGGTTTGCCGTGTGCTAGCTCGTCGACACACGACAAAGGTGTGATTTGCCATGTGCTTTCGCTTTGTCGCGTGTCTCTTGGGTTACACACGGCAGAAAGTATCGTTGTCGTGTGCCCGGCGTCTGGCACACGGCAAAGTTTTGAACACATGGCAAACTGCTGTTTTCCCGTAGTGCAACAAGCTGGATTCAAGCCGTCTCTAAGTACATAGAATTTCATGGGCGGGTGATGGCCTACTCGGACGCAGATTCAATAATGTAGTTCAAACTTAAAACCAAAGTGACTAACGCTGTGCAAAGAGAAAGCAATTATCAATAAAAAACTGTAAAAGCACGATAATAGCTTGAGTGCCCCCAGTAAATGACTGAAACATATGGGCTGGATTGGGAAGATGACCATCCCAATTTCAATGCATCTATCAACTAGGAACGTGTGGGTTAAATGCCACATCGCAATCTAGGAATTGGTCGACGATGAGGAAATTAGCAGTGATGAGAACCAAGCAATTAAGACTAGGAAGGGACGAGCGCTACCAGAAGTTCTGCTAGGGAATAGCGGCTTAGAAAGGAAATAGTGGACGTATAAAAGGAAAACTGTGGTCTTCATGAAATGCAGGATGTTGCATGAGTAGATTAATGCTATTTTCTGTTGTTAAAGTATGTAAAAAGATGAATGGACTATGGCGCATTGGTTTGGAAAAACTGACTTTGTAGCTGAGGTGCTTCCTTGTCCTTTACTTACTGTAATTTTTCAATGATGTGGTACCATGGTTTTATTCCAGTCTAAAGGTCCATTGATAGCTACCATGTATTTCATTGTTGTATAGGGCCAGATTGGTTGTGAGCCAAAATATTGGCATGTGGCAATTTTGGCAAGGCAAAAGTTGTCAACTCTATGGCCACAATTTGGTTTGATACCAAAAGGACGTCATTGCCTCACATTTTTGTGGCCAAAATTGTGGCAAATTCTTTTGCGAACTTTTGGTGTGCCAAGGATTTCGCAATATTGATACTCAACCAATCAGACACATAGACCCCTTGATTTATTCAAACTGGCTTGACCTTCCATGAACATGTTCAGATAGCTTTGTTCTTAATACAAGTTGTGTCCCAATGAATTGTTTTTATGCATTTAACAGTTCTTGGACTTCATCAATAATTATAGTTGATAAGATTAATTAGGGAGATAAATTGCAGCCACAATCACTTATTTGGCTAGAAAAGTAACCAACATTTGCTACCATTTCAATTAATACTTTCTACCAAGTTGTTAGTTGGAGATCATTGTATTGTTAGTAATCAATTAGAGAAGAATTTATGAGTGATTATCATAGTAATTGAATGATGCAGTATTTACGATTAACTAAACTGCTATACATGGTCCGAGGGCCCTCGGAAACCCCCGGGACACGTTAGTACCGGGTTTTAAGACAACCGGTACTAACGTTAGAGGGACGAATGCTCGAATCTCTACTAGTGTTCCTAGGTTTTGATGTCCACTCACCTGAACAAATGTTCGTGAAAATATGTGCTTAACCTAAATATTAGAGTGGCCTTGCCCAAATATAAGCTGCTTGTAGTAATTCCATAAGTACTGCTGGTTCATCCAAAGCTCATTTGATTTTACAGATATATGCTGCTTTGATTTACATGCAAACTGTCTAAACATTTTGTCATTCGTCAACCTGCTAATAATGATTTTAACGCCTTCTTAGTTTGATATCATATTTTCAACAGCAAGTAGTGAGGATCCTTCAAAGGTTTAAGTTTTCATAATCATTTGTCAATAACTTAAAACAGACCAATTTCACTGTTCGAAACAAGCTGCATTATGATATTACCAACCCTTGTCCAAAGGCGTTGTTACCCATCAGTTATCTTTCTTTTTAACCATGCTTGTTTAATCTTTTTATAGAAGGGTCTCGAAATATAGATTCATTGCATAGATCCAGATCACAATGCTAAGATTACAGTTGGCAGCAATCCACGTTTTTTTTATGCTAGGTGAGGAGCCTGGTCTCATTTAAAACTGTCTTCAGTCAATTGTGCACGCCAATATATAAAACAAAGTAAACTTTGCATGTCATCGTATATCTAAAAGAAGTCTACTGTGCATGTTAAAAGTTGCATCTGCCCCCATGTTATCATCATCATTCTATATATGATTGCGCTAGTTTGTTGTCACCTTCCATGTCTATCAATAACGTACTCGCATAGTTTTTGTATGTTCTTGACGTGCTGGGCAAATTTGCCTACAAATAGCATAGCTTGTCCCAACCTCGGCACTGCCAATGGGTTCCTTCAACAGCGCCATGGTTAAGATGGCTGCTATTATTGTGGTCTGCATCGCTATGGTTCTGTTGTCCATGGGCCCACTGGTGATGGCTGACCTATCGCTATCGGAAGAGTGTCGTACAAGTTGCCGTCCTGCCTGCGAGGCCTTCTCTCCTCCAGCATGCAGGAGTATCGTCCAATCTTCCTCTTACCTGAAGGACACCTGCGAAATGCGGATGCTTTGCATTGTGTGCGCCAGGCTTCACATTATCTGTACTATCAATGGATACCCGATAAATTTAAATTTATCACCGATAAAATTTTATGATTTTGAAATTTGGCCTTGAAAATTGTTTCACCTAAAAACTTAACGTGGAATGATATAGCTTTATGGTGTCCAATCCAACATGATACCTTGAATCTGTGCTATGAAAGGGTGATATTTTCTTATTTTCTGCAAGATTACATAAGAAAAAAGAAACTTTTTGTCTAAATTTTGACCGAAAAAATTTGTTTATCACGGATAAGATTCTGATATATCCGATATTTCCGTTTGTCGCGAACCGCCGATCAATAATTTTTATCGATAATGTAAACCCTGGTGTGCGCAACTCTGCAATACCTTCTGCACGGCCAACTCCCTGCCGCCAATGGGCAACCCAATATGCGTTAACGGCACTTCCTATTGATGTTATCGTATACTACTCTAATATACCTTTTATCTTTATACCACAATAAGTTCCCGTTGAACCCGGTATTGCAATCCAGCCTAGGGGTACTCTGGTTAGCAGAATTTTCCCATGCTTCTCCGAATATTTGCTTAACCATGTGTTTTAATATACTGGATGACTGCTCAAGCTCTTTTCGACAGACGTAAATCCTTTGTGTAATTTTTAGAGGAATATTTGCAAATGCATTGTATATATGGTGAGAAAAAGTGTAGTTTTAACCTTCCCAAATAGGAAGATTAGGCCAAAGTCAAATAGTGGGGAAAAGATAAGGCAGACAGAACCGAAGCAAGAGATAAGGATACAGCAGAGGGCCAGACGGCAGCTCAATCCGCGCGCAGTCCCAAAATTTCCAAACTCCGTGGAGCCACATTGAAATAATTTGTGGTGTTAGGAGCTGTGCTGCGCTAGTACAGATGTGCTTATATTTTTCTTTTTCTCATTTAATTTTCTGATGCAAATAAATTAGTCCAAAAGTTAACTAAACCTCTGCACAAGAACATATATGCAGTATTATACATGTTAAATTTATACTATGATATATGTGAATTTTCTTGACAAGTTATACATCATATTAGAAGTTTGAGTTGAGTTATATGATGCATTATAAGTAGATCGTACATTTGTGAACAATGTACAGTATATTGAATTTTTTTTTTGTCAAGGTTATTAACTGCTAAAATGAATCCACAAAAATTTATAATCAGCGGCCACATTAGCCTCTTGTCTACCCACTGCAGACGCCTAATTAATTAAACAGGAAAATTATACTCGGTTTTGATTCCGAATAGGCGACTATTCATGAAAACATAATCTATTGGATGACCTCGTCGGGCAACAGGCACGAGAGCAGGAAGACATGAGGGCGCAGGGGGGCGGCAGCGGAGGGGAAAACGGAGGAACCGGTGGGGGTGAGGGCGTCGTGCGAGCGGTATGAGCCAAGTGCCAGCCGGGGCAGGAGAAGCGGCAATGGAGGGAGGAGCCACGGTGGAGGGAGCTGTTGCGGACCGGCGGGGTAAGAAGGCACGGTGGAGGAGGCAGAAAGGTGCGGCCGCGCGACGAAGGGAGGACTGGAGGACGTGCGATTGGGGAGGCTGAGGAGGGGAGCGCGGTGGACCGGCCTTTCAAATGTTGTCTAGAAGCTGATATATCTATACCACACCCGAGTGTTGAAAACCTTCCTCACACTCGAATTTTTCGACTATCCAAATTTGAATGGATGGCCTATATCTACCTTATCTCTTCACCTCTCCAATGCTCTCTCTCCGCCCCATCTTCTTCTACATGGCGCCAACCCGCCACCGCCCAGTCCTGCCACAACCCGCCGACGCGGCCGGCGCTGCCTGGCTTCTAGTCCTGCCTGCCGCCACTAGCCGCCATCCTCCCTCCCCCTAGGAGCTCCGTGCCGCCGTTGTGTGCCCCCGCCGCTGCCCTGGCCCTTGGCTTAACCGGCAGCTCCCACCACCGGTCTTGCCGCCTGGCCACCCGCTGCCCTTCTGCCCCTGGCCTCCTCTAGGTTCGACAGTGACCATGCCCCCCTAGCAACTCTAGAACCCTAATTTCGGTAGAACCCTTGCTAGAGTTGGGAACAAAAGGATTCGGGTGAAGGAAAAAATTCGAGCGTGGAGAGCCCTCCCAACATGCGAGTGTTATTTAACCAACGCAGATAAAATTTGGTGTTGAAGTTTTAAAAGGGTGACTAACATGTTCATCAAAGCAAGCAATTACTCCCTCTGTTTTGAAATAAAATTCATTTGACTTGTTGACCACAAGTTTGGCCATTTCTCTTATTCAATATATTGTGCAAAATATAACGTCTTTTTTGTTATATCTTGCTTTTTAATAAAAGGACTTCATGAATAAGTTAAATTTGATCATGTTTGCATAAGTTTTTTTTCAAAGTTATGGTAAAAAAAGTAAAATGAATTATATTTTGAAATGGAGTACCAATTAAGAAACTGTGGAGGCACGTTATAGATGTGGATGAAAACGGCTCGATGGATAACAAAAGAACCACTAATTTAATCGTAGAAGCTTTGCCCAAATATCGCTGCTTATATTAGTTCACTAAATAATACTGCTTGTTCTTTCAATGTTCATTTGATTTATCAGACATACTTTCACTAATTACAAGAATGACTTACCTGGCACAGTTCTATGTTCTAACAGAACACACTATATTCATCAAATTATTCAAAATTAATCTAGACCATTCTTGAAATGAGCAATCTATATTCTAAACACTAAAATCATACTCTGCTTTGCATGCACACTGTCAAAATTTTGTACAACGTCCAACGTCTGCTGGGCAGCCGCTTATATGTAAACTGGTCCAATTGGCCGGGTTTGCTTTGCCAGATTGCCCCGGTTCCAAATTTGGCCATTAACAAATAGTACCACCATGTAAAGATTAAGAGGGTTGCTGTAATCAGTATTTCTTATGCAAGGTGTGGAGCATGACTATATATTGTTAGCTCCACTGATCAGCAAACCATTCAAGTCATTATCTACAATAAAGTCAACTTTGCATGTTACTCCAGAAGGTACCAATGCCCCCATGTTATCATCACCATCACTCTATATATCAATGATTGTGTTGGTTTGCCTAGTTTGTTGCACACAAATAACCTTCATTTGTCCATCACTAACACATGCAGAGGTTCGTATTATCAACGCTAGGCAAACCATGTCTACAAATAGGCAATATCTTTTTTAGGGTGTCTAATACTACCATTTGGTAGTATGGAGTATAAATCAAATCCAACCGTTTATTAATTAGGGTAGTTTAGTAATATATCACCAGGCCAGTTCCAGTGTGGAAGCCCACCGCGCCGATTCTTCCACCCGTTCGTCCAGTGAACACTCTCCTCCCGTTCGTCTGCTGCCCTGCCGCCCCGTGACTGCAGTCCGCCGTCCTCCACCACGGCCACGACTCCCCCTGGCACGACCGCCCTTCCATGGAGAGAAGGTGGAATGACCTCCTTCACCTGTGCAGTTCTAGCTTGCCTGTTATTGACGACAACAATGTAATGTGCGCGGGATCATTACATGCAAGCACTTTCATCCAAACATCCATATATAGATCGTGCTCAATATTTCAATAACATCAATCACAAACATCATTCACAAAGCAACCGCAGTGCTACTAGCTAACTCGTTTAGAAGCATACACTTAGTAAGTAGGCATGGTGAAGTTATACATGCCCTGAACAAACACGATGGAATACATGCACTGAACAAATACAATTGTTCATCATGCTCCTTCTGGCCTTCAATCGTAAGTTCAGGAAATCTAAGGAAGCATGCTCTGATTCAATCAGAAAGGACACACACCAATGTTCCATACTTTGCAGCAGCAATTTCATCGTAGCGAGGCCCAAAATCCACCATCATATATCATATATCTGCTGCAACGAAGTTTCACCTTTTCCCATTCAGAATCCAGGTGCGTGTGCTCAGACTGTTTGCAGCAGTGCCCTCTAAACAACCCTGAATCTCTATTGTACAGGTTTTCTCCCAAAAAACCCCCTGCAACGGTGCCCTCTATCCCATCCTCTATTCTCCAGTGCCCCTGTCCCGCCCCCCAAATCTCCAGGGCGCCGCCCCCTCCCCAAATCGCAGCCTGTCGTCGCCGCCTCCCCCTCCCCGTTCCCGTTGCCACCACAGCATGCTCGGCGCCCTCCTCGGCTACAACACCATCGCTTCTCTCTCCCCGTTGCCTCCCCTCCCCGCCACCTCCCTCTCCCCCCGCCGCCGCAGGAGGCTGCGACGGAGCGGAGGAGCGCAACGACATCCTCCTTCTCGTCAGGTGCTATCTGCGCCGATGAAGAGATCAGAAGCAGCCGTTGTCTGCGCTGCTGCTCCCGTGCAGCTGCAGACCACGTCGTTCCACATTGAGGACGGGGGCGTTCTGTTCTGTGGAAAAGCAAGCAATTTCGCTATAATTCATGGTGCATGCGTATGACTTGCTTGTCTCACTGATGTGATTTGTTTTGGTGGTTTGCCATATCATCAAGCGTTCCTGCATATTGTCAGTTAGTGAGCAAGGGGGCAAAAAAATGAGAGACAGATTCATATTGGGGGTAGTGGTCTCCTGGTCTTTTATTTTCTTCTGTTCCTGGCCTGATGAATTGGCCTCTTCTGTGTCTTGCAGTTCTTGGAGACTGGATGTGCGTGATGCACTGAAGTCTCCGAGTCGTCGTTTGCATAAGGTTGGATGATGAGCGGTTCTTGACCGATGTCGTCTGTCCGCACCGATTTGGATATCGCCGGAGACGTTCTCGATTGGTGCAAAGTCCATCGAGTTCTTGCGGTTCAGAAGAACTATCGTTGTCGGTGAAAGTTGTCGATCTATTCTTCCAGTTCCTGTCGAGGCCTTCGAGAGTCTCGTTCTTGCAGAGACCCCTGCGTTTTCTTTCTTCATTGATCTCAGTGGAGAGCGATGCAGATTTCTGGGGCTACCAGACCGGCAGGGAGCCAAGGACTCGTCGTGCGAGACGCCGGACCTGCTGGCGCGCGTTGTGCGGCACAAGATGGCGCGTGGCAAGCTCCTGGGTGTGGTGGACGAGGCCATGGCGCCCGTGGACGAGGGGGAGGTGAAGGTGCCGAGGTGGCAGCTGGGCCCTGGAGGCAGGCGCAGAGGCGACGAAGGGTGCTGGGCGGCGGCGTCGAGCATACATGGAGATAGGGGAGCAGATAGAGGACACCGTTGCAACAGAGATTAGATTTTGAGAGTGAAATATTTTAGAGGGTGTTGAAATATTCGTTTGGAGGATAAAATATACAGGGTACCATTGCAAATAGTCTCAACCCTGGGCTTATGGGGGAGCAGGATGGTGCGTCAAGACCTCGTCCCAGACAATGATGTGTGGCAGCGCAAACTGCATGAATACACATAAAGAACAAGCGCGAGCACGTTCTCCTCCGCCCGTGCTTGCCTTTGCCGTGGCCGAACGTGCCTGTTCACGGCTAGAGTTGCCCGGGGGTGAGGGGGGCTGGGAGGGCAGCTGTTCTCCCCTTCTCCCCGATGGCAGCGACGGATGAAGAGAGAGAGAGGGGTCGCCGGCGTGCTGCGGGGAGGGCCGATTGGATGGGGATTTGAGGATTCGCAACGAAGCGAGCGTGTCTGCATGTGGAGTGCGGTGGCCTGCGATGAGAAGGGAGAGGCGATGGGGATTTTTTTTTCACCTGTGCACCGTCCTCCCTCCGTTCGCCGCCGATCTACTGCCACCTTCCGCCGCCAGCCGCCAGTCTCTGAGTATGAATAGAAGAGAGATGCCAAGAGTGATATAATCAAATGGCCCGTAATATTTAGTCACTTAATTGTTACATAAATGTCATTCCTTTTTATCTATAACATTCTCGTTTTTATCAAAATATTACATACTTGCCATTGTAATTTTTGGTCTATAATACGCTTATACTACCCATACTTACATGTATATACTACCTATACTATTGGAGAACTTGTTAGTAGTATACAATTATTCTGGACTGTCCGATCCTTTCATACTAGTCCTTTTTGGACAGTACTATAGGGTACTATGAGGCGCCGTAAAAGTCAAAGGTTGTCCCAATCTTTGTGTCGATCATCTATCTATCTATCTATCTATCTATCTATCTATCTATCTATCTATCTATCTATCTATCTATCTATCTATCTATCTATCTATCTATCTATCTATCTATCCCCATTGGGGACCAATGGTTTCTTCCGGCGACGCCATGGTTAAGGTGGCCATTGTTGTTGCCGTCTGCATCATGGTGGTCCTGTTTTCCATGGGTCAGCCGACGATGGCCAATGACAACCCTCTGGTGAAAGAGTGCCGCGAGCGCTCTGTTTCTGCTTGCCATGAAGTTTCTTCTGCCGAATGCAGCACTGCTACGCATCATCTCGATGTCCTGGAGAGTACGTGTGCAGCGCCGTTATTTTCACTGTGTATGGAATTGTGCATAGACACCTGCTCGGCGAACACCCTGCCACCAGAGGGCACTCCAATATGCATTAACGGGTGACAGCATTTGATTCCCATGTGCTACTTCTACTTAAGGTGTTTGGTTGGTGCAGTGGTAATGCAAATGTAAAGGGAAATGAGATTACACTGTAATGGGTGGTGGAATGGGTGATCACTCTCTTTGTTTGGTTGCACAATGATAACGTTTTCATATAGCAATATTGTTGTGAGCATGTTGATTATGGTGGGGGGGGGGGAGGGGTAACAACCTTAGGCAAGGGATTTAATTACAGCGTCAACTGATTCTAGAGGATTGCAAGCAAATGCTTGTAACGTGAGGTGTTACCTTCCGTAATCAAATTACGTTACAATTGAGCGAACCAAACACCTACTACCGCAGCGTGTATCCTGTATGTAATAAGTCCCCTAGCACCAGTATTGCTTGTCGGTCTTGGAATCATGTGCGGCTGATCGATAAACATTCTGTTTGTGCCTTCCTCTTCAATTGTTCAAGTTGTATTTTTCTTATATTTCATTGTGCAAATTTAAACTATTAACAGTGTAATGTTCTGACTACCCGACAAAGTTGTGACTATATCTCAAGAAATATCTGTTTACATTTGTATCTCAGCTGCAAATTAAACCAGGAGTAACTGTTGTTTCTTACATGACATTAAAGTGGCGTTTCAAGAGTTATATAGAAGATAAAGCCAAACACTACTACAGATACCGCCATCACCGCCGGCCCCAAACTGTGCATCACCGCCGGTTCGGGATCCGTTGCTCCCCATCCAGTGGTGATGGTAAAACCCGCGCTGATGTGGATTCCAAAACCGGCGGTGATGGAAATTTAAAAAAATAAAAAATCTCACCTGCCATGCCACTGCCTCCCGCTACGTCACGCGCCGTCAATGTCTGCTGCCGCCGCCCGCTGCCACGCTCACCCGCAACGCTGTCGCTCGCCGCCACAACGCAGCCCGCCACTGCCTGTCGCCAACGCCCACAGTCAATGGCTCCACACCAGATCTGGAGAGAGAGAGAGAGAGGAGGGAGGGAGATGCTCACTGTAACACCCTGGATTTTCTTAAAACCCGAAGGCTAGTAAAATCATTAAAAATAAGAAGTCTAAAGTTTATTCAAAATTTTGACACAGCTTCCCCTGTAAATAGGACCATATTGGACAAGCAGTTCAGATAATAAGTTAAACCAGATAGCAGATAAAGGATATCTAACCATTACAGCCCATCCCTAAAGTAAATAATTTACCCCAATCAAACCAAAGACCATCTGGACCAAGACAAGGAAGTTTAGATGTTTATATTCTAAGAATTAATTAAGATAGACTAAACATGTGAAACAAATGCATGTGTTCTTACAGATCATGCTACTCCCAATTCCCATGCATGCTGCAAATATTTGGTACCTAAAAACCAAATAAAACACAAGAGTGAGTAAAAACACTCAGCAAGTACAATTAGAACTTGAAAGAACATCACATATCATTGGGACATGAAAAATGACTGAATGTCGAAATGAACACCAATGAAACAGTAGTTTCTGTCTGAAACGGACACAACCTGAAACATCCTTAGCATTTACCGGTAAAGCTGAGCAAGTGGGGCCAGCACTTACTCACAGGAACATGAATATAAGAACCAAATTGCACATCCGGATCCACCGGAACATGAATTGAGTTTAAAGGAATAACTTGAAACTTGAATAATGAAACATGAACAACTCATAGACTTCAAAATCATAAACACATGATCAATGAATAAAGCAATCGGATATAATAAGAAAGCAGACGTCGAGCAACATGCCAACAAACAAGTTCGTCATGCACTTGCCTTAACCTTGACCAAATCTCTGCATCTCATGCTCGGTTTTAGAGCTCCCAAAACCTGTGGAGTAAATCGCACTCAGGAACTAGCATAGGAAACTTGACTACACATTCTTACCATGACAGCCAGCACAGTGAACTTTATTTATGACTACACAGAAATTCGTCTAATTCCTACGTTGCTCACTGTTTCGACCATAACTTTTGATTAGCCTGACCAAATGCAATAAATAAATACATCTTGGATATCTACAGGAAATTTCCAACAACTTACTTTTTGGTGGTCTGGGCAGCAACTACCTCTAACTAAGCCGAAAATAATTGAACAGTTCCTGCAGGCACTTATTCTAGCTGGCAGCAGCACTACTTTTACTATTATTCTCGTTCCATTGATCGGATCCAGGCGAAATCAGCGCCGTAGGAAAGATAGCAACGAGACTTCAAACTTTCATTAATAGGGTAGGATCTAATTCTCCAACAAATAATTTCAGAAATTCATCCAATATCTCAATCTAATTGATTTGACATAACTAAAATTGATCTACCAGTTAACGGAATCTCTACCCCAAAATGCTGGCATCCTTGCTCTGATGTGTGCTCGACAACACGATCTAATTCTACCAATTTATCAGCACTACAGAAAATTACCTGTTTCTTTTTCTTTCTTTCTCTGCCTGATCGGGTCCTTGTCCCTAATCGGAAACCTGCCCAGTCGTGGGAAGCAATGGCAACCTCAGGTGCTGCAAAGGCCAACAATAGCAGCAATTCCCCAACCCCTAGCAGATATATCCTCCCTGCGCCCGTAGTAGATGTTCCTCCCTGCGCAGAAACCACATCGCCCCTCATCAACACACGAAGGCAACACCACGACCAGAACAGGAGGAGGAGCAATGGAGGGGCAGCGGCTGCTAGATGGAATACCTGATATGCTAGATGGCAGGTTCGGCGATGACAGGTGGCGGCTTAGGAGCAGCGATGTGGAGAGGGGTGGCGGCGGCTTCAAAAAGGATTGGATCGGCCCTAGGTCCCAACCCTCCCCTCGTTACTTTTTTTCTCGAATCAGAGAAGGAAACGTATAGAGGATCCAACGGTCTAGATTACTTGGCTAGCAATTACCTGACCTAGTATCCAAACATGACATGTAGGTAGTAAAACGGATTCGTTTCGACGAACTCTACGCAACCATGGTCTCTGATCGTCCAGCTGAGTTACGGTTCAAAAATTTAACTTTTTTCAACCTTAATTAATCTAGTTATTTTTTTTTTTTGGAATATTACACTCACCATGGCTCCCTCCTGCGAATCCTGCAGCAGCTTGCCGTCGCGCCACCTCAGCTTGCTATGCTCGCCGCCAAAGCTCGCCCCATGAACTGCCAGCACTCCTCGCCCCGCCGCCACTCCTCACTGCCGCGAGTGAGGGGCGCATGAAGGGGAGAGGGGAGAGAGGGCCAGGGGCAGGGAGAGTTGGAGAGAGGGCTGGGAAGAGGGAGAATCGGAGAGAGAGGAGGGGGCTGGAGAAAGGGAGGCGGCTGGGTAGAGAGGAAGTGTAGGTGGGGAATGAATGTCAAATTTTTTAGAGTCCAATCGTATAATAATTTCGGGTCCGAGATTCCCTCTTCACCAACAGTTTCTAATACCATCTGGCGGTGATAGCTATCACCGTCGGCTCGTAATTTGACTGGGTACGTAGTGATATCAATTTTTCACCGCCGGTTCGGATCACACCACCGGCTCATGTAAAACATCGGTGGTAATAAGTTATCACTGCCAGATCATGGAAACCAGTGGTGATGGGGTGGTGCTGATAGCTCTTTCTGTAGTAGTGGCTTGGCAGTGGTTTGTTGCAGAATCATGAATTGTGTCCAAGGACAAATTTTCTTGGACAGCTAGCCAAAGTGTTTCTAGTAAATAACTGAAACATGGACCAGATTGGGGAGATGATCATCCAAATTTCGATGCATCTATATATCATCTAGGAATGTGTGGGTAATAAAATGCCCATGGTAATCTAGGAATTAGCTGGTGATGAGTATAAGCACTGACGAGAACCAAGCAATTAAGACTACTATGGGACGAGCACTACTACACGTTTCTGCTAGAGAGAAGCCGCTTAAAAGGGAAAACCAGGAGGTACAAAAGGAAAACTGTGGTCTTCGTGAAATTTAGGATGTTGCACGGGTAGGTTAATGTGAATTTCTGTTATAACAGTATTTAAAAAGAAATAAATGTCGCTGATGTGTTAACAGGCATTTGCTGCTAAAGGATGTATGGACCATGACGCATGTGCTTGGAAAAAGTAACTTTGTAGCTGAGGTGTGCTTCCTTATTCTTTACTTCCATTAAGGTAAATTTCCAATGATGTGTAGTACCAAGGTTTTATTCCAATCTAAAGGTACATCGCTGGCTACCTTGCATTTCATTGTCGTAGGCCCCTTGATTTACTCAAATAATTGGCTTGAACTTCAACAAAAAGGTTCAGATAGCTGGGTTACTAATTACTACAAGAGGTGTCCCACTGAAAAGTAAGTGAAGCTGTTGCTTTTTATGTATTTAGCAGTTCTTGGGCTTTATCAAAAACTACTTACGACACACGCATGATAGAACATTATTTGCCTTTTGAAGTTCAATATCTTGGAACGTGAACCAACAATTTTTCGGGGCGATAACTCGTGATTATCTATCTGGAATGAGATTCATTATACCACTATACTAGAGGTGAATTACATAGAACTAAACCTAGCTTTGGGTACTTTGCATTTTCTTTAATGCTCGATCATTAATAGCTCCAACATAATAAGTAGTTATGGCCAAATTTAATGGGCTAAATCAACATGAAGGCAAGAAAAAAAATATTCCAATCCCATAGCTGCTCAGAATGTTGATTATACCATTAAAGAGGATAGAAGTGTAGCGCTTTCCTCGGTCATCCATCATCATCATCCCTTCTTGCTTCCCCTGAACATCAAACTCCATGCCTCAAACTCCAGCATCTGCATGATCCAACTGTCACTAGAAGAAACACGAGCTTTAGTACCGGGCGCAAAGCCGGTTTGGTACCGGTTATGCGCCCGGTACCGAGCTTCTGGTATTAAATGGGTAGGGTCGGCTATTTAGTGCCGGTTGGTAACTCCAGGAGGTACTAAATGGTTTTGAGCCATAACAAAGAAAAAAAATTAGACTCACCGGGATAAAGTCTATTTTTGGCCATCGAACTGTCGTGCAGGTTTGGTTTTGACCATCAAACTTTAAAATCAGAAATCTTTCACCATTAAACTATACAAACCGGGTAGAAATGGCCATTGCGTCTGTTTTGACCCCGTTTTGACTGGTTTTGACTGCCACGCTGGACGTAGGAGCCGTGTCATCATGCTTGGCCCACCTGTCATCCTCTTCTCCTTCCTCCCCTTCTTTTCCTCTCTCTCCTTTTTTCTCCCCTTCTCTTTATCTTCTCTCGCTCATTGCTGTGAGCGGCGAACGGTGCAATAGTACTGCAGCAACGGGCGCAGCTACGGCGGCACCTGCGAGCAGCGCAACATTAGCGGACGCAGCGATGGTGGGGCTGGCGGATCGTGCCTCTTCTCCCCTGTGGGACGGCTCTCTCTCTCTCTCTCCACGAGCAGCATGGCAGCAAGGGGAGGCGGGGGGGGGGGCTATGGTGCTGGTCAACGAATCACAAGGACTTGGCTGGTAAAAACTATCTGGTTTTGGAGTTGTATGGTCAAAATCAAACTTAGGTAATAGTTTTTTTTAGATAATGGTGAAATTGTACCAGCCTTTGCTTCAAATGAAGCTATGAACCATTATTACATCATGAGAAGCTCTTTCGTCTGCCACAAGTTTAAAAAAAAAAGAGAATGCAAGCATCGACTCAAAAGGTTTGGATGAAAAGATATCACAAGGCAATCCTATTGCTAAATCTCCATCCGTGATCGACGAATATTTGCATTGCTGTCATCTCTGTCTTCTGGCAGGCAACACTTATTTGCACTCTGTCTTCTTCATGCTTTTCCAATTGACTCCAAAAATAGAGCCAATGAGTTCCTCTGTATAGTACCTGAAGAAAAGATTTCATCTGCGATTTGACAAAAACAACATCATTCCTACTTAACCATATAGCCCAACATAAAGCAGATGCCCCAACAAGCAGTTGTTGTTTTACTCTGTCTCCTACACCATTGAGCCAATTACGAAACATATGACCTATATTTCTAGGTGGCATCAAACCAAAAGTAATTTGAACTAAGCCCCACAGGAACCTAGCATTCTTACAAGTAAAAAAAAGATGATGGATAGTCTCGTTTGCTAAACAAAAGCTACATTGCTTACTACCATTCTAATTTCTTTTTTCTAAATTATCTTTTGTGAGCACCACCCCTTTATATAGATACCACATAAATACTTTAATCTTTAAAGACATTTTTTCTTTCCATAGCATAGTATTTTTATCCACTACCCCATTATTAATAAAAGCAAGATTCATAGATTGAATAGTGAACTGTCCGTGTTGATACAAAGACCATTTCAAAATGTCCGCATCATCATTAAGCTAAACATGCACGATTCTCAAAACTAGTTGATTCCACAAATGAAGATTGGCATCGTCTAATGATCTACGAAAAGATACATTTAGAGGAATTGAATTGAAAACAGATGCTACTGATTCACTCTTTGCCCATACTATGTTATATAATGATGGGTATTGTTGTTTGAAATAAAGGTTGCAATCCACTTGTCTTCCCAGAAACGGATTTTTTTTCCATTATTAAGTTGGAATCCACCATAACTATGGAACTGATCTTTGACATTCATAAGTCCACTCCAAAAGTGTGAATCTCCTGGATTCCTTTGTACTTTCCCTATTGTTTGGTTTTTAAAATATTTATTCTTGAGTAATGTTTGCCATACAACTTTTTCATTTGTAAGTTTGAACAACCATTTGCTCAATAGACACTTGTTCTGTACTTCAATATTTTGTATACCTAGCCCACCCTGGTATTTTGGTTATATTATACACCACATTATTAATCTATATTTCTTTTTCTAACCATTACTTTGCCAAAAAAATCTGGATCTGTAATACTCTATTTTCTCAAGAACTCCCTTAGGGACGTTGGAAAATGAGAGCATAAACATTGTTAGGCTTGTAAGTACTGAATTAATCAACTCTAATCGACCACCTACAGACATATGCTTTCCTTTCCAGCCACTCAACTTTTTTTCTATTCTTTCCTCGATAATTTTCCAATCCCCATTACTCAACTTTCTATGATGCTTAGGTATTCCAAGGAATCTAAACGGAAACAACCCTTGTTTACACCCAAATAATTGTGCATATTGTATTTCATGTTCCTTTGCCTTTCCAAAACAAAACATTTTACGCTCAGGCAATAGTTGAATGGTCAAAAATCGACTTCTTCCTTTTTATTCCAATCTTGTAAACTTCAGTGTTCCTACCTACTACTAGATTAATCAGAGGGACCTCATATTTTTTGGTGATGTGATCGGCATCCTTGGAGGAGGGGGCTCACAATTCCTTCTAAACTGAGGAAGCAGGGGCACAAAAACGAGCGATCCGTTGCTAAAGGACGACTGGGTGCTTGCTTTTTTTCTTTTTTTGCTGAGGATCGAACAATGGAAGGAGGGGCGCTAGGAAATTGCTTGTTGCAGCGAAGACGACGGAGGCGCTGAGCGATGGGTAGAAGTGGAGATACCCGTATCCTGCCCACCATCCAATGGGTGATGATGTGCTTGCCCATACCCTACCCAAATCATGTGGGTGTGAATTTGGGGAGTGGATTAGGGTATCCACCAACAGGCCTAAGTGTCGTGTAGGTTGTTGTCCTGGCTGTGATGACATCCCGGCTCCGACATGCAGGAGTATCGTCTAGGCTTCATCTTACCATGAGCTGCGGATGCTTGGACTATGTAGCATTAATTATCTTTTGAAGTCGTTCGTCATAGGCCAAATCAGAAAAAACTTCAGTGCGGATGGTCCCTAAAGTTCATCCCATGTGGACCCACAACGGGATGAGCGACGCATGGAAGGGCACAAATCCACAGTTCTGCTAATGTGGGCACCTGGCAGTCGTCGCGTTGGAAAGACGCTCAACGACTCATCTCGGCTCTCTCCATCAGCTCAATATTCCGCTTGGGCCATTGGCTCCATCCTCCACCAGTTTCATTGGGTGCATGCCGTGGCACTGGCATAGGCCACCAGGGCGGCAGGAAGCTACGTCCTCCGCCATTCACAATTTCCAACAGGGGCCTGCCGCGGCAGCTACACGATCTTCTCTGCTGTGTGGTATCCATAGAGTCAGGTGCTAAGGAGTCCGGCGTGAAGGAGTCCTGCACGATGGAGTTCAACGCAAGTTCCCCCAACATGATCTCCATGGAGTCTAGTGCCAAGGAGTCTTGAGTGAGTTCCTCTGACAACATGGATTCTGGCACCAAGGAGTCTGCCGCCACATCTTGGCGCACGAGCAAGCAAGGAAGGTGAGCATGGTGACGAGGATAGGCGTTGCGAGGAGCGAGCAAGGAAGGCGAGGAAACGGGTGCGAAGAGGGAAATAGTGAGGCATGTGAGCGATTCATGCATTTAACATGATGCCGCAAATGAAGCTGACGCAATTAATGCAAAGGAACCCAAAGTGGTAGGGCAAAGCAGTTCAAATAGCCGGGTGCAAGTGCAGGACGACTTTGTTTTTGCAATCCATCCGTTGCACATGACGACTCCCTTTTCCTATATGGAGGCAGTATCTTGCTTCTCCCGTAATAATTCTCATGAGCTTAACTCATAATGCTGTATGCATCATCGATGGCTCCCTATTGTTTGTTTTGGATATATTATATGGTGTGTCCAACCTATCTATAAATTCTTCCATTCTTGGTGATGTCTGACATAGACGACTCCTTGCATATAACCATTATTAATATCTTGTTTAGTGTGATTTGGGTCTGTGGCTTGGCTTCTTTTCTAGATTTGAGAAAACAATCCCCTATTTGCATATTCATGTTTAATCACTTGTTTAGTGTGATGTCGACTGATAGCGTTATGTTTCCCCTCAGGTTGGGGATCATGGCCAAAGGGATCTACAGTGATCGTGTGTATAATCAGATAGCTTGTGCTAAATCATATTTGAGCAGGTTTAATGTACAGGGTAAGATGATGGTCTTTGAGAGCTGAGACTATGCCTTTGCTGATTGTTTCTAGTAGTGGACTGATTGAATTGGCATTTGCTGGATAAAATACATGTGCTATTGTACATATATGATGAGATGGACCAAAACTTATTTCATGTAATGGAATATTGTTTAATCTGTGTTATATGGGCTTTGTGTATTGTCTATCTTATATGTTGTGGTAGGCTGAAATTTAATTTAGGCCTAATTGGAAAAAAAATGGGCTCGAAGTACTCAGCCCAAAAACAGTCATTCATTATTGGCCTATTTAATAAATAAGTTGGTCTGTAATTCTAAAACAATATATGCTCGGATGTCGATGTCAGCAGCACATCAGTGTCCCTATCAGTACCACGCTAGCGTTTCTATTAGTACCACTTCAGCAACCACATCAGTGTCCTCGTCACCATTATGGAATCAATATGTGAGGATTTTTTTTTATATGTAACATCAAGCTATGATGCTCGATTAGCCATGCGTTGCAAAAACATCACTAATGTTGTTTTGTGAAAATGTTTTGGGGATCTGTGACGAAATTGAAGTGTCACAAATTAGGTACACTCTTGTAGTGGGTGGTGGTGGATGATGAAGTAACTTCAATGTTATGACAAGAGAGGGAAAAAAATTAAAGGACAAAAGGAAGATACTATGATCAAGCTCCATGCACCTTTGGAGTGCACAAATATCTTATTATATGTTCAAAAGGCGAAGGAACAAAAATATTCAAAAGGATACTATATTATATATTCACTATATATAAATACTCATGTGGAGTCCAACAAAATTGTATTTTCTATTTTATGATTTTTTCTATGATTTAATATGATTTTTTAAAGATTCAACCACAAAAAAGAAAAAAGATAAAACCGCTATTACTGTAGCAAACAGCCATCCAAAACCGCTTTAGGGGGTGATTTTTGCCCGGTTTTGGAAAGTTCAGGGGGTAAAAAAAGCCACTTTCATAGTTCGGGGCGATGTGTTCCACCCTCAATAGTTTGGGGAGGGTTAAATAGACTTTTTCGGGTATACATGAATTATGTATCATTCAATACATATATAGCTACAACTTCTTTAGCAGAGAATTCGTTCAGTTGTTCATTACTAAAGGATTTTCATATGGTATGTCATAGACTCATAGTTGCCAACTGAACGAATATCCCATAAATTTACAAGCCACCAGTTTAAGCGTCATTACTGAGACATCGTTGATTCACGCATGACTTGCCCTCTTGAGTACTCAGTATCCCAGACACAATTTCTTAGGCCGCTGGATCCCGCTTTGGGGAGCTACCCAGCGACAAAACTCAAAAGAGAAAGTGGTGGACGTACTTATGCTCCAACGAGCTGACACATCTCTATTGTCTGGTTCCCTTGGAGTCATCCAAAATGGCCTGGAGGGATTAATTGCAACCAAACATGCATGTTTGTGGTAGAGCGTGTATTTATGATACTAATTAAGGGTAACTTTAGTTTCTTTCAAACAAAAAGGCTCTTTGGATTAGCTTAAGATTGTCATGGGTTTCCATAATTTACAGTCATACTGAGTATACCGAAATTAAAGAAACGGCATAAACTGTATTCCTCTATATCATAACGGTTTCCTTTTAGCATCTGGCTTTATCATTAACTGAATAGTACTTATTTGTGCTCTAGGGCAAAGATTGGTTGCATAACTTGCTCACTGCAAGCTCTAGTTGTCCTACGAGCGAAAAAGAATCTGCCCACAGAAATGACCACATGGATAAACACAACGTTGTAAATTTCATGATTTTCTTTGTATCTTTCTTTGTCTCTTGAGGATTTTATGTAAGATACGTTACCTTATAATTTACTATAAATAGGGAAAACCCCTCCAGTTCTCTCAAAAAAAAAACTTGCTCACTGCAACGCCAAGCATGCTGGTGGTGGTGATTCGGAGCAGAGAGAAAATCCATATTTTGTGTGCGAGGTACTTATTCTGGCTTTATCATTAAGGATCCTTGTTCGATGACAGCTGCATGTCATTCCTCTATGGATGATTGTGCAGTTCACATCTGATACGTCAAAGATACACTCTCTAGTAGAAAATTTCATGTTCCAAATACACTAGGCTGGAATGAAGGGCATGCAGCACGACCACATAATAAACTCCCTACAGTCAACTGTGCACTTTATAATATACAAGGTGACCATGTTATATATTATCCTCATAGTTCTATGGATGATTGTGCTAGTTTGATGTAGACGCATGACATGTCATGTCAACCACTAAATGTTCTACACACACTAGAGGAAAAACGCTCATTTGTCCCCTTCCAATCAGTATCGGTTGCTTACCAACCGGTACTATGACCCATTTAGTACCGGTTGGTAAGCACAGTACCCCCTGAGGATCATTTAGTACCGGCTCGTAACACGGCCCAGTACTAAATGGTGGCATTCAGTACCGGTTGGTGTTACGAGCCGGTACTAAATGCAACCATTCTGTACCGGTTGGTGGTACAGAATGCACCAGCCAGGGTTACTTTAAAATGATAGCATCCTTCTCTCAACCACAAGTGCCCTATATGTGGGGTGGTTAAGGAGGAATCGCGCGAGGGGGGAGATCGTGAGTTCGAGTCCCACGGACCGCGCACGCGCATTTACTCGTGAAAAAATTCGCGTGACTTGGGCCCCCGGTGAGTTCAAAAAAAAATTTTCAATTTTTTTAGGCTCAAAATCATTTGGTACGGGTTGGTATTACCAACCGGTACAGATGGGCACCCATCGGTACCGGTTGTAACAACCGGTACAGATCTGCGTCCATCGGTACCGGTTGTTGGGCGTGCCCATCAGTACCGGATTGCCAGTACCGGTTGCATAACCGTTACCGATGGGTGCCTAGCAACCGGTACTGGGGGGGCATTTTTCTGCTGGTGACAGTTTAGTATTCAGACGCAAGGCAAATCAGTTGCCTATAAATAGCATAGGTTGCCCCAGTACGGGCATCAACACAGCACAACATATCCTCCCACCTTCTCTTCTCGTTTCCCAGCTGTGAGTCCCATTGTCCAATGGCTTCCTTCATTGGTACCATGGTTAAGATAGTTGTTGCTGTCTGCATCGCAGTGCTGCTTCTATCCTTAGGCCCGACTGCGATGGCGGACCAAGGGGCAGCCTGCCGTGACCCATGCGTTGCTGGTTGCGGGCAAATTGCACCTGCATCATGCACGTCCATCGACCAGGCCCTCCCTCCCCTGGAGACCACCTGCGTGGAGCGGTTCCGTGGTCTTTGTGCGCAACTCTGCATCACCTTCTGCAACGCCAACACACTGCCGCAGCCGGGCACCCCATTATGCCTTAACCCTTGATGCCAGCATGCTGCTACTCCTGCTTCATAAAATTAATTGCAATGTGGAACCATCATTGTGTGTCTATGTATGCATTGTTAAGTCCCCTAGCGCCCGGTATTGCCTACCAGTTTCGCTAGAGGAAGGAGGAACCTTGTGTGGTCCATCGGCATTCTGTTTTTAACTTTCACTTTTTATTGTTCTATCTGTTGTGTGATCAAGATTCATTGTGCAAATTATTTATTTCAATGTTGTTCCAATGTTTACCTACCTCAATAAAGTTGTGACTAATATTATGTCATATATTCCAATTCTGTTTTGCACATTAATTTTGCATGGTCCTCTGAATATATGTTTAGCCTTGTTTCCCTCTTCCGTCATATATTCCCATTCTTTTTTGCACATTAAGTTTGTGGATTCCTAGCTTAAAGTCTATATCCGCGATTGATTTCTTTAGTAGCTAGGGACTGGATGAACCTGTTGTGATATTTTTAGACTTTTTAGTGTCTCTTTGGACTTTTGGAAGACCAAATAGGATATTTGGATGTACTTTGGATTTCTTTCAGATAAATGGCTAGAACTTTTTTGAAATAAAACATAAATAGGAAGAATTCTTATTTTTCTAATTTAGGTCTATATGACCAAAAAGTCTAGAGATCAATTCCTATGTAATATAAAATTGAAGCTAAAAAAAGTTGAATTTCACTGACTATGCATATAAAAAAACTAGCAGTTGTACACTCGCGTAGTTTAATTACGCAGGATTACACTAGAGAATACATCAAAAAAGTTTCACTAAATCGTTTTATGAAGCAGGCAGAAATTTTAATGACTGAAAACCTAATAAGTTGCAAACAACCATGCATGTTTTTGGTAGAGTAGTATTGTGTTAAGAGCTCTTTTAGAATGATTGGCAAATACCCGCAAGTACTGAAATGTAGGAATCGTATGGTGGATTTTTAAGTACGTAAAAGTACCATGAAATTCTAAAATTGTGGAACCAAATACCAAATTTGTTGATCCAGTATGTAATTTCTGAAATTTTCGTTGAAAAGTAGCCACAAGTACCAGCAAAAGTACGACAACTACCTGCCAACCATTCTGGAAAAAGGCTCTTGTACTAATATCCTATTTTTATCCAGGAGCTAAACTTTAGTCAACTAAAAGTTAGCCCCCATGATTCAAATAAGGGACTTAATGGTGGCTTAAGCACATCTAAACTTTAGTCCAATCTTCCAAATCCAGCTAATGAAGCCTATTTCCGACCACGATTGTCAAAAGTCTAATTTTTTTCCCACTAAAAGCTTATTTCCTTCTCCCGCATCACAGCTACTAGGGATATAATAGACTTTGATCAATACTTAGGCCAAAATTAACCCTGAATCCAAACAGCACAGGAAAGTTTTATTTAGCCAAAGTTTAGACGGCCAAACTTGGATGAAACTTAGCTTTAGCCCATCGTCCAAACAGGCCCTAGGGGTCTCTTTGGTTTATCGTAATTGGAGCAATTGACAGTGAATTGCCACAAATTTACTATCGTACAACTGCAGATAAAAAAACAATAAAACGTATATTCGTCTGCATGGGTCATTGCGTTCGCATGATATTTCGGTTTATTATTAACTAAATATAGTACTTATTCGTACTCTAAAACAAAGATACTTTGCATAACTACGGACTAAAATGCCATGCTTGCTGGTGGAGGTTATTCAGAGCGCCGACAATCTATATTTCGAAAACTAGTGAGGTACGGAGCACGAGCTCGCTATATTTCACTCCTTCAAAACTGCACACCCATCCCTTTAACTGTGGCCATTAGTACCGGTTCTTAACGTGCAGGCCTTTGGCGACCTATTAGGTTAAAAAAGGTGCACATTAATTCCTATTGGTAACACTAACCTGGACAAAAAATATGGTCATTAGTCCTGGCTGGCGTGTAGGTGGAGATCTGCACTGTGAATTCCAAAAGAAAGTATCTTCTACCAAAGTTAGATTTCTTTGGGAGTAGGTAGGATGATAAGGAAGCTAACTACATGCAGGCCAGAGACCACGCACTACACACACATGTAATCCATGGTAGGTCTCCCTCTAAAGTAAAATAATCTCACTAGAAAGTAAAATTGTTTTTGGACGCAAAACTCTTATGGGCATCACTAGTGTATAAAGCCGAGTTGGCCTTAACTATCGACCCCACAGCGGCATAAGGTTATGCCCGTTATGTATAAGGCCCAACCGGCCTTAAGGGTGGGCCCCACTTGCGCAAAAAATAAAATCCCGACCTCCCTATATCCGAACTTTCTGGACCCCCTCTTCTTCTTCACTGTTTCTCACCTCCATCCGCTCGCACGAGGATGCGAACCCCTGGCGACATCTCATCCCTGGCGTTGGCAAAACAAACAAAATTAGATTTGAAGATCACAGTCACTTATGAAACTTTATAGTTGATAATTCTTTATTTGAATTCATCTTTTCAAAGAAAACTATGTTTGAATTTATCAAATTTGAAATTTAAATTTTGTAAATGACATTGGATTGAAAATTACCAAAATGAAAGTTGTACATCTCAAAAAGTTATGAAACTTTGTAGTTGACAATGTTTTATGAAACTTTGTAGTTGACAATGTTTTAATTTAAATTTATTTAAGGCCTCAAATAAACAATTTACAATGGTTTTTTATAATATTTGAGGATTCAAAACTAAAACTTGATACAAGTTGGAGTGTGCTGCAGTGGTAGAGGTGGTTACATGTGACGAAAGGAGAGGTTATGGGTTTGAAACCTATTGGCCATGTAACATGAATAATTTTTGCTATTTTTTTGGTGTTTTCTATTCACAAAGTGTTACTAAAAAAATGTGAAAGCGTTACAAGAGCTAAAACATTATGTTACGCAAAGGGACTAGTAACACTTTTCTGAAAATAGAAGAACACATGTATTTTGTTATAATAGATCATGTAGTAGTAACATTGTAGCATGCCCAGTAACACATTTATTGAGATACAGTAACACAAGTTGGTGTTACTACAACTCTGTTTTGTAGTAGTGATTCAGAGTAATTATCACGTCCATTCCGAATGGAAAGTTAGCTTGTATATCTTTGCATTGGAAGGAAAAATATATTCATTGATTATTATTCCCATCTCGCCAACTATGACTAGCATCGTCCATTTAAATCTTTGCAGGGAATTAAATAAGTGAATAATGTGACACAGCTAAAAACATAGAAAAAAAAATCCCGAGACCAACACCATGAACAAAGATGACTTACCAGTAGACTACAAACTCTACTTTGATATATTTTGACTCTACGTCGCTATTACCTTTTGCTATGCAAGTGCGACATTACCCAGCCATGAGCCACGTCACTCGATCGCGCCCAGCCACATTAGCCGGCCGCGAGCCATGTCACATGAAACACCCATGTCCAGGCCCAGCCACATCATATGGCCGCAACTAATGTCACCCGGACGTGCTCAGCCATATCACCCCTCCACAAGCCATGTCATGCGGTCGCGATGTCCACATCACCCGGCTGTGCCTAGCTACATCACCGGTCGCGAGCCACGTCACCTTGTGCCTAAGTGGGTTGTAAGTTTACAACCCACTTCTCCTAGATGTCTCTTTGCTCTCTTCTTTTATCCATATTAGCATTTAGTCTTGTTACACCCCACTACAATACTTGCTCTAACGAGCTTACACATCTCTATTGTCTGGTTCCTTCAGCCATCCATAATGGCCTCGAGGGATTAGCTGCAACCAAACATGCTGGTAGAGCAGTGTATTTATGATACTAATTAAGGGTAGCTTTAGTTTTAATTCAAACAAAAAAGGCTATTTGGTTTAGCTTGAGATTTTCATTGGTTTCCAAAATTTACAGTCATACTGAGTATACTGAAATTAAAGAAACAACATAAACTATATATATTCCTCCATATCATAACGGTATCCTTCTGGCATCTGGCTTTATCATTAACTGAATCGTACTTATTTGTGCTCTAGGGCAAAGATTGGTTGCATAACTTCCTCACTGCAATGCCAAGCATGCTGGTGGTTGTGATTCGGAGCACCGACAAAATCATATTTTGTGTGCGAGCTACGAAGCAAAAGCTCATTTTACTTCCCTATAGTCTAAGGATGCTTGTTCGATGACAGCTGCAAGTCATCAGCCTATGGATTCTAATGGACGATTGTGCGGTTCACATCTGATAGATGTCAAAGATACACTCTCTAGTAGAAAATTTCATATTCCAATTACGCCGGGCTGGAATGAAGGGCATGCAGCACGACCACATCATAAACTCCCAACAGTCAACTGTGCACGTTATAATATACCAACATGCCCTTGTTATTATCCTTAGTTCTATCGATGATCATGCTAGTTTGATGTAGACACAGCACCTGCCATGTCAACCACCAAAATGATCTTGCACACAGTTTAGTATTCAGACGCAAGGCAAATCAATTGCCTATAAATAGCATAGGTTGCCCCAGTCTGGGCATCACCACAGCACAACATATCCTCCGAGCCTCTCTTCTCGTTTCCCAGCTTCTGAGTCCCATTGTCCAATGGCTTCCTTCAACGCTACCATGGTTAAGATGGTTGTTGCCGTCTGCAACGCAGTGCTGCTTCTTTCCTTGGGCCCGACTGCGATGGCTGCAGACCAAGGGGCAGACTGCCGTGACCCATGCGTTGCTGGTTGCCAGCTCATTGCACCTGCATCATGCACGTCCATCGACCAGGCCCTCCCTCCCCTGGAGGCCACCTGCGTGACGCGGTTCCGTGGTCTCTGTGCGCAACTCTGCGTCACCTTCTGCAACGCCAACACACTGCCGCAGCCGGGCACCCCATTATGCCTTAACCCTTGATGCCAGCATGCTGCTACTCCTGCTTCATAAATTTAATTACAATGTGGCACCATCATTGTGTGTCTATGTATGCATTGTTAAGTCCCCTAGCGCCCGGTATTGCCTACCAGTTTCGCTAGAGGAAGGAGGAACCTTGTGTGGCCCATCGGCATTCTGTTTTTAACTTTCACTTTTTATTGTTCTATCTGTTGTGTCATCAAGATTCATTGTGCAAATTATTTATTTCAATATTGTTCCAATGTTTACCTACCTCAATAAAGTTGTGACCATTATTATGTTATAAGTTCCCCCTCGGTTTTGCACAATAAATTTTTATGGTCCTCTGAATATTTGTTTAGCCTTGTTTTCCCTCTTACGTCATATATTCCAATTCGTTTTTGCACAATAAGTTCGTCGATTCCTGGCTTAAAGTCTATATCCACGATAGATTTCTTTAGTTGCTAGGGTCTGGATGAACCTATTGCTATATTTTTAGACATTTTAGTGTCTGTTTGGAGTTTTGGAAGTCCAACTATGATATTTGGATGCACTTAATTTGGATTTCTTCCAGTTAAATGGCTAGAATTTTCTTAAAAAGACATAAATAGCCAGAATTGTTCTTTTTCTAATATCTAGATCTCTAAGACAAAAAGAAGGCTAGAGATAAATTCCTATGTAATATAAAATTGAAACTAAAAAAGTTAAATCTCACCGACTAAGCATCTAAAACAAGTTGTAAATGCACACTCAGGTAGTTTACACAGGACCACACTAGAGAATACATCAGAAAAATTTGGCAAAACCATTTTATGAAGCAAGCAGAAAATTTAATCACTGAAAAACTAGTAAGCTGCAAACAACCATGTTTGAGGTAGAGTAGTATTATACTAATGACCTATTTTGATCCAGGAGGTAAACTTTAGTCACCTAAAAATTAGCACCCGTGATCGAAACAAGGGGCCTAATGGTGGGCTTAAGCACATCTAAACTTCAGTCCAATCTTCAAAATCCAGCTAACGAACTCTAATTTCTCCCACGTCGCAGCCTAGGGATATAATAGACTTTGATCAATACTTGGGCCAAAATTAGCCCAGAAACCAAACAGAACAGGCAAGTTTGATTTGACTAAAGTTTAGATGGCCAAACTTGGATGAAACTTAGGGTGTGTTTGGTTTATGAGCGAGCTAGGATGGAACCGTCCCATCCCGCTTTTGGTTCGTCAGGGAGGAATATTCCTTGAGATTCTGGGAAGACCCCGTCCCCCCAAAAAAAAAAACCAGACGAGCTCGTCCCACCCACACGTCGATGACTCCGTCTCGTGCGTCCGTTCTCGTGTAGGAGCTGACCGGCCGCCGCCCTCTTCCCATGCTGGAGCTGGCCGGCCACCGCCCCATCCCGCGTGGAGCTCGCAGGTCGCCGCCCCCATCCCAAGCTGGAGCTCGTCGGTCGCCGCCCTCTGCCCGCGCTGGAGGTCGCCGGTGCCGCCGCCCATCCCGTGCTCGAGCTCGGCTTCGCCGCTGCCCATCCCCCGCTCGAGTTCGCTGGCCGCCGCCCTTCCCAATTTGCAGTTCGTCGGTAGTTGCCACCCATCACCCGCTACAGCTCCCCGGACGCCACAACTCCTCTCGCTGCTTTCCTTCGCTGAGCGCTGCCAACCTCGCCGACTGGCGCCGTCGGCCCCTGCAGTGGATCGGAGGGTGGCGGATGATAATAGGGAATAGAAGAAAAGGGGAATTTTTTATGTTCACTGACAAGTGGGGCCCGCATTTGACGAGAGTAACGGTGGTTGACGGCATATGGACAGTTTCATCTTCGTTCTTCCAACCAAACAAAAAATAGAACCGTTCAATCCCTCCAACCAAACAAAATTCTTATAGAACCATCTCATCCCAAGAATTAGGGATGGAATGGTTCTATCCTATCTCGCTCTCCAACCAAACTCTTTAGCCCATCCAAACAGGCCCTAGCGGTCTCGTTGGTTTAGCTTGGAACAATTGTGGATTGCCACAAATTTACTCTCGTACACAAGAAACAAAAACAATAAAACATATATTCGTCTGCATGTGCCATTGTGTTGTCATGAAATTTCGGGTTATTATTAACTAAATATAGTACTTGCTATATCTCACTCCTAGAAAACTGCACGCCCATCCCTCTAACTATGACCATTAGTACCTGTTCTTAACGTGCAGGCCTTTGAAGGCCTATATAAGTCTCAGAAAGGTGCACATTAATTCCTATTGTAACAATAACCTGGATTAAAAGATGGTCATTAGTCCCGGCTGGCGTGTAGGTGGATGTCTGCACGGTGAATTCAAAAAGAAACTATCTCCTACCAAAGTTCGATTTCTTGTGTAAGTGGGATGATAAGGAAACTAACTACATGCAAGGCCAGAGGTACGTGGTTAAAGTACACGACGGCATAACCTCTAGACCGCGTCTCCATTGAGCGATCCTGGCATGGTGACAAGATCATGCGAATACACGACGGCAGCCCGGAGACGCACCGTGCAAAATCGAGCCATCCGAGGAGGCCGCAGGGGCAAGAACGCCTTTCACCAACTAACCAGCAATCGGCGCTTATATTATGATTGTGACACAGGATATTAATTATGCTGATGACTGATTATTATGTCGTCCGTAGTTTCAATTTAGTTGAAAACTGTGAACGGCAGCAAGGGGAAATGAGGAAGGCAAAGGAGGCCATACTGGTAAGTTTAGATTAGGAAGTAAATTAATCAGCTGCTAATTTAAATAAATTTGTGTCTTGTGTTAAATAAAGTTGCTCTTTTTCCAATATAATTGAGATGTTGTATGTACGTTAAAGATCAGCAGAGAACATCTAAATTGGAATTTCACTATAATTTTGCATAAAGCCGAATGTTTTTTTACAGAACAAATTATTATATTAGACTTCTAGTTACGTGTTGGTATCACAGATTAATTTACTTGCGTGCCTTTTTCATTGTCGTATATGCAGGCCATTGATTACTTCTTAGTGTGACATTTTAATTATAAAGATTGGACTAACATATGTAATTCAGGTTTTTATTGTTGTGGGGGTCATGGATTAGGGGGCCCACTGTCAGGACCTCTGCTAACTGCGCGCGGATGGAAAATGACCCTCGCGACAGTAGGGAGCGGCACTAGTCTCGACTGGTTGGAAAACTCCGTCTCGCCCGACCTACAGAGGACCCGGAGGGTGCAAGGATAGAGGCATCCATCCCGTCCGACCCCCGACCCCCCTGGGTGACCAGGAGGAAGGGGTCGGGCACGTCCGTCTCGCCCGACCCCTGACCCCTCGGGTAAGGGAGGGGGGCAGACCCCCGCGAGGGGTCCCGTCTATCAATAGGCGCGTACAACAAAGAAAGGGGGAGAGTCCCGAAGACCCTCCCCGAGTCAGATCTGGCTTGGTAAGGAGAAGGCATGCAGCATACGCCTTCTCCCGACCGACACCCGACATCACCTGCCCGCCTGCCAACTGAGAAAGCTGATCTGCAGCCCTGCGCTTGGGAAAAGGTAGCTGCATGCGCGTTGCTGCGCTAGCGGCCAATAAGGAAGCTACCGCGAAGCTGTCGGTGGGAAGGTGAAGGACACGCGGCAACAAAGGAAGGGTTCGCCAAGACGCACTAGGCCGACAGCAAGCAACCGTCGGTTGCGGCGGCGCATGGCCGGAAGCTCACCGGAATCAAGCACCGTTGGTGCTACAGAGCTCCAAAGCTCACCGCGTTTGGTCTGGGAGAGAGAGGGGGAAACGGCGAATCCGTTTTAGGGGTTGTGATCGAAGCTCGGGCGACGGTGGAGGCTAGCGAAGAGCGGCGGCGGCTTGGCATCTCCGGTGAGGTCGTGCGCGCGCGAGAGAGCGAGAGAGCAAGGGAGAGATGGCTCGGCGCGTTCGTTACCACACGGCGAAGCATCGCAGCTGGCCCTTGGCGGCAATGGAGCGGCGGACGAGCGGATTGGCGGCAGCGGCATGAGCTCAAAGACGGCGGCTAGGGTTTGGCGCGAGCGGATCGAGAGAGGGGGTGGCGGCGGCTTTATAGCCTCGCCAAGGCACCTTGGCGTGCGGGCCAAGCAGCGCGGAGGCGGCGCGGGCATGGACTCGAGCTCGGGTTCGACCCGGGCTCGGTCTCTGCTCGGTTGGGCGCAAGCGTCAGAGGTAGGGGACGACGCTGACGCGTGGGCCCCGCGCGTCAGTCACTGAGGGAGTGAGGAGGCGCGGTTGGGCGAGCGGGCTGCGGTGGGCCGCTTGCTGGGCTGCCGGCCTGCTGGCTGCGCAAAGGAGAGAGAAGAAGCTGGGCCGTGGTGGGCTGAAAATTGAGAGGGAAAAAGAGAGAGGAAAAGAAATGGTTTTTCTTTTATCCAAACCCTCATTTGAATTCAAATTCAAATTCGAATTTGAATTCATCAATAAAAAATAAATGCACCAGCATGAATGCAACAATAATGTTTCTATTTCCTATATTTGCTTTTAATTATTCAAAATTTTATTTTTCCCTATATTTTCCATGAGCACTTGAATATAAAAAGCTAATTAATTACTAAATTTTAAATAGGGCATTTTTAGAGTGTTACACCTTGGACATTCGCAAAGGCGTGAAGCCCGTCAGGCAGCCCACAAGGCGTTGCAACGAGTTCAAGCGAAAGATCATCGAGGAAGTAGCCAAGTTGTTAGATGCAGGGTTCATTAGGGAGGTACGCTACCCAGAGTGGTTGGCAAATCCTGTACTTGTCGAGAAAAAGAATGGGAAATGGAGAATGTGTGTCGACTGCACTAGTCTCAATAAAGCTTGCGAAAAGTTTCCCTATCCCCTCCCTCGCATCGATCAGGTCATAGATTCTACAGTGGGGTGCAAAGCCCTATGTTTCCTCGATGCCTACTCTGGGTACCACTAGATCGCGCTCAAAGAATCCGACCAATTGGCCACTTCCTTCGTGACCCCTTGCGGTGTATTCTGTTACACCACGATCGCCTTCGGGCTAAAGAATGCTGGTGCAACATTTCAGCGTTGCATGAACCAGTGCTTAGGGGACCTCGTCGGGAGAACCGTCGAAGTCTACGTGGATGACATCGTAGTCAAATCCAAGCGAGCTGACGATCTAGTACAAGACTTGGAAGCCACGTTCGATTGCCTACGGGCGAACCGCGTAAAACTCAATCCAGAGAAATGCGTGTTCGGGGTCTCAAAGGGCCTCCTCCTGGGATTCGTCGTCTCCGCTAGGGGCATCGAAGCGAACCCCGAGAAGATTGCACCCATCACCAACACGGGACCGCTCAGCTCCGTCAAGGACGTCCAGAAGCTGACAGGTTGCCTTGCTGTGTTAGGACGGTTCGTAGCACGCCCGGGTAAGCGGGGCTTCCTCTCTACAAGCTCTTGAAGAGGGACAGCCGCTTCGAGTGGAACACGGAGGCCCAGCAGGCACTCGACCAGCTCAAGCACATGCTCACCAGACCACCTGTCATGGTGCCCCCACGCGAGGGGGAGCACTTGCTCTTGTACAGGGCGGCGACCACTCAGGTGGTGAGCGCTGTTCTCGTGGTGGAACGCGAGGAGGAAGGGCACGCCCTAAAGATACAGCACCCGATCTATTACATCAGCGAGGTGTTGACCGAGTCGAAGACACGCTATCTCCACATCCAGAAGATGATCCACGCCATCCTCATCGCCAAGCGCAAGCTCAGACACTACTTCGACGCCCATCGTGTCACCGTCGTCACCGAGCACGCGTTAGGAGAGGTGATCAACAACAGGGAAGCGACAGGAAGAATCGCCAAGTGGCCCCTCGAGCATATGGGCTACGACATCTCTTACACGCCCAAGGTCAGCAATCAAGTCTCAGGTCCTTGCGGACTTTGTTGCTGAATGGATGGAGACACAGCTCCCCCAGCCCTGGCTGACCTCGAATACTGGGTCCTTACTTTGATGGAGCTCAGAACCAAACCGGGTTAGGGGTGGGGGTCGTCTTCATCTCTCCTATGGGGGTGATGATGCGTTACGCCATACGGCTACACTTCCCCGCGTCGAATAACATGGCGGAGTAGGAAGCTCTACTCGCTGGGCTGCGGATAGCCAAGGAGCTAGGCATCCACAGGCTAGAGGCTCGCGGTGACTCTCAGCTCGTGGTTGATCAGGTCAACGGCGACGCCAAGTGCCACAATCCGAAGCTGGCGGTTTACTTTGAAGTGGCGCGCAGAGCGCAAGAAAAGTTTAAAGTTTTGGGCTTCGTCCACCTTCGACGAGAGTATAACAAGGCGACCGATGAGCTAGCCAAGCTTGTATCCGGGCGACAGCCAGTCCCGTCTGGTGTGTTCGTAGACGACCAGCATCAGCCGTCAGTGAATTTCAACGATGAAGCACCTTCCTTGGGGCCGAACCCCGAGCAGTTGCTCGGCCCCGAGGGAAGTCTCGACCGAACGAGGGTAGTAGCGGCCATCGTGTCCAACCCTGACGAGGGGCCGGACCTCGAGGAGGAGCAACCCTTGGAAGACCTACCTGAGCCAGAGAGGGATTGGCGCACATCCTTCTTAAGCTGGCTCGTCGATGGGGCTCTCCCAGCTGGACGAACAGAAGCTCGACGCCTCGTCCGAAGGGCCAAGTCCTATCAGATAATTGAGGGCAACCTGTACCGACGGGGCCACAATGGTGTCCTTCAATGCTGTATCCTCACCGAAGAAGAGAGATCGCTGCTAAGGGACATCCACGGTGGAGTGTGTGGCCATCACAAGGCCGACCATCAGGCAGGGATTCTACTGGCCCACAGCCATCGCAGATGACGAGCGAATCGTGCGAACATGCGAAGGCTACCAGTTCTATGCCAAGAAGACACATTTACCAGCCCAGGCGCTTCAGACCATACCCATCACCTGGCCATTCGCGGCATGGGGGTTGGACATGGTTGGGCCACTGCCAAGAGCGCCCGGGGGTTTCACCCACATGGTTGTCGCCGTCGACAAATTCACAAAGTGGATTGAAGCGCGACAAATTCACAAATTCACGTTAGAGCAAGCCGTCTTCTTCTTCGGTGACATCCTGTGTCGGTTCGGTGTTCCAAACACCATTATCACCGACAACGGAACTCAGTTCACAGGGAATAAGTTCACCCACTTCTGCGACAACTACGGGATCGAGGTGGCATGGGCGGTAGTCGCTCACCCGCGCACAAATGGGCAGGTCGAGCGCGCCAACGGCATGATCCTGCAAGGGTTGAAGCCGCGGATATTCAACCAATTGGTCAAGCGCATTCACAAGCTCGGCGCCAAGTGGGTGGAGGAGCTGCCCTCCGTCCTGTGGATTCTGCGGACGACACCGACCCGCGGCACGAGTTTCTCCCCGTTCTACATTGTCTATGGTTCTGAGGCGATCCTCCCGACGGACGTAGACTATGGCTCTCCAAGGGTTCAGGCCTTCAACGAGGAAACGAATGCGACCAACCTCGAGGACGCCGCGGACCAGTTAGAGGAAGCTCGGGAAGTAGCAGTGGCGCACTCGGCCAGGTACCAGCAAGGCTTGAGGCGTTATCACGCGCAGCGTGGCCGCTCGTTTCAAGTGGGCGACCTGGTCTTGAGGTTAGCCCAAGATCGCCGTGGCTTCACCAAGCTTTCACCTCCTTGGGAAGGCCCCTACACCATAGTACGGGTCCTCCGCCCGGGTTCTTATAAGCTGGCAACGCCTGGAACATTGAGCAGCTGCGGCGCTTCTACCCGTGACCACCCGCGGAGGGGGGAGCGGTTATGATCCCAACCCGCCCGACCCCACGGAGGGGTCGGCCGCAGATCTGTACCCTGTCAGCACGAGAGGTTCAATGAGGACCCTCGTGGGAGAAAGGCCCAAAAGGCCGAAACCGAAGTTGGGCTGGGACTGAGCGCAGTCCAGTCCTTTCCTTTTATAGGAAGACTCCGATGGCGGATGGTATCCGTTTTTAGTACGACATCGCCGGCGGAGGGAGGATCTGCACAACTTAAAAGTAGTTCGTCCACGGGCGAACCATTTGGCAGTAATGCCCCAGAGGCAGAGGCCACCGCCCAACCGATGGAGCCCCGTCTCTAGGGGCACTATCGCCGACGCCAAACCTTCGAAGCTACAGTAACCGCGAGCCCTGGTCGTGACACGTCCTCATACCAGCCACAAGCTCACGGTGCTACGTCAACTCCTCGTCGCTCGACAGAAGACCTGACAGGGGGGGCCGCGGAAGCCCTCCCCCTGGCCTCCAACCGGCCAGATAAGTGAACTCTGTACACTCCCATTTTTTCTGATTAAATTCATTGTCATTTCTTTTGAGCTTTCTATTTGTTATTTGGCCCTATGATTCTGAGGAGACCCCGGTGCTGTTGGAAGGGTAGGCAGGGATGTCTGGCGCAGCTGCGTTGCAACGGCCTACGCCCCCGCAGCTACGGATCGCATGGTTGCCAAGCCAGACGACCGACCCTGCCAACGTACCCAAACGAACATAGCCGGGCCGGGGGACTCTTTTCGAAATGAATCAAGCCGGGAGTGTGCAAAAGCGTTGCCAACAACGCAGCTTAGATGGAAGAAACTAACTATGTCTCGAACCTGCTGGGTCTGTCCTTTTGCAGGGGGTCAACGGCCGGATATTGGGCTGCACCCAATCACGGTGAGGGAGACTTCGCGCAGGGGCTCGGGGGCTCGAGGATAACTTCGCCAAAAGACCCCTCGGTACCCAAATCCTCCAGGAGCACGAGGCTTGGATCTGGACCCGATGGCTTTAGAGGCTCAAAGACTCAGCCCCCCAAAGTCATCTCACAATCGAGCTCAAAGGCTCGGGGGCTCGACAGAACCATCGGGTTTGCCTTGCCCGCCTCGCAGCCAAGCTTAGGGGCTCGGGGGCTCGGCAGAACCGTCGGGTTTGCCTTGCCCACCCTACAGCCAAGCTCAAGGGCTCGAAGGCCCAATCAGTAACCAAGACAACCCTGTAAAGGCCGTCTCAAGTGGCGCCTCCCAACCAGTTCACGAAGAAACTGGAAGGCAGGCACCACTCGGGGGATGGCAGGGGTAGAACCATAGGAAAACAAATAAAAGGCCACGCGTACGGGGCCAAAAAGATGGCGAAAAAGAAAAGAAGTGAGCTAATTATTATAGATATCCAAAGTACAGGAGTCCCGTCGAAGCGGAACTCCCCAAAGTACGAAGTTTAAATCCCTCTATGCGAGGGCACGACAGTAGCAAGCAGAATAAGTGACATGTTCAGAGGGCCTGGTCGGGGTCGGCACCGTCCACCGGGTTGCCCTCCGCGTCGGTCGTAGGCACCAGGCCGTTGGCAAATTGCTCGGCGGGTGCCCTGACTTCTTCGGCCAGGGCATTCAGGGCCTCCGCGCTGAAGTCGTTGGGGAAGTCGGTGGCCATCCTGTCGAAGCGGATCCCGTCGTAGTGGGAGCACACTAGCGTGAAGGCCTCCTGGACGCCGCGCACCAGCGACTGCTTTGCGAGGGCCTCGACACGCCCAGGGACATGGTCAAGATCTGCCGGAAGACGCGCCGGATCGCCACTCATTGGCACCTCGAGAGCATCCAACATCGAGACGGCCACGGCGTGCAGCTCCCCGCAGCTCTTATCCGTTCGGTGGAGATCCCCTGGGAGCCGCTCGATGTCCTTGGACAGAGGAAATCCGAGCTGTGATAGGACCGCCCCCGCTGCGTCACGCAGCATCCCGAAGCACGACAACAGCGTACTCCGGTGGGTGTCACACCTGGTTTTAGAAAGAAAACCAGATGCATCTCATATGTGTGCCAGGATCAAGTTCCACACATATGATAGACTCCATGAATAAACAGAACTCAAAGTTACAGCGGAAATAATAAAATAAAGACAATACAAACGTATTCTAGCAGCGGAATCTTGAACTCTTCACCACAGGCAGCAGTTGACTGGGGGTTGCGTACGCCTAGCATCACCTTCAACAACTTCACACACCTTCTGAATACTGAGCAGCAATGAGCAAGGATGAGTACACTTATGGTTGGTACTCAGCAAGGCCACCAAAATAACCGGAACAATTTAATTATCAACTTCAAATATATTAATCATGTAAGGGTCCAGGCCGTTCATGACCGCGAACACGGCTGTTATAACAGTTTTACACTCTGTAGAGGTTGTACACTTTCACCACAATTCGCGTAAAGGCTCCGAAGAACCTTAGACCCAACCATGCTGCACCACAAAGGCGCATACCACACTTCCGAGGAGTGATTGCATAGGGACGCTACGAGGCCTTTACAAAGATTCCCTAGTTAGAAACAATCCGCTAAGGTTTCCGGATCGGATGCAGGCATAACCCTCCCTAACGGGTATAGTGTCTTAGCCAAGCCCACTTCCCGAGAGAACCGGGCTATACACCGTCAACCGCCACCCCCCATGCCCTTTCGGTAAGATCATTCCTAACCAAGGTTTCTAATTAATTAGCCAAGACCAGAGCCATGTAGTATTGTGGTTGTACGGTTAATCCTGGGTGGTTCTCCATGGTTTCCAATTAACAGATATGATCTCATAAAGCATAGGTAGAAAGATGGTTAGGGACACTTGCCTTTCCGCAAAAGAATACCACTGCTCAGTCTTCAACTCTTGTTCTTGACAGCTTTGGAACGATGCTCCTCTAATCGTAGCAAACATCGAGCACAAGCACAAACATGCAAGCAAAGAAATAGACACAACTAAGAACAATACACCAATCAAAAGAAAAGCTTTTAAAAGAACGTACTAAACGATGGGCTCGCTACTACGATCACAAGGGCGAAACAAACGTTGAAAACGGAACAACGGTTGGAAAGGTATAACTATCGGATAAATTATATTACAAAAGAAAGTAAAGAATATGTGCTTTATTTATTTTAGTTAAGAAAAATACATGAAATGAATATTTAGAGAAATATCCATTATTTAAATTAATCAAATTACACTTTGATATGGGTTAAAGCCTAATCAATTTTATTTGCAAACATTTATATAATAATTATATCAATTAAATATTTTAACTTGCAAGAAAGCATGTGAGAGCATCTGATCGATTAACTTCATATATCGTGTTGAACTAAACAAGTTAATATTAAAAGCACATTCAAGTTAGAAAATTAATCATATTAATTTAAATTACACAAAACTAATGTTTACCCTAATCAGATTTTGATTAGAAAAGAGAGTTCAAAATTATTAATCAAATTAGCATGTTTGCTTTATGAAACAACGGGTGAAGCACTAGCCATATTTTATTTATAAAATATTGATTCAATAATTATTAATCATATTGATATCATTTGTTTATAAAACAACGGAGTATAACCTTAATTAACTTTTAATTAGAAAAGCTTGTGAAGTAAATATTAATCAAGTTAACATTTATTCATAAAAGCCGATGTATGAACATGGTCATGTTTTATTTAGAAAACAAGATTCAACATTGAACATTAAGCAAATTAATTATTAGTTTACAAAAACCAAAATATAAGATAATTAGATTTTAATTGTAAATGCATATGAAGTAAACATTATTCAAATTAATATTTTAAATAAATTATAAAACATGGAGTTGGAGCTCTAATTAGATTTTATGTAATTTGTAAAGCATATAACAAATACTAAGCAAATTAATATTTTATTTATTCTCAAAACATGAAACTTGGTAAACAACACTATTAAACTACAGTCTACGCTTTTAGAACATTAACGCAACAAAAACGAGGTTAAACGGAGACTAAACGTGAAACCTATGGATAAAACAAGGTTCATGGGCTTCTTTGTACTAAATCTAACCTTCCAGGGGCTGTTTTGAAAGAAACCGAGGGCTAAAACATAATTACGTATGAAAACACGAGGGCTAACGCGTAAAACTAGCAACCAAGGATGGCGGGTTAAAATCTATGAAAGATCAGGGGCTGAAACAAAAAGAAAAGGACCTAGATCTAATTATTTTTCAACTACGGTGGACTGCAGGTTGATTAGCAACAACTACAAGGGTTTTTCTGCAAAATAGCCATGGCCGGCTGGGTTGACTGGTTTTGACCTGGATTGGATCTACTATGGACCGTTGGATTTCAATCGGACGGCTGGAAAACAATAGGGCGCTTAGGGTCGCCCGAGTCCGCGGCTCGCGGCGGCGCTATAACGGGGTCTCGCCGGAGTTCAGCGACGGAGGCGCTAAAGGGCTTCAAACCTCGCCGCGGTTGGCCTGGAAGAGAGAGGGAAGGAAGGGGATCTCGTTTTGGGGATCTAGGGCAAAGCTCAGTCGGTGGAGGCGGCTGGCGACGACGGCGGCACTAGGCGTAATGCTCGCCGGCGCTACGGGTCAAAGGGATGTCCGGCGAGGTTGGGGAAAAGAGAGAGGAGGTCGAGGCGAACCTGGAGAGGTGCTCACTAGCGGCGGAGGTCGACAGTGGCGGCCGGAATCAGAGTCGTGGCGGTTGCGCTCTGTCCTCCGCGTCGGAGAGGTGCTCCGGCAATGGATGGTCGGCTTGGACCGGTCAGGCACGTGCACACCGGCTCGGTGGATCTCGAGGTGAGGTTGAATTTGTCCGGCGAAGCTCCATGGCGTCGAATCGAACGGAGAGGCGCGACTGCAGCTCTGCTCCGGCGAAGCTGCTCGCGGCGGCGGCTGGTGGCGCAAAGGGGCAGGATTTGGGGTCGTGGGTGAAGGGAGAAGGACAGCGCCCTAAATAGGCCGGGAACGGAGAGTTCTTGGCGTGCGCGCCACAAAGAAGTCCGGCGGCGGCGCGGCGTGCACAGGCCGGACTCTGCTCGAGTCCTGCTGGAAGATAACGCAAGGAGAGGGATGACAGTGAGGGCCCGCTCGTCAGTGACCGAAAGGAGGCGGGGGAAGGATTGGGCCGGAGCTGGGCCTGACTGGTTGGAGAAGAGCTGGGCTAGATTGGGTGGGAAACTGGGCCGGAGAGATGAATTCGGCCCAAGAAGGAAGGGATAGATTTTTGTTTCAGGAAAAAGATTTCCAGCTTAAAACAAATCCAGTTAATTCTAGATATGCATTTAAACCACGAAAAAGTCTCTCCAAAGCTCTAAAAATCCTAGGAAAAATTCCAGAGATAGAGTTGGAGACTTTGAACCAAAATAAAATATTTGGAGCTCATGAAAGAGAATTTAAAGCCTTCCAATAAATGGATTTGACTTTAGGAAAAGAGAATTAATTCCCAGAAAAATTAGAAAATTCTCAAGAAGGATTTGATCGACGTCTAAACGCATTTTGAAAACTTCACATTCAAGAAAGATGAGATTCAATGACATGAATGCAATGCTTCAATAAAGGCACCACAAAGCATTTTTATTTGATTTAGGAAAATGATTGTTTTCCTATACTAAATACCCTGTAAATTAAACAAATGTTGAAAAAGTTTTAATAATTAATGAAAATTGTTTATTTAATTTTCTTTCTAATTCACATCTCGAAATTCTAAATTTCGGGGTGTGACAGTGGGTGATCCCGTCCTCCACGCGGGACTTGAGCGCTGCCAAGGAACCTAACAACGGTTAAATCACGGGCAAATTTACAGAAAGGAAGATTGACAGGGACGAAAAGCGAGAAAAGGTGAGGGGGAACATACCGTCGGTGGAGGTCTGCGCCTCGGTGCGAAGATCGGCGACGAGTTGACCAAGCTGGGCGCTTGCTTCCTCAGCATCCTCCTTCGCGGCCACCGCCTGGTTGCGCTCTGCCTAGGCGTCGATGCACGCCCGGACCACCGCAGCCCTTTCCTCCCTCAGAGTGTTGATCTGAGCTTGGAACCCTGGAAGGTCGGCACATGAGATCGTCGCCAAACCAATACAAGCACCTGAAGAAAGAAAGGATTGTGAAGTGGGACATACCGCTGCGAACATTGGTGGCGTCAGTGCGGATGCTGCCTAGTTCGGCCCGCAGCGCGGCAAGCTCCTCCTGGTGCACTGAGGCTTGAGTGGCCAGCTCACGCTCCAGTTCTGAGATACGGCGGGCACTGCCTGCGGCGTCATCACGCGCACTGGCCTCGGCGTCCCTCGATGAGTTGGCGACATCCCACGCCCGGCGAGCCTGGTTGATGGCCTCCTGCTCGATGCTCCGGGTCCGGGAGAGCGCCAACAACATCGACTGCATCGACCAGCAAACCAAGTCAAGCCCATGGTGACGACAGGCCTGAAAAGCGATTGTGTAGCCAAGCGAAAACAAGAAGAAGAGATAGATCATGTACCCGGCTGGAGGGGATCGCCATGGTGCGAAGCGTCAAGGCCATCAGAAGAAGCGTAGCGAGGAAGGTGGCCATCTGCATGCTATGCATAGGATCGACCGCAGGCTCACCTTGGGCGGGCGGGGCGATCCCACGATCATCGCCTGACCACGAGGGCCCCACTGGCGCGGCGGTGGATGGCGGCGCCAAGACCGACACCAGCGTAAGGGCTGATGAGGCCGCGGGAGGCTCCGACTCAGAACGTGCACGCGCCTCCGCTTCACCGAAGAGGTCCTCCACGGACCACTGGTTCACCGTGAGCGGCTCGGTGGCGGATGGCGCGACTGGATTCGCGATGGGCGCCTCCACGGGAGCGCCCACCACTGCGCCCTTGATGGGTGCCACAGCAGCCGGGAGGGGCTCCGTGACGATCACCATGGTGCTCGCCCCTGGCCGGCCACCCATGACGGCCTCCGTAGACGCCTCGAAGTCCATCGCCCGCTTCGCCGTCCCCGCAGCCTCCCCGGCCACGGGCGATGAGGCCAGCACGTACATAACCCCCGCTCCGGCGGTATGGTCGGCCGGGGGAGAAGGGACTGGTGGGAATGGAGCGGCGGCCGTCTGGGAAGCCTCCACGCTCCCCGAAGCGGACGAGGAGCCCCCAAGGGCGGGGAGTGGAACCGACCCTCGGCTCTAGTCGGGCACTGGTCGGCGCGCCGAGGCTCATCGGGTGTCCTTGGCTTCGAAGAGTAAGGGTCGATTGCGGGTGGCGCGTCTCGGCGGAGACGCTTCACCGGAGCTGAGCTGGGACACGACTCCTGGCCGATCCGGCTGCATGCATGGCGACATTGGTATAAGCGCTAACGGCGTGAGTGATGAAGGGAAAACGGAACAGCAAGAGAACTTAGACGAACCTGCTCGACGTGCCAGGACGACGAACCGCCAGCTGCATCGGCTTGGAGGAGGAGGACGAGCGCAAACGGGACGCCCCCGCCGGTGGGGCGCCTGGAGGTGGAGAAGGTAGCTCATCCACGACAATGGGCGCCGACCAGCGTTCGCCGTGCGCCACGAAGTCCTCCACGGTGCAATCCCCCACCAAAGGGGAATGACCTCCGGGGTTCTCCTCCTCGTCACACGAAGAGGCCAGATCTGATCCGACCTCTTCTCCCCGGTGCTCCTTGCGCTCCCTCTCGCATCTTCGCTCTTGCCTATGGAGACGCTTCTCGGTGTCCTCCCTTTTGCGCTTCCAATCGGCCTCCCCGGCCTCATGGTCCTCCGCCGGGCCTCGTCGAGGGCGGGTTGCTCCTCCGGCAAGATCCCTCTTGAGGCGCGGAGGCCTCCGGGAGCCTCATGGGACTACAGGTCGGAGACGTCAGTCTGGCTCGCGAAAAAGAGAAAAGAAAAAGACCAAGACAGAAACAAGATACGATGGGAATAAATGACTTACGAGGTCCACGGCCCCGAGACCGGGGAGGATCGGTGGCTGACCCGGGGTGGGGATCACCATGGAAGCGGCCCACGAAGAGTCGACGAGCTCCGCCAGCCGAGCCCGTATCTCGTCCTCCAAAGGGACGATGCGCACACGAGGCTGGTGCGGAGTTCAGCCTCGGAGGTTGTGGAAGCATCTCGAAGAGGCGCAGCGGGCGAGCCATGAGCGGGGCGACGCGGCATCGGTGGAAGGCTTCCGCGATGCCAATGCCGGTAAGGCTGCACGACCGGAGCTTGGCCAGGCAGTCGAGGTGTGGGGCCAGCTTCTTGCGATCGGCGGCCTCGGGGCCGTACTGCCAATGCGCTGGCTCCTTTGTCGGCGGCGAACTCGTGGGGTCGAACGAGGGAAGGGCGGCCCCGGTGTGGTTCTTCAGGTAGAACCACCCCTTGTTCCAATCCTTGTTGGAGCCCCGCACAGGTAGAGGTTGAAGTCTGGGTCGATGCCCAGGTAGCCCTCGCACAGGGCCACGATTTTGGCCATCTACTGGACCCCGTTCGGGGCGAGGGCATGGAGCTCTACACCGAAGTGGTGGAGCACCTCACGAACAAAGCGGTGAGCCGGCACGGTGAAGCCACGGACGTGGTATGCCATGAAACTCACCACGTACCCCGCCAGCGGCGACGGAGTCTTGTGGAAAGGATGCGGCGAGATCCACTCCTCGTGGGCGGTGTGCGGACAGAGAAGCCCTTGAGAGACGAGCGACTCGAGGGCGGCGACGGACGCGGTCGAGCGCACCCATGGGCGAAGCTGCGCAGACAATGAGGAACCCCTCGTGGCCATTGCGACGATGGCTAGCTTGGTGGGAGGCAAGGTTGAAGATTTGATCGGCGAAGGCGCTGGAGAGTGAACAAGAGCAAAGAGATGGGATCAGCAACGGGAAACGAAGGGCATGCCCCGTTACGCTGGCGTTCCTTTATATAAGGGTGGCGGGATGACAGGCGGCCGTACCAAGGGGGCGCACGACCGAGCACCCTCGGCCCTCGATTCGAATCCAACGGCTCTAGGCGCACCCAACGTGCACCCGTGGCACGAGGCAGCGGATTAGGGCATTAACTACCCTCCACGCCCGCACGCCTCGTCAGGCCCACCACGACCGCGAGGTCAAATACGGAGCCTGACCGCCGCGTCGTACCGCGCTCGATGGGTGGGTCTGTTCCCGTCAGCAGCTGGACAGGTCGCCACGATCCATGGACCCGGTTGAATCCCCGCGATCGGCCCGGATGAGACAAAAAGGATGTGGGCCTGGCTCCAGGCTGAAGGATACAGGCCGATCCGCAGCGGGCTCGGGTGGCAGGACCGCGCAGTCGGAAAACAGAAGACACGAGAACAGTGGGGTCGGAGACGGAAGCCCCCAGGTCTACACTTCGCGAAGAGGGTCGGGGGCCCTGCAATACGGTGGGCACCGGGCATTGCCGTCGAGGCATTTCCAAGGTTGCGCCCCCAAAATTCGGGAAGTTACCAGGAGTTAGCGAGAAAACAAAAGAAAAGAAGAGCCCCCCCAAAAGAAGAATCCAATTCCCCCGAAGAACGGATATGACCTCACAAACGAGTCCTCGACTCCTCTGCAAGGTCGGGGGCTACTGTGGGGGTCATGGATTAGGGGGCCTACTGTCAGGACGTCTGCTAACGGCGCGCGGATGGAGAATGACCCTAGCGACGCTAGGGAGCGGCACTAGTCTCGACTGGTCGGAAAACTCCATCTTGCCCGACCTACAGAGGACCCGGAGGGTGCAAGGATAGAGGCATCCATCCCGTCCGACCCCCGACCCCCTGCACGACCAGGAGGAAGGGGTCGGGCACGTCCGTCTTGCCCGACCCCTGACCCCTCGGGTCAGTGGGGGCAGACCCCCGCGAGGGGTCCCGTCTATCAATAGGCGCGTACAGTAAAGAAAGGGGGAGAGTCCCGAAGACCCTCCCCGAGTCAGATCTGGCTTGGGAAGGAGAAGGCATGCAGCCTACGTCTTCTCCCGACCGACACCCGACATCACCTGCCCGCCTGCCAACTGAGAATGCTGATCTGCAACCCTGCGCTTGAGAAAAGGTAGCTGCATGCGCGTTGCTGCGCTAGCGGCCAAGAAGGAAGCTACCGCGAAGCTGCCGGTGGGAAGGTGAAGGACACGCGGCAACCAAGGAAGGGGTCGCCAAGACGCACTAGGCCGACAGCAAGCAACCGTCGGGGGCGTCCAGCTTTCGAGGGTAGATAGGTAAAACGACATTGTAAAGCTGCCTTCCTCTTGAGCTATAAAAGAGGAGAGCGTCCCCCTGCTAGGGGATTCCGATTTTCTGGACTCTCGATCTCTAGAGCACTTAGTCCCCTACACGAACATTCCACACACAAGGCTTGAACCGGCCTTCGTTGTAATCCGCCGCCAAGAGAGCAATACAATCAGGAGCCCGTTGCACTGGACGTAGGGATCAGTCCCGAACCAGTATAAACCCTCTGTCTTGCGTCTCTTGAATCATTCTCCACTGAGACGTGCGTGTTCTGTGATCGACACTAGCTGGCGTGATGGGTGTGCCACCCGCCGACAATTGTCAAAAAAATGTATGAACTAACTAGAGAATGTTCTTTCTTCTTGTATCAGTCATGGTGCTGCCACAGACCGAAGCTATGTATTGTCAGTGTTTAAGTAACTAATAATGAACTGCCCCCCAAATAAGTAACTAATAATGAAGTGATATAATCCAACGAGCTGCTCATGTGTTGCCTACGAGTATGCATCCATTCTACATGGTGTGTGTCGTTACAAAGGAAATTGGACGAACCAGAGGCAGGGGCAGGTTGCAAGAAAGGCACATAGTTAAAGTTACCATCTCACTCCAATAAACGGTTCATTCATAGTACTTTGCACGTCCATTCCGAATGGAAAGTTAGCTTGTATATATTCCTTGCATTGGAAGGAAAAATGTATTCATGGATGATTATTCCCATCTCACCAATGATGACTAGCGTCGTCCATTTATATCTTTGTTGCAAATTAAATAACTGAATAATGCGACAACACAGCTAAAAAAACAGAAAAATGGCCTAGATGAAATTCAAACCCGAGACCAACACCATCAACAAAGATGACCTTCCACTAGATGACAAACTCTACTTTGATAAATATTGGCTCTCCATCGCTATTACCTTCTTCTATGCAAGTGCGACATTACCCGGCCGTGAGCCACATCACCTAGACACCCATGGCCGCACCCAGCAGCATCATACAGCCACAAGCCATGTCGCCCGGGCGCGCTCGACCAAATCACCCACCCGCAAGCCACATCACTCGACCACGCTCAGCCACATCACAGGCCATGAGCCACGTCACCCGGCTGTGCCCAGCCACATCACCGGCCGTGAGCCACGTCACCTTGTGCGGTTGTGCCCAAGCAGGCTGTAAGTTTACAACTCACTCCTCTCTCTTTCTCTCTCTCCTCTCTCTCATCCTCATCAGCAATTAGTCTTTTTCCAACCCATTATAATACTTGCTCTAAGGAGCTCATGCATCACTACAAAGCCATCCAAAATGGCCTGGAGCCTCGAGGGATTAGTTGCATGTTTGTGGTAGACCGTGTATTTATGATACTAATTAAGGGTAACTTTAGTTTTCTTTCAAACAAAAAGGCTCTTTGGATTAGCTTGAGATTGTCATGGGTTTCCATAATTTACAGTAATACTGAGTATACCGAAATTAAAGAAACGACATAAACTATATTCCTCTATATCATAACGGCATCCTTTTGGCATCTGGCTTTATCATTAACTGAATAGTACTGATTTGTACTCTAGGGCAAAGATTGGTTGCATAACTCCCTCACTGAACGCCAAGCATGCTGGTGGTGGTGATTCGGAGCGGCGACAAAATCCATATTTTGTGTGCGAGGTACGAAGCAAAAGCTCATTTTACTTCCCTATAGTCTAAGGATGCTTGTTGGATGACAGCTGCATGTCATCCCTCTATGGACGATTGTGCAGTTCACATCTGATACGTCAAAGATACACTCTCTAGTAGAAAATTGCAACTTCCAATTACGCCGGGCTGGAATGAAGGGCATGCAGCACGACCACATATTAAACTCCATACAGTCAACTGTGCACTTTATAATATAACAAGGTGACTATGTTATATATTATCCTCATAGTTCTATGGATGATTGTTCTAGTTTGATGTAGACGCATCGCATGTCATGTCAACCAATAATATGATCTTCTACACAGTTTAGTATTCAAACACAAGGCAAATCAGTTGCCTATAAATAGCATAGGTTGCCCCAGTCCGGCATCATCACAGCACAACATATCCTCCCACCTTCTCTTCTCGTTTCCCAGCTTCGAGTCCCATTGTCCAATGGCTTCCTTCATTGGTACCATGGTTAAGATAGCTGTTGCTGTCTCCATCGCAGTGCTGCTTCTATCCTTAGGCCCGACTGCGATGGCTGACCAAGGGGCAGCCTGCCGTGACCCGTGCGTTGCTGGTTGCGGGCTCATTGCACCTGCGTCATGCACGTCCATCGCCCAGGCCCTCCCTCCCCTGGAGGCCACCTGCGTGACGCGGTTCCGTGGTCTTTGTGCGCAACTCTGCATCACCTTCTGCAACGCCAACACACTTCCACAGCCGGGCACCCCATTATGCCTTAACCCTTGATGCAGCATCATTGTGTGTCAATGTGTGCATTGTTAAGTCCCCTAGCGCCCGGTATTGCCTACCAGTTTCGCTAGAAGGAGGAACCTTGTGTGGTCCATCGGCATTCTGTTTTTAACTTTCACAATCTATTGTTCTACCTCTTGTGTCATTAAGATTCATTGTGTAAATTATTTATTTCAATGTTGTTCCAATGTTTCCCTACCTCAATAAAGTTGTGACTATTATTATGTTATATGTTCCCATTCGGTTTTGCACAATAAATTTTTATGGTCCTGTGAATATTTATTTAGCCTTGTTTTCCCTCTTACGTCATATATTCCAATTTGTTTTTGTACAATAAGTTCGTCGATTCCTGGCTTAAAGTCTACATCCACGATAGATTTCATTAGATGCTATGGTCTGGATGAATCTATTGCGATATTTTTAGACATTTTAGTGTCTGTTTGGAGTTTTGGAAGTCCAAATAGGATATTTGGATGCACTTAATTTGGATTTCTTCCAGTTAAATGGCTAGAATTTTCTTATAAAGACATAAATAGCCAGAATTGTTCTTTTCTTATCTAGATCTCTAAAACAGAAGGAAGGCTAGAAATAAATTCCTATGTAATATAAAATTGAAACTAAAAAAGTTGAATTTCACCGACTAATCATCTGAAACAAGTTGTAAATGCGCACTCAGGTCGCCACGATCCATGGACCCGGTTGAATCCCCGCGATCGGCCCGGATGAGACAAAAAGGATGTGGGCCTGGCTCCAGGCTGAAGGATACAGGCCGATCCGCAGCGGGCTCGGGTGGCAGGACCGCGCAGTCGGAAAACAGAAGACACGAGAACACTGGGGTCGGAGACGGAAGCCCCCAGGTCTACACTTCGCGAAGAGGGTCGGGGGCCCTGCAATACGGTGGGCACCGGGCATTGTCGTCGAGGCATTTCCAAGGTTGCGCCCCCAAAATTCGGGAAGTTACCAGGAGTTAGCGAGAAAACAAAAGAAAAGAAGAGCCCCCCCAAAAGAAGAATCCAATTCCCCCGAAGAACGGATATGACCTCACAAACGAGTCCTCGACTCCTCTGCAAGGTCGGGGGCTACTGTGGGGGTCATGGATTAGGGGGCCTACTGTCAGGACGTCTGCTAACGGCGCGCGGATGGAGAATGACCCTAGCGACGCTAGGGAGCGGCACTAGTCTCGACTGGTCGGAAAACTCCATCTTGCCCGACCTACAGAGGACCCGGAGGGTGCAAGGATAGAGGCATCCATCCCGTCCGACCCCCGACCCCCCTGCACGACCAGGAGGAAGGGGTCGGGCACGTCCGTCTTGCCCGACCCCTGACCCCTCGGGTCAGTGGGGGCAGACCCCCGCGAGGGGTCCCGTCTATCAATAGGCGCGTACAGTAAAGAAAGGGGGAGAGTCCCGAAGACCCTCCCCGAGTCAGATCTGGCTTGGGAAGGAGAAGGCATGCAGCCTACGTCTTCTCCCGACCGACACCCGACATCACCTGCCCGCCTGCCAACTGAGAATGCTGATCTGCAACCCTGCGCTTGAGAAAAGGTAGCTGCATGCGCGTTGCTGCGCTAGCGGCCAAGAAGGAAGCTACCGCGAAGCTGCCGGTGGGAAGGTGAAGGACACGCGGCAACCAAGGAAGGGGTCGCCAAGACGCACTAGGCCGACAGCAAGCAACCGTCGGGGGCGTCCAGCTTTCGAGGGTAGATAGGTAAAACGACATTGTAAAGCTGCCTTCCTCTTGAGCTATAAAAGAGGAGAGCGTCCCCCTGCTAGGGGATTCCGATTTTCTGGACTCTCGATCTCTAGAGCACTTAGTCCCCTACACGAACATTCCACACACAAGGCTTGAACCGGCCTTCGTTGTAATCCGCCGCCAAGAGAGCAATACAATCAGGAGCCCGTTGCACTGGACGTAGGGATCAGTCCCGAACCAGTATAAACCCTCTGTCTTGCGTCTCTTGAATCATTCTCCACTGAGACGTGCGTGTTCTGTGATCGACACTAGCTGGCGTGATGGGTGTGCCACCCGCCGACAATTGTCAAAAAAATGTATGAACTAACTAGAGAATGTTCTTTCTTCTTGTATCAGTCATGGTGCTGCCACAGACCGAAGCTATGTATTGTCAGTGTTTAAGTAACTAATAATGAACTGCCCCCCAAATAAGTAACTAATAATGAAGTGATATAATCCAACGAGCTGCTCATGTGTTGCCTACGAGTATGCATCCATTCTACATGGTGTGTGTCGTTACAAAGGAAATTGGACGAACCAGAGGCAGGGGCAGGTTGCAAGAAAGGCACATAGTTAAAGTTACCATCTCACTCCAATAAACGGTTCATTCATAGTACTTTGCACGTCCATTCCGAATGGAAAGTTAGCTTGTATATATTCCTTGCATTGGAAGGAAAAATGTATTCATGGATGATTATTCCCATCTCACCAATGATGACTAGCGTCGTCCATTTATATCTTTGTTGCAAATTAAATAACTGAATAATGCGACAACACAGCTAAAAAAACAGAAAAATGGCCTAGATGAAATTCAAACCCGAGACCAACACCATCAACAAAGATGACCTTCCACTAGATGACAAACTCTACTTTGATAAATATTGGCTCTCCATCGCTATTACCTTCTTCTATGCAAGTGCGACATTACCCGGCCGTGAGCCACATCACCTAGACACCCATGGCCGCACCCAGCAGCATCATACAGCCACAAGCCATGTCGCCCGGGCGCGCTCGACCAAATCACCCACCCGCAAGCCACATCACTCGACCACGCTCAGCCACATCACAGGCCATGAGCCACGTCACCCGGCTGTGCCCAGCCACATCACCGGCCGTGAGCCACGTCACCTTGTGCGGTTGTGCCCAAGCAGGCTGTAAGTTTACAACTCACTCCTCTCTCTTTCTCTCTCTCCTCTCTCTCATCCTCATCAGCAATTAGTCTTTTTCCAACCCATTATAATACTTGCTCTAAGGAGCTCATGCATCACTACAAAGCCATCCAAAATGGCCTGGAGCCTCGAGGGATTAGTTGCATGTTTGTGGTAGACCGTGTATTTATGATACTAATTAAGGGTAACTTTAGTTTTCTTTCAAACAAAAAGGCTCTTTGGATTAGCTTGAGATTGTCATGGGTTTCCATAATTTACAGTAATACTGAGTATACCGAAATTAAAGAAACGACATAAACTATATTCCTCTATATCATAACGGCATCCTTTTGGCATCTGGCTTTATCATTAACTGAATAGTACTGATTTGTACTCTAGGGCAAAGATTGGTTGCATAACTCCCTCACTGCAACGCCAAGCATGCTGGTGGTGGTGATTCGGAGCGGCGACAAAATCCATATTTTGTGTGCGAGGTACGAAGCAAAAGCTCATTTTACTTCCCTATAGTCTAAGGATGCTTGTTGGATGACAGCTGCATGTCATCCCTCTATGGACGATTGTGCAGTTCACATCTGATACGTCAAAGATACACTCTCTAGTAGAAAATTGCAACTTCCAATTACGCCGGGCTGGAATGAAGGGCATGCAGCACGACCACATATTAAACTCCATACAGTCAACTGTGCACTTTATAATATCACAAGGTGACTATGTTATATATTATCCTCATAGTTCTATGGATGATTGTTCTAGTTTGATGTAGACGCATCGCATGTCATGTCAACCAATAATATGATCTTCTACACAGTTTAGTATTCAAACACAAGGCAAATCAGTTGCCTATAAATAGCATAGGTTGCCCCAGTCCGGCATCATCACAGCACAACATATCCTCCCACCTTCTCTTCTCGTTTCCCAGCTTCGAGTCCCATTGTCCAATGGCTTCCTTCATTGGTACCATGGTTAAGATAGCTGTTGCTGTCTCCATCGCAGTGCTGCTTCTATCCTTAGGCCCGACTGCGATGGCTGACCAAGGGGCAGCCTGCCGTGACCCGTGCGTTGCTGGTTGCGGGCTCATTGCACCTGCGTCATGCACGTCCATCGCCCAGGCCCTCCCTCCCCTGGAGGCCACCTGCGTGACGCGGTTCCGTGGTCTTTGTGCGCAACTCTGCATCACCTTCTGCAACGCCAACACACTTCCACAGCCGGGCACCCCATTATGCCTTAACCCTTGATGCAGCATCATTGTGTGTCAATGTGTGCATTGTTAAGTCCCCTAGCGCCTGGTATTGCCTACCAGTTTCGCTAGAAGGAGGAACCTTGTGTGGTCCATCGGCATTCTGTTTTTAACTTTCACAATCTATTGTTCTACCTCTTGTGTCATTAAGATTCATTGTGTAAATTATTTATTTCAATGTTGTTCCAATGTTTCCCTACCTCAATAAAGTTGTGACTATTATTATGTTATATGTTCCCATTCGGTTTTGCACAATAAATTTTTATGGTCCTGTGAATATTTATTTAGCCTTGTTTTCCCTCTTACGTCATATATTCCAATTTGTTTTTGTACAATAAGTTCGTCGATTCCTGGCTTAAAGTCTACATCCACGATAGATTTCATTAGATGCTATGGTCTGGATGAATCTATTGCGATATTTTTAGACATTTTAGTGTCTGTTTGGAGTTTTGGAAGTCCAAATAGGATATTTGGATGCACTTAATTTGGATTTCTTCCAGTTAAATGGCTAGAATTTTCTTATAAAGACATAAATAGCCAGAATTGTTCTTTTCTTATCTAGATCTCTAAAACAGAAGGAAGGCTAGAAATAAATTCCTATGTAATATAAAATTGAAACTAAAAAAGTTGAATTTCACCGACTAATCATCTGAAACAAGTTGTAAATGCGCACTCAGGTAGTTTACGCTGGACCACACTAGAGAATACATCAGAAAAGTTTGGCAAAACCATTTTATGAAGCAGGCAGAAAATTTAATCACTGAAAAACTAGTAAGCTGCAAACAACCATGTTTGAGGTAGAGTAGTATTGTACTAATGACCTATTTTGATCCAGGAGGTAAACTTTAGTCACCTAAAAATTAGCACCCGTGATCGAAACAAGGGGCCTAATGGTGGGCTTAAGCACATCTAAACTTCAGTCCAATCTTCAAAATCCAGCTAACGAACTCTAATTTCTCCCACGTCGCAGCCTAGGGATATAATAGACTTTGATCAATACTTGGGCCAAAATTAGCCCTGAAACCAAACAGAACAGGCAAGTTTGATTTGGCTAAAGTTTAGATGGCCAAACTTGGATGAAACTTAGGGTGTGTTTGGTTTAGGAGCGAGCCAGGATGGAGCCGTCCCATCCCGCTTTTGGTTCCTCAGGGAGGAATATTCCTTGAGATTCTGGGACGAGCCCGTCCCCCAAAAAAAAACCGGACGAGCTCGTCCCACCCACACGTCGATGACTCCGTCTCGTGCGTCCGTTCTCGTGTAGGAGCTGACCGGCCGCCGCAGTCTTCCCGTGCTGGAGCTGGCAGGCCACCGCCCCATCCCGCGTGGAGCTCGCCGGTCGCCGCCCCCATCCCAAGCTGGAGCTCGTCGGTCGCCGCCCTCTGCCCGCGCTGGAGGTCGCCGGTGCCGCCGCCCATCCCGTGCTTGAGTTCGCTGGCCGCCGCCCTTCCCAATCTGCAGTTCGTCGGTAGTTGCCACCCATCACCCGCTACAGCTCCCCGGACGCCACAACCCCTCTCGCTGCTTTCCTTCGCTGAGCGCTGCCAACCTCGCCGACTGGCGCCGTCGGCCGCTGCTGTGGATCGGAGGGGGGCGGATGATAATAGGGAATTGAAGAGATGGGGAATTTTTTATGCTCACTGACAAGTGGGGCCCGCATTTGACGAGAGTAACGGTGGTTGACGGCATATGGACAGTTTCATCTTCGTTCTTCCAACCAAACAGAAAATAGAACCGTTCAATCCCTCCAACCAAACAAAATTCTTATTGAACCATCTCATCCCAAGAATTAGGGATGGAATGGTTCCATCCTATCTCGCTCTCCAACCAAACTCTTTAGCCCATCCAAACAGGCCCTAGCGGTCCCGTTGGTTTAGCTTGGAACAATTGTGGATTGCCACAAATTTACTCTCGTACACAAGAAACAAAAACAATAAAACATATATTCGTCTGCATGTGCCATTGTGTTGTCATGAAATTTCGGGTTATTATTAACTAAATATAGTACTTGCTATATCTCACTCCTAGAAAACTGCACGCCCATCCCTCTAACTATGACCATTAGTACCTGTTCTTAACGTGCAGGCCTTTGAAGGCCTATATAAGTCTCAGAAAGGTGCACATTAATTCCTATTGTAACAATAACCTGGATTAAAAGATGGTCATTAGTCCCGGCTGGCGTGTAGGTGGATGTCTGCACGGTGAATTCAAAAAGAAACTATCTCCTACCAAAGTTCGATTTCCTGTGTAAGTGGGATGATAAGGAAACTAACTACATGCAAGGCCAGAGGTACGTGGTTAAACTACACGACGGCATAACCTGTAGACCGCGTCTCCTTTGAGCGATCCTGGCATGGTGACAAGATCATGCGAATACACGACGGCAGCCCGGAGACGCACCGTGCAAAATCGAGCCATCCGAGGAGGCCGCAGGGGCAAGAACGCCTGTCACCAACTAATCAGCAATCGGCGCTTATATTATGATTGTGACACAGGATATTAATTATGCTGATGACTGATTATTATGTCGTCCGTAGTTTCAATTTAGTTGAAAACTGTGAACGGCAGCAAGGGGAAATGAGGAAGGCAAAGGAGGCCATACTGGTAAGTTTAGATTAGGAAGTAAATTAATCAGCTGCTAATTTAAATAAATTTGCGTCTTGTGTTAAATAAAGTTGCTCTTTTTCCAATATAATTGAGATGTTGTATGTACGTTAAAGATCAGCAGAGAACATCTAAATTGGAATTTCACTATAATTTTGCATAAAGCCGAATGTTTTTTTACAGAACAAATTATTATATTAGACTTCTAGTTACGTGTTGGTATCAAAGATTAATTTACTTGCGTGCCTTTTTCATTGTCGTATATGCAGGCCATTGATTACTTCTTAGTGTGACATTTTAATTATAAAGATTGGACTAACATATGTAATTCAGGTTTTTATTGTTGTGGGGGTCATGGATTAGGAGGCCAACTGTCAGGACCTCTGCTAACGGCGCGCGGATGGAGAATTACCCTGGCGACAGTAGGGAACGACACTAGTCTCGACTGGTCGGAAAACTCCGTCTCGCCCGACCTATAGAGGACCCGGAGGGTGCAAGGATAGAGGCATCTATCCCGTCCGACCCCCGACCCCCCTGGGCGACCAGGAGGAAGGGGTCGGGCACGTCCGTCTCGCCCGACCCCTGACCCCTCGGGTAAGAGGGGGGGCAAACCCCTGCGAGGGGTCTCGTCTATCAATAGGCGCGTACAAAAAAGAAAGGGGGAGAGTCCCGAAGACCCTCCTCGAGTCAGATCTGGCTTGGTAAGGAGAAGGCGTGCAGCCTTAGCCTTCTCCCGACCGACACCCGACATCACCTGCCTGCCAACTGAGAAAGCTGATTTGCAGCCCTGCGCTTGGGAAAAGGTAGCTGCATGCGCGTTGCTGCGCTAGCGGCCAAGAAGGAAGCTACGGCGAAGCTGTCGGTGGGAAGGTGAAGGACACGCGGCAACAAAGGAAGGGGTCGCCAAGACGCACTAGGCCGACAGCAAACAACCGTCGAGGGCGTCCAGCTTTCGAGGGTAGATAGGTAAAATGACATTGTTAAGCTTCCTTCCTCTTGAGCTATAAAAGAGGAGAGCGTCCCCCTGCTAGGGGATTCCGATTTTCTGGACTCTCGATCTCTAGAGCACTTAGTCCCCTACACGCACATTCCACACACAAGGCTTGAACCGGCCTTCGTTGTAATCCGCCGCCAAGAGAGCAATACAATCAGGAGCCCGTTGCACTGGACGTAGGGATCACTCCCGAACCAGTATAAACCCTCTGTCTTGCGTCTCTTGAACCATTCTCCACCGAGACGTGCGTGTTCTGTGATCGACACTAGCCGACGTGAGGTACCCCGTGTGCCACCCGCCGACAGTTGGCGCGCCAGGTAGGGGCCTGCGCACGTCTACGTCTTCATCGACACCCAGTGCGAGATGGCTGGTTCTGGTGACCATCAGTTCAGGTTGGGCGCGACCATCGCAGTGTCCAGGGTGGGGCACGAGCGGATCGTGCACCGTCTTGGCGGGAGCGACAACGAAACCCAAGCGCTCCAGGTGAAGCGTTTGGGTTCGCCTTCGTGATGCGGTTCCAAAAGCCAAATGACCAAGAAGGTCTACGCGTGCTCACGAAAGGGCGAGGCTCAGCTTTTCCTTTTGGTCTGAGTAACGTGTCACAAACTTTCTCCGACTTGGCGCGACGCCAGGCTTGGAAAGGTCTCGAAAGGGCGCACGCTAGGGTGCGCCTGCTAAGGTATGAAGGCATCTTGGGGCGCTACTCGGCCTCGAGCGCCATGACCAGCCTGAGCGAGCCTGGACAGGAGAAGGATCGGGAAGTGCACATCCCCCGAGGATGGGTACACACTGCCCCACGCGGGAGTGCTTCACCGTGGTTCCCCCGGACGACGTGACGAACAGGGCGAACGGGGCCGAGATCCGACTCACGTCGGAGCAGATCGCGGCAAAGCAACGAGAGCTGGAGGACATGCGGCTCGCCATCGAGAGAGAGCAAGCTCAGCTCGATGTGAACATGGAGCCGTCGGCTCCGGCACGGGCCCGTGTGATGGGCCAGAGGATCGAGACTAACGCTGATGGCTACCCTCTTTTCGACCGGGCGAGCCAGTGCATCGCAGCAGCTACCCGGAGGAACGCCGAGTCCAGAACGGGCTGAGGACGCTCCTCGAATGCGCTGCGGTGCGGCAGGCGGCAAGCTCCGCGGGAAGAAGGCGGCAATCCGCTGGAAACTCGCGGTCTCCCAGCCCCGTCGACAGGAAAAGGCCGGCCGACGGCTCACGACGGAACGCCCCGAATATGGACGCTGCGAAGGTTCAGGACAGGCTGGGTCCTGATCGCGACGTACGACACACCATCGAGGCTCGGCGCCGGGACAAGTCGGAAGAGCCGGAGGATCGTGTCCCACGCATCAGGCACCATCGGTGCGAGGCGCATGTTGAGATAGAAGAAGATTGGGACTTGAACTCCGACTCCGATTGCCCCGGCCCGGCCGCCTTCTCCCACGATATTCGTACCGTCGCAATTCCCCCGCGGTTCCGTCTCCCCACCAACTTCAGCAAGTACGATGGGGAGATAGACCCTTCGGTCTGGCTAGATGACTTCCGGCTTGCATGCCGAGCAGGTGGAGCTTTCGACGACAAAGTCATCATATGCAACCTCCCCCTGTACTTGGCGGAGCCAGCCCACGCGTGGCTCAAGCGCTTGCCAAACGGAAAGATCCGAAACTGGGCAGATCTGAGGAGTATTTTCGTCGGGAACTTTCTGGGCACCTGTGCACGCCTGGGCAAGGTCTGGGACCTCAAAAGGTGCAGGCAGAAGCATGGGGAGACCCTGCGCAATTAGCTGCGCCGGTTCTCTCGACAGTACAACAACCTCCCTGACGCCACTGATGTCGACGCCATCGCTGTGCTGGTGGGAGGCACCAAGAGCCGACCCTTGGTCAATCGGATCGGCAGGGAGTGCCCGAAGACGATCAAGGAGGTCCTCGACATGGCCGCTTAAGAAGCGCAGGGAGAGGAAGCGGTGCTGGCACATTTTCCCGAAGACGGAGGGAAAAAGAAGCGCGAGGTGAGTGCCGACGAGGCAGGGCCTTCGGACCATCGCGAGAAGAAGAAGAAGAAGAAGAAGAAGAAGAAGAAGAAGAAGAAGAAGAAGAAGAAGAAGAAGAAGAAGAAGAAGAAGAAGAAGAAGAAGAAGAAGAAGAAGAAGAAGAAGAAGAAGAAGAAGGAAAGAAGGGTCGAGTTTGTCGCCGTCGCAGACCCAAAACCCTCCCGACCCCAAGGACGGGTGCCACAAGGTCAGAGACGAGACGACCGACCCCAGGGGCGACGATCCAATGAGGGCCAGCCCCCGACTACTTCGAGCAGCTACTCGAGGATCCGTGCCCAAACCACGCGACCCCCGTCAAACACAAGTACCGCGAGTGCGGAGTCATGAGGAAATTCCTTATGGGTAGGCTGGATGGGGTCAGCTTGACCTCTCAACCACAAGGGAAGGGGACGGTGACCGACTCGTTCCCTGAACCTGACGAGTGTCTCATGATCTTCGGAGGCCCAGAGGCGCAGGCGTCAAAGCAACGCACCAAGCTGATGGAGTGGGATGTGGTCACGGTTCATCCTACCAACCAGGAGTTCCTCCGGTGGTCTGAAGCCGCGATCACCTTCGACCGGTCCGACCACCTGAAGTATATCCCGCGTCCAGGGAAGCTTCCACTGGTTGTGGCTACGATAATCAGGAGGAAGCGCGTCTCCAAGGTGTTGATGGACGGAGGGAGCGGCCTCAACATCCTATATGCAAGCACACTGGATGCCTTGGGTGTCCCGAGATCCCATGTGCGGCCAGAACGGGCTCCCTTCTACGGAGTAGTCTCGGGGAAGGCCGTGCTATGCTAAGTTCATGGCCGTCCCAAACTACGTCTACCTCAAACTCAAGATGCCGGGTCCCAACGGCGTCATTGTGGTAGGAACATCTCCTCAGGTGGCGTACGAATGCGAGAAGGAGAGCTGCGCACTGGCGGCAGCTCTTGTCGCATCTCGCCAGCTCGCCAAGGCCAAGGCGGCCATGGAGGCTTCCAAAGAGCTTGCCGTCTCTCAAGCGGCGGTCGACGCCATGAAGGTACTAGTTTCCACTCCTAAGGGTCGGGAAGCGCGCGACGCCAGGGGTGATGACGGCCCCGCAAGCAAGAGGGCGATGCTCGAGCTGGAGGTCGAGAGGCAGTTCCAGCCATCGAGCGACACGAAGAAGGTGCTCCTTGACCCCCAGAGCTCTGGGAGCAAGACGGTCATCATCTCCTCCACCCTCACGGAGAAATAGGAATTCGCGCTCGTCGACTGCCTCCGGGCGAACATCGGCATGTTCGCATGGGTTCCCGCAGACATGCCAGGAATCCCCCGGGAAGTCGCCGAGCATTCCTTGTGTAACACCCAGATTTCCAAGAAATCCGAATGCTTCTATATGCGTGCCCAGGATGTCCACAGAACACATATATATTACAAATATTGAATCACAGAGAACTCAATGCTCGAATAAAATAGTTTACATCAGAGTTTAACACAAGACATAGTCTTAAACAAATAACACATCGGAAGTCTTAATATTATTAAATGTTTCATAACTAATAGAGCCTGAAGTCCATAGGGACACCGACTGGTTGAACATAGCTAGAAGTACGGCAGATCCTCCGGAAACTCAGCAAGCGACTGGTCATTCACTGCTCCATCTGTTACCCATCCAGGATTTTGTTGAATAGTTGCAAGTGTAAGTAAACCATCTTACTTAACAAGTATAACACGGGTTATGCAAGAACAAAAGGCTGGACATAGTTAAACTGCAATAGCATCTTTAGTAGTTTCATTTTATTATCAACTAAATTACTACAAATGAGTAGAACCCAAGTATAAACCCATTAATAAGGTATAAGTAACTACAGAATATACCGACTTCATCCACTAACATCATCTTCTAATCAAAAAGGATCCAGGCCGCTCGTAACCGTGAGCACGGCTATCATGATAGATCAACACTCTCCAGAGGTTTCGCCCTTTACCCGCCGATCACATAAATTCAAAAGAACTTATGTTACGAGGACTTTCACAAAACACCCTAACAAGCACAGTAGCCGTTTTGGTTCAATATAGGCAGCATAACCCAAGGCATCGACATTGACGTACGCTCAGGGCGCAACGTGAGGGGGTCAATGGCGTCCAGAGCGAGAGCACAATCATCGCAACGTGTGAAGCTGCCGTATATCGGGCGCTTACATCACGGGACTTTGCCTAACGAGACATAGCCAACGGATAAATCCGTCCTCGATGGATCAAACTATACTCTCACCCATGCTCCCCACATAGTCTTTCGGTAACCACTGGCGAGCTAGAGACGTACAAGTTAGTTATCCAAGACTAGAGCCATTATAGTTCCAACGGCGGCGAACAAGTTCCTGGGTTGCCGCTTTAAGAACCGGACCTTACGGAGAGACATTTGAACAAAGTACGAAGCACATGCTCTAATTCCCTAACCAAACCTTATAGAGACACTAGAACAAAGCACAAAGCACATGCTCTAGTTCCCCGAACCATGTTGCTAAAAAGCATCTTTTAGTCATCATTGTAGTGAACCACTAATTCAATATCAACATTAAAATAAATGTTGGTTGCAGCGCATAGCAAATACTAACCATAATGCATTAAACCCAGGTAAACAAGGAATAAGGTAAAGACTAGGTACATCCTTAGTGTATAACAATATTAGACACATGCATATGAATTATATGATTAAATGGTGTATAGGTAACAAGGATTTTCCATGTTATACTTGCCTTCCTTAGTGAACTGCTGCTGCACCTACTCTTCGCGAACGGGATCGTTGGCGAACTCGAACGGCTCCGCAACTACTCACATCGATCACCACACAAGCATCCACACATACATGGAAACAAGGTATTTAATTAGAACAGTACACCAAACATAAACAAAAGATGAAAAGAAGGCTTTAGAGTTACTGTACGCTTCACTACGAACACATGAGCGCGAAAATCACTCAAATCGGAGTTAAAACGGAGAAACTACGCTTAAAACAGGCTCTAAGGGCTTGCTGGTAAGACTCTTAGGCTTCCAGGGGTGTTTTTGAAAGAGACCAGGGACCTAAAACATAATTTCGTATAAAAACCCGAGGGCTAACGAGTAAAACAGCCATCTAGGACGGTGGGCACTATTTTTCAAAAGCGCAGGGGCTAAACCGAAAGAAAAAGGAGCTAACTGTAATTATTTTTTAATAGATCTGGACTGCGGCTTGATTTTTCGAAAAGGTAGGGGCTAAACTGCAAAACTACCACGGCGCCGGCTGAGGGCTGACGTCAGCGTGACGTCATGGCCACTATGCCGTGGACCGGCCATGAACCACGGTCCACGGGTTCACGGTGAACCGGGTTCGGTTTTGAACGGCTTTTAGATCTGGCCGTCGATTGTAGATCGGACGGTGGAAAATAGATCGGCTCAAAGGGGGTCGCCGGAGTTGGTGGTTGCGGCGGTGCATGGCCGGAAGCTCGCTTGAATCAAGCACCGTTGGTGCTACAGAGCTCCAAAGCTCGCCGGAGAGAGAGGGGGAAACTACGAATCCGTTTTAGGGGTTGTGATCGAAGCTCGGGTGACGGTGGAGGCTGGCGAGGAGCGGCGGCGGCTTGGCGTCTCCGGTGAGGTCGTGCGCGTGCGAGAGAGCGAGAGAGCAAGGGAGAGATGGCTTGGCGCGTTCCTTACCACACGGCGAAGCGTCGCGGCTAGCCCTTGGCGGCAATGGAGCGGCGGACGAGCGGATTGGCGGCGGCGGCATGAGCTCAAAGACGGCGGCTAGGGTTTGGTACGAGCGGCTCGAGGGAGGGGGTGGTGGTGGCTTTACAGCCTGGCCAAGGCACCTTGGCGTGCAGGCCAAGCAACGCGGAGGCGGCGCGGGCACGACTCGAGCTCGGGTTCGACCCGGGCTCGGTCTCTGCTTGGTCGGGCGCAAGCGCCAGAGGTAGGGGACGACGCTGACGCGTGGGCCTGCGCGTCAGTCACTGAGGGAGTGGGGAGGCGTGGTTGGGCTAGCGGGCTGCGGTGGGCCGCTTGCTGGGCTACCGGCCTGCTGGCTGCGCAAAGGAGAGAGAAGAAGCTGGGCCGAGGTGGGCTGAAAATTGAGAGGGAAAAAGAGAGAGGAAAAGAAATGGTTTTTCTTTTATCCAAACCCTCATTTGAATTCAAATTCAAATTCGAATTTGAATTCATCAATCAAAAATAAATGCACCAGCATGAATGCAACAATTATGTTTCTATTTCCTATATTTGCTTTTAATTATTCAAAATTTTATTTTTCCCTATATTTTCCATGAGCACTTGAATATAAAAAGCTAATTAATTACTAAATTTTAAATAGGGCATTTTTAGGGTGTTACAAACCTACCCCCCTTAAGATGAATCTCGTCCCCGAGATTCGGACGTGGATTGGAAGAGATGTGGATATTCTGCCTTGAGATCATCCTCCTGTTCCTAGGTTGCCTCATCCTCTGTATGACGATTCTACTGAACCTTGCACATACGTATCACCTTGTTCCTGGTGACAATCTCGGACTCCTCTAAGATCTTGACCGGATACTCCTCATAGGTAAGATCCTCCTGCACATTCAACTCTTCTAACGGAATCTGTTCTTCTCGCACCCGTAAACACTTGTTCAATTGGGACACATGGAACACATCGTGCACTCCTGCCAATCTCTCTAGTAACTCTAACTGATAAGCCACTTTACCTCTCCGTTCCAAGATCTTAAATGGTCCAATGTATCGAGGTGCTAGCTTGCCTTTAACATTGAATCTCTTCACACCTCTCATTGGTGACACCTTGAAATAAACGAAGTCGCCAATTTCGAAGCTGAGATCTCGACGCCTTACATCTGCATAACTTTTCTGCCGTGTCTGAGCTGCTCTCCGATTCTGCTTGATTAGCTGCACTTGCTCTTCTGCCTGCTTCAAGACCTCAGGTCCAAATACTTTATCTTCTCCGGTCTGATTCCAAAACAACGGTGTCCTGCACTTCCTTCCATACAACGCCTCAAATGGTGACATCTTGAGACTCTGCTGGTAGATGTTGTTGTACGAGAACTCTGCATAACACAAACTCTTCTCCCAACTATTCCCATACTGTAATGCGCATGCCCTCAACGTATCCTCCAGTATCTGATTTGTCCTCTCGGTCTGACCGTCTGTCTACGGGTGGTAAGCGGAACTGAAGTGAAGCTTAGTATCCATGGACTCATGTAACTTGCGCCAAAAGTGTGACGTAAACTGATTGCCTCGATCTGACACTATCTTCTTCGGTACCCCATGCAAACATACAATCCGCTCCATATACAACTCTCCTAGTTTGGTACCGGAATATGTGGTCTTCACCGGAATAAAGTGAGCCACCTTCGTCAATCGGTCCACTATCACCCATATAGAGTCATAACCTATCTGTGTGCGGGGCAGTCCTATTAAAAAGTCCATACCCACTTCTTCCCATTTCCACTCTGGTATCTTCATAGGTTGAAGCAAACCTGCCGGTCTCTGATGTTCGGCCTTGACTCTCTGGCATACATCGCAAAGAGCTACGTGTGTTGCAACATCGCGCTTCAAACCATACCACCAAAATCTTTCCTTGAGGTCCAAGTACGTCTTGGTACTTCCCGGGTGAATGGAATATGCTGACTCGTGCGCCTCCCGTAAGATAACATCCTTGATATGCTGCTGATCTAGCACCACTATTCTGTTACCGTACCACACTGTTCCTCGATCATCTAATCGGAATCCTGGCGCTTTATCTGTCCCAACCTTCTTTATCAATTCCTTGATTTCCTCATCCTCCAATTGACCTATTCGGATCTTCTGTTCAAGAGTTCGCTCCACTTCCAGCTCAGTCACAATGGCTACCATACCCAAGTTCAAGCGTTCGAATTCCCAGCTAAGCTCTTCCGGCAAATTCTGACTTGTCAGCACATTCACATAACTCTTCCTGCTCAAAGCATCGGCCACCAAGTTAGCCTTCCCTGGATGGTAATGAATCTCCAGCTCAAAGTCATTGATTTTCTCTAGCCAATGACGTTGCCTCATATTCAACTCGGATTGCGTGAACACATACTTAAGGCTCTTGTGGTCGGTATAGATATCGCACTCATGCCCAATCAAATAATGCCTCCAGATCTTCAACGCGTGTACCACGGCTGCCAATTCCAGATCATGTGTCGGGTAATTCAGCTCATGTCTCCTTAACTGTCTGGATGCATATGCCACAACTCTGCCCTCCTGCATGAGTACACATCCCAATCCTTGACGAGACGCATCACAATACACTGAGAAGCTCTTAGTAACATCTGGCAGTACCAATACTGGTGCAGTGGTCAGCCTTTTCTTCAACTCCTCAAAGCTAGCTTGGCACTGCGGTGTCCACACGAACTTAGCATTCTTCTCTAGCAAGGATGTCAAGGGCTTGGCAATCTTGGAAAATCCCTCGATAAAACGCTGATAGTAGCCTGCCATTCCGAGGAAGCTCCTGATCTCACTGACATTCTATGGTGGTACCCAATTCAACACATCTATGACCTTCTTCGGATCAACTGCTACACCTCCATTCGACAACACATGCCCCAAGAATGATACCTACTTCAGCCAGAATTCACACTTGCTCAACTTAGCATACAACTGGTGCTCCCTGAGCCTCTGCATCACTAACCTCAAGTGTTCTTCGTGTTCCTCCTCATTCTTTGAGAAAACCAGAATATCATCAATGAACACCACGACGAACTTGTCAAGGTAGTCTATGAACACACTATTCATCAAGTACATGAAGTAGGCCAGTGCATTAGTCAACCCAAAGGACATAACTGTGAACTCATACAAGCCATACCGAGTAGTGAAAGCTGTCTTGGGAATATCTGTCACCCGAATTCTCATCTGATGATAGCCCGATCTGAGATCGATCTTGGAGAACACACAAGCTCCCCTTAACTGGTCAAAGAGATCATCGATCCTTGGCAGTGGATACTTGCTCTTGATGTTGACCTCATTGAGGGCTCGATAGTCTATGCACATCCTCTGTGTCCCGTCTTTCTTATCAACAAATAACACTGGAGCTCCCCAAGGTGAAGAGCTAGGACGAATAGACCCCTTAGCTAGTAAGGCCCTCAATTCTTCTTTTAAGTTTCTTTAATTCTTTTACCCCCATTCTATTTGGTCTTTTTGCTATGGGTGCTATGCCAGGCATAAGTTCAATAACAAATTCAACTTCTCGTTCTGGGGGCATACCTGGCAATTCATCTGGGAACACATCTGGACACCCGTTCACCACCTGAATGTCCTACAATTCTGTGCCTTCAGCCTGATTGACCTGACCGTGCTTTGAGGATTTGGCTGCCTGATACTCAATCTTCTCCCCTGATGGTGCCACTTACTGAACTGCCTTCTTGAAACACTGTATGACAGCATCGTACTTCATCAACTAGACCATTCCCAAGATCAGATTGGATCCTTTCCAATGGAACTCAGAACTATTGGATGCGCTACAAGTCTACCCCCCTTATGGTCCTTGCCATACTCCTCACAAAAACTCAAAGCTAGTCCTGATAAACTGAATAAGATCCACTGAACTGACATGGTAAGGAATCCAGATAATAGAGGAAAGGTAGATGGTGTGCACAAGAGATAGGGAACCCAACTATTTATTCATAAAACCTTATACCTTAATCCAATACTAGATGATTGCAGATTTTCATCTACGCTCATCACAATCATTACAAAAGATCCAAATCACTCATAAGCATAAAGACAATTCATTCAAGCATTCAAAGACATGGTTCACACAAGACTCAACACTATTAGACCAATTTTGACTCAAAAACGTGTGCTACTTGATCTCTATTACAAATTTATGGGAGGCTCTAGGGGTCGATGGTGGTGCGGCAAGCCAGGGTGCTATATTGAGTCCTTCTGCGTGGTGGCGACTGTGCACCGAACTCTGGACTACGTGGTGCGGGTCCTCCCATGTGATGCTGCAATGCTTCATTCTTCTCTTGCAAGGCGGATAGCTCCCTCCTTAGCATGAGGTTTTCTTCTGATGCAACATCCAGTTCTGTGTTGAGGGTAGCTACAAGTGCCACTATAGAAGCTAGCTGGGGATCCTGAACGTCAGCAGTAGATGCGATGGTGCAAGCTGTTGCACCACTCCTTCGGCGTGGGTACCACCTCTCTGGCTCATCCTCGATCTCTGCAAAGAACTTATGGCGGTAGACGTAGTAGGCTTGACGAGCAGCATCGGCGATCCCTGCCTCTTGAGAATCCCGGTCAGTAATAGCAAAGTGAACCGATATCTCGCGAGCTGCCCTCGCCCACCGATCGGTCACCCTCACATGCACCGAGGTCCTTCAGAAGTTGGGGTAGAAGAGATGCGTCCACCATCCACTGCGGTACTCGACTCCGACGTTGCCGAAGCCGTAGTGGTTACAAAGCACTCTGAGAAGCCTGCGGTGGTAGAAGTTGTCGCCCCCATCTCGCACGAAGTCATAGACAATCCACTGGGCCGCTTCTGGAGCTAACTGAGGTGGTGATGGAGGTGGGGGAGTCCAGGGCTCTTCCTCATCATCTGATGGATCTCCTGCATTAGCGTTGGCATCTTCCTCAGTGCCACATCCTGCGGCATTGTGGCGGACCACTCCGAAATTATTCCAAGTTAAGTACCCATGGACCACTTGTCAAGCAGTCAGACACTTAACCTGGAATAAGCTGGAGCGCCGTCGGATTATACCCGATTAACCACGTACCTTCACGATCGAAACAACACGCGCACCCACACGAAGGTGAGTCCCAGAAATTACAACATTCCACAAATTCAACATACATAAATAGTATCATAAAGTTATTACAAATCAAGTTCGAAATTCAAATCAGAGTACGAGAGTTCATTGTAGCGGAAATAAAACTAACGACGATACATAGCAACACCACGATGAAGCCGGCCATGGTGCTACTCCTCCCGTTCCTCGGCAGAGGACGGAACCCACTCGACATGCGAGCCAGGGGGAACCTGGGTAGGCCAAGTGATGGAATCAACTGCTACATCCATAACAGTACCTGAAATAGTAGCCACAAGCAAGGCTGGGTATACTAATACTCAGCAAGGCTTACCCGTCGGGTGAAAACTACATCACCGACTTCTAGACATGAGAGGCTTTTGGCTGGTGGGTTTGTTTACCAAAAAAGCAACTAAGAGTGGATCCTTATTTTCATGATTTTAGCATCAATTTCTAGTAGTGTTAACCATTCTAGATTAACATCCTCTCTAAGCATACAAGTGGTGCAATACAATTTAGTACATACAACAAGTTCATCATCCTCATTGTTCCACTTGTTACTCAATGCAGCACAGCGATCAAGCAGTCTCATTAACCACGAGAAGCGGACAGTTCGAACCCAATTTTGCTACCTGGTCAGGGGAAACCCAAAACACACGGATAATGCTTGCTATAAAAGGCACAAGCACTTCCCAACCTTTCCCATCAATCCACAATTCGGCGCCGGGTCCACTCCCTTAGGATAAAGGTTTACCGCTTCACTCACGGCATCACGCATATATCCACATGTGTACGGCAAGGGAAACAAAATATTTCCAAGGAGAGATGGCTATCGGTCCTAGCTGCTTCAATCTGGTACCGGGCTTACCGATTCCCGTAGGTCGGCATGCGTGTGGTACGTTCAAAAACCTGACACACAGGACCACATGTTTCGACCTTAATCCAATTATCATACACGGATGGGAGATCTACACATACCATCCCGCCCGTCCATCCTTATGATTCCAACATAAGTAAAGACAAGCAACTCCTAAATCTCACGAGTGACAGGAAATCACTCGACTTGTAACGGTCCTAAAGGCATTGCTTCTACCGATCCTATCATACTAGTATTTCAAGACATAGGTACTAGAATCATGCAACTAGGGTATTCATACAACACCTAGAACGTAAATGCACAAGCATAAATAAATTCATAGTTGCCCGATTTAAAAGTTAGGTTATGCCCCGAGGCTTGCCTTCTTGAGCTAGCTGACTGTCAGGCTCCGGGTCGATCACAACGACGTTGGCACCATCCTCAGGGACTTCTTCTTTGTTGACGGGGACGAGGTTGTAGGTGCCGTCAGCGAGAGCGCCTTCTACATGAGATGCACAACTTTAATGCAGCTGCCTATGTGATCTAAGAACAAGGCCTTGAAGGCCATATTCACCTAGACATACTAGTGAACTATTTTCTCCTTCACAAAATTAGAGGAGGTGTGTGGAAATTTTTATGTCTTTATGATGGTGATTGTGTACACATATACAATAATTCAAATTATTATTTTCAATCAAGGGTGCAGTTCTGGAATTTTAGATTTTACTTCTCCACATTTATTCCAAGTACAAAAAGTGATCTATTTCTTTTTATAATCTCTATTCCACCCTAGTTCCTTCTCATTTTTGTTTCTATGTTTCTGTTCATCCTTTTTAACCCCAAACTTTTTGACAGCTACTGGAGTATAAGAGTTAGGCTCACCCTAAAATTTAGCTAAAACTGAGGTACACAGAATTTATTAAAAATGGAACAAGTTGTTGTCCCAGAAAAAAAGATTAATTCATATAAAATCAAAACTACTTCCAAAACTGGGGATTTCTTTACGAGAGCTATACATAAGTGAAAGAAAGGCTCTGACCAAGTGGTGGCTAAAAATAACCCTTGGTCAGCCCTCAATAATTTTCTATCCGAAAACCATCATCTATTTATTTGCTAGCCTAGACAGGGTCGAAAACTAAGTTTAGCATTTTTGCCACATGTGCAAACAAGTTCCTAGACATCTGGTGAAATATGGTGATTTTTGGCTCCATGGATTATTTTTAATAATTGCAGAACTAAACTAGAACAGGAATCACAAAATAAATCATAACTGAAGCTACAGTCCATATTTTTAGGTCTCCTTTAGACACAAAGCATCCAAAGGCATCACAAGAAAAATATCCAAAGTTCAGCTCCAGAAGAGCTCAGGATTTGAAATGGTGCATAAGATTCTAAAAACTGAGTTTGAATTTTAATTCAAAAACTATTCACCAAAAGTTTATACATGCTAACATGAGATTGGAGTTTACAACCTCACGAGTCCAGGGTATATATTTGTGCACTTTTCCGATTTTTGTATGATTTTTAGTGGATTTTACAACATCTCAGAGAAATGGATCTAGGTTTAAGAATCTCTTTTACACCGGGGACCCTAACTCTTTTAAACTCTTGCGAGCAAGTCCCTAAAATTTACACAGAGGACCCTAGAACTAAAAAGGGGAACGCATCTCGGTCTTTGGCTCGTGGGCGTTGTTACGCCAGCGAGGAGACGGCGAACTGGCTCGGGGGAAATGATGAGGGGCTCACTGCGCGTCGTTTGAGGTAGGTCTCGAGGGCGGTGGTGTAGTGGCGAGGCTCGTCGATGGCCGGCTACGGGGGTCGAGACGGGGCACGGCGTGGCTTGAGAGCTTCGCCGGAGTGAGGTGGAGCTCGTCAAGGAGCTTGGCGGCGACGGAGATGACCGGAAGATGGGGCTCGACGTGGAGGGGAGCTCAAGGACGAAAATGGAGGAGCGGCAAGAAACCTCGTCAATTTCCGGCATGTAGTGCTCGGTTTTAGTTGGGAATGGCTCCATAGGATAGCTAAGAGAGTGGGTGAGCCATGGGTGCGGTGGATTGGAGTTTCATTGAGGGAGCGAGGATTTTGGCCCGCAGCGGCACGAGCTCGAGCTCGGGCTCGTGGTGGCCAGAGGTGGAAGAAGGGGTGAGGGAGCGTGAGAAGGAGGAGAAGGGCTGGGCGCTGAGCGAGGAGAGCAAGGCGAGTCGCTTGGCAGTTGTTTGGGCAACTAGAGGAGGTCGGGGCAGCTTGGGTGGTGGTGTGCTCGCGAGCTCGGGCTGTCGGGCCGCCATTGATGGCCCTGACAGCTCGGGCAGAGCACGCCCGCGGGTTGGGGGAGGGAGATCGCGGCGTGGACAGGTGAAGGTTATTTGGCGTTGCTCGTTTGGCGCGAAGCAGGCTGGAATCATTTTGCTGAGCAGCTCGGGCCGGCGTGTGCCGCCGCGGCTAATGGCGATTCTGCCGCCATGATGGCGCGCCGCGCGACGACGGCGACTCGACGCGGGAAATGACCGGGCGATGGCGCTGGCGTGTGCGCAGGGAAGCAGGACGCCGCTGCCACGGCTCTGGCCGGCTTGGCGGGGTCGCCGCCGCTCGCCGGCCACGTGGCGGCCACTGCCGGCCGCGACAGTGCGCTTGTCGTGACGCCCGTGGAGCATCTCTGGTGCAGTGGCTTAAACTCCAAAAATTTGAACTACACTTCAAAAAGTGCAAACACAAAAGTTGGAGTTTGAAATATGGGACACAACTTTCTTTTTGGGGTGAACCTGAAATTCCAAACTTTTCAAGCTCAACGGGCCATTTTCAAACAGGCATTCAGCATGGTTTTTTGAGTTTTTGAGGGGCTTAACTGCAATAGTTGAAAAAGTTTCCAACAGTGACTAGGCCTTATTTGTGATGACAAACAAGTTTTATTTTTGGAGATTTAAAAGTTTAGTACAAAATTCTTGAGATTTCAGTTGGGTGTCAAAAAGGCCTTTGTTTTGAATTTAAATTTGAATTTTTGACCAATTTTTGTGTGCTACCACCATTGCTACCCTTTAATCCTGTTTTGATTGTGTTTTTAGAGTAGTTAACATTAGGGATGTCACAGGCGTCCATCTGCTGGTCTGCAGGCTCCTGTTGCTGATGTTCCAACTCCGAGGACTCAAGCTCTCGCTCCTCGGGATCCTCCTCTTCGGACTCCTGCTGCTCCCCTTCGGCTTGCTGCCTCAGAGGCTCCTCTTCCTCGCGCTTGTCTTCCCAATCCTGGTAGGCATCCAGGTTCCGTGCCACCAACGGGTATTCAGCGATGCGGGGTGGAAGGTAGCCACAGGTACTCTTACGGGGTGTCTATTTCGTGTGAGCCATCTATAGCATCGAGATGAAAGAGTAATCAAAAAGTTATAAACTTTTCACAATGGACAGAGGTAGGATAGAACACCATTTTTCAATAGAAACTCACTCCAAGGTAGAAGATAACAAAAGAGCAAGGATTAAGCAAAATCAAATCGACCGTCCTATCTACACTGTGATACTACAGTCAGCACGGCTCTGATACCAACTTTGTAACACCCAGATTTCCAAAAAATCCGAATGCTTCTATATGCGTGCCCAGGATGTCTACAGAACACATATAGATTACAAATATTGAATCACAGAGAACTCAATGCTCGAATAAAATAGTTTACATGAGAGTTTAACACAAGACATAGTCTTAAACAAATAACACAGCGGAAGTCTTAATATTATTAAACGTTTCATAACTAATAGAGCCTCAAGTCCACAGGGACACCGACTGGTTGAACACAGCTAGAAGTACGGCGTCATTCACTGCTCCATCTGTTACCCATCCGGGATTTTGTTGAATAGTTGCAAGTGTAAGTAAACCATCTTACTTAACAAGTATAACACGGGTTATGCAAGAACAAAAGGCTAGACACGGTTAAACTGCAATAGCATCTTTAGTAGTAACATTTTATTATCAACCAAATTATTACAAATGAGTAGAACCCAAGAATAAACCCATTAATAAGGTATAAGTAACTTCGGAATATACCGACTTCATCCACTAACATCATCTTCTAACAAAAAAGGATCCAGGCCGCTCGTAACCGTGAGCACGGCTATCATGATAGATCAACACTCTGCAGAGGTTTCGCCCTTTACCCGCCGGTCACATAAATTCAAAAGAACTTATGTTACGAGGACTTTCACAAAACACCCTAACAAGCACAGTAGCCGTTTTGGTTCAACATAGGCAGCATAACCCAAGGCATCGAGATTGACGTACGCTCAGGGCGCATCATGAGGGGGTCAATGGCGTCCAGAGCGAGAGCGCAATCATCGCAACGTGTGAAGCTGCCGTACATCGGGCGCTTACATCACGAGACTTTGCCCAACGAGACATAGCCAACGGATAAATCCGTCCTCAATGGATCAAACTATACTCTCACCCATGCTCCCCACATACGCCTTTCGGTAACCACTGGCGAGCTAGAGACGTACAAGTTAGTTATCCAAGACCAGAGCCATTATAGTTCCAACGGCGGTGAACAAGTTCCTGGGTTGCGGCTTTAAGAACCGGACCTTACGGAGAGACATTAGAACAAAGCACGAAGCACATGCTCTAATTCCCTAACCAAACCTTATAGAGACACTAGAACAAAGCACAAAGCTCATGCTCTAGTTCCCCGAACTATGTTGCTAAAAAGCATCTTTTAGTCATCATTGTAGTGAACCATTAATTCAATATCAACATTAAAATAAATATTGGTTGCAGCGCATAGCAAATACTAACCATAATGCATTAAACCCAGGTAAACAAGGAATAAGGTAAAGACTAGGTACATCCTTATACTAGACACATGCATATGAATTGTATGATTAAATGGTGTATAGGTAACAAGGATTGTCCGTTTTATACTTGCCTCCCTCAGCGAACTGCTGCTGCACCTGCTCTTCGGGAACAGGATCGTCGGCGAACTCGAACGGCTCGTCAACTAATCACATCGATCACCACACAAGCATCCACACATACATGCAAACAAGGTATTTAATTAGAACAGTACACCAAACATAAACAAAAGATGAAACGAAGGCTTTAGAGTTACTGTATGCTTCACTACGAACACATGAGCTCGAAAGTCACTCAAATCAGAGTTAAAACGGAGAAACTACGCTTAAAACGGGCTCTAAGGGCTTGCTGGTAAGACTTTTAGGCTTCCAGGGGTGTTTTTGAAAGAAACCAGGGACCTAAGACATAATTCCGTATAAAAACCCAAGGGCTGACGAGTAAAACAGCCATCTAGGACGGTGGGCACTATTTTTCAAAAGCGCAGGGGCTAAACCGAAAGAAAAAGGACCTAACTGTAATTATTTTTGAATAGATCTGGACTACGGGTTGATTTTGCGAAAAGGCAGGGGCTAAACTGCAAAACTACCATGGTGGCGGCTGAGGGCTGACGTCAGCGTGACGTCACGGCCACTATGCCGTGGACCGGTCATGAACCGCGGTCCACGGGTTCACGGTGAACCGGGTTCGGTTTGAAACGGCTTTTAGATCCGGCCGTCGGTTGTAGATCGGACGGTGGAAAACAGATCGGCTCAAAGGGGGTCGCCGGAGTTGGCGGTTGTGGCGGCGCATGGCTGGAAGCTCGCTGGAATCAAGCACTGTTGGTGATACAGAGCTCCAAAGCGCGCCGCGTTTGGTCTGGGAGAGAGAGGGGGAAACGGCGAATCCGTTTTAGGGGTTGTGATCGAAACTCGGGTGACGGTGGAGGCTGGCGAAGAGCGGCGGCGGCTTGGCGTCTCCGGTGAGGTCGTGCGCGCGCGAGAGAGGGAGAGAGCAAGGGAGAGATGGCTCGGCGCGTTCCTTACCACACGACGAAGCGTCGCAGCTAGCCCTTGGCGGCAATGGAGCGGCGTACGAGCGGATTGGCGGCGGCGGCACGAGCTCAAAGACGGCGGCTAGGGTTTGGCGCGAGCGGCTCGAGGGAGGGGGTGGCGGCGGCTTTATAGCGCGGCCAAGGCACCTTGGCGTGCGGGCCAAGCAGCATGGAGGTGGCACGGGCACGGACTCGAGCTCGGGTTCGACCTGGGATCGGTCTCTGCTCGGTCGGGCGCAAGCGCCAGAGGTAGGGGACGACGCTGACGCGTGGGCCCCACGCGTCAGTCACTGAGGGAGTGAGGAGGCACGGTTCGGCGAGCGGGCTGCGGTGGGCCGCTTGCTGGGCTGCCGGCCCGCTGGCTGCGCAAAGGAGAGAGAAGAAGTTGGGCCGAGGTGGGCTGAAAATTGAGAGGGAAAAAGAGAGAGGAAAAGAAATGGTTTTTCTTTTATCCAAACCCTCATTTGAATTCAAATTCAAATTCGAATTTGAATTCATCAATCAAAAATAAATGCACCAGCATGAATGCAACAATAATGTTTCTATTTCCTATATTTGCTTTTAATTATTCAAAATTTAATTTTTCCCTATATTTTCCATGAGCACTTGAAGGGTGTTACACCTTGGACATTCGCAAAGGCGTGAAGCCCGTCAGGCAGCCCACAAGGCATTGCAACGAGTTCAAGCGAAAGATCATCATTGAGGAAGTAGTCAAGTTGTTAGATGCAGGGTTCATTAGGGAGGTACGCTACCCAGAGTGGTTGGCAAATCCTGTACTTGTCGAGAAAAAAAATGGAAAATGGAGAATGTGTGTCGACTACACTAGTCTCAATAAAGCTTGCGAAAAGTTTCCCTATCCCCTCCCTCACATCGATCAGGTCGTAGATTCTACAGCGGGGTGCACAGCCCTATGTTTCCTCAATGCCTACTCTGGGTACTACCAGATCACGCTCAAAGAATCCGACCAATTGGCCACTTCCTTCGTGACCCCTTGCGGTGTATTCTGTTACACCACGATCGCCTTCGGGCTAAAGAATGCTGGTGCAACGTTTCAGCGTTGCATGAACCAGTGCTTAGGGGACCTCGTTGGGCGAACCGTCGAAGTCTACGTGGACGACATCGTAGTCAAATCCATGCAAGCTGACGATCTAGTACAAGACTTGGAAGCCACGTTCGATCGCCTGCGGGCGAACCGCATAAAACTCAATCCAGAGAAATGTGTGTTTGGGGTCTCAAAGGGCCTCCTCCTAGGATTCGTCGTCTCCGCCAGGGGCATCGAGGCGAACCCCGATAAGATTGCAGCCATCACCAACATGGGACCGCTCAGCTCCGTCAAGGACATCCAAAAGCTGACAGGTTGCCTTGCTGCGTTAGGACGGTTCGTAGCACGCCTGGGTGAGCGGGGGCTTCCTCTCTACAAGCTCTTGAAGAGGGACGGCCGCTTCGAGTGGAACACGGAGGCCCAGCAGGTGCTCGACCAGCTCAAGCACATGCTCACCAAACCACCTGTCATGGTGCCCCCACGCGAGGGGGATCACTTGCTCTTGTACGGGGCGGCGACCACTCAGGTGGTGAGCGCTGTTCTCGTGGTGGAACGTGAGGAGGAAGGGCACGCCCTGAAGATACAGCACCCGGTCTATTACATCAGCGAGGTGTTGACCGAGTCGAAGACGCGCTATCTCCACATCCAGAAGATGATCTACGCCATCCTCATCGCCAAGCGCAAGCTCAGACACTACTTCGATGCCCATCATGTCACAGTCGTCACCGAGCACGCGTTAGGAGAGGTGATCAACAACAGGGAAGCGACAGGGAGAATCACCAAGTGGCCCCTCGAGCTTATGGGCTACGACATCTCTTACACGCCAAGGTCAGCAATCAAGTCTCATGTCCTTGCGGACTTTGTTGCTGAATGGACGAAGACACAGCTCCCCCCAGCCCCGGCTGACCTCGAATACTGGGTCCTTCACTTTGATGGAGCTCAGAACCAAACTGGGTCAGGGGTGGGGGTCGTCTTCATCTCTCCTATTTGGGTGATGATGCGTTACGCCATACGTCTACACTTCCCCCCGTCGAATAACATGGCGGAGTACGAAGCTCTACTCGCTGGGCTGCAGATAACCAAGGAGCTAGGCATCCACAGGCTGGAGGCTCGCGGTGACTCTCAGCTCGTGGTTGATCAGGTCAACGGCGACGCCAAGTGCCACAATCCGAAGCTGGCGGTTTACTGTGAAGCGGCGCGCAGAGCGCAAGAAAACTTCAAAGGCTTGGGCTTCATCCACCTTCGGCGAGAGTATAACATGGTAGCCGATAAGCTAGCCAAGCTTGCATCCTGGCGACAGCCAGTCCCGTCTGGTGCGTTCGTAGACGACCAGCATCAGCCATCAGTGAATTTCAATGATGAAGCACCTTCCTTGGGGCCGAACCCCGAGCAATTGCTCGGCCCCAAGGGAAGTCTCGACCGAACGAGGGTAGTAGCGGCCATCGTGTCCGACCCTGACGAGGGGCCAGACCTCGAGGAGGAGCAACCCTTGGAAGACCCACCTGAGCCAGAGAGGGATTGGCGCACATCCTTCTTAAGCTGGCTCGTCGATGGGGCCCTCCCAGCTGGACGAACAGAAGCTCGACGCCTCGTCCGAAGGGCCAAGTCCTATAGGATAATTAAGGGCAACCTGTACCGACGGGGCCCCAATGGTGTCCTTCAATGCTGTATCCTCAACGAAGAAGAGAGATCGCTGCTAAGGGACATCCACGGTGGAGTGTGTGGCCATCACAGGGTCGGCCTTCAGGCAGGGATTCTACTGGCCCACAGCCATCGCAGATGCCGAGCGAATCGTGCAAACATGCGAAGGCTGCCAGTTCTATGCCAAGAAGACACATTTACCAGCCCAGGCGCTTCAGACCATACCCATCACCTGGCCATTCGCGGCATGGGGGCTGGACATGGTCGGGCCACTGCCAAGAGCGCCCGGGGGTTTCACCCACATGTTTGTCACCGTCGACAAATTCACAAAGTGGATTGAAGCGCGATAAATTCACAAATTCATGTCAGAGCAAGCCGTCTGCTTCTTCCGTGACATCCTGTGCCGGTTCAGTGTTCTAAACACCATTATCACCGACAACCGAACTCAGTTCACGAGGAAGAAGTTCACCCACTTCTGCGACAATAACGGGATCGAGGTGGCATGGGCGGCAGTCGCTCACCAGCGCACAAATGGGCAGGTCGAGCGCGCCAACGGCATGATCCTACAAGGGTTGAAGCCGCGGATATTCAACCGATTGGTCAAGCGCATTCACAAGCTCGGCGCCAAGTGGGTGGAGGGGCTGCCCACCGTCCTGTGGAGTCTGCGGACGACACCGACCCGCGGCACGAGTTTCTCGCCGTTCTACATGGTCTATGGTTCTGAGGCGATCCTCCCGACGGACGTAGACTATGGCTCTCCAAGGGTTCTGGCCTTCGACGACGAAACGAATGCGACCAACCTCGAGGACTAGTTGGAGGAAGCTCGGGAAGTAGCAGTGGCGCACTCGGCCAGGTACCAGCAAGGCTTGAGGCGTTATCACGCAGCATGGCCGCTCGTTTCAAGTGGGCGACCTGGTCTTGAGGTTAGCCCAAGATCGTCGTGGCTTCACCAAGCTTTCACCTCCTTGGGAAGGCCCCTACACCGTAGTACGGGTCCTCCGCCCGGGTTCTTATAAGCTGGCAATGCCGGATGGAACCCACATATCCAACGCCAGGAACATTGTGCAGCTACGGCGCTTCTACCCGTGACCACCCGCGGAGGGGGGAGCGGGTATGATCCCAACCCGCCCGACCCCACGGAGGGGTCGGCCGCAGATCTCTACCCTATCAGCACGAGAGGTTCAACGAGGACCCTCGTCAGAGAAAGGCCCAAAAGGCCGAAAGCGAAGTTGGGCTGGGACTGAGCGCAGTCCAGTCCTTTTATGGGAAGACTCCGATGGCAGATGGTATCCATTTTAGTACCACATCGCCGGCGGAGGGAGGATCTGCACAACTTAAAGGCAGTTCGTCCACGGGCGAACCATTCATCGGTAATGTCCCAGAGGCAGAGGCCGCCGCTCAACCGATGGAGCCCCGTCTCCGGGGGCACTATCGCCAATGCAAAACCTTTGAAGCTACAGTAACCGCGAGCCCCTGGTCGTGACACGTCCTCATACCAGCCACAAGCTCACGGTGCTACGTCAACTCCTCATCGCTCGTCACGGTGCTACGTCAACTCCTCCCCCTGGCCTCCAGCCGGCCAGATAAGTGAACTCTCTACACTCCCATTTTTTCCAATTAAATTCATTGTCATTTCTTTTGAGCTTTCTATTTGTTATCCGGCCCTATGATTCTGAGGAGACCCCGGCGCCGTTGGAAGGGTAGGCAGGGATGTCTGGCGCAGCTGCATTGCAACAGCCTACGCCCCCGCAGCTACGGATTGCACGGTTGCCGAGCCAGACGACCGACCCTGCCAACGTACCCAAATGAACATAGCCGGGCTGGGGGACTCTTTCGAAATGAATCAAGCCGGGAGTGTGCAAAAGCGTTGCCAACAACGCAGCTTAGATGGAAGAAACTAACTAAGTCTCGGACCTGCTGGGTCTATCCTTTTGCAGGGGGTCAAAGGCCGGATGTTGGGCTGCACCCAATCACGGCGAGGGAGACTTCGCGCAGGGGCTCGGGGGCTCGAGGATAACTTCGCCAAAAGACCGCTCGGTACCTAGATCCTCTAGGAGCGCGAGGCTCGGATCTGGACCCGACGGCTTTAGAGGCTCAAAGACTCAGCCCCCCAAAGTCATCTCACAATCGAGCTCAAAGGCTCGGGGGCTCGGCAGAACCATTGGGTTTGCCTTGCCCGCCTCACAGCCAACCTTAGGGGCTCGGGGGCTCGGCAGAACCGTCGGGTTTGCCTTGCCCGCCCTACAGCCAAGCTCAAGGGCTCGGAGGCCCGGTCAGTAACCAAGACAACCCTGTAAAGGCCGTCTCAAGTGGCGCCTCCCAACCAGTTCGCGAAGAAACTGGAAGGCAGGCACCACTCGAGGGCTGGCAGGGGTACAACCATAGGAAAACAAATAAAAGCCCACCCGTACGGGGCCAAAAAGACGGTGAAAAAGGTCATCACCCGACCACGAGGGCCCCGCTGGCGCGGCGGTGGATGGCGGCGCCAAGACTGACACCAGCGTAAGGGCTGATGAGGCCGCGGGAGGCTCCGACTCAGCGCGCACGCGCCTCTGCTTCACCGAAGAGGTCCTCCACGGACCACTGGTTCACCTCCACACCCTCCCTAGGTTTCACCGTGAGCGGCTCGGTGGCGGATGGCGTGACTGGATTCACGATGGGCGCCTCCACGGGAGCGCCCACCACCGCGCCCTCGATGGGTGCCACAGCAGCCGGGAGGGGCTCCGCGATGATCATCATGGTGCTCGCCCCTGGCCCGCCACCCATGACGGCCTCCGTAGACACCTCAACGTCCATCGCCCGCTTCGCCGTCCCCGCGGCCTCCCCGGCCACGGGCGATAAGGCCAGCATGTACATAACCCCCGCTCCGGCGGTATGGTCGGCCGAGGGAGAAGGGACTGGTGGGAAAGGAGCGGCGGTTGTCTGGGCAGCCTCCACGCTCCCCGAAGCAGATGAGGAGCCCCCGAGGGCGGGGGGTGGAACCGACCCCTCGGCTCTAGTCGGGCACGGGTCGGCGCGCCGAGGCTCGTCGGGCGTCCTTGGCTTCGAAGAGTCAGGGTCGATTGCGGGCGGCGCGTCTTGGCGGAGACGCTTCACCGGAGCTGAGCTGGGACCCGACTCCTTGCCGATCTGGTGGACGAGCGCAAATGGGACGCCCCCGCCGGCGGGGCGCCTGGAGGTGGAGAAGGTAGCTCATCCACGACAATGGGCGCCGACCGGAGTTCGTCATGCGCCATGAAGTCCTCCACGGTGCAATCCCCTAGCAAAGGGGAATGACCTCCGGGGTTCTCCTCCTCGTCACACGAAGAGGCCAGATCTGATCCGACCTCATCTCCCCAGCGCTCGTTGCGCTCCCTCTCGCATCTCCGTTCTTTGCTATGGAGACGCTTCTCGGTGTCCTCCCTCTTGCGCTTCCAATCGGCCTCCCCGGCCTCACGGTTCCTCCGCCGGGCCTCGTCGAGGGCGGGTTGCTCCTCCGGCAAGATCCCTCTTGAGGCGCGGAGGCCTCCGGGAGCCTCACAGGACTGCGGGTCGGAGACGTCAGTCTGGCTCGCAAAAAAGAGAAAAGAAAAAGACCAAGATAGAAACGAGATACGATGGGAATAAACGACTTACGAGGTCCACGGCCCCGAGACCGGGGAGGATCGGTGGCTGACCTGGGGTGGGCATCACCATGGAAGCAGCCCGCGAAGAGTCGACGAGCTCCGCCAGCCGAGCCCGTATCTCATCCTCTGAAGGGACGATGTGCGACACGAGGCTGGTGCGGAGTTTGGCCTCAGAGGTTGTCGGAAGCATCTTGAAGAGGCGCAGTGGCCGAGCCATGAGCGGGCCGACGTGGCGTCAGTGGAAGGCTTCTGCGATGCCAATGCCGGTAAGGCCGCACGACTGGAGCTTGGCGAGGCAGTCGAGGTGTGGTGCCAGCTTCTTGCGGTCGGCGGCCTCGGGGCCGTACTGCCAATGCGCCGGCTCCTTCGCCGGTGGTGAACTCGTGGGGTCGAACGAGGAAAGGGCAGCCTCGGTGTGGTTCTTTAGGTAGAACCACCCCTTGTTCCAATCCTTGTTGGAGCCCCGCAGCTCCGAGCGTGGGAACTTGTCCACACGGGACTGCTTCGCTTGCAGCAAGCAGTACCCCCACGGGGCCAAGATTCCGTGCGGACGGACGAGCGCCGTCTTGAAGAAGAGGAGGAAGAGGTTGAAGTCTGGGTCAATGCCCAGGTAGCCCTCGCACAGGGCCACGATGTTGGCCATCTGTTGGACCCCGTTCAGGGCGAGGGCATGGAGCTCCACACCGAAGTTGTGGAGCACCTCGCGAACGAAGCGGTGAGCCGGCACGGCGAAGCCACGGACGTGGTACGCCATGAAACTCACCACGTACCCCGCCGGCGGCGACGGAGTCTTGTGGGAAGGATGCGGCGAGATCCACTCCTCGTGGGCGGTGCGCGGACAGAGAAGCCCTCGAGAGACGAGCGACTTGAGGGCGGCGAGGGACACGGTCGAGCGCGCCCACGGGCGAAGCTGTGCAGAAGATAAGGAACCCCTCGTGGCCATTGCGACGATGGCTAGCTTGGTGGGAGGCAAGGTTGAAGATTTGATCGGCGAAGGCGCTGGAGAGCGAACAAGAGCAAAGAGATGGGAACAGCAACGGGAAACGAAGGGCATGCCCCGTTACGCTGGCGTTCCTTTATATAAGGGTGGCGGGATGATAGGCGGCCGTACCAAGGGGGCGCATGACCGAGCACCCTCAGCCCTCGATTCGAATCAAACGGCTCTAGGCGCACCCAACGTGCACCCGTGGCACGAGGCAGCGGATTAGGGCATTAACTAACCTCCACGCCCGCACGCCTCGTCGGGCCCACCACGACCGCGAGGTCAAATCCGGAGCCTGACCGCCGCGTCGTACAGCGCTCGATGGGTGGGTCTGTTCCCGTCAGCAGCTGGACAGGTCGCCACGATCCATGGACCCGGTTGAATCCCCGCGATCGGCCCGGATGAGACAAAAAGGATGTGGGCCTGGCTCCAGGCTGAAGGATACAGGCCGATCCGCAGCGGGCTCGGGTGGCAGGACCGTGCAGTCGGAAAACAGAAGACACGAGAACAGTGGGGTCGGAGACAGAAGCCCCCAGGTCTACACTTCGCGAAGAGGGTCGGGGGCCCTGCAATACGGTGGGCACCAGGCATTGCCGTCGAGGCATTTCCAAGGTTGCGCCCCCAAAATTCGGGAAGTTACCAGGAGTTAGCGAGAAAACAAAAGAAAAGAAGAGCCCCCCCAAAAGAAGAATCCAATTCCCCCGAAGAACGGATATGACCTCACAAACGAGTCCTCGACTCCTCTGCAAGGTCGGGGGCTACTGTGGGGGTCATGGATTAGGGGGCCTACTGTCAGGACGTCTGCTAACGGCGCGCGGATGGAGAATGACCCTAGCGACGCTAGGGAGCGGCACTAGTCTCGACTTGTCGGAAAACTCCATCTTGCCCGACCTACAGAGGACCCGGAGGGTGCAAGGATAGAGGCATCCATCCCGTGCGACCCCCCTGCACGACCAGGAGGAAGGGGTCGTGCACGTCCGTCTTGCCCGACCCCTGACCCCTCGGGTCAGTGGGGGCAGACCCCCGCGAGGGGTCCCGTCTATCAATAGGCGCGTACAGTAAAGAAAGGGGGAGAGTCCCGAAGACCCTCCCCGAGTCAGATCTGGCTTGGGAAGGAGAAGGCATGCAGCCTACGTCTTCTCCCGACCGACACCCGACATCACCTGCCCGCCTGCCAACTGAGAATGCTGATCTGCAACCCTGCGCTTGAGAAAAGGTAGCTGCATGCGCGTTGCTGCGCTAGTGGCCAAGAAAGAAGCTACTGCGAAGCTGCCGGTGGGAAGGTGAAGGACACGCGGCAACCAAGGAAGGGGTCGCCAAGACGCACTAGGCCGACAGCAAGCAACCGTCGGGGGCGTCCAGCTTTCGAGGGTAGATAGGTAAAACGACATTGTAAAGCTGCCTTCCTCTTGAGCTATAAAAGAGGAGAGCGTCCCCCTGCTAGGGGATTCCGATTTTCTGGACTCTCGATCTCTAGAGCACTTAGTCCCCTACACGCACATTCCACACACAAGGCTTGAACCGGCCTTCGTTGTAATCCGCCGCCAAGAGAGCAATACAATCAGGAGCCCGTTGCACTGGACGTAGGGATCAGCCCCGAACCAGTATAAACCCTCTGTCTTGCGTCTCTTGAACCATTCTCCACTGAGACGTGCGTGTTCTGTGATCGACACTAGCTGGCGTGATGGGTGTGCCACCCGCCGACAATTGTCAAAAAAATGTATGAACTAACTAGAGAATGTTCTTTCTTCTTGTATCAGTCATGGTGCTGCCACAGACCGAAGCTATGTATTGTCAGTGTTTAAGTAACTAATAATGAACTGCCCCCCAAATAAGTAACTAATAATGAAGTGATATAATCCAACGAGCTGCTCATGTGTTGCCTACGAGTATGCATCCATTCTACATGGTGTGTTACCAGAGGCAGGGGCAGGTTGCAAGAAAGGCACATAGTTAAAGTTACCATCTCACTCCAATAAACGGTTCATTCATAGTACTTTGCACGTCCATTCCGAATGGAAAGTTAGCTTGTATATATTCCTTGCATTGGAAGGAAAAATGTATTCATGGATGATTATTCCCATCTCACCAATGATGACTAGCATCGTCCATTTATATCTTTGTTGCAAATTAAATAACTGAATAATGCGACAACACAGCTAAAAAAACAGAAAAATGGCCTAGATGAAATTCAAACCCGAGACCAACACCATCAACAAAGATGACCTTCCACTAGATGACAAACTCTACTTTGATAAATATTGGCTCTCCATCGCTATTACCTTCTTCTATGCAAGTGCGACATTACCCGGCCGTGAGCCACATCACCTAGACACCCATGGCCGCACCCAGCAGCATCATACAGCCACAAGCCATGTCGCCCGGGCGCGCTCGACCAAATCACCCACCCGCAAGCCACATCACTCGACCACGCTCAGCCACATCACAGGCCATGAGCCACGTCACCCGGCTGTGCCCAGCCACATCACCGGCCGTGAGCCACGTCACCTTGTGCGGTTGTGCCCAAGCAGGCTGTAAGTTTACAACTCACTCCTCTCTCTTTCTCTCTCCTCTCTCTCATCCTCATCAGCAATTAGTCTTTTTCCAACCCATTATAATACTTGCTCTAAGGAGCTCATGCATCACTACAAAGCCATCCAAAATGGCCTGGAGCCTCGAGGGATTAGTTGCATGTTTGTGGTAGACCGTGTATTTATGATACTAATTAAGGGTAACTTTAGTTTTCTTTCAAACAAAAAGGCTCTTTGGATTAGCATGAGATTGTCATGGGTTTCCATAATTTACAGTAATACTGAGTATACCGAAATTAAAGAAACGACATAAACTATATTCCTCTATATCATAACGGCATCCTTTTGGCATCTGGCTTTATCATTAACTGAATAGTACTGATTTGTACTCTAGGGCAAAGATTGGTTGCATAACTCCCTCACTGCAACGCCAAGCATGCTGGTGGTGGTGATTCGGAGCGGTGACAAAATCCATATTTTGTGTGCGAGGTACGAAGCAAAAGCTCATTTTACTTCCCTATAGTCTAAGGATGCTTGTTGGATGACAGCTGCATGTCATCCCTCTATGGACGATTGTGCAGTTCACATCTGATACGTCAAAGATACACTCTCTGGTAGAAAATTGCAACTTCCAATTACGCCGGGCTGGAATGAAGGGCATGCAGCACGACCACATATTAAACTCCATACAGTCAACTGTGCACTTTATAATATAACAAGGTGACTATGTTATATATTATCCTCATAGTTCTATGGATGATTGTTCTAGTTTGATGTAGACGCATCGCATGTCATGTCAACCAATAATATGATCTTCTACACAGTTTAGTATTCAAACACAAGGCAAATCAGTTGCCTATAAATAGCATAGGTTGCCCCAGTCCGGCATCATCACAGCACAACATATCCTCCCACCTTCTCTTCTCGTTTCCCAGATTCGAGTCCCATTGTCCAATGGCTTCCTTCATTGGTACCATGGTTAAGATAGCTGTTGCTGTCTCCATCGCAGTGCTGCTTCTATCCTTAGGCCCGACTGCGATGGCTGACCAAGGGGCAGCCTGCCGTGACCCGTGCGTTGCTGGTTGCGGGCTCATTGCACCTGCGTCATGCACGTCCATCGCCCAGGCCCTCCCTCCCCTGGAGGCCACCTGCGTGACGCGGTTCCGTGGTCTTTGTGCGCAACTCTGCATCACCTTCTGCAACGCCAACACACTTCCACAGCCGGGCACCCCATTATGCCTTAACCCTTGATGCAGCATCATTGTGTGTCAATGTGTGCATTGTTAAGTCCCCTAGCGCCCGGTATTGCCTACCAGTTTCGCTAGAAGAAGGAGGAACCTTGTGTGGTCCATCGGCATTCTGTTTTTAACTTTCACAGTTTATTGTTCTACCTCTTGTGTCATTAAGATTCATTGTGTAAATTATTTATTTCAATGTTGTTCCAATGTTTCCCTACCTCAATAAAGTTGTGACTATTATTATGTTATATGTTCCCATTCGGTTTTGCACAATAAATTTTTATGGTCCTCTGAATATTTATTTAGCCTTGTTTTCCCTCATACGTCATATATTCCAATTTGTTTTTGTACAATAAGTTCGTCGATTCCTGGCTTAAAGTCTACATCCACGATAGATTTCATTAGTTGCTATGGTCTGGATGAATCTATTGCGATATTTTTAGACATTTTAGTGTCTGTTTGGAGTTTTGGAAGTCCAAATAGTATATTTGGATGCACTTAATTTGGATTTCTTCCAGTTAAATGGCTAGAATTTTCTTATGAAGACATAAATAGCCAGAATTGTTCTTTTCTTATCTAGATCTCTAAAACAAAAGGAAGGCTAGAAATAAATTCCTATGTAATATAAAATTGAAACTAAAAAAGTTGAATTTCACCGACTAATCATCTGAAACAAGTTGTCAATACATCAGAAAAGTTTGGCAAAACCATTTTATGAAGCAGCCAGAAAATTTAATCACTGAAAAACTAGTAAGCTGCAAACAACCATGTTTGAGGTAGAGTAGTATTGTACTAATGACCTATTGTGATCCAGGAGGTAAACTTTAGTCACCTAAAAATTAGCACCCGTGATCGAAACAAGGTGCCTAATGGTGGGCTTAAGCACATCTAAACTTCAGTCCAATCTTCAAAATCCAGCTAACGAACTCTAATTTCTCCCACGTCGCAGCCTAGGGATATAATAGACTTTGATCAATACTTGGGCCAAAATTAGCCCTGAAACCAAACAGAACAGGCAAGTTTGATTTGGCTAAAGTTTAGATGGCCAAACTTGGATGAAACTTAGGGTGTGTTTGGTTTAGGAGTGAGCCAGTATGGAGCCGTCCCATCCCGCTTTTGGTTCCTCAGGGAGGAATATTCCTTGAGATTCTGGGACGAGCCCGTCCCCCAAAAAAAAAACCGGACGAGCTCGTCCCACCCACACGTCGATGACTCCGTCTCGTGCGTCCGTTCTCGTGTAGGAGCTGACCGGCCGCCGCCGTCTTCCCGTGCTGGAGCTGGCAGGCCACCGCCCCATCCCGCGTGGAGCTCGCCGGTCGCCGCCCCCATCCCAAGCTGGAGCTCGTCGGTCGCCGCCCTCTGCCCGCGCTGGAGGTCGCCGGTGCCGCCGCCCATCCCGTGCTCGAGCTCGGCTTCGCCGCTGCCCGTCCCCCGGTCGAGTTCGCTGGCCGCCGCCCTTCCCAATCTGCAGTTCGTCGGTAGTTGCCACCCATCACCCGCTACAGCTCCCCGGACGCCACAACACCTCTCGCTGCTTTCCTTCGCTGAGCGCTGCCAACCTCGCCGACTGGCGCCGTCGGCCGCTGCTGTGGATCGGAGGGGGGCGGATGATAATAGGGAATAGAAGAGATGGGGAATTTTTTATGTTCACTGACAAGTGGGGCCCGCATTTGACGAGAGTAACGGTGGTTGACGGCATATGGACAGTTTCATCTTCGTTCTTCCAACCAAACAGAAAATAGAACCGTTCAATCCCTCCAACCAAACAAAATTCTTATAGAACCATCTCATCCCAAGAATTAGGGATGGAATGGTTCCATCCTATCTCGCTCTCCAACCAAACTCTTTAGCCCATCCAAACAGGCCCTAGCGGTCTCGTTGGTTTAGCTTGGAACAATTGTGGATTGCTACAAATTTACTCTCGTACACAAGAAACAAAAACAATAAAACATATATTCGTCTGCATGTGCCATTGTGTTGTCATGAAATTTCGGGTTATTATTAACTAAATATAGTACTTGCTATATCTCACTCCTAGAAAACTGCACGCCCATCCCTCTAACTATGACCATTAGTACCTGTTCTTAACTTGCAGGCCTTTGAAGGCCTATATAAGTCTCAGAAAGGTGCACATTAATTCCTATTGTAACAATAACCTGGATTAAAAGATGGTCATTAGTCCCGGCTTGCGTGTAGGTGGATGTCTGCACGGTGAATTCAAAAAGAAACTATCTCCTACCAAAGTTCGATTTCTTGTGTAAGTGGGATGATAAGGAAACTAACTACATGCAAGGCCAGAGGTACGTGGTTAAAATACACGACGGCATAACCTCTAGACCGCGTCTCCTTTGAGAGATCCTGGCATGGTGACAAGATCATGCGAATACACGACGGCAGCCCGGAGACGCACCGTGCAAAATCGAGCCATCCGAGGAGGCCGCAGGGGCAAGAACGCCTGTCACCAACTAATCAGCAATCGGCGCTTATATTATGATTGTGACACAGGATATTAATTATGCTGATGACTGATTATTATGTCGTCCGTAGTTTCAATTTAGTTGAAAACTGTGAACGGCAGCAAGGGGAAATGAGGAAGGCAAAGGAGGCCATACTGGTAAGTTTAGATTAGGAAGTAAATTAATCAGCTGCTAATTTAAATAAATTTGCGTCTTGTGTTAAATAAAGTTGCTCTTTTTCCAATATAATTGAGATGTTGTATGTACGTTAAAGATCAGCAGAGAACATCTAAATTGGAATTTAACTATAATTTTGCATAAAGCCGAATGTTTTTTTACAGAACAAATTATTATATTAGACTTCTAGTTACGTGTTGGTATCAAAGATTAATTTACTTGCGTGCCTTTTTCATTGTCGTATATGCAGGCCATTGATTACTTCTTAGTGTGACATTTTAATTATAAAGATTGGACTAACATATGTAATTCAGGTTTTTATTGTTGTGGGGGTCATGGATTAGGAGGCCAACTGTCAGGACCTCTGCTAACGGCGCGCGGATGGAGAATTACCCTGGCGACAGTAGGGAGCGGCACTAGTCTCGATTGGTCGGAAAACTCCGTCTCGCCCGACCTACAGAGGACCCGGAGGGTGCAAGGATAGAGGCATCTATCCCGTCCGACCCCCGACCCCCCTGGGCGACCAGGAGGAAGGGGTCGGGCACGTCCGTCTCGCCCGACCCCTGACCCCTCGGGTAAGAGGGGGGGCAGACCCCCGCGAGGGGTCACGTCTATCAGTAGGCGCGTACAACAAAGAAAGGGGGAGAGTCCCGAAGACCCTCCCCGAGTCAGATCTGGCTTGGTAAGGAGAAGGCGTGCAGCCTACGCCTTTTCCCGACCGACACCCGACATCACCTGCCTGCCAACTGAGAAAGCTGATTTGCAGCCCTGCGCTTGGGAAAAGGTAGCTGCATGCGCGTTGCTGCGCTAGCGGCCAAGAAGGAAGCTACGGCGAAGCTGTCGGTGGGAAGGTGAAGGACACGCGGCAACAAAGGAAGGGGTCGCCAAGACGCACTAGGCCGACAGCAAACAACCGTCGAGGGCGTCCAGCTTTCGAGGGTAGATAGGTAAAATGACATTGTTAAGCTTCCTTCCTCTTGAGCTATAAAAGAGGAGAGCGTCCCCCTGCTAGGGGATTCCGATTTTCTGGACTCTCGATCTCTAGAGCACTTAGTCCCCTACACGCACATTCCACACACAAGGCTTGAACCGGCCTTCTTTGTAATCCGCCGCCAAGAGAGCAATACAATCAGGAGCCCGTTGCACTGGACGTAGGGATCACTCCCGAACCAGTATAAACCCTCTGTCTTGCGTCTCTTGAACCATTCTCCACCGAGACGTGCGTGTTCTGTGATCGACACTAGCCGGCGTGAGGTACCCCATGTGCCACCCGCCGACAGTTGGCGCGCCAGGTAGGGGCCTGCGCACGTCTACGTCTTCATCGACACCCGGTGCGAGATGGCTGGTTCTGGTGACCATCAGTTCAGGTTGGGCGCGACCATCGCAGTGTCCAGGGTGGGGCACGAGCGGATCGTGCACCGTTTTGGCCGGAGCGACAACGAAACCCAAGCGCTCCAGGTGAAGCGTTTGGGTTCGCCTTCGTGATGCGGTTCCAAAAGCCAAATGACCAAGAAGGTCTACGCGTGCTCACGAAAGGGCGAGGCTCAGCTTTTCCTTTTGGTCTGAGTAACGTGTCACAAACTTTCTCCGACTTGGCGCGACGCCAGGATTGGAAAGGTCTCGAAAGGGCGCACGCTAGGGTGCGCCTGCTAAGGTATGAAGGCATCTTGGGGCGCTACTCGGCCTTGAGCGCCATGACCAGCCTGAGCGAGCCTGGACAGGAGAAGGATCAGGAAGTGCAATCCCCCCGAGGATGGGTACGCACTGCCCCACGCGGGAGTGCTTCACTGTGGTTCCCCCGGACGACGTGACGAACAGGGCGAACGGGGCCGAGATCCGACTCACGCCGGAGCAGATCGTGGCGAAGCAACGAGAGCTGGAGGACATGCGGCTCGCCATCGAGATAGAGCAAGCTCTGCTCGATGTGAACATGGAGCCGTCGGCTCCGGCACGGGCCCGTGTGATGGGCCAGAGGATCGAGACTAACGCCGATGGCTACCCCCTTTTCGACCGGGCGAGCCAGTGCATCGCAGCAGCTACGCTGCTCAGCCGGCAGCCGCCACAGCTGTCTACCCCGGAGGAACGCCGAGTCCAGAACGGGCTGAGGACGCTCCTTGAACGCGCTGCGGTGCGGCAGGTGACGAGCTCCGCGGGAAGAAGGCGGCAATCCGCTGGAAACTCGCGGTCTCCCAGCCCCGTCGACAGGAAAAGGCCGGCCGACGGCTCACGACGGAACGCCCCGAATATGGACGCTGCGAAGGTTCAGGACAGGCTGGGTCCTGATCGCGACGTACGACACACCATCAAGGCTCGGCGCCGGGACAAGTCGGAAGAGCCGGAGGATCGTGTCCCACGCATCAGGCACCGTCGGCGCGAGGCGCATGTTGAGATAGAAGAAGATTGGGACTCGAACTCCGACTCCGATTGCCTCGGCCCGGCCGCCTTCTCCCACGATATTCGTACCGTTGCAATTCCCCCGCGGTTCCGTCTCCCCACCAACTTCAGCAAGTACGGTGGGGAGATAGACCCTTTGGTCTGGCTAGATGACTTCCGGCTTGCGTGCCGAGCAGGTGGAGCTTTCGACGACAAAGTCATCATACGCAACCTCCCTCTGTACTTGGCGGAGCCAGCCCACGCGTGGCTCGAGCGCTTGCCAAACGGAAAGATCCGAAACTGGGCAGATCTGAGGAGTATTTTTGTCGGGAACTTTCTGGGCACCTGTGCACGCTTGGGCAAGGTCTGGGACCTCAAAAGGTGCAGGCAGAAGCATGGGGAGACCCTGCGCAATTAGCTGCGCCGGTTCTCTCAACAGTACAACAACCTCCCTGACGCCACTGATGCCGACGCCATCGCTGCGCTGATGGGAGGCACCAAAAGCCGACCCTTGGTCAATCGGATCGGCAGGGAGTTCCCGAAGACAATCAAGGAGGTCCTCGACATGGCCGCTAAAGAAGCGCAGGGAGAGGAAGCCGTGCTGGCGCATTTTCCCAAAGACGGAGGGAAAAAGAAGCGCAAGGTGACTGCCGACGAGGCAGGGCCTTCGGACCATCGTGAGAAGAAGAAGAAGAAGAAGAAGAAGAAGAAGAAGAAGAAGAAGAAGAAGAAGAAGAAGAAGAAGAAGAAGAAGAAGAAGAAGAAGAAGAAGAAGAAGAAGAAGAAGAAGAAGAAGAAGAAGAAGAAGAAGAAGGAAAGAAGGGTCGAGTTTGTCGCCGTTGCAGACCTAAAACCCTCCCGACCCCAAGGACGGGTGCCACAAGGTCAGAGACGAGACGACCGACCCCAGGGGCGACGACCCAATGAGGGCCAGCCCCCGACTACTTCGAGCAGCTACTCGAGGATCCGTGCCCAAACCACGCGACCCCCGTCAAACACAAGTACCGCGAGTGCGGACTCATGAGGAAATTCCTCATGGGTAGGCTGGATGGGGTCAGCCCGACCTCTCAACCACAAGGGAAGGGGACAGTGACCGACTCGTTCCCTGAACCCGACGAGTGTCTCATGATCTTTGGAGGCCCAGAGGCGCAGGCGTCAAAGCGACACACCAAACTGATGGAGTGGGATGTGGTCACGGTTCATCCTACCAACCAGGAGTTCCTCCAGTGGTCTGAAGCCGCGATCACCTTCGACCGGTCCGACCACCTGAAGTATATCCCGCATCCAGGGAAGCTTCCACTGGTTGTGGCTACGATAATCAGGAGGAAGCGCGTCTCCAAGGTGTTGATGGATGGAGGGAGCGGCCTCAACATCCTATATGCAAGCACATTGGATGCCTTGGGTGTCCCGAGATCCCACATGCGGCCGGAACGGGCTCCCTTCTACGGAGTAGTCCCGGGGAAGGCCGTGCTACGCTAAGTTCATGGCCGTCCCAAACTACGTCTACCTCAAGCTCAAGATGCCGGGTCCCAACGGCGTCAATGTGGTAGGAACATCTCCTCAGGTGGTGTATGAATGCGAGAAGGAGAGCTGCGCACTGGCGGCAGCTCTTCTCGCATCTCGCCAGCTCGCCAAGGCCAAGGCGGCCGTGGAGGCTTCCAAAGAGCTTGCCGTCTCTCAAGCGGCGGTCGACGCCATGGCGGTACTAGTTTCCACTCCTAAGGGTCAGGAAGCGCGCGACGCCAGGGGTGATGACGGCCCCGCAAGCAAGAGGGCGATGCTCGAGCAACACGAAGAAGGTGCTCCTTGACCCCCAGAGCTCTAGGAGCAAGACGGTCATCATCTCCTCCACCCTCATGGAGAAATAGGAATTCGCACTCGTCGACTGCCTCTGGGCGAACATCGGCATGTTCGCATGGGTTCCCGCAGACATGCCCGGAATCCCCCGGGAAGTCGCCGAGCATTCCTTGTGTAACACCCAGATTTCCAAGAAATCCGAATGCTTCTATATGCGTGCCCAGGATGTCCACAGAACACATATAGATTACAAATATTGAATCACAGAGAACTCAATGCTCGAATAAAATAGTTTACATCAGAGTTTAACACAAGACATAGTCTTAAACAAATAACACATCGGAAGTCTTAATATTATTAAATGTTTCATAACTAATAGAGCCTGAAGTCCATAGGGACACCAACTGGTTGAACATAGCTAGAAGTACGGCAGATCCTCCGGAAACTCAGCAAGCGACTGGTCATTCACTGCTCCATCTGTTACCCATCCGGGATTTTGTTGAATAGTTGCAAGTGTAAGTAAACCATCTTACTTAACAAGTATAACACGGGTTATGCAAGAACAAAAGGCTGGACATGGTTAAACTGCAATAGCATCTTTAGTAGTTTCATTTTATTATCAACTAAATTACTACAAATGAGTAGAACCCAAGTATAAACCCATTAATTAGGTATAAGTAACTACAGAATATACCGACTTCATCCACTAACATCATCTTCTAATCAAAAAGGATCCAGGCCGCTCGTAACCGTGAGCACGGCTATCATGATAGATCAACACTCTCCAGAGGTTTCGCCCTTTACCCGCCGGTCACATAAATTCAAAAGAACTTATGTTACGAGGACTTTCACAAAACACCCTAACAAGCACAGTAGCCGTTTTGGTTCAACATAGGCAGCATAACCCAAGGCATCGAGATTGACGTACGCTCAGGGCACAACGTGAGGGGGTCAATGGCGTCCAGAGCGAGAGCACAATCATAGCAACGTGTGAAGCTGCCGTATATCGGGCGCTTACATCACGGGACTTTGCCAAACGAGACATAGCCAACGGATAAATCCGTCCTCGATGGATCAAACTATACTCTCACCCATGCTCCCCACATAGTCTTTCGGTAACCACTGGCGAGCTAGAGACGTACAAGTTAGTTATCCATGACCAGAGCCATTATAGTTCCAACGGCGGCGAACAAGTTCCTGGGTTGCCGCTTTAAGAACCGGACCTTACGGAGAGACATTAGAACAAAGTACAAAGCACATGCTCTAATTCCCTAACCAAACCTTATAGAGACACTAGAACAAAGCACAAAGCACATGCTCTAGTTCCCCGAACCATGTTGCTAAAAAGCATCTTTTAGTCATCATTGTAGTGAACCACTAATTCAATATCAACATTAAAATAAATGTTGGTTGCAGCGCATAGCAAATACTAACCATAATGCATTAAACCCAGGTAAACAAGGAATAAGGTAAAGACTAGGTACATCCTTAGTGTATAACAATATTAGACACATGCATATGAATTGTATGATTAAATGGTGTATAGATAACAAAGATTTTCCATGTTATACTTGCCTTCCTTAGTGAACTGCTGCTGCACCTACTCTTCGCGAACGGGATCGTTGGCGAACTCGAACGGCTCCGCAACTACTCACATCGATCACCACACAAGCATCCACACATACATGGAAACAAGGTATTTAATTAGAACAGTACACGAAACATAAACAAAAGATGAAAAGAAGGCTTTAGAGTTACTATACGCTTCACTACGAACACATGAGCGTGAAAATCACTCAAATCGGAGTTAAAACGGATAAACTACGCTTAAAACGGGCTCTAAGGGCTTGCTGGTAAGACTCTTAGGCTTCCAGGGGTGTTTTTGAAAGAAACCAGGGACCTAAAACATAATTTTGTATAAAAACCTAAGGGCTAACGAGTAAAACAGCCATCTAGGACGGCGGGCACTATTTTTCAAAAGCGCAGGGGCTAAACCGAAAGAAAAAGGAGCTAACTGTAATTATTTTTTAATAGATCTGGACTGCGGGTTGATTTTGTGAAAAGGTAGGGGCTAAACTGCAAAACTACCATAGCGCCGGCTGAGGGCTGACGTCAGCGTGACGTCATGGCCACTATGCCATGGACCGGCCAACAACCACGGTCCACGGGTTCACGGTGAACCGGGTTCGGTTTTGAACGGCTTTTAGATCTGGCCGTCGATTGTAGATCGGACGGTGGAAAACAGATCGGCTCAAAGGGGGTCGCCGGAGTTGGTGGTTGTGGCAGTGCATGGTCGGAAGCTCGCCAGAATCAAGCACCGTTGGTGCTACAGAGCTCCAAAGCTCGCCGCGTTTGGTCTGGGAGAGAGAGGGGGAAACGGCGAATCCGTTTTAGGGGTTGTGATCGAAGCTCGGGTGACGGTGGAGGCTGGCGAGGAGCGGCGGTGGCTTGGCATCTCCGGTGAGGTCGTGCGCGCGCGAGAGAGCGAGAGAGCAAGGGAGAGATGGCTCGGCGCGTTCCTTACCACACGGCGAAGCGTCGCGGCTAGCCCTTGGCGGCAATGGAGCGGCGGACGAGCGGATTGGCGGCGGCGGCACGAGCTTAAAGACGGCGGCTAGGGTTTGGCGCGAGCGGCTCGAGGGAGGGGGTGGCGGTGGCTTTATAGCCCGGCCAAGGCACCTTGGCGGGCGGGCCAAGCAGCGCGGAGGCGGCGCGGGCACGGACTCGAGCTCGGGTTCGACCCGGGCTCGGTCTCTGCTCGGTCGGGCGCAAGCGCCAGAGGTAGGGGACGACATTGACGCGTGGGCCTCGTGCGTCAGTCACTGAGGGAGTGGGAAGGCGCGGTTGGCCTAGCGGGCTGCGGTGGGCCGCTTGCTGGGCTACCGGCCTGCTGGCTGCGCAAAGGAGAGAGAAGAAGTTGGACCGAGGTGGGCTGAAAATTGAGAGGGAAAAAGAGAGAGGAAAAGAAATGGTTTTTCTTTTATCCAAACCCTCATTTGAATTCAAATTCAAATTTGAATTTGAATTCATCAATCAAAAATAAATGCACCAGCATGAATGCAACAATTATGTTTCTATTTCCTATATTTGCTTTTAATTATTCAAAATTTTATTTTTCCCTATATTTTCCATGAGCACTTGAATATAAAAGGCTAATCAATTACTAAATTTTAAATAGGGCATTTTTAGGGTGTTACAAACCTACCCCCCTTAAGATGAATCTCATCCCCGAGATTCGGACGTGGATTGGAAGAGATGTGGATATTCTGCCTTGAGATCATCCTCCCGTTCCTAGGTTGCCTCATCCTCTGTATGACGATTCTACTGAACCTTGCACATACGTATCACCTTGTTCCTGGTGACAATCTCGGACTCCTCTAAGATCTTGACCGGATACTCCTCATAGGTAAGATCCTCCTGCACATTCAACTCTTCTAACGGAATCTGTTCTTCTCGCACCCGTAAACACTTGTTCAATTGGGACACATGGAACACATCGTGCACTCCTGGCAATCTCTCTGGTAACTCTAACTGATAAACCACTTCACCTCTCCGTTCCAAGATCTTGAATGGTCCAATGTATCGAGGTGCTAGCTTGCCTTTAACATTGAATCTCTTCACACCTCTCATTGGTGACACTTTGAGATAAACAAAGTCGCCAATTTCGAAGCTGAGATCTCGACGCCTTACATCTGCATAACTTTTCTGCCATGTCTGAGCTGCTCTCAGATTCTGCTTGATTACCTGCACTTGCTCTTCTGCCTGCTTCAAGACCTCAGGTCCAAATACTTTATCTTCTCCGGTCTGATTCCAAAACAACGGTGTCCTGCACTTCCTTCCATACAACGCCTCAAATGGTGACATCTTGAGACTCTGCTGGTAGCTGTTGTTGTACGAGAACTCTGCATAACACAAACTCTTCTCTCAACTATTCCCATACTGTAATGCGCATGCCCTCAACATATCCTCCAGTATCTGATTTGTCCTCTCGGTCTGACCATCTGTCTAAAGCGGACCTGAAGTGAAGCTTAGTATCCATGGACTCATGTAACTTGCGCCAAAAGTGTGACGTAAACTGATTGCCTCGATCTGACACTATCTTCTTCGGTACCCCATGCAAACATACAATCCGGTCCATATACAACTCTGCTAGTTTGGTACCGGAATATGTGGTCTTCACCGGAATAAAGGGAGCCACCTTCGTCAATCGGTCCACTATCACCCATATAGAGTCATAACCTATCTGTGTGCAGGGCAGTCCTATTATAAAGTCCATACCCACTTCTTCCCATTTCCACTCTGGTATCTTCATAGGCTGAAGCAAACCTGCCGGTCTCTGATGTTCAGCCTTGACTCTCTGGCATACATCGCAAAGAGCTACGTGTGCTGCAACATCGCGCTTCAAACCATACCACCAAAATCTTTCCTTGAGGTCCAAGTATGTCTTGGTACTTCCCGGGTGAATGGAATATGCTGACTCGTGCACCTCCCGTAAGATAACATCCTTGATATGCTGCTGATCTGGCACCACTATTCTATTACCGTACCACACTGTTCCTCGATCATCTAATCGGAATCCTGGCGCTTTATCTGTCCCAACCTTCTTTATCAATTCCTTGATTTCCTCATCCTCCAATTGACCTTTTCGGATCTTCTGTTCAAGAGTTGGCTCCACTTCTAGCTCAGTCACAATGGCTACCATACCCAAGTTCAAGCGTTCGAATTCCCAGCTAAGCTCTTCCGGCAAATTCTGACTTGTCAGCACATTCATATAACTCTTCCTGCTCAAAGCATCGGCCACCAAGTTAGCCTTCCCTGGATGGTAATGAATCTCCAACTCAAAGTCATTGATTTTCTCTAGCCAACGACGTTGCCTCATATTCAACTCGGATTGCGTGAACACATACTTAAGGCTCTTGTGGTCGGTATAGATATCGCACTTATGCCCAATCAAATAATGCCTCCAGATCTTCAACGCGTGTACCACGGCTGCCAATTCCAGATCATGTGTCGGGTAATTCAGCTCATGTCTCCTTAACTGTCTGGATGCATATGCCACAACTCTGCCCTCCTGCATGAGTACACATCCCAATCCTTGACGAGACGCATCACAATACACTGAGAAGCTCTTAGTAACATCTGGCAGTACCAATACTGGTGCAGTGGTCAGCCTTTTCTTCAACTCCTCAAAGCTAGCTTGGCACTACGGTGTCCACACGAACTTAGCATTCTTCTCTAGCAAGGATGTCAAGGGCTTGGCAATCTTGGAAAATCCCTCGATAAAACGCTGATAGTAGCCTGCCATTCCGAGGAAGCTCCTGATCTCACTGACATTCTGCGGCGGTACCCAATTCAGCACATCTATGACCTTCTTCGGATCAACTGCTACACCTCCATTCGACGACACATGCCCCAAGAATGATACCTCCTTCAGCCAGAATTCACACTTGCTCAACTTAGCATACAACTGGTGCTCCCTGAGCCTCTGCATCACTAACCTCAAGTGTTCTTCGTGTTCCTCCTCATTCTTTGAGAAAACCAGAATATCATCAAAGAACACCACGACGAACTTGTCAAGGTAGTCCATGAACACACTATTCATCAAGTACATGAAGTAGGCCAGTGCATTAGTCAACCCAAAGGACATAACTGTGAACTCATACAAGCCATACCGAGTAGTGAAAGCTGTCTTGGGGATGTCTGTCACCCGTATTCTCATCTGATGATAGCCCGATCTGAGATCGATCTTGGAGAACACACAAGCTCCCCTTAACTGGTCAAAGAGATCATCGATCCTTGGCAGTGGATACTTGCTCTTGATGGTGACCTCATTGAGGGCTCGATAGTCTATGCACATCCTCTGTGTCCCGTCTTTCTTATCAACAAACAACACTGGAGCTCCCCAAGGCGAAGAGCTAGGACGAATATACCCCTTAGCTAGTAAGGCCCTCAATTCTTCTTTTAAGTTTCTTTTATTCTTTTACCCCCATTCTATATGGTCTTTTTGCTATGGGTGCTGTGCCAGGCATAAGTTCAATAACAAATTCAACTTCTCGTTCTGGGGGCATACCTGACAATTCATCTGGGAACACATCTGGACACCCGTTCACCACCTGAATGTCCTTCAATTCTGTGCCTTCAGCCTGATTGACCTGACCATGCTTTGAGGATTTGGCTGCCTGATACTCAATCTTCTCCCCTAACGGTGCCACTTACTGAACTGCTTTCTGGAAACACTGTATGACAGCATCGTACTTCATCAACTAGCCCATTCCCAAGATCAGATTGGATCCTTTCCAATGGAACTCAGAACTATTGGATGCGCTACAAGTCTACCCCCCTTATGGTCCTTGCCATACTCCTCACAAAAACTCAAAGCTAGTCCTGATAAACTGAATAAGATCCACTGAACTGACAAGGTAAGGAATCCAGATAATAGAGGAAAGGTAGATGGTGTGCACAAGAGATAGGGAACCCAACTATTTATCATAAATCCTTATACCTTAATCCAATACTAGATGGTTGCAGATTTTCATCTACGCTCATCACAATCATTACAAAAGATCCAAATCACTCATAAGCATAATGACAATTCATTCAAGCATTCAAAGACATGGTTCACACAAGACTCAACACTATTAGACCAATTTTGACTCAATAACGTGTGCTACTTGATCTCTATTACAAATTTATGGGAGGCTCTAGGGGTCGATGGTGGTGCGGCAAGCCAGGCTGTTGTATTGAGTCCTTCTGCGTGGTGGCGACTGTGCACCGAACTCTGGACTATGTGGTGCGGGTCCTCCCATGTGATGCTGCAATGCTTCATTCTTCTCTTGCAAGGTGGAGAGCTCCCTCCTTAGCATGAGGTTTTCTTCTGATGCAACATCCAGTTCCGTGTTGAGGGTAGCTACAAGTGCCACTATAGAAGCTAGCTGGGGATCCTGAACGTCAGCAGTAGATGCGATGGTGCAAGCTGTTGCACCACTCCTTCGGCGTGGGTACCACCTCTCTGGCTCATCCTCGATCTCTGCAAAGAACTTATGGCAGTAGACGTAGTAGGCTTGACGAGCAGCATCGGCGATCCCTGCCTCTTGAGAATCCCGGTCAATAATAGCAAAGTGAACCTATATCTCGCGAGCTGCCCTCGCCCACTGATCGGTCACCCTCACATGCACCGAGGTCCTCCAGAAGTTGGGGTAGAAGAGATGTGTCCACCATCCACTGCGGTACTCGACTCCGACGTTGCCGAAGCCGTAGTGGTTACAAAGCACTCTGAGAAGCCTGCGGTGGTAGAAGTTGTCGCCCCCATCTCGCACGAAGTCATAGACAATCCACTGGGCCGCTTCTGGAGCTAACTGAGGTGGTGATGGAGATGGAGGAGTCCAGGGCTCTTCCTCATCATCTGATGGATCTCCTGCATTAGCGTTGGCATCTTCCTCAGTGCCACATCCTGCGGCGTTGTGGCGGACCACTCCGAAATTATTCAGAGTTAAGTACCCATGGACCACTTGTCAAGCAGTCAGACACTTAATCTGGAATAAGCTGGAGCGCCGTCGGATTATACCCGATTAACCACGTACCTTCACGATCGAAACAACACGCGCGCCCACACGAAGGTGAGTCCCAGAAATTACAACATTCCACAAATTCAACATACATAAATAGTATCATAAAGTTATTACAAATCAAATTCGAAATTCAAATCAGAGTACGAGAGTTCATTGTAGCGGAAATAAAACTAACGACGATACATAGCAACACCACGATGAAGCCGGCCATGGTGCTACTCCTCCCGTTCCTCGGCAGAGGACAGAACCCACTCGACATGCGAGCCAGGGGGAACCTGGGTAGGCCAAGTGATGGAATCAACTGCTACATCCATAACAGTACCTGAAATAGTAGCCACAAGCAAGCCTGAGTATACTAATACTCAGCAAGGCTTACCCATCGGGTGAAAACTACATCACCGACTTCTAGACATGAGAGGCTTTTGGCTGGTGGGTTTGTTTACCAAAAAAGCAACTAAGAGTGGATCTTTATTTTCATGATTTTAGCATCAATTTCTAGTAGTGTTAACCATTCTAGATTAACATCCTCTCTAAGCATACAAGTGGTGCAATACAATTTAGTACATACAACAAGTTCATCATCCTCATTGTTCCACCTGTTACTCAATGCAGCACAGCGATCAAGCAGTCTCATTAACCACGAGAAGCGGACAGTTCGAACCGAATTTTGCTACCTGGTCAGGGGAAACCCAACACACACGGATAATGCTTGCTAGGGCTCTTCCTCATCATCTGATGGATCTCCTGCATTAGCGTTGGCATCTTCCTCAGTGCCACATCCTGCGGCATTGTGGCGGACCACTCCGAAATTATTCCAAGTTAAGTACCCATGGACTACTTGTCAAGCAGTCAGACACTTAATCTGGAATAAGCTGGAGCGCCGTCGGATTATACCCGATTAACCACGTACCTTCACGATCGAAACAACACGCGCACCCACACGAAGGTGAGTCCCAGAAATTACAACATTCCACAAATTCAACATACATAAATAGTATCATAAAGTTATTACAAATCAAGTTCGAAATTCAAATCAGAGTACGAGAGTTCATTGTAGCGGAAATAAAACTAACGACGATACATAGCAACACCACGATGAAGCCGGCCATGGTGCTACTCCTCCCGTTCCTCGGCAGAGGACGGAACCCACTCGACATGCGAGCCAGGGGGAACCTGGGTAGGCCAAGTGATGGAATCAACTGCTACATCCATAACAGTACCTGAAATAGTAGCCACAAGCAAGGCTGAGTATACTAATACTCAGCAAGGCTTACCCATCGGGTGAAAACTACATCACCGACTTCTAGACATGAGAGGCTTTTGGCTGGTGGGTTTGTTTACCAAAAAAGCAACTAAGAGTGGATCCTTATTTTCATGATTTTAGCATCAATTTCTAGTAGTGTTAACCATTCTAGATTCACATCCTCTCTAAGCATACAAGTGGTGCAATACAATTTAGTACATACAACAAGTTCATCATCCTCATAGTTCCACTTGTTACTCAATGCAGCACAGCGATCAAGCAGCCTCATTAACCACGAGAAGCGGACAGTTTGAACCGAATTTTGCTACCTGGTCAGGGGAAACCCAACACACACAGATAATGCTTGCTATAAAAGGCGCAAGCACTTCCCAACCTTTCCCATCAATCCACAATACGGCGCCGGGTCCACTCCCTTAGGATAAAGGTTTACCGCTTCACTCACGGCATCACGCATATATCCACATGTGTATGGCAAGGGAAACAAAATATTTCCAAGGAGAGATGGCTATCGGTCCTAGCTGCTTCAATCTGGTACCGGGCTTACCGATTCCCATAGGTCGGCATGCGTGTGGTACGTTCAAAAACCTGACACACAGAACCACATGTTTCGACCTTAATCCAATTATCATACACGGATGGGAGATCTACACATACCATCCCGCTCGTCCATCCTTTTGATTCCAACATAAGTAAAGACAAGCAACTCCTAAATCTCGCGAGTGACAGGAAATCACTCGACTTGTAACGGTCCTAAAGGCATTGCTTCTACCGATCCTATCATACTAGTATTTCAAGACATAGGTACTAGAATCATGCAACTAGGGTATTCATACAACACCTAGAACGTAAATGCACAAGCATAAATAAATTCATAGTTGCACGATTTAAAAGTTAGGTTATGCTCCGAGGCTTGCCTTCTTGAGCTAGCTGACTGTCAGGCTCCGGGTCGATCACAACGACGTTGGCACCATCCTCAGGGACTTCTTCTTCGTTGACGGGGACGAGGTTGTAGGTGCCGTCAGTGGGAGCGCCTTCTACATGAGATGCACAACTTTAATGCGGCTGCCTATGTGATCTAAGAACAAGGCCTTGAAGGCCATATTCACCTAGACATACTAGTGAACTATTTTCTCCTTCACAAAATTAAAGGAGGTGTGTGGAAATTTTTATGTCTTTATGATGGTGATTGTGTACACATATACAATAATTCAAATTATTATTTTTAATCAAGGGTGCAGCTCTGGAATTTTAGATTTTACTTCTCCACATTTATTCCAAGTACAAAAAGTGATCTATTTCTTTTTATAATCTCAATTCCACCCTAGTTCCTTCTCATTTTTGTTTCTATGTTTCTGTTCATCCTTTTTAACCCCAAACTTTTTGACAGCTACTGGAGTATAAGAGTTAGGCTCACTCTAAAATTTAGCTAAAACTGAGGTACACAGAATTTATTAAAAATGGAACAAGTTGTTGTCCCAGAAAAAAAGATTAATTCATATAAAATCAAAACTACTTCCAAAACTGGGGATTTCTTTACGAGAGCTATACATAAGTGAAAGAAAGGCTCTGACCAAGTGGTGGCTAAAAATAACCCTTGGTCAGTCCTCAATAATTTTCTATCCGAAAACCATCATATATTTATTTGCTAGCCTAGACAGGGTCAAAAACTAAGTTTGGCATTTTTGCCACATGTGCAAACAAGTTCCTAGACATCTGGTGAAATATGGTGATTTTTGGCTGCATGGATTATTTTTAATAATTGCAGAACTAAACTAGAACAGGAATCATAAAATAAATCATAACTGAAGCTACAGTCCATATTTTTAGGACTCCTTTAGACACAAAGCATCCAAAGGCAGCACAAGAAAAATATCCAAAGTTCAGCTCCAGAAGAGCTCAGGATTTGAAATGGTGCATAAGATTCTAAAAACTGAGTTTGAATTTTAATTCAAAAACTATTCACCAAAAGTTTATACATGCTAACATGAGATTGGAGTTTACAACCTCACGAGTCCAGGGAATATATTTGTGCACTTTTCCGATTTTTGTATGATTTTTAGTGGATTTTACAACATCTCAGAGAAATGGATCTAGGTTTAAGAATCTCTTTTACACCGGGGACCCTAACTCTTTTAAACTCTTGCGAACAAGTCCCTGAAATTTACACAGAGGACCCTAGAACTAAAATGGGGAACGCATCTCGGTCTTCGGCTCATGGGCGTTGTTACGCCAGCGAGGAGATGGCGAACTGGCTCGGGGGAAATGATGAGGGGCTCACTGCGCGTCGTTTGAGGTAGGTCTCGAGGCCGGTGGTGTAGTGGCGAGGCTCGTCGACGGTGAGCGGTGGAGCGGCTTGCTCCGACGACGTCGATGGCCGGCTACGGGGGTCGAGACGGGGCACGGCGTGGCTTGAGAGCTTCGCCGGAGTGAGGTGGAGCTCGTCAAGGAGCTTGGCGGCGACGGAGATGACCCGAAGATAGGGCTCGACGTGGAGGGGAGCTCAAGGACGGAAATGGAGGAGAGGTGAGAAATCTCGTCGATTTCCGGCGTGTAGTGCTTGGTTTTAGTTGGGAATGGCTCCATAGGATAGGTAAGAGAGTGGGTGAGCCATGGGTGCGGTGGATTGGAGTTTCATGGAGGGAGCGAGGAGGATTTTGGCCCGCAGCGGCACGAGCTCGAGCTCGGGCTCGTGGTGGCCAGAGGTGGAAGAAGGGGTAAGGGGGCGTGAGGAGGAGGAGAAGGGCTGGGCGTTGAGCGAGGAGAGCAAGGCGAGTCGCTTGGCAGTTGTTTGGGCAACTAGAGGAGGTCGGGGCAGCTCGGGTGGTGGCGTGCTCGCGAGCTCGGGCTATCAGGCCGCCATTGATGGCCCTGACAGCTCGGGCAGAGCGCGGCCGTGGGTTGGGGCAGGGAGGTCGCGGCGTCGACAGGTGAAGGTTCTTTGGCGTTGCTCGTTTGGCGCGAAGCGGGCTGGAATCGTGTTGCTGAACAGCTCGGGCCGGCGTGTGCCGCCGCGGCCAATGGCGATTCTGCCGCCATGATGGCGCGCCGCGCAACGACGGCGACTCGACGTGGGAAATGACCGGGCGATGGCGCCGGCGTGTGCGCAGGGAAGCAGGACGTCGCTGCCACGGCTCTGGCCGGCTCGGCGGGGTCGCCGCCGCTCGCCGGCCACGTGGCGGCCACTGCCGGCCGCGACAGTGCGCTTGTCGTGACGCCCGTGGAGCATCTCTGGTGCAGTGGCTTAAACTCCAAAAATTTGAACTACACTTCAAAAAGTGTAAACACAAAAGTTGGAGTTTGAAATATGGGACACAACTTTCTTTTTGGGGTGAACCTGAAATTCCAAACTTTTCAAGTTCAAGAGGCCATTTTCATACAGGCGTTCAGCATGGTTTTTTAAGTTTTTGAGGGGCTTAACTGCAAAAGTTGAAAAAGTTTCCAACAGTGACTAGGCCTTATTTGTGATGACAAACAAGTTTTATTTTTGGAGATTTTAAGTTTAGTATAAAATTCTTGAGATTTCAGTTGGGTGTCAAAAAGGCCTTTGTTTTGAATTTAAATTTGAATTTTTGATCAATTTTTGTGTGCTACCACCATTGCTACTGTTTAATCCTGTTTTGATTGTGTTTTTAGAGTAGTTAACATTAGGGATGTCACAGGCATCCATCTGCTGGTCTGCAGGCTCCTGTTGCTGTTGTTCCAACTCCGAGGACTCAAGCTCTCGCTCCTCGGGATCCTCCTCTTCGGACTCCTGCTGCTCCCCTTCGGCTTGCTGCCTCAAAGGCTCCTCTTCCTCGCGCTTGTCTTCCCAATCCTGGTAGGCATCCAGGTTCCGTGCCACCAACGGGTATTCAGCGATGCGGGGTGGAAGGTAGCCACAGGTACTCTTACGGGGTGTCTATTTCGTGTGAGCCATCTATAGCATCGAGATGAAAGAGTAATCAAAAAGTTATAAACTTTTCACAATGGACAGAGGTAGGATAGAACACCATTTTTCAATAGAAACTCACTCCAAGGTAGAAGATAACAAAAGAGCAAGGATTAAGCAAAATCAAATCGACTGTCCTATCTATGTTGTGATCCTACAGTCAGCACGGCTCTGATACCAACTTTGTAACACCCAGATTTCCAAGAAATCCGAATGCTTCTATATGCGTGCCCAGGATGTCCATAGAACACATATAGATTACAAATATTGAATCACAGAGAACTCAATGCTCGAATAAAATAGTTTACATCAGAGTTTAACACAAGACATAGTATTAAACAAATAACACAGCGGAAGTCTTAATATTATTAAACGTTTCATAACTAATAGAGCCTCAAGTCCACAGGGACACCGACTGGTTGAACACAGCTAGAAGTATGGCGTCATTCACTGCTCCATCTGTTGCCCATCCGGGATTTTGCTGAATAGTTGCAAGTGTAAGTAAATCATCTTACTTAACAAATATAACACGGGTTATGCAAGAACAAAAGGCTGGACACGGTTAAACTGCAATAGCATCTTTAGTAGTAACATTTTATTATCAACCAAATTATTACAAATGAGTAGAACCCAAGTATAAACCCATTAATAAGGTATAAGTAACTTCGGAATATACCGACTTCATCCACTAACATCATCTTCTAATAAAAAAGCATCCAGGCCGCTCGTAACCGTGAGCACGGCTATCATGATAGATCAACACTCTGCTGAGGTTTCGCCCTTTACCCACCGGTCACATAAATTCAAAAGAACTTATGTTACGAGAACTTTCACAAAACACCCTAACAAGCACAGTAGCCGTTTTGGTTCAACATAGGCAGCATAACCCAAGGCATCGAGATTGATGTACGCTCAGGGCGCATCATGAGGGGGTCAATAGCGTCCAGAGCGAGAGCGCAATCATCACAACGTGTGAAGCTGCCGTACATCGGGCGCTTACATCACGAGACTTTGCCCAACGAGACATAGCCAACGGATAAATCCGTCCTCGATGGATCAAACTATACTCTCACCCATGCTCCCCACATACGCCTTTCGGTAATCACTGGCGAGCTAGAGACGTACAAGTTAGTTATCCAAGACCAGAGCCATTATAGTTCCAACGGCGGTGAACAAGTTCCTGGGTTGCCACTTTAAGAACCGGACCTTACGGAGAGACATTAGAACAAAGCACGAAGCACATGCTCTAATTCCCTAACCAAACCTTATAGAGACACTAGAACAAAGCACAAAGCGCATGCTCTAGTTTCCCGAACTATGTTGCTAAAAAGCATCTTTTAGTCATCATTGTAGTGAACCATTAATTCAATATCAACATTAAAATAAATGTTGGTTGCAGCGTGTAGCAAATACTAACCATAATGCATTAAACCCAGGTAAACAAGGATTAAGGTAAAGACTAGGTACATCCTTATATTAGACACATGCATATGAATTGTATGATTAAATGGTGTATAGGTAACAAGGATTGTCCGTGTTATACTTGCCTTCCTCAACGAACTGCTGCTACACCTGCTCTTCGGGAATAGGATCATCGGCGAACTCGAATGGCTCGTCAACTACTCACATCGATCACCACACAAGCATCCACACATACATGCAAACAAGGTATTTAATTAGAACAGTACACCAAACATAAACAAAAGATGAAACGAAGGCTTTAGAGTTACTGTATGCTTCACTACGAACACATGAGCGTGAAAATCACTCAAATCGGAGTTAAAACGGAGAAACTACGCTTAAAACAGGCTCTAAGGGCTTGCTGGTAAGACTTTTAGGCTTCCAGGGGTGTTTTTGAAAGAAACCAGGGACCTAAGACATAATTTCGTATAAAAACCCGAGGGCTAACGAGTAAAACAGCCATCTAGGACGGTGGGCACTATTTTTCAAAAGCACAGGGGCTAAACCGAAAGAAAAAGGACCTAACTGTAATTATTTCTGAATAGATCTGGACTGCGGGTTGATTTTGCGAAAAGGCAGGGGCTAAACTGCAAAACTACCATGGTGGCGGCTGAGGGCTGACGTCAGCGTGACGTCACGGCCACTATGCCTTGGACCGGCCATGAACCGCGGTCCACGGGTTCACGGTGAACCGGGTTCGGTTTGAAACGGCTTTTAGATCCGGCCGTCGGTGGTAGATCGGACGGTGGAAAACAGATTGGCTCAAAGGGGGTCGCCGGAGTTGGCGGTTGCGGCGGCGCATGGCTGGAAGCTCGCTGGAATCAAGCACTGTTGGTGCTACAGAGCTCCAAAGCTCGCCGCGTTTGGTCTGGGAGAGAGAGGGGGAAACGGCGAATCCGTTTTAGGGGTTGTGATCAAAACTCGGGCGACAGTGGAGGCTGGCGAAGAGCGGCGGCGGCTTGGCGTCTCCGGTGAGGTCGTGCGCGTGAGAGAGAGTGAGAGAGCAAGGGAGAGATGGCTCGACGCGTTCCTTACCACACGGCGAAGCGTCGCAGCTAGCCCTTGGCGGCAATGGAGCGGCGTACGAGCGGATTGGCGGCGGCGGCACGAGCTCAAAGACGGCGGCTAGGGTTTGGCGCGAGCGGCTCGAGGGAGGGGGTGGCGGCGGCTTTATAGCCCGGCCAAGGCACCTTGGCGTGCGGGCCAAGCAGCACAGAGGCGGCACGGGCACGGACTCGAGCTCGGGTTCGACCTGGACTCGGTCTCTGCTCGGTCGGGCGCAAGCGCCAGAGGTAGGGGACGACGCTGACGCGTGGGCCCCACGCGTCAGTCACTGAGGGAGTGAGGAGGCACGGTTGGGCGAGCGGGCTGCGGTGGGCCGCTTGCTGGGCTGCCCGCCTGCTGGCTGCGCAAAGGAGAGAGAAGAAGCTGGGTCGAGGTGGGCTGAAAATTGAGAGGGAAAAAGAGAGAGGAAAAGAAATGGTTTTTCTTTTATCCAAACCCTCATTTGAATTCAAATTCAAATTCGAATTTGAATTCATCAATCAAAAATAAATGCACCAGCATGAATGCAACAATAATGTTTCTATTTCCTATATTTGCTTTTAATTATTCAAAATTTAATTTTTCCCTATATTTTCCATGAGCACTTGAATATAAAAAGATAATTAATTACTAAATTTTAAATAGGGCATTTTTAGGGTGTTACACCTTGGACATTCGCAAAGGCGTGAAGCCCGTCAGGCAGCCCACAAGGCATTGCAACGAGTTCAAGCGAAAGATCATCATTGAAGAAGTAGTCAAGTTGTTAGATGCAGGGTTCATTAGGGAGGTACGCTACCCAGAGTGGTTGGCAAATCCTGTACTTGTCGAGAAAAAAAATGGAAAATGGAGAATGTGTGTCGACTACACTAGTCTCAATAAAGCTTGCGAAAAGTTTCCCTATCCCCTCCCTCACATCGATCAGGTCGTAGATTCTATAGCGGGGTGCAAAGCCCTATGTTTCCTCGATGCCTACTCTGGGTACCACCAGATCACGCTCAAAGAATCCGACCAATTGGCCACTTCCTTCGTGACCCCTTGCGGTGTATTCTGTTACACCACGATCGCCTTCGGGCTAAATAATGCTGGTGCAATGTTTCAGCGTTGCATGAACCAGTGCTTAGGGGACCTCGTTGGGTGAACCGTCGAAGTCTACGGACATCGTAGTCAAATCCAAGCAAGCTGACGATCTAGTACAAGACTTGGAAGCCACGTTCGATCGCCTACGGGCGAACCGCATAAAACTCAATCCAGAGAAATGCGTGTTCGGGGTCTCAAAGGGCCTCCTCCTAGGATTCATCGTCTCCGCCAGGGGCATCGAGGCGAACCCCGAGAAGATTGCAGCCATCACCAACATGGGACCGCTCAGCTCCGTCAAGGACGTCCAGAAGCTGACAGGTTGCCTTGCTGCGTTAGGACGGTTCGTAGCACGCCTGGGTGAGCGGGGGCTTCCTCTCTACAAGCTCTTGAAGAGGGATGGCCGCTTCGAGTGGAACACGGAGGCCCAGCAGGTGCTCGACCAGCTCAAGCACATGCTCACCAAACCACCAGTCATGGTGCCCCCACGCGAGGGGGAGCACTTGCTCTTGTACGGGGCGGCGACCACTCAGGTGGTGAGCGCTGTTCTCGTGGTGGAACGTGAGGAGGAAGGGCACGCCCTGAAGATACAGCACCCGGTCTATTACATCAGCGAGGTGTTGACCGAGTCAAAGACGCGCTATCTCTACATCCAGAAGATGATCTACGCCATCCTCATCGCCAAGCGCAAGCTCAGACACTACTTCGACGCCCATCGTGTCACCGTCATCACCGAGCACGCGTTAGGAGAGGTGATCAACAACAGGGAAGCGACAGGGAGAATCACCAAGTGGCCCCTCGAGCTTATGGGCTATTACATCTCTTACACGCCAAGGTCAGCAATCAAGTCTCATGTCCTTGCGGGCTTTCTTGCTAAATGGACGGAGACACAGCTCCCCCCAGCCCCGGCTGACCTCGAATACTGGGTCCTTCACTTTGATGGAGCTCAGAACCAAACTGGGTCAGGGGTGGGGGTCGTCTTCATCTCTCCTATGGGGGTGATGATGCATTACGCCATACGGCTACACTTCCCCCCGTCGAATAACATGGCGGAGTACGAAGCTCTACTCGCTTGGCTGCAGATAACCAAGGAGCTAGGCATCCACAGGCTGGAGGCTCGCGGTGACTCTCAGCTCGTGATTGATCAGGTCAACGGCGACGCCAAGTGCCACAATCCGAAGCTGGCGGTTTACTGTGAAGCGGGGGGCAGAGCGCAAGAAAAGTTCAAAGGCTTGGGCTTCATCCACCTTCGGCGAGAGTATAACATGGTAGCTGATAAGCTAGCCAAGCTTGCATCCTGGCGACAGCTAGTCCCGTCTGGTGTGTTCGTAGACGACCAGCATCAGTCGTCAGTGAATTTGAACGATGAAGCACCTTCCTTGGGGCCGAACCCCGAGCAATTGCTCGGCCCCAAGGGAAGTCTCGACCGAACGAGGGTAGTAGCGGCCATCGTGTCCGACCCTGACGAGGGGCCGGACCTGGAGGAGGAGCAACCCTTGGAAGACCCACCTGAGCCAGAGAGGAATTGGCGCACATCCTTCTTAAGCTGGCTCGTCGATGGGGCCCTCCCAGCTGGACAAACAGAAGCTCGACGCCTCGTCCGAAGGGCCAAGTCCTATAGGATAATTAAGGGCAACCTGTACCGACGGGGCCCCAATGGTGTCCTTCAATGCTGTATCCTCAACGAAGAAGAGAGATCGCTGCTAAGGGACATCCACGGTGGAGTGTGTGGCCATCACAGGGTCGGCCTTCAGGCAGGGATTCTACTGGCCCACATCCACCGCAGATGCCGAGCGAATCGTGCAAACATGCGAAGGCTGCCAGTTCTACGCCAAGAAGACACATTTACCAGCCCAGGCGCTTCAGACCATACCCATCACCTGGCCATTCACGGCATGGGGACTGGACATGGTCGGGCCACTGCCAAGAGCGCCCGGGGGTTTCACCCACATGTTTGTCGCCGTCGACAAATTCACAAAGTGGATTGAAGCACGACAAATTCACAAATTCATGTCAGAGCAAGCCGTCTGCTTCTTCCGTGACATCCTGTGTCGGTTTGGTGTTCCAAACACCATTATCACCGACAACAGAACTCAGTTCACGAGGAAGAAGTTCACCCACTTCTGCGACAACAACGGGATCGAGGTGGCATGGGCGGCAGTCGCTCACCCGCGCACAAATGGGCAGGTCGAGCGCGCCAACGGCATGATCCTGCAAGGGTTGAAGCCGCGGATATTCAACCGATTGGTCAAGCGCATTCACAAGCTCGGCGCCAAGTGGGTGGAGGGGCTGCCCACCGTCCTGTGGAGTCTGCGGACGACACCGACCCGCGGCACGAGTTTCTCCCCGTTCTACATGGTCTATGGTTCTGAGGCGATCCTCCCGACGGACGTAGACTATGGCTCTCCAAGGGTTCTGGCCTTTGACGAGGAAACGAATGCGACCAACCTCGAGGACTAGTTGGAGGAAGCTCGGGAAGTAGCAGTGGCGCACTCGGCCAGGTACCAGCAAGGCTTGAGGCGTTATCACGCGCAGCGTGGCCGCTCGTTTCAAGTGGGCGACCTGGTCTTGAGGTTAGCCCAAGATCACCGTGGCTTCACCAAGCTTTCACCTCCTTGGGAAGGCCCCTACACCGTAGTACGGGTCCTCCGCCCGGGTTCTTATAAGCTGGCAATGCCGTATGGAACCCACATATCCAACGCCTGGAACATTGAGCAGCTGCGGCGCTTCTACCCGTGACCACCCGTGGAGGGGGGAGCGGGTATGATCCCAACCCGCCCGGCCCCACGGAGGGGTCGGCCGCAGATCTCTACCCTATCAGCACGAGAGGTTCAACGAGGATCCTCGTGGGAGAAAGGCCCAAAAGGCCGAAAGCGAAGTTGGGCTGGGATTGAGCGCAGTCCAGTCCTTTTATGGGAAGACTCCGATGGCAGATGGTATCCATTTTAGTACCACATCGCCGGCGGAGGGAGGATCTGCACAGCTTAAAGGCAGTTCGTCCACGGGCGAACCATTCGGCGGTAATGTCCCAGAGGCAGAGGCCGCCGCCCAACCGATGGAGCCCCGTCTCCGGGGGCACTATCGTCGACGCAAAACCTTTGAAGCTACAGTAACCGCGAGCCCCTGGTCGTGACACGTCCTCATACCAGCCACAAGCTCACGGTGCTACGTCAACTCCTCATCGCTCGTCACGGTGCTACGTCAACTCCTCCCCCTGGCCTCCAGCCGACCAGATAAGTGAACTCTCTACACTCCCATTTTTTCCAATTAAATTCATTGTCATTTCTTTTGAGCTTTCTATTTGTTATCCGGCCCTATGATTCTGAGGAGACCCCGACGCCGTTGGAAGGGTAGGCAGGGATGTCTGGCGCAGCTGCATTGCGACAGCCTACGCCCCCGCAGCTACGGATTGCACGGTTGCCGAGCCAGACGACCGACCCTGCCAACGTACCCAAATGAACATAGCCGGGCTGGGGGACTCTTTCGAAATGAATCAAGCCGGGAGTGTGCAAAAGCATTGCCAACAACGCAGCTCAGATGGAAGAAACTAACTGAGTCTCGGACCTGCTGGGTCTGTCCTTTTGCAGAGGGTCAACGGCCGGATGTTGGGCTGCACCCAATCACGGCGAGGGAGACTTCCCGCAGGGGCTCGGGGGCTCGAGGATAACTTCGCCAAAAGACCGCTCGGTACCCAGATCCTCTAGGAGCGCGAGGCTCGGATCTGGACCCGACGGCTTTAGAGGCTCAAAGACTCAGCCCCCCAAAGTCATCTCACAATCGAGCTCAAAGGCTCGGGGGCTCGGGGGCTCGGCAGAACCATCGTGTTTGCCTTGCCCGCCTTGCAGCCAAGCTTAGGGGCTCGGGGGCTCGGCAGAACCGTCGGGTTTGCCTTGCCCGCCCTACAGCCAAGCTCAAGGGCTCGGAGGCCCGGTCAGTAACCAAGACAACCCTGTAAAGGCCGTCTCAAGTGGCGCCTCCCAACCAGTTCGCAAAGAAACTGGAAGGCAGGCACCACTCGAGGGCTGGCAGGGGTACAACCATAGGAAAACAAATAAAAGCCCACCCGTACGGGGCCAAAAAGACGGCGAAAAAGAAAAGAAGTAAGCTAACTATTACAGATATCCAAAGTACGGGAGTCCTGTCGAAGCGGAACCCCCCAAAGTACAAAGTTTAAATCCCTCTACGCGAGGCCACGACAGTAGCAAGCAGAATAAGTGACATGTTCAGAGGGCCTGGTCGGGGTCGGTGCCGTCCACCGGGTTGCCCTCCGCGTCGGTCGTAGGCACCAGGCCGTTGGCAAATTGCTCGGCGGGTGCCCTAACTTCTTCGGCCAGGGCGTTCAGGGCCTCCGCAGTGAAGTCGCTGGGGAAGCCGGTGGCCATCCTGTCGAAGCGGATCCCATCGTAGTGGGAGCGCACCAGCGTGAAAGCCTCCTGGACGCCGCGCACCAGCGACTGCTTTGTGAGGGCCTCGACACGCCTAGGGACGTGGTCAAGCTCTGCCGGAAGACGCGCCAAATCGCCACTCATTCGCACCTCTGGAGCATCCAACATCGAGACAGCCATGGCGCGCAGCTCCCCGCAGCTCTTAGCCGTTCGGTGGAGATCCCCTGGGAGCCACTCGATGTCCTCGGACAGAGGAAATCCGAGCCGCGATAGGACCGCCCCCGCTGCGTCACGCAGCATCCCGAAGCGCGACAGCAGCGCACTCCGGTCGGTGATCCCGTCCTCCATGCGGGACTTGAGCTCTGCCAAGGAACGAAACAACGGTTAAATCACGGGTAAATTTACAGAAAGGGAGATTGGCAGGGACAAAAAGCGAGAAAAGGTGAGGGGGAACATACCGTCGATCTCCGAGTCCTCCTCCATGGACTTATTCGCCGTGGACAGGGCGGCCTCCAGGATCCCGACCCGCTCGGTGGAGGTCTGCGCCTCGGTGCGAAGATCGACGACGAGTTGACCAAGCTGGGCGCTCGCTTCCTCAGCATCCTCCTATGCGGCCACCGCCTGGTTGCGCTCTGCCTGGGCGTCGATGCACGCCCAGACCGCCGCAGCCCTTTCCTCCCTCAAAGTGTTGATCTGAGCTTGGAACCCTGGAAGGTCGGCGCATGGGATCGTCGCCAAACCAGTACAAGCACCTGAAGAAAGAAAGGATTGTGAAGTGGGACATACCGCTGCGAACATTGGTGGCGTCGGTGCAGATGCTGCCTAGTTCGGCCCGCAGCGCGGCAAGCTCCTCCTGGTGCACCGAGGCTTGAGTGGCCAGCTCACGCTCCAGTTCCGAGATGCGGTGGGCGTTGCCTGCGGCCTCATCACGCGCACTGGCCTCGGCGTCCCTCGACGAGTTGGTGACATCCCACGCCCGGTGAGCCTGGTTGATGGCCTCCTGCTCGATGCTCTGGGTCCGGGAGAGCGCCAACAACATCGACTGCGTCGACCAGCAAACCAAGTCAAGCCCATGGTGAGGACAGGCCTGAAAAGCGATTGTGTAGCTAAGCGAAAACAAGAAGAAGAGATAGATCACGTACCCGGCTGGAGGAGATCGCCATGGTGCGAAGCGTCAAGGCCATCTGCAGGAGCATAGCGGGGAAGGTGGCCATATGCTGGAGGCTCTCCAGCCAGGTGTCGATCTGCATGCCGTGCGCAGGATCGACCGCAGGCTCACCTTGGGCGGGCGGGGCGATCCCACGGTCATCGCCCGACCACGAGGGCCCCGCTGGCGCGGCGGTGGATGGCGGCGCCAAGACCGACACCAGCGTAAGGGCTGATGAGGCCGCGGGAGGCTCCGACTCAGAGTGCGCACGCGCCTCCGCTTCACCGAAGTGGTCCTCCACGGACCACTGGTTCACCTCCACACCCTCTCTAGGTTTCACCGTGAGCGGCTCGGTGGCGGATGGCGCGACTGGATTCACGATGGGCGCCTCCACGGGAGCGCCCACCACCGCGCCCTCGATGGGTGCCACAGCAGCCGGGAGGGGCTCCGTGATGATCACCATGGTGCTCGCCCCTGGCCCGCCACCCATGACGGCCTCCGTAGACGATTCGACGTCCATCGCCCGCTTCGCCGTCCCCGCGGCCTCCCCGGCCACGGGCGATAAGGCCAGCATGTACGTAACCCCCGCTCCGGCGGTACGATCGGCCGAGGGAGAAGGGACTGGTGGGAATGGAGCGGCGGCCGTCTGGGCAGCCTCCATGCTCCCCGAAGCAGATGAGGAGCCCCCGAGGACGGGGGGTGGAACCGACCCCTCGGCTCTAGTCGGGCACGGGTCGGCGCGCCGAGGCTCATCGGGCGTCCTTGGCTTCGAAGAGTCAGGGTCGATTGCGGGTGGCGCATCTTGGCGGAGACGCTTCACCGGAGCTGAGCTGGGACCCGACTCCTTGCCGATCTGGTGGACGAGCGCAAACAGGACGCCCCCGCCGGCGGGGCGCCTGGAGGTGGAGAAGGTAGCTCATCCACGACAATGGACGCCGACCGGCGTTCGACGTGCGCCATGAAGTCCTCCACGGTGCAATCCCCTAGCAAAGGGGAATGACCTCCGGGGTTCTCCTCCTCGTCACACGAAGAGGCCAGATCTGATCCGACCTCATCTCCCCAGCGCTCGTTGCGCTCCCTCTCGCATCTCCGCTCTTTGCTATGGAGACGCTTCTCGGTGTCCTCCCTCTTGTGCTTCCAATCGGCCTCCCCGGCCTCACGGTTCCTCCGCCGGGCCTCGTCGAGAGCGGGTTGCTCCTCCGGCAAGATCCCTCTTGAGGCGCGGAGGCCTCCGGGAGCCTCACAGGACTACGGGTCGGAGACGTCAGTCTGGCTCGCGAAAAAGAGAAAAGATAAAGACCAAGACAGAAACGAGATACGATGGGAATAAACGACTTACGAGGTCCACGGCCCCGAGACCGGGGAGGATCGGTGGCTGACCTGGGGTGGGCATCACCATGGAAGCGGCCCGCGAAGAGTCGACGAGCTCCGCCAGCCGAGCCCGTATCTTGTCCTCTGAAGGGACGATGTGCGACACGAGGCTGGTGCGGAGTTCGGCCTCAGAGGTTGTCGGAAGCATCTTGAAGAGGCGCAGTGGCCGAGCCATGAGCGGGCCGACGCTGCGTCGGTGGAAGGCTTCTGCGATGCCAATGCCGGTAAGGCCGCACGACTGGAGCTTGGCGAGGCAGTCGAGGTGTGGCGCCAGCTTCTTGCGGTCGGCGGCCTCGGGGCCGTACTGCCAATGCGCTGGCTTCTTCGCCGGTGGTGAACTCGTGGGGTCGAACGAGGAAAGGGCAGCCTCGGTGTGGTTCTTTAGGTAGAACCACCCCTTGTTCCAATCCTTGTTGGAGCCCCGCAGCTCCGAGCGTGGGAACTTGTCCACACGGGACTGCTTCGCTTGCAGCAAGCAGTACCCCCACGGGGCCAAGATTCCGTGCGGGCGGACGAGCGCCGTCTTGAAGAAGAGGAGGAAGAGGTTGAAGTCTGGGTCAATGCCTAGGTAGCCCTCACACGGGCCACGATGTTGGCCATCTGTTGGACCCCGTTCGGGGCGAGGGCATGGAGCTCCACACCGAAGTGGTGGAGCACCTCGCGAACGAAGCGGTGAGCCGGCACGGCGAAGCCACGGACATGGTATGCCATGAAACTCACCACGTACCCCGCCGGTGGCGACGGAGTCTTGTGGGAAGGATGCGGCGAGATCCACTCCTTGTGGGCGGTGCGCGGACAGAGAAGCCCTCGAGAGACGAGCGACTTGAGGGCGGCGAGGGACATGGTCGAGCGCGCCCACGGGCGAAGCTGCGCAGATGATGAGGAACCCCTCGTGGCCATTGCGACGATGGCTAGCTTGGTGGAAGGCAAGGTTGAAGATTTGATCGGCGAAGGCGCTGGAGAGCGAACAAGAGCAAAGAGATGGGAACAGCAACGGGAAACGAAGGACATGCCCCATTACGCTGGCGTTCCTTTATATAAGGGTGGCGGGATGACAGGCGGCCGTACCAAGGGGGCGCATGACCGAGCACCCTCAGCCCTCGATTCGAATCCAACGGCTCTAGGCGCACCCAACGTGCGCGCGTGGCACGAGGCAGCGGATTAGGCAATTAACTGCCCTCCATGCCCGCACGCCTCGTCGGGCCCACCACGACTGTGAGGTCAAATCCGGAGCCTGACCGTCGCGTCGTACCGCGCTCGATGGGTGGGTCTGTTCCCGTCAGCAGCTGGACAGGTCGCCACGATCCATGGACCCGGTTGAATCCCCGCGATCGGCCCGGATGAGACAAAAAGGATGTGGGCCTGGCTCCAGGCTGAAGGATATAGGCCGATCCGCAGCGGGCTCGGGTGGCAGGACCGCGCAGTCGGAAAATAGAAGACACGAGAACAGTGGGGTCGGAGACGGAAGCCCCCAGGTCTACACTTCGCGAAGAGGGTCGGGGGCCCTGCAATACGGTGGGCACCGGGCATTGCCGTCGAGGCATTTCCAAGGTTGCGCCCCCAAAATTCGGGAAGTTACCAGGAGTTAGTGAGAAAACAAAAGAAAAGAAGAGCCCCCCCAAAAGAAGAATCCAATTCCCCCGAAGAACGGATATGACCTCACAAACGAGTCCTCGACTCCTCTGCAAGGTCGGGGGCTACTGTGGGGGTCATGGATTAGGGGGCCTACTGTCAGGACGTCTGCTAACGGCGCGCGGATGGAGAATGACCCTAGCGATGCTAGGGAGCGGCACTAGTCTCGACTGGTCGGAAAACTCCATCTCGCCCGACCTACAGAGGACCCGGAGGGTGCAAGCATAGAGGCATCCATCCCTTCCGACCCCCGACCCCCCTGCACGACCAGGAGGAAGGGGTCGGGCACGTCCGTCTCGCCCGACCCCTGACCCCTCGGGTCAGTGGGGGCAGACCCCCGCGAGGGGTCCCGTCTATCAATAGTCGCGTACAGTAAAGAAAGGGGGAGAGTCCCGAAGACCCTCCCCGAGTCAGATCTGGCTTGGGAAGGAGAAGGCATGCAGCCTACGCCTTCTCCCGACCGACACCCGACATCACCTGCCCGCCTGCCAACTGAGAAAGCTGATCGGCAGCCCTGCGCTTGGGAAAAGGTAGCTACATGCGCATTGCTGCGCTAGCGGCCAAGAAGGATGCTACCACGAAGCTGCCGGTGGGAAGGTGAAGGACACGCAGCAACCAAGGAAGGGGTCGCCAAGACGCTCTAGGCCAACAGCAAGCAACCGTCGGGGTCGTCCAGCTTTCAAGGGTAGATAAGTAAAACGACATTGTAAAGCTGCCTTCCTCTTGAGCTATAAAAGAGGAGAGCGTCCCCCTGCTAGGGGATTCCGATTTTCTGGACTCTCGATCTCTAGAGACTTAGTCCCCTACACGCACATTCCACACACAAGGCTTGAACCGGCCTTCGTTGTAATCCGCCGCCAAGAGAGCAATACAATCAGGAGCCCGTTGCACTGGACGTAGGGATCACTCCCAAACCCCGACAATTGTCAAAAAATTGTAGGGACTAACTAGAGAATGTTCGTTCTTCTTGTATCAGTCATGGTGCTGCCACAAACCGAAGCTATGTATTGTCAGTGTTTAAGTAACTAATAATGAACTGCCCCCCCCAAATAAGTAACTAATAATGAAGTGATATAATCCAACGAGCTGCTCATGTGTTGCCTACGAGTATGCATCCATTCTGCATGGTGTGTGTCGTTACAAAGGAAATTGGACGAACCAGAGGCAGGGGCAGGTTGCAAGAAAGGCACATAGTTAAAGTTACCATCTCACTCCAATAAACGGTTCATTCATAGTACTTTGCACGTCCATTCCGAATGGAAAGTTAGCTTGTATATATTCCTTGCATTGGAAGGAAAAATGTATTCATGGATGATTATTCCCATCTCACCAATGATGACTAGCGTCGTCATTTATATCTTTGTTGCAAATTAAATAACTGAATAATGCGACAACACAGCTAAAAAAACAGAAAAATGGCCTAGATGAAATTCAAACCCGAGACCAACACCATCAACAAAGATGACCTTCAGATGACAAACTCTACTTTGATAAATATTGGCTCTCCATCGCTATTACCTTGTTCTATGCAAGTGCGACATTACCCGGCCGTGAGCCACATCACCTAGACACCCATGGCCGCATCCAGCAGCATCATACAGCCACAAGCCATGTCGCCCGGGCGCGCTCGACCAAATCACCCACCCGCAAGCCACATCACTCGACCACGCTCAGCCACATCACAGGCCATGAGCCACGTCACCCGGCTGCGCCCAGCCACATCACCGGCCGTGAGCCACGTCACCTTGTGCGGTTGTGCCCAAGCAGGCTGTAAGTTTACAACTCACTCCTCTCTCTTTCTCTCTCTCCTCTCTCTCATCCTCATCAGCAATTAGTCTTTTTCCAACCCATTATAATACTTGCCCTAAGGAGCTTATGCATCACTACAAAGCCATCCAAAATGGCCTGGAGCCTCGAGGGATTAGTTGCATGTTTGTGGTAGACCGTGTATTTATGATACTAATTAAGGGTAACTTTAGTTTTCTTTCAAACAAAAAGGCTCTTTGGATTAGCTTGAGATTGTCATGGGTTTCCATAATTTACAGTAATACTGAGTATACCGAAATTAAAGAAACGACATAAACTATATTCCTCTATATCATAACGGCATCCTTTTGGCATCTGGCTTTATCATTAACTGAATAGTACTGATTTGTACTCTAGGGCAAAGATTGGTTGCATAACTCCCTCACTGCAACGCCAAGCATGCTGGTGGTGGTGATTCGGAGCGGCGACAAAATCCATATTTTGTGTGCGAGGTACGAAGCAAAAGCTCATTTTACTTCCCTATAGTCTAAGGATGCTTGTTGGATGACAGCTGCATGTCATCCCTCTATGGACGATTGTGCAGTTCACATCTGATACGTCAAAGATACACTCTCTAGTAGAAAATTTCAACTTCCAATTACGCCGGGCTGGAATGAAGGCATGCAGCACGACCACATATTAAACTCCATACAGTCAACTGTGCACTTTATAATATAACAAGGTGACTATGTTATATATTATCCTCATAGTTCTATGGATGATTGTTCTAGTTTGATGTAGACGCATCGCATGTCATGTCAACCAATAATATGATCTTCTACACAGTTTAGTATTCAAACACAAGGCAAATCAGTTGCCTATAAATAGCATAGGTTGCCCCAGTCCGGCATCATCACAGCACAACATATCCTCCCACCTTCTCTTCTCGTTTCCCAGATTCGAGTCCCATTGTCCAATGGCTTCCTTCATTGGTACCATGGTTAAGATAGCTGTTGCTGTCTCCATCGCAGTGCTGCTTCTATCCTTAGGCCCGACTGCGATGGCTGACCAAGGGGCAGCCTGCCGTGACCCGTGCGTTGCTGGTTGCGGGCTCATTGCACCTGCGTCATGCACGTCCATCGCCCAGGCCCTCCCTCCCCTGGAGGCCACCTGCGTGACGCGGTTCCGTGGTCTTTGTGCGCAACTCTGCATCACCTTCTGCAACGCCAACACACTTCCACAGCCGGGCACCCCATTATGCCTTAACCCTTGATGCAGCATCATTGTGTGTCAATGTGTGCATTGTTAAGTCCCCTAGCGCCCGGTATTGCCTACCAGTTTCGCTAGAAGAAGGAGGAATCTTGTGTGGTCCATCGGCATTCTGTTTTTAACTTTCACAATTTATTGTTCTACCTCTTGTGTCATTAAGATTCATTGTGTAAATTATTTATTTCAATGTTGTTCCAATGTTTCCCTACCTCAATAAAGTTGTGACTATTATTATGTTATATGTTCCCATTCGGTTTTGCACAATAAATTTTTATGGTCCTCTGAATATTTATTTAGCCTTGTTTTCCCTCATACGTCATATATTCCAATTTGTTTTTGTACAATAAGTTCGTCGATTCCTGGCTTAAAGTCTACATCCACGATAGATTTCATTAGTTGCTATGGTCTGGATGAATCTATTGCGATATTTTTAGACATTTTAGTGTCTGTTTGGAGTTTTGGAAGTCCAAATAGTATATTTGGATGCACTTAATTTGGATTTCTTCCAGTTAAATGGCTAGAATTTTCTTATGAAGACATAAATAGCCAGAATTGTTCTTTTCTTATCTAGATCTCTAAAACAAAAGGAAGGCTAGAAATAAATTCCTATGTAATATAAAATTGAAACTAAAAAAGTTTAATTTCACCGACTAATCATCTGAAACAAGATGTAAATGCGCACTCAGGTAGTTTACGCAGGACCACACTAGAGAATACATCAGAAAAGTTTGGCAAAACCATTTTATGAAGCAGGCAGAAAATTTAATCACTGAAAAACTAGTAAGCTGCAAACAACCATGTTTGAGGTAGAGTAGTATTGTACTAATGACCTATTTTGATCCAGGAGGTAAACTGTAGTCACCTAAAAATTAGCCCCCGTGATCCAAACAAGGGACCTAATGGTGGGCTTAAGCACATCTAAACTTTAGTCCAATCTTCAAAATCCAGCTAATAAGCGAACTCTAATTTCAGACCACGATTGTCGAAAGTTTAAAATTTTTTCCCACTAAACCCTATCCCTTTCTCCCACGTCGCAGCCTAGGGATATAATAGACTTTGATCAATACTCGGGCCAAAATTAGCCCTGAAACCAAACAGAACAGGTAAGTTTGATTTGGCTAAAGTTTAGACAGCCAAACTTGGATGAAACAGGCCCTAGCGGTCTCGTTGGTTTAGCTTGGAACAATTGTGGATTGCCACAAATTTACTCTCGTACACAAGAAAAAAAAAATCATATATTCGTCTGATGCGCGCCCATCCCTCTAACTATGACCATTAGCACCTGTTCTTAACCTGCAGGCCTTTGGAGGCCTATATTAGGTCTCTAAAAGGTGCACATTAATTCCTATTGTAACAATAACCTGTATTAAAAGATAGTCATTAGTCCCCGGCTGGCGTATAGGTGGATGTCTGCACGGTGAATTCAACAAGAAACTATCTCCTACCAAAGTTAGATTTTTTGTGTCGGTGGGATGATAAGGAAACTAACTACATGCGAGGCCAGAGGTACGTGGTTAAAGTACCACGCACTACACACCGTAAAATCCATGGTTGGTCTCCCTCGAAATTAATATAATCACCCTAGAATTTAAAATAGTTTTATGACGCAAAACCCTTCAGTCCCGCTTGGAGAAAGCCATATATGGGTAATGTGTAGTCCCTCCCGCCCACACACCAAAGTTACATTGTCAACGCCCCAGCACAAATATGGCCACTAGGTCGAAGCTCAACGTGGGCCCCGTCCCTCTTTTTTTTTTTTGCGGGTAAACATGGATCCCTTTACTGGCAAGGTCAGCTACCCACGTTGCTTGACCATAACACACCTTGCTGGCAGCATCAACAAAAACCACACAATATACCTCTCGCTCAACTCAAACATATGCATATTACTGATCCATTATTGGGCTATCGATCAAAAGCTTGTAAGATCATTAGAGAATAAAAAGGTTGTAAGTGGTGCTATGGGATCGTATTCGAAACTTTGGAACAATTATGTCTACAGCCACCCTCCTTCCTCAAACAACTAGCATAATCCAGTTTGTTCATTGACGTAGTGGCATATGGCTTTACTATTATTCGCCGCAAACTTGTTCGTGTGGAATCCATATATCTTATGCAAGGTGTGGCGCACGACCATGTTATTAATTCCCTTCAATCAACTATGCACGTTAGATGATTCTCTGCTAATTTGCTGTAGATATGCATACATCACTGCCATCTCAACCACCACAGTATTGTATGGTCCCAATGTGTGGGCATCAGCACGCACAACGCATATCCTCCCATCTCTCTATCCCCAACCCCTGGCTGCTTCTGAGTCCCATTGGACAATGGCTTCCTTCAGCGGTGCCAGGGTTAAGATGGTTGTTGCTGTCTGCGTCGCAGTGCTCCTTCTGTCTATGGGCCCAGCTGCGATGGCTGACCTAGTGGAAGACTGCCGTAACAAGTGCGTTCCTGGTTGCCAGCTCACTGCGCCAGCAGCATGCACGTCTATCGTCCAGACTGCGCCCGACCTGAAGGTCACCTGTGAAACGCGGTTCCGTGATCTGTGCATGGTACTCTGCATGGTCTTCTGCACCGCCAATACCCTACCACCGGCAAGCTCCCCGATATGCCTTAACGTCATTTGATTTCGGCCTGTGTGCTACTCCACAAATTTACTGGTACCCCATCAAATAATTATATGTCCCCTAGCACCTGGTATTGCCTACCGGCATAGAGGAATCATGTGTGGCCGATCAATGTTGTGTTCTTTATTTTTCACCTTTTTATTGTTCCAGTCGTTTACGCATTACAACTTGTTGTGCAAACTATTTGTGGAATGATGTACAAAGCTCACCTGCAATTATGACTATTATTGTGCCACATATATTCTGGGTCTTTAGTTTTGCAAAATACACTAGCCCAATAGCATAAAAGGGTCAGTGTTGGTGGGGGTCATAAGCGCCCGCTAGCACTAATGGCAGCATTTGTGCTGCGCTCATGACGCCCACCAGCACTGATCCGTCATCATCCTAAAAAACAGTCCTGCACCAGTTCTCTCTCGTGACATATGATAGATCGAGCATACCATTTCAATGCTAAAGGACCATATCGTGCATGATTCACTCTATGCTGATGGGCATCTTAACCATCTGGCAACACAATGTGCTGGCAGGCGTTGTAACGACCCACCAGCACAGATGCCCATTTATGGTGGCGGCTGCTTACATAGCCCGCCAGCACACAGACTGCTTCTTTGCTAGCAGGTTTGCATCCGCCAAAACAGATGCTCATTTGTCTGCTAGAAGGTTATGGACGAGTGCAGAGTGCTGAATCCGCCAGCATCGAACAATTAATTTTGACTGCCAACGAAACTGCTTCTGGCCTAGTGATATCTCCATGTTCCTCCAAATATTTGTTTAGCATGTTTCACTAAGCTCAATTGTTTTTAAGAGAATTAAGTCAAAAGTATATCTTGGAGGGGAATAATCATCCCGTATAGAAGGAACTAGTCACCTCGGTCTTCTTCACCCGCGTCGGCCAGCGACTGGTTTTGGTGACCGATCCGTGGTTAGAATTACTATAACGAATTGTTGGCGAAGGGTTTTAATTAAATAGGTAGCAAAGGGGGTTGAACTATGTAGCAAAGGGGATTAAACAGGTTAATAATAGAATATTATTGGATCCAGCTGGAGGAAAGCCTGTGAGCTTGAGGAGACAGAGCTTGGTTGAGTTCTGACAAGCTAGACATAAATGTGAATCAGTTCAAGATATGGTCAAGTGCTATAAGAGCAAGTATTATGGAGCCAAGTCAACTGGCGATTGAGCGATCACGTCTGCCTATTCCGATGTGGAGGAGCTAGAAAGTGGGAGAGAGAATGGAAGCACCGTTTCATGAGTCGCTCGGCGCAAGTGTATGAATCGAGGCTGAGAAGGCTGCTCTAAGACCATCGCTGGCGATTAAACCGATGACTTTTTCCTTCTTTGAATCTCCATGATACCTTCCATTCCCTCATCCCCAATCAGATTGTACCTACATGCAAGCATTAATTACTTGATCTTTAATGCAATTACTCTATTGAACAACTTAGCAACCATCTCTATCGTACAATCGAGTTTTGTTGGAGGCTTAAGATGATGTTGACTATATATTGGGCCAGCAATGGGATAAACCATTAGCCCTGTTCCAACGCCTGCATCTCATCAATTGTGGTGTCCCTGGTGCCACCCATATTGGGCTGGAGTTTCCAGAAATTTGAAAGATTGGAAAACTAATTAGTTGCAACCAATCATGTTTGGCGTAGAGAAGTATCACACTAAGAGATCTCTGTGGTTTAGCTTTGGATTACCCGGATTACACTCCGCACACGAAAAAGAAACGACTATTGGGATTTGGGAAAAGTAACCTAGCAAGTATAATACAGACTCTATAGAAAGGGGGAGTGAAAACCATGACGTTACGTACTCGTAGAATATAAAAAGGGTTGTGCTAAGGTACTCCAGTTACCTCCTAGTAGCCTCCTAGTAGGTAATAACGCAAATAAATCACAACCCTTGATTATTAGAATAAAATAAAACAGCTAAATACTTAAAATAATTGGGAAACAAAAAAAATAATGCACCATATCTTACTTTTCTTCCAAACGCAGGAAGTGGCGACATCCTTCCTTGCAATGTGTTTCAACACAACATTTTTTTTATCCATGTTCCTTCTAATCTTGGGCAATATATAGATCAAGTCATGTTATGATATAGTCACATACACACGTAAAGATCATGTCTCCCAAAAATGAATGTAGCACACACACTAGCGTGTAACCATATGCAGGTTATGACATGTAATTGAACATAATAAAACATTATTTCGTGGGAAACATTTTATACTTTGTGTATTACTCCTAGATCGATCTAGCTGTATTTTGAACATAATTATATGTTTCATCGTGCAACACATTTATTTCAACAAATCTCACGTTCTTTTTAAGAGATCCATGTCAAACACATTTGTCCCTACTATTTTTCTTTAACCAGAATGGTGGCCATATTCACGTGAGATGAAAAAGGAAACAAAACTATACAATATAAGCTCATGCATGGAGCTAGATTTAATAGAAAGATATGTGTCCTATTTTATGATCTAAAATATATACAATAAACATTAAATACATTAATTACTTATGAGGAGGTAATATATCATTAGATCTACCATCTATAGTCATTTGGGTGTACCTTAGCAAAACCCATATAAAAAACTAAATTCCAAAAAGCCATTGTGTCAGACATATCAAGGGCACATTGGTATTTGCATGGCCCAAAGGAGCAAAATTCGACACGCTAATGTACAAATGGATGATAATGATGAACATCATTCAGTTTTGACTCTGTTTCCTGTGAGCCAACCCATAGGTTCGTTCCGTCCTTTTCATCAGACATTTTGGGGTGAAGGAGCGACGTAACCTTTCCAACCCTTCTCGAGTTCAACCCTTCAAGAGCTGTGTTGACACCGGATTTTAGCAGATAAAATCCTATATCTTGAGGTGTGATAGCATCAACCGACTGCGAACTGGTGGAACAAAGAAAGTGCATTTGGATCACGATTGAGTGCTACGTACGGTGGTATGTGCAGTAAGAAGCATGGCATAGCTGATTGGGGAGCGATGTGAGTGAAGAAAAGTGCAGCAGTCGGCCAGGGAAATCGGAATCGACAGCAATCAGCAGCTGGCGGCCGAGCAGGAAAAGGAAAAAAAGGCAGCGTGCTTCATGAGGCCATGTGATGATTCGGTCAGCTGAAAATTAATTCTTAATCCAGTGGAATCAAGAGCTGTTGCGGATAATGATCGGACAAAAAGAAATCGGAAAGCTGGCATGCAGGTGATAATCGGCAAGTTCGACGTGGGCATGCAAAGGAGACGTGAAGCTGCTTCCTGCCTGGGGATTACTTTACGTGCTCAGGTCCAGATGGATAGTAAGTGGAATAAAGAACAAGGAAATCATGGATGCTGGTCGCGTCATGTACGAGATCTTTCATCACACGTGTGGACTGCTTCTTCACGGATGAATCAGGGAAAAGCTTAAATGACCAAGTTGACAGGCATATGGGAACTGCTGCCTGCCGGCTGCCGCTCGGAGCTGCTGCGCCCTGCCCTGGACAGCGCTCGGCCGCCGGCTGGCCGGCCGCTCGCCCTGCCTGGTGCCTGCCATGGTGCCGCACTGTCGCCCACCGGCCGGCGGCCGCTCGATGCGGGCATGCAGCGCTGCCCCGCTGCTGCGGTGCCTGCTGGCCGCTGCCGATGGGGCCTGGCGACTCACCGAGCCGCCGAAGCCGAGCAGCCGGCGGCCGCCTGTCCTAGGTCTCCGACTCACCGTGAGTCCGTGACTGAGCGCCGTCGCTCGTTGGGATCGGGATACGGGAGAAGAGCGAGACATGGAGAGAGAAAGCCAGACAACTATAAGAAGGAAAAAAAAGGCCTTTTTGTTGGGCTTGGGCCGTTGCCGTCGGCCGGCTGCCAGGGAAAACAATGGGCCAAGAGCCCAAGACAACCCGGTCGCTCGCCCAGTTGCCCCCTCGTTTGGTCGTCTTCAACCTCCAGACAGATCGCCCAGCCCCTCCTTCCTCCCTCCCATGGCAAAAAAATTTAGGGGAGGGCTCGGGGGGCTCCAAGGGTCCTCCGGAGGTAGGGGGACTCTAGCCCCGGCTGACCCACCGGTAGATTCGCCACTGTATGGGAGGTCAGATAGAGAAAAGGGCAGGCATGTGCACGTATAGGCAACCCGTGTAAAGAAGTCTATTTGTGATAATATGTGCATTGCACGTAATCTTGAGAGGCACGTCACATACAGACAGTCGGCCTGTTGGAGATGGATTAGTTCCAAATATGGTTTGCTTTGGCCGACGTATATTCAAGGAAGAACAGCCCATCACGTTTAAGTGGTGAATAAAATAAATTAAAGTTGCCATGCGAGAAGAAGACCAAGGTGATTACGTATGCACTTGCTGTGCGTCCGAACGGATTGGGCAGAGAAGCTTCGGCAGGGAGTCTACGTGAAGGGAGTTAGAGTCCATGTATTTTAATTATTTCCTTTAGTTAAGGTTTCTATAGTTAACTAGGTAATATTAGTTTCGACTCTGTTCGTACAGGGATATAAATATGTGCCCATAGGCTATTGTAAAGTTTTATCCATGATCAAATAAACAAACTCTACTTCTTCAGTACTTTTACTTTTATCGCATCTACCTTTCAAGTCGGCGACTTCGCTATTTTCTTTTCACGAGTTCTTCAGGCACATCAAGTGTGATCAGGTCTCAGGACTTGTCTGTAAGTTCCGTCTTTTACCGAGTATTTTCTAAGCTTTAGCAACTAGCGTATCGCTGTTGCTTCGTTTAGATTTTATTCAACCTTTATCCAGCTTGGTATACACTTCGATCAGCTATTACCTGTTATTACTCTGCATCTGTTATCACAGCCGATTAGATCTGTTCCAAGTGTTGCTTTGCATAGCTTGTTAGGTTGCGTTTTAGTGATCTCGCATATCTTTGCTCTGATTCGGTTGTCCAAGCCCATTCATTATTTATCAGATCGGACAGCTTCTGCCGATTCTACTTGTAGAGCCAATCGGAATTCTAGCTAATACGCTTTAGTATTTTACGGTTTCATCCCTTGTCAATTAACAGGTCAAATTGACTGGCACGCCCTGCATCCACCGTCACAACCGATTTCGTGTGCTAGTACACAAAGGTCTTTCTCAATTTTTGCGTCAACAAGCTGGCTTTCACTTAGCCTTCGCATGCCCGCGGGAAGGAACCCATATCCTCCTTTTGCATATCAGCCTTGCCCTTTTGTTAACCGATCGAGCCATTCCCTCCTCCTTGGTGGCATCTAAAACAAAAGTTACCAAGCAGAATTATAAGAATATGTCGAACTCTTTGCGACGGGAGGCGGTGGATATGTGAAATCACTTCCCCTCGCGACTCCAGAAAAAAATATTCTATATCACATTTATGTTCTCTCGGCATTTCGGTTTATTATTAACTGAATAGTATGTATAAGTGCTCTAACGCAAAAAAGATCGATTCCATAACAACTGACTACAATGCTAAGCTTGCCGGTGGGGGTTATCTTGGAGCACCTACAACATCCATATTTCTTTATCCAAGGTGCAGACCACGAGGTCATCATTACACTTACTAAAGTCGAAGGTGCTCGTTAGATGACAGCTCCATGTCAAGCTCGATGTTGAGCCCTTTACATCCAAGGTCGTCGGCTACCCTTGGGATATTAAAAGTTTGTGAGATCATGAGAAGATTAAGTTTGATACAAGATCACCTTTGAAACTTTTAAGGAATTATCATCTTACATATACATATATATATACATATATATATATATATATAGTGCAGCGCTAAATAGTACCCTAGATATCAAATAGCTATTTGTTACCCGACCCCATCCCATCCCAACCCGCGCCGAGCGCCCTCCTCCTCCGTACGCCCGTCCGGTTCTCTCCCTCGCACGTCCTGCCTCACGTGCGCCCTTTGGTCTGTCTCTTTTGTGTCTCCCAGCGTGTCAACAACCTCTAGTTTTCTGGTTTTTTCCTACGCGCCCACAACTTTGGCCGTGCGACCGTTTCTTTTTTATTTTGGGTGGACTATTCCACCGAGTGCTCTATCTTTGCGCACGTGGATGGTGGATGGTGGCGGTCTGCAAACGAACGGCGCCGAGTGCTCTATCTATGCGCACGTGGATGGTGCATGCTGGCGGTCTGCAAATGAACGGCGCGTGTGGTTGCTGGCTGTCTGGACGCCTCGGTTGATTAAAGCTCGTGAAGGCTGCACAGTACTGTCGGAATCATTTTTCAAATTGATATTTTGCAAATTGACTGGGGCTATTAAGTGATATGACATCAATTCGATTTTGTATCTTGTCCAAAAAAAGGTACAGACAGACATAAAAATGTGAGGTACCACAAATAAGATATGAAACTCGTAAAACCAAAAGGAACGGTTTACAACTTGATATGCCATTAGCAGTGTATAAACTGTGTACACGATCACATTTATGAAAACCATGTGCTTTTTCATCAACCCAGTACACTTTGCTACTTGATTTGTCATTTTTCTCAGCCAGGTCCTTGTTGAACTGGCCAGCTCTGAGCCTCAGACCGCACCAATTGTTGCAATCCCAACTCTGTTGGTTGTCTCGTGGCTGGCAGAACTTCCATTGCGAGCAACCTAGCATAGAGTAGAATTCCTTGTCAGAAAATACATGTGTGCAAAATCCTCTATCTCCCGAAATGTAGCAAGGAATTGAAAAACATCATTTATTTGCAACCACAAAATCCTGATCGCAAAATTCTATGTTGTCTGTCAAGAAAAGTACCTAGTAAATCATAAAAAAACTGAATTTTTTTTGAAGCCAAACTGGCTTATCACAATTATTCACGTTTCTGTCAATAGAAACTTCATTTATACATGATTAGCATATGGCTAGTTTTCTCGGTGAAATTATTACATGTATATGCTAAAATTACAGTAGCTTTTAAAAGAAGGGAGCTCACTTTTTTGCAACCACACTAGTAGAACAAATGCATGAACTGACTTCAGAATTATGAATCAGTCATCAAATTATTCAGTTCAGATCAGCACGAAAAGTGCAAGATAAATTGCTGTTGACACTATATACGCATGATCAAACTAATTAGTTAGTAACAAACTTTTTGTTGTATATATATATTATAATCGAGGCATAGAAAGTTAGACACCCCACCAGTAATCATTCTGAAACAAGAATGAAGACGGAGGCAACCCAAATCAACGTCTGCTGAAACAAGAAGCTAGCAACTCAAATTATTTGCTTACAGAAAAATACAGGTGCACTTGACAGCCATAGGAAAATGGCGCATAGCAGGAATTGAAAAGAAAGTATAACTTCATCATTTAGCTTATGCCATATCAAATGAAAAAGTTGGAAATGTCATGTGGGTAATCCTAACCACTATGTACATGGCACATTACATACAAGCCCGGAAAGGGACACGTAGTCTACCACCCCAGAGCCACACATGGAGTAGCAGGCTAGCATGACACAAGCAGCAGCAGGCTAACAGGTAGCTAGCAGTAGCAGCTCACAAGCACATCGAGGCAGTGATAATTTTGTAATTGTCTGCTCCAAACAAACTAAGATATTAATAGTCAGACTTAGAAAGTATTCCTTAGTTTTCTGGCTAATCCAGTAGTCATATGATCTCTAACAATACAAGAGAGCCGGATCACCGAAAGAAGTTCGGCAACAATGGAGTAAATACAAAAAATCCACTCAGGAAGACATGCATGACAGATGCTACTTGGAGTTTCAGACAAAATAATAAGACGCAGATCCATTAGAAGAAAGAACAAACGGACATTGAACCTGGATGCAGGATTGCAGAGCCGCTGCACTCTTCTCTGCTGGGTGTTGGATCTACTCCGCATCACTGCACGTTGTCGGGTGTCTGCAGAAGGCTCGACCCGACATCCAATCAGACAAAACTCGTCCAATCGGTGAGGGATTTGAAGGTTCAGACATCCAAGAGGCAGCGGACCAGAAGAAATCACATCCAGCCCGTGAGGGATTCGATGGGGTGAGCGATAAAACGGATACACGTGAGAAATCGAGCTAGAGATCCACCTACGTCACCAAGTCCTTCCGTCCCAGCTTCATGCCTTCCAGTTCCGCGAGGCTACACTTCCTCCTCTGCACCAATGAAGGGATGCAGCACGAGGATGAGCACCACCAGGATGCGGCGCCGGTTGTAGAGACGATGGGGCAGTAGAAAATTGTGAAAACTACCGGCGGGGTGTGGAAACGCTGTCTATGGTCTGGTTATAGCATCCCCTTTCTCAATTCCTTTCTGGTCAATAAGGATGGTTATAGCCAGCTTAGAAGGGAATTCTAAATGGATGTAAGAAGTTGCTGGATGGTTTGCTCCAATACTGCAGGTATGTGTCGAGCAAGATCGGATCGGAGAGGCACTCACCAGAAGGGCAGGAGACGAAGAGGTGATGCTCTCACCATGGCCACCGGATGGGGATTGGGGAGAAGCGCCGCCCCGGTGGCGGGGAACTCTGCATCTCGGCGTCGCTGGGGGAGCGTAGGCAGGGAAAGCGGCGGTGGCGGCGAAGACGAGAAAATGAGGAACCGACGGATGACCCAGAGAAAATAACGGACAGAGAAGGTGGTGGCGGCCTGGTGGGTGCGAACCACACTGGGGCACCGGGCGTAGGTTGGTTGGCTCCACGGGAGGGGTAAAAAAACGGACCGGCGTGGGGACCTTGCGCTCGGCGGACGGGTTGGGTTGGCTCGGGTACTGATTAACTATAACTATTCAGTATCCAGGGTATCACATAGAGTTACACACACCCTCTTTCCTTGAATCAAGTATTGACGTAGTGTCATCATATGGATTTACTATTGGCCACAAACTTGTTTAGGGCATATGGTTTAAATTCATATATATAGTTGTAAAGACTACCATTGCAAGATTATGGGTGGTGGTAATCAATATATGATATCTTATGCAAGGTGTACAGCACGACCGACCATATAATAGACACCCTTCAGTCAACTATGCACGTTAGATGATCGTATTAATCTTCTGTAGACGCATTGCCATGTCAACCGCTACATAGTGTACATGCACACAGTTTTGTATTCGAACGCTTGGCAAATCAGTTGCCTATAAATATTATATGTTTCCCCGTCTGGGCATCATCACCACAGCACAACATATCCTCCCATCTTCTCTCCTCATTCCAAGCTTCGAGTCCCATTGGCAATGGCTTCTTTCAGCAGCGCCGTGGTTAAGATTGTTATTGCCATCTGCATCGCAATGCTCCTTCTGTCCATGGGCCCGACTGCGATGGCTGACATAGGGGAAGACTGTGGTAAACAATGTGTTGCTGGTTGCCAGCTCATTGCACCTGCGGGATGCAGGTCCATCGACCAGACCGTTCCTTCCCTAGACACCACCTGCATAGAGCGGTTCCGTGGTCTATGTGTGCAACTCTGCGCAGCATTCTGTGATGCCAACACGCTTCCACTAGTTGGAGACCCAATTTGCCTCAAAGGCTAAATCTACTACTCCACATCATATAATCATGAAGTTTCTATATGCAATGAGTTTCAAGTCCCCTAGCAACCGGTATGCCTGCCGGCATAGACGAATCATGGGTGGCCCATCAATGTTCTAGTCTGAATGTTCACCTCTTTTTAGTTACAGTTATTTGCTTGTCATGATAAATTGTGCAAAAGCTATCTATGTAATGACCACATTACAAAGTTTACCTAATGTCTCAAGAAATTAGTGTTGTTGTTGTTGTTGTTGTTGTTATTAGTAGTAGTACTACTACTACTACTATGCCCTATATATTCACAGTTTATATTTATTTTCACTGTCCCCCGCCCCCACATCCCTCTCTCTAAACTCTCTTCTGAATTTAGATGAGTGCTCAATTGTTTCCATAGATATAAAAAAAGGTAGGGGCCTTCCCTGTTGTTTACTTAAAAAAAAGGTAGTGCTCAATTGTCATTTTCTTTGTTAATTAGCTTATTTTTTATTGAACTAATTGCCACATTCCACTCAATAAGTCCATCGTACTATGAGTTCAAATAGTCATGGAAGGCACCAGAAATTTGCTAAGATGCCTGTTAAAATTGCCATTATCTTTTGCATCATGGCAAGCTCAGATGCCTAGAGAAGGCGCAGTGCTAGCAGCATGAAGGCCTTAAGTTTAATAATGGAGTTCCACAACGTTTTTCACCACCGGTTCGTAATCCGTTTTCACCAGCAATTTGCCTCTCGTGAACAAAAAGAAAGTCCGCAGTGAAAAAATTATTTTCACTGCCTGTTTGGGACCAGCAGTGAAAATCATTTTCAATGCCTGTTGGGAATGCGAACCGGCAGCAATGGTCCGATTTTCACCACTAGTATTGCCAATCGGCGGGTTAAAATCATACCACCACCTCCGGTTCCTTTGTAACCGGCGGTGAAAATTGGTTCATCACCATCAGTAAACAATATAAACCATCTTCTTGCTATTGTTCACCCGTCTAGCCTAAGTGACGTCCTAGAAAATGATGCACCATTGTATCCCTTCGTAACTTGGCCATATAAGCTCCAAGGCTGGGTACGTCAGTCATTGATACAAATAGCATTCTTTCCGGCGTGAATTGTTATTGCTTGTACTCATCCCACAGACCACAACTTTACGCCGTCAAAAAGCTCAATTTTCCACTAGTCCTCGTTGGAGCCTCTATCACCCTCCCCCCATATTGTGGAGCACGAGGCAAATAATCTAAAGCCTAGGCACCACATCTATGCTATTGTCAACTACTCTAGCATTGATTAGGGTTACCCATTTCAAGATACCACACCCACATATGGAGGAAAAGCACACTCAAGGGGATGTGGCTCCAGGCTGCTCAATGCTTATAAGTGCTCCAATGCAAAGATCTACGCATCGATATAATCCACATTTCCTAAGCCAGGTACAGATTACGAGCTCATTATCATAGTTCGAAGTCAATGGTGCTCATTAGATGACAGCTCCATGATATCATTGTATCAACGATTGTGTGGGTTCACCTTTCAGGTCAAAGATGCGTATTACAGTTACGTAGGATGTGGAGCACGCCTTCAATATAAAGTCCAATCTGTTCAGCCAAATGTACACGTTACAAGTGGCATGTTTGCACTATGACCCATTTCACAAAGTATTTTTTTTTACAAATAGTTCCTGTGTAAAGCTATTTTCCATCATGGATGCAAAAAATTTATGTGCAAAAACTACACATTGAGGTGTGTGGTCCAGGCTCCTCAATCACAACGTCAAAGTTGCCACACATCAGCGCCAGGATTTACAGCTACTAACCCGAGAGAGTTGCCTAACCATCCAAGGTCATCTACCCGAGACATGCTTAACCATCACAAATCATGCTTGGAAGTTGGAACATCACCAACAACAGTACGAGCTAAGTCCTGCGTATTAGTTTGTAAGGTCACTAGAAAAATAAGGTTAGTAAGTTTGACGAACAGGAGATTAACTTTGAAATTTTTGAAGAACTATCTCATCTTACACCATCTATATCTACTGCCACCCTCCAACCTCAAAGTGGTTGCATCATATAAATTTTATTCATTAACGTAGTTAATTTCATATGACTTCCCTATTAGCCTCAAACTTGTTTGGGTTCTTATGAAAATATTGATTTGCAGAGTTGCAGAGACCACGCGATGCATGCCAAGATTATTATGGGTGGCAACACTCCATTATCCATGTATCTTATGCAAGGTGTGGAGCACAACCACATTATGAACTCCCTTCAGTCAACTATGCACGTTAGAAGCTACCACGCCAGCCTGATGTTAATTGCCACCATTATTGATCTCTTGGTGATTGTTCTAATTTGATGTACACCCATCACCTGCCGTGTCAAAAAGTAAAGTGTATGTGTATACACAGTCTTGTATTCGGACGCTGTGCAAATCGGTTACCTACAAATAGCATATGCACTGCTGTCCCAACCTGGGCATTCACACAGCACACATATCCCCCCATCATCCTCGCTCACTCCCCAATCCCCAGCTGCTTCGAGTCTCCCTTGGCCAATGGCTTCCTTCAGCCGTGCCCTGGTTAACATGGCCACTGTTGTTGCTGTCTGCGTCGCCATGGTCCTGCTGTCCATGGGCCCAATGGTGATGGCTGACCTAGCGGAAGAGTGCCGTAAAGGCTGCCGTCCTGGTTGCCAGCTCATTGCTCCCGCAGCATGCATGTCTATTGTCCAGACTGCGCCTCTCCTGAAGCTCACCTGCGAAGACCGGTTCCGTGGTCTGTGCGAGATACTTTGCCAGAACTTCTGCACCGCCAACACCCTGCCACCAGCGGGAAGCCCAATATGCCTTCTTTGAAAATGCCCATGTGCAATTCCTGCTTCAAAGATTGAACTGCTGCCGCAACATATGATCATGCATTTGCCGATTGGTGTTCTGTTTCTGTTTTTCACCTTTTATTTGGTTCCATTTATTTTGTCATATGTTATGGTTCATAGTCCAAACTATTTGTTGATGAGTGATGTTCCACAGTTTATCTACCTGAAGGATGTTGTAAATTAATTGCTCACTTTCCTTGTTGACTTATGGTTTCCAGTTGAAAATTTAAATCTTGGTATGTATCAAGGCTGGAGGTCCACAATTTGAATACTGGTGGGCACAATTTTTTTGAAAAATATATATTTGTGTGCAACTCTTATTTCACATTTGACACTCGAGTCCACAAACCAGAACGCCAGGATGTGTTGGATGTGCAAGGGAGCATATCAGGCAGCCAGCCATTCTAGTGCTGGAATGATTTTTTTTTTTGTGACGGGCGACGGATTTTGATCTTCATATAAGTTCAATGGCCTTCTCTTTTCCTGTACTTCTTCTCTTTGAACTCTGGCAAACAGTATCAAGCATTTAGCCTACACACTACAAGAAATCTATGGCTTTTTGACATTCTATTACGTCATAATATATAGAATTGTGTCCTAGATTAAGAAGATTTATGACATCCAGATGATGAAAATCTAAACGTCAAAAAGTCACTGTCCTAAATCTAGATGATGTTTGTATGTATAATGTCACAATTCTGTGACATTAGTTTTTGTGTCATATAATGGTTTGACATTAAATTTTGTTTCACAAATTTTTAGACCATGTCATATTAGCAAATGCCATGAAGGATCAAGAGCTAACATGGCGGAGGTAAAAAAAATGTCACAAAATAAAATTTGGCCTGCTAAAGCCCATGTAACATTTCGTCTCTTCATGGGTGGTTAATGGCTAGCCCATTATTTAATTTTTGAATTTTGTTTTGCCAATTTTATTTGGGCCACTGCTAGTATTGGCCCAACCCATTATTTTTAAATTTTCTGGTTGCTAATTTATTTTTTATATATGCAGCCCATTCACTTTTTTTAGCCCACAAAATTCAGCCTATATGCATATTCCAAGATATATGGTTAAACACATATTTACGTATCAAAAGTCTCATGAATCCAAAAACAAATGTGATAATTGAATCTCTCAGTAACAAATGCCATGAATTCATTCACCCCATCCATGGGTTCCATGTTGAACACATCCTACTCTTGATTCAAGATATATCCATATGCACCAAATCATGACATGAGAAACACTTGGTCAAAATAAATTTACATATATATGATACTTGAGCAAAATTGTCAAACATGTGAGAGCACATTTACAATTATGTGCCTTACTTGCCTTGTGAACTTATGATAACAGAGTAGGTGTAACACCCGTCTCCCAAGTCCGCACCGCCCAGCACTTTCGGGGGGGCGAGCACGCGTACACATAGCACCCTGCTTACACTTTCGTCCTTGCTTCGTGTAAATGGGTCAACCGGAAGGTGCTATGGCTGGGGGGCAAAGGCTTATAAGTTGGCTCTACCCTTGCTAAACTAGCAAGGTGGTACTAAACATGCGCACACCACGCTCATGGGCTACTACTGGGTCATATCAACATGGGCAGAGTGTCACAGTAGGGAAACTACTGGAAAATATAATCAGTTAGCAAACAGAAATGGTGAGATGGACATATCAAGATGTGTACTGATATTCGTATAGAGAGGGAAAACAATTGCCAAATGGGAAAATCTGAAATAGGAAACCTATATGCACATCGTGTTTGAGCGTTGTTGGCCAGTACACTTGAATTTATCTTAATGTGGTTGTATTGTATTGTTGCATGCAGTACAGGCTAGATACCACCATGTATTTTTGCGGCAAAGATTTTACCATGATTAATAAAGCACAAGGTTACTTTGTTCATGTTCACGGTGACAGTGTTTATGTAACTCAAGAATTTCTATGTCATATGTCGTTGAGTTTTCATGATTAGCAGTGCTCCATTAATTATTTTGTTGCAACTCATAGGGAATGGAAAATACCAACTTGGTGTTTCATTATTGGCAGTCCATATATATATCTTATGCAAGATGTGCAGCACAACCACATTATAAACTCCCTTCAGTCAACTATGCACGTTACAAGCTACCACCGGTTGATGATTCATCTAGTTTGCTGTACACCCATCACCTGCTGTGTAAACCACCAAAATGAACCTGCACATAGTTTTGTATACGGACGTTGGGCAAATCTGTTGCCTACAAATAGCATATGCTGTCGCATTCTAGGTATCAGCGCACAACACAGATATCTTCACATCACCCTCACTCCCAATCCCCTGCTGCTTCAAGTCTCGCTGGCCAATGGCTTCTTTCAGCAGCGCCCTGGTTAAGATGGCTGTTGTTGTTGCCGTCTGCGTCGCCATGGTCCTGTTGTCCATGGGTCCAATGGTGATGGCTAGCTGACCTAGGGGAAGAATGCCTTAACAGTTGTCGACTTGTCGCCCTGGTTGCAAGCTCATTGCACCCGCGGCATGCACGTCTATTGTCTAGATCGCCCCTTTCATGAAGGAAACTTGCCAAGAGCGGTTTCGTAGTCTGTGCTCGCAACTCTATCTGACCTTCTGCACCGCCAACACCCTGCCATCAGCGGGCAGCCCAATATGCCTCATTTGATGATGCCTGAGTGCAACTCTTGCTTTTTAAATTTAACTGCTGCTGCAACATATGATCATGTTTTTCACCTTACATTAGGGTTCGTTGTTTTCTCCTATATACATTCGTTGAGCAAACTACTTGTTGAGTGATGTTTCAAAGTTTATCCATCTCAATGACGTTTTATTATTATTGTCTTGTCCTCCCTGTGTTTTGCACAATTTATCCATGCTTACCTGAATATTTTTTAGCCATGTTTCATTTCTGAGAAAATCTGAATTTTGGATGGATGGACTTAATTTGGATTTATTTCAGTTAAATGCCTAGGATTTGTTTAGTCTAATCTAGATCTTTATTTTAGCGAAAAAAGAAAGAATGCTAGAGATAGATCGATTCATATCAAACATAAAATGGAAACTAAAATTTCACAACTCACAAACCAAGCATCAAAAATAAATTGCTATTGCGCACTCATGTCTTTTACACAAGACAATACTAGAATACATTTTAAAAAAATATCACAAACCATTTTTATGACGCAAAAAATATTACAGTTGCATGAAAATATTCCTTCATTACCAGAGTAATTTTCTACCCTTATACAAAAACTGTTCTTAAAGAAAATATCTAGCTAAGGAATTGTTCCTAGCTACATGGTGAGGTAAATGTTCTACACAACTAGGAAAAAAGAAACTCATGTCCATTGGATCTCATTTTATTGCATCAACTATATATGAGCAATACAGATTCAACTAGGGTTATGACTACTTAGAAACCTTTGCCAATCTGGCCCACAAATAATGTGACATCCACTACTACAGAATTGCCTTTTCGGAAGCGGGCACAACGTCCTCCTCTGAGCTTGCGCTTCTATTAATCGAGCATTTTCAGAGGTAGGCTAGCGACCGCCTCCGTACCGACTTGTTCTTGTTGTTGTTATTCTGGCACCCTCTCTTGTTGTTGTTGTTGTTCTGGCGCCATCTGTTATTTGGTCCCTCAGTATCAGTGTCCGTGCGACAACCAGCATTCCTCTTGTACTGACTCACTCTGCAGTGTGGACAACTCTACAAATTCTCATAGTTTCCCTGATATAGGATAGAATGGTTAATGCAAGCATCGATCTTCTTAAGTTCCATCGTGACTACGCAGATCATCTTATTCGCTTCATACGTATTGCAGGCACCTTGTTATTCTTTGGGTATATGTCAGTAAGAATACGTAAGAGGTTATTGAATCTAGTATCGGACCACCCATGGCGATACTTCATCATCAACAAATGGAGGTTAAAACGCAACATCGTCCAATGCTTAGGACAGTCCTTATAAAGTGGATCAATTGCAGCCTGCTTCATTTCTTTGAAATTCTCAAGCCATCTTGGATTCCCAAAGAGAACATCATCTTGGTCAATACGGTTAGCAATGTTTTCAAATATCTCCGCATCTTCGGGCCCCGAAACATTGGATTGCTCAATATGCCCGTCACCGCCATCGTTGTCTCCCATGGCTATGTCTTCCAGAAGATTCTCAATGCCGATCTAATCACAATTCACATTTGATTACTATAAAGTTTGTTGACCTACTCCATGCATCGTCTCATTCGTCGATGTGGTTACCGGATCAAGTGAGATTGGACCAGATTGTCTTCCTGCACATATTTTTTCTTGGATTGATTACAAGGACAAATGGTGCGCTCCCGATCCAGACTCTGACGATGCCTTTTCGCAATGGCAACAAATTTTCTCACATGCTGCAGAAAAGTCAAATTGTTGCCAACCCTCGGTAAATTGTACATCAACTCTCTCCTATACATTACCGTCGCCTAATAAATCATGCATATGAAAGAGTAAAGATGATAGTTAAAAAAGTTAGAAAATGAAATTTCTGACAGTGTGAGTACACGTTATAGAGTAATAAGAAATATATTATTCAACCTCCGGTTATCCCTACCAAATCCAAACCTCTCTCCAACCTCTAAAATAAAAATAGTAACAAGAATGAGGAGAAAAGTTAGAGAGTAGATCTAGATCTAGATTAGAGAGAGATCTAGATTATTAGAGAGAGACATGAGAGTTTAGAGAGAAAGAATTCTACACCTCTGGTGGTGTTTCTCTTCACCAAATCCAAAGACAAAACCTCCCCCCTTCTAAAATGGTATTTTTTGTGTTTTGAGCTCAAAACAGAAAAAAAATAGAAGAAGAGCTGCGGGAGGAAGAAGGGGGCTAGGCGAAGTTTATATAGCGGGGGTTAACGGAGGTGGGACCTGTAATGCAACCGCCTCCGTTAATTCACATGAACAGAGGCGGGTACTTTATGCCAACCGCCTCTGTTAATCTTTTAACGGAGGCGGTCATATTACAAGGTCCGCCTCCGTTAATGACCATTAACGGAGGTGGGCGCGTTACACCGCCCGCCTCCGTTAATGATTAACAGAGGCGGTTGCATGGCTGTGGCCAGGCCGTCAGCCGGCCATGGTTAACAGAGGCGGACAGTCGGACACTTCGCTTGTCCGCCTCTGAGCTCGAAAATAGAGTGTCGTCTAAAACTTTTTTTTGTAGTAGTGATCCTCCACCCTAGCAGAGGCGGATCCGGAGGAGTTGGAAAGTGATATCACCATTAAGGAATGTCCAACAAAATAGAAGGTGATATACTGTTAAAGAAACCTGAAGCAATTAAGGAAACCACCTAAATGTGATTAACCATAGGTCCCAGGATCGTAACCTGGATATGATACCAAATGTAGGATTTAACTGATCGGTGTGCCAACAAATACATGAAGTGGCACATCATTTGCCCAGGATCTAATAGTCTATACATGTACCAACCTACTAATGCAGAAGATGGTGGTTAATGCTTATGCCAGCGTTAGCAGCCATATGAGAAGCTCCTGTAGACGTTGTAACTGTCGTCGGTGTCGCTGCAGGGTAGAGGCGTCCTTCTGGGCGGCCACCAGCACTGCCCTGGTTAATCACGAAATCAGAACTGTGGGCTGTAATTGGTGGGCCCATACTGAGTTTCGATCTAATAGGTAAAGCCCTGCCCCCCCCCCCCCCCCCCAACAGGACTATAAATAAGTCCTTTGGCACAAATTCATTCAGTTGACGATCAAACAATTCAATAACCACGAATCCGAGTACTGAGGGTGTTGGAGGGGAGTAGAAGCCTTTGCCCACGTTCAGGGCAGTGGAAGTAATTGCCAAGGAAAGGCCAACGACCATGAACAGTGTCTGCACTCTGCAACTGAGTGAACAGGATGTTACATTACAAGTTACAACCAGAAGCAATTCTCCACAGACACAGCGAGATCAAAAGCAAAGGTGTAAACGATCCTGTCTTATTCCATCATGCATAGCAAACTTTTAACTGTGCCTTACACAGCATACTACTCCCATGATCACTAGTTTTGGCAATCAACGAACTGGTAATTCACCTCGAGCTGCCCATCAGCCATGCCACGGCCATCAGCATCAATCTGGTAGAACACAGGCGTGTCCATCCCAAGCACCGCACCACCGTTGGCCCTGCCACAGTCATCCACGACCCTCACCGTCGCGGCAGCTCCGGTGGCCGCGTTGGTCACCTGGATGCACAGCCCGCAGGCGGCGTCGCCGTGTGGCCCCGCCACGCCGCAGAACGCCGTCCACCAGTACTTCGACCGCCACTCCGGCGGCTTGTCCTCGTCCCACACCGCGCACGACGCCGACACGGCGCCCAGCTCCCAGTTCACCGACGGCGCGTTGTAGGCGACATAGGTGGCCTTCACGCCGGTCGCGCTCTGCGCCGACACCGATGGTAACGTCGAGGACGCCAGATCCAGCGCGGCCACCAACGCTAGCAGCACGACGGCCTTCAGCTCCATTGTGGAAGCTTCTTGGTTAGCTTGCCGTAGTAGGTTAATGGAAACTGTCTTTGGTTAACTAATGAAGTGTGAGGCTGCTGTGGTTATATATATAGATGACAGGAGACTAGGTCACTGGGATGCTCAAGATGGAGACAGAAAACATGTTGCAACTTACAAAGCTGGTCAGGTGGCTTGTTCAACTAAATAATTTGACTTGATCAACCGGTAGTAGTCCAGTGCATGAATTTGTTCTTTAGCCTGTGGTACATTAGATTCGATAAGACCAAGCTATAGCTAGCTAAAGATCATGCTATGAGAATGTAAATTGGAAACTGAGACACGATATATCATCTGTAAAGCTGCTCGTACAAAAGTACTTCAAGCACCCCTGCTGGGAATTTATCTTTACCATATATAGGTAAATGAGAATGTTTAGTCAGGCCAATCAGAGGGTTAATTCGGAAAGCAACAAATTTATCCTGACCCTTAATGGAGCTTTGCAGTGCCTAGGTGTCGGCAGTCTCAACAACTGGTTATAACTACTTGCATAATCTTAGTCTTATCGTCGTCATTGATGACGAACATGATAGGTACTACTGTCGGACATTCTTACATTATAGGCACAATTATTAACAAGAATGTGCTGCATGACAACATTACAACGGTTCAGCATTGTAAACTGCAGCATCGCCACCGAGTCACACCTCATAACTATTTTTTTTGTCATAAATTTACATTGATTGCTTTTTTGTCATGAATTCTGTGGCAATTCTTGGTGTCGCTATGATGTCAGTTTTCATTGCTATGTGGCGGAGGCTAGGATATGATGTGACAGTACTTTTGTGTCGACTTGGATATGACATGGCAACACTTTCATGACAATTTGGATTCGTCACAAAATATTCAATGGAGGCCCATAAGGTGGGTATATTAGACTGTGTGTTTGACACGGATTGCTATAAGATAGATTTTCTATAGCCGTTTATAAGCAATGAGAGGTAATTCGTCCATTAGGGATCTATTCGCACATGGTCATATTTGAGAGTTGGTAATTCGATATACCATACGTGGTGAAAATTAAGAATAATATGATGTTATATATAATTGTTCTCTCCATAGAATCATGCTATAAACCAAAATCTTTTGTATATGGTGTACACTAGACAAGGATGTTTTGAATTCTTATGCACCTTGTGGTATGCCAGCTAGTCCATCCAGAAAAGAAGGGAAAAGATATCTCTCGCCTAAGTGATTTGGAGGTCTTCCTACCCAGATTTTGAACCATATATACAAAACCTCTGCCTCCCTATAAAAGCATTGAGGTTCACCGAGAGGAGAGAGAGAAGGTTGAGGTGTATACATCCGAACCATTCATTTATTATATCCTCCTACGGAAGTATCGTATTTATTTTTCTTGATGGTGTACAAAAGTATCGTCTATACATTCTTTACCTTATTTTGTATATAAACGAGTATTTGTGAACCCGATCAGAGTTGACTAGGAAAGCAACAGACATACTCGTGGAATTTGCAGCAGCTGGAGCAAGCTAAAGACAGTCTCACCTGGTTATCACCACTTACATAATCTTACTCTTATCATCGTCATCAATGACGAACATGAAATAATTGTCGCAGGATACACATTGCGGCGCACAACTTAACAATGCACGTCTTACAAAAACCTCACAACGGGTCGGCTTTGTAAACCGCAGCAACGCCATCAATTGTCACACACAGGCCTGTATAGTAGCAGGTGCAAGGTGGGCGACGGTTCAGGGCCACCAAAAATTAAGAGCCACCAAATCTCCTATTAATATTAATTACAAAGCATAGTGAAACAGAAATATAATGAACGTATGAAAGCTCAACAGCTTGAAAGCCCAATAACGGATAGCCTATTACCTACTAGTTAATTGCTTTTGCTGGTTTCACTTCTACTTTTGCACAATTGCACCATCACGCGATTAATTCCTATGTGGCTGACACCTCTTCCAATTCCTCGGTTGTGCCACTCTTCTTCCTTCCTTTCATCCTTTGCCGGCATTGGCTCTGTGCTAGGGCCGCACGCCGCCATCAAGGCTTGTTGATTGGGTATTATTTTTCCTATTTTTCATTGATATTTGATATGTCCAAAAGTATAGTAAGAAATAACATTGGTAGATGTTCTGTAGCTAAAGTCAAAATATTATTTGATTTTGCTATATTTTTAATTTTTAACGGCCTCTTTATGGATTTTGTTCCAGGGCCTCTAATTTGTAGGTACGGCCCTGGTCACACACCTCATAAACCATCAGCCGTCTATCACGGGCTATCTATATATAGAGAGAGAGCATTGGTCACTGCACTGTTGTAATAACGTGATCGCGTTCCTGTCTGATCCGGCCAATATGTCCATGGAGAAGCATAATGGCAGCGTGAGGGCCATGCTCCTGGCACCCCTTCTAGTTGCCCTCGCAGTCGTCGCTGCTGGTGGCGGTGGCGTGGCGGCGCAGCATGCGAGCGGCGTGACGGCGATGGTGACGCCCTACTCGTCAGCGGTGGCATGGTGGGACCTCTGGGCCATCGACGCCTATTGCGCCACGTGGGACGCCGACAAGCCACTCATCTGGCGGCAGAAATACTATTGGGCCGCCTTTTGCGGGCCTGTCGGCCCACAGGACGATGCATCCTGCGCCCTTTGCATCCGGGTAGCCATTGATGATTAGAGCTAATTGAATGAAAACAAACTGAGAAAAAAGGAATTTTTGTTAGCTCATCTAAATAAGATCTGTAAGAGATTGATGAGCTAATAACAATGAAATGTGGATGAATCAGGTGACGAACGATGCGACGGGGGTGCAGGTGACGGTGAGGATCTTGGACAAATGTGCGTTCGGGGGACTAGGGTTGGACCCGCCGGCGTTCCAGGAGATCGACACCGACGGCCATGGTGCTGTCAACGGCAAGCTCTCTGTCAGCTACGAGTACGTCGATTGCCAGGATTAGCCACGTCGATCGACTGATCATCGAATGAATAATGTGGGATCGTCGCGGCACACAGCCAGTCAAGGAGATGCAAGTGTCGTTTATATATCATGATGATGTTTGAGCAATATTTTGGCTGGCTAATAAACTACAGAGTGAATTTAATATTTGTGCGTCTTTTATCATGATGTTTGAGCAAATAATAATTTTTCTTACTGAAGTTACAAGGATATTGATCGTTTGGATGATACTGGGTGATTAATAATTAAGCTGCGCAATGTTAACCATAGCTCTTGGACTTAATCAAAATACATGAGCACGACTAATAACGAGGAGGTTAACTAGCTAGATTTGTTGCATTGCATACATGATTAGCAAATGTATTGAAATTGAATGAAAGTAGCTTAAACAGAGCACGTATTACAAAATAAAATAACTTCAAATGAATCGAAAATTGTCGGGAGGTCAAGCTCCCTTCTTTGTTTATGCTCATATTTACTAGACATGGATTAGGGAGGCAACAATTTACGCTCATAAAATTTTTGGAAACAACGAAAAATCATCCGAACTTATTTGGTTTGTATTGTATTGAAGGTGGTTGGCAGCGGCGGTGATGGAGATTGGAGTCCGGGAGGCTGGTCCGGCAGCGGCGGCGGCGGAGATTGGCTTCCGGGAGGCTGATCCGGCAGCAGCGGCGGCGGAGGTTGTCCGACGGCTTGAGGGCGGAGCGGAGCGAGGCAGAGCTCGGCATGGAAGGCGGAGGAGGCGAGGGAATCGACTGCGTCGGGGAGAAGCAAGGGGGCAACTCGATATCGCATCACAGGTAAAAACTGGGCTTCAGAGAAAATCGTGCCCATAGAAAGCGCATTAGGAATCAGGCCGTTTGGCTGCATAATCGAATTATATTCAATAGAATCGGCGTAGAAGTCGTCCCAAATGGGCCTATATTTGTGACAGATTTGTTTATTTTTCGAAATTAGACAAAGTTTGTGCTCGTTATTCGTAGTATTTACTTATCCTGATGTATACATGCTAAATGTAATACAGTATATGCATACATACATTATGCTCCCGTAATTTTCCTAGGAGATATGTCTTTTGAGCAATTATCAATGTTTTTGTCATATGATGTTTTTTTGGTATTTTAAGTGAATTCTTCTATTATTGTGAACTGATATGGCCAGCTGCTCGCCTATAACTACTGCTGATCCTGCCCACTAGCTAACGCATCCACACCGGCCATCATGGTGGAGACGGTCGGAGCGAGGACGGCGGCGGCGGCTCTCGCGCTGCTCCTCCTCGCCGCCTGCACGTCGGCGGCGGCGCAGCAGGCGGCGGGCGGCGTGACGGCGGTGAGGAACTCGTACGAGTCGTCGCTCGTCAACTGGGACCTGAGGGCGGTCAGCGCCTACTGCGCCACGTGGGACGCCGACATGCCGCTGGAGTGGAGGCAGCGGTACGGCTGGGCCGCGTTCTGCGGGCCGGTGGGCCCGCGCGGCGAGGCGTCGTGCGGCCGGTGCCTTGCGGTGACGAACGCGGCGACCGGGGCGGAGGTGATGGTGATGGTGCTCGATCAGTGCTCGTTTGGTGGGCTACGGTTAGATCCCTTCGTGTTCACCCAGCTCGACACTGACGGCCATGGCGTCGTCACTGGGCAGCTCACTGTTAGTTACCAGTTCGTCGACTGCCAGGACTAGCTACGATACTCGTAGTTGGACCGTCGTCAATCTTTCGTTCTTGTTTGATGAGTGGATGGAGCTGAGATGTTTGAAGCTAGCGGCGATCTTAATTAATTTGTTGTACTGTTTTGCTCGGATTGAGTGAATGAACGTATTAAACAGAGTGTATTTGCATTTGCTGGAAACTTTGTTGTGGACATTTTGTTAATCGGAAAGTAGGATGGTGAAGCATAGCAATAGCAGGCCGCCAAGGCCCAAATGACCTGCTTGATAGGAGTGAAATCGTGCTGCTGGCTGAGCTGAGCCAAGTTCGGACTTGGACGGGACTGATTTGCTAACATCGTGTGGTTACAAGAAGCCGAAAGCCCAAATAGGACCATATGTCTTTCAGAACAAGACTCCCCTAAAAAAAGAAAAAAACGAAAAAACAGAACGCATATCAAAACTCCAAACTTTGCAGAAATGAGAAATCATGTCACCAAAATCAGGCATGGCGAAAGCTTGTCCAAACTTTATTTGAAACAAATTTTCCGATTTCGATTTTATAGTTGAGAATTAAAAATCCAAATTTGACCTCATGCTTATATTCCTTTGTACTTTCGTTATAGCGAAAAAATATTGAAAGTGCAGCCTCAGGAAAAAAAAAATCACGCCTCGTGCGATTGCAACATTTATCTCTCCCTGCAGCACCGCTGGCTGGATAACGAGGTGGCGGCTCTGGCTGCTATGAACTTTCCTGGATCGGGCCTGATTCGCATCTCCGGGTTTATGCCCAGGTTACGCTTGCCTGATAAACCGACCATTAATTAATTAAAGAGCATAGATCGATTAATAATTATACTTATGAGTAAAGTACACGTACCATACCTGAAGTTGCATCGTTATATCGTTTTGGCCCAATAAGTTGTAAACATAGCATCCACGTAAATGAAGTTGTATCGTTATCATTTTGGTACAACGTGTTGTAAACATTGAACCCACCGTACACTAAATTGTTCACAATGGGCATATACGGTCCACTATACAGTTGTATCCCTATTTCAAAGACGTGGTTTCGTTCAAAAAATTTCAAAGACGTGGCATGCATGCTGACGAGGACTTATTAATAGAAGTATAGATGAGACCAAACACAGAATTCTCTTGTTTCATTTCGGTCTAATGAGTTACAAATGTCAAAAACTTGTAAAATTGTATTAATAGTGAGATATGATCCAAGATATTGTGTCAATATAATTTTGTGGTACCCACTTAATTAGTCAGTTAGGCATGATTGCATCATGCATGATGCATGTATGTATAGAGGACAGAGGCATAAGTTAAAATCAAGGCAAAAGATAATTTCCCATCATGGTGCCAAATATTTATTGTCCACATCATTACATACTGAATTTTACATTGCGAATCCTATTTCAAAGAATTTACAAAAACGAACCCATAAGATTTTCTAGCTCAAATATTGCGGTTGACGCACTATGAATTGTATCAACGTGTGACTATGAGTACTTGCACAAAAAAAAAAAGTATGTTGAGTGCCATGATAGAAATATCAGTAAGTGTTAAACCCCTCAGGGCCGCATCGTTGTATATAGTCCGGAATTGCATGGTTGTGCCTAACACGATTACAAACAAAAGTTTGACTCGGTTACAATCTCATGAACTCCTCGTAGAACTAGGCGAAGACTCAACCTCTAGCCTTCTTTGTACATGAAGTACTTGTTCTAACATGCCATACTCTGCTATCACAGTCCTCCGCCACTGCCCACTGCCCCCATTCCATCTCACAAAAACCAATAGAGCTCATTCGAGTGCTCTCCAAAGCCTGATTTGGGGAGGAGGAGGAGCATAGAGGGGGACTGACTCACCACTGGATATGCCAAATGTGTTCCGAAGTCCCTCTATGTTGCACCTGTGGTTTATTAGAATTGGAGCAGCAAGCAAGAGTTTGCTCACGTCCTGACCAGCCGTACTGCGGCGACCGGGGCGCATGTCACGATGAGGGTACTGGATCAGTGCTCCTTTGGTGGGATCGGGCTCGATCCATTTGTGTTTAATCAGATTGGTACAGGCCATGGCGTCGTCACTGGGCAGCTCACTGTTAGCTACCGGTTCGTTGACTGTCAGGACTAGCTACTCTCGTCGTTGGACACGGTCACGGGACCATTAATTTTACTCGTTTGGGAGGATGCAGCTGAAATGTTTTCTGCGGCAATCCTGTGCTTTGTTTGTTGTACTGTTTTGCTCAGATTGAGTGAATTTAATGAAAGCAGAGTGTATCTACTTGCTGACGCCATGGCAGGCCGCAAGGCCGACCACCAAGCCTAATAGCAGGCCGCAAGGCCACCAAGGCCCGAATGGCCTGTTTGACCTCTTGAACCGAAATCCTGGCCTATGGTTATACTAGAAGCCAGGCCCAAATAGTAGCATGATAAGGCTTTTAAATAAAAACCGCAGATTTTTTTTGAGGGAAAATAAAAACCGCGGATAAAAACTCTAAACTATGCAAGAAATCATGGAAAAACTGAGTGGGGCGGCTCTGGCTGCTATGGAACTTTCCTGGATCGGGCCTGATTCGCATCTCGGGATTTGTTTATACCTAGGCTGCTAGGCACATGACTGACGTGGTGTATGTATCCGTACGCTTGCCTGGTAATCCGAGCAGTAATTAACATAAGGTAATTGACTTTTTTTTAGATGACATAGTACAATGTAGACGCTCAACGCACGCACACTCACCCCTATGAACACACGTACGCAAACCCTACCCCTATGAGCACCTCCGAAGGACTGAGCCAGCAAATCTTGAGATTCACGAAGTCACCACAGGCGTCTCGCTGTCGACGGGGACGTCGCCTACCACCGAATGCATAGCGCCGCTAAATTTCGAAATAAATCTAGGAAAATACAAGCACCAGGATTTGAACCCTGGTGGGTAGGTTCTACCAAAAAAACCCAACCAACTGATTTAGGATCAGTTCGCAACATAAGATAATTGACTTAACTAAAGAACATTGATCGATTAATTACTTAATTAGATGAGTCAGGCATGCCCTGCATCATGCATGTATAGAAAAGGCATGCCTTACATCGGAATTCCACGTACTACGTACCTGGTGTCAGTCAATACAAGAACTCCAACCATGCTTTCTTGAATCATAAACTATATCATATCATTATTTTGTTTAAAAAAACTATATAATTTCGTTGTCAGAATTGAGCCATGTACTACCTGATTATTCTTTTATTAATTATTCAGTTGTTTATTTCTACTTTATAGACTCAATTGAATGCTTTTTTTTCTTGAATCAACAAACAAATCATGTAGATACAATTTCCATGAGACCATGACTAGGAAAACATATACCATAAAAATCCTTTTACATTTGTTCCTTGAACTACGAATGTAATCCAAGCTGGGTTAAATGATAGATGGTTAACACCATGTTGGACTTTTGAAGCAATTCAATTTTCGAAGCGTTTGAAACAAAATCATTTTCAGTCACCGTCTTGGGCTGCTATATACAGAATACAGTATATGCCAGCATCAAGCACCTCAGGACCTCACATAATTAGTTGAATATTGACCCAGTGGTCGCTAAAAAAAGGTTTGTGTATTGAAAATTTGATAGTAGAACAGAAAAATATGAAATAAATTTTTGTTCATGTAGATACTTGAAAAAATGATTAATAATAATATAGATGTTAATGGTTAGTAACAACAGGCTGGAGGCCTCGCAGCCACGCATGAAACTCTATCCTTCCAAGCAAAAAATATCAGCCGCGCATGGAAGCCAAACCCAACCACACACGTCGTCTTCTCCATTGGGCACTGCATGCAAACTAGCTGCGACGGTCAATGTTGGCAACTGGGACGTGGAATTCCGAGGCATATGCCCGCTGGCTCAGTCGACTATATGCAAGCAGCAAGCCACCGTGTCATTGTCAAATTTGTACGAGAGCTTCCAAGAAGGTTGCACACGCATGCACATCTACTAGAATCTAGATTTGGCTACAGAGTTGAAATTGAAGACAGTTTTGGCGCGAATCGTGGATGAGAAGAGTCAATGCAAATTGCCCGATTTGCATTGACTCTTCTCAGCTAGCTAGCGCCTATATAATGGCCTCATGCCGTTGCACGTAGCAGAAGCAGTAAGCTCAACTAGCAAAGATTTCTCTTGTATTTTCGCCTGATCGATCGAGCTTACGAAGTTAGGTTTCCATGGCGGCCGGAAAGATGACCGGAGGGCGGGTGGCGCTGGCGGCGGCGCTGCTGTGCGCGGCGGCGGCCATGGCGGCGGCGCAGTCAGCGTCCAACGTGCGCGCCACCTACAACTTCTACAACCCGCAGAACATCAACTGGGACCTCAACACCGCCAGCGTGTACTGCGCCACGTGGGACGCCAACCAGCCGCTGTCGTGGCGTAGCGAGTATGGCTGGACCGCCTTCTGCGGGCCCGCCGGCCCCACCGGTCAGGCCTCGTGTGGCCAGTGCCTCCAGGTAATGCTTCTAACAATCTAAACTCCAGATCCTAAGAGATGTACTTCTACTTCGTTATGGATGAGTTCAAGAAAATAACAATGAATAACAAGATATAAGGGATCGATGATCTTAATTCTCAACCATATATTTGTCAATTTAGGTGACGAACCAAGCGACGGGCGCGTCGATCAAGGTGAGGATTGTGGACCAGTGCAGCAACGGCGGTCTTGACATGGACTACGCCACGGCGTTCAGCAAGATCGACACCAACGGCCAGGGCGTCAATGACGGACACCTCACCGTCAGCTACTCGTTCGTCGGCTGCTAATCGATTATCCCATCGATCACCAGCCGTACGTATGTACGTAGCTCCAGCACATACTACTACTAAGAATCATGTAATAAGCCCACGTGGCCGAACCTATGTATGGGTGGGAGAATAAGTGGGCGTCCGATGCAAGCATTGTTTGCTGAATTAATAGTGGAATAAAAGTGGAAGCTGTGTTTTGTGTTGCATAAACCAAAGCATGCATGCATGCATGCATGTGTGGACTCTGTGTCTGTCAATGTTTTCAGATTGAAGAGTCCGAGTCTAGTCGCCATATAACTACCGAGAAGACAACCGATTAATCGTGTTACTTCTGGTGACTGAACACAGTTAAATATACTCGCCTCAGTACCGATCCACTACGATGGGTACTAGCAACAAGTGATCACGATTACTTGGAAGCAGTGTCCGGTAATATATGACGATTACTTGTGGAGCAACGTACAAGATGTGTGAACATGCAGATGCAGGTCGATCTGCAGGTCTTCCCTTTGAAGTCTTATTAAGCTGCGTGCTCGATCCGTTCCTTCTCACAGGTCACATATGCAGTATGCAACCACATGAAACTCTCTAATGGGTAATGGCAACTTAATTCACCTGTAATGATCTTGACAACTATATTTTCAATGAGCTTGCCAAAGAGATCATGCTATGCGAGATATCATACTTAACTTTTTAGTACTATTTGTTAATCCAACGACAGAACAGCACGCAAGAGATGCCCTGCAAGTTACAACTACTTACAGCGTCAGTAGGACAGTAAGCTAGCAGCAGGCTCTCCAAGCAAGCTAAGCTACCCTCGTGCAACCAGATCAGTCAATGTTTGCAACTCCCCCTTGGAATTCCGAGACACGACTGTCCCAGAAAGCTCCTCTGTTACGCCGTTTACAAACTGAGTCAACTTTTTGGAAGACTTGAAGGACTTTGAATCTTTCATTGTTTGACAAACTTTACCAAAATTTTGTAACAGCTCTCGGGTGAGATCAAAGAGTAAAATTCCCTGCACACAGCGCTGCTGTATAAAATTGCCCTATATACACACAGCCGTATAGCATTGGTGATCGACGTACATTATTTTCAGAATTTGACGTAGTCTAGAGCCGTATTTGACGACGTGTAGCATGCCGTGCCGGCTCGGCCATCCTGCAGATCCAAGCTTGCGTGTTTCTCGATGGGTGGATCCACGTAAAAAAATGGGCGAAATTTCACCGAAAACTTCGAAATGTCGCTTTTATCAGTGGATCAGCATCCCAAGCTCTTGAGGTTGTTTATTTCACCTGACCTACGCGAGCAGCAAGCATGTAGAACAAGCTTTCAAAGACATTTTAGACTTTGGCCGCATTGTAAGGAGCCGCCCAAATTACCTTGCCTAAACCGGGTCATCATCCATTGACCAACCCAGTTCAACCAAGATAACCCCGGTATTCCCGGTATGCGCCTCGAGCAATGCCCAGGATCAGCCCGCATACCGTTTGTACATCATGAGTACCATCACAAGGATGGGAGAGCAAATTTTAAAAGTTTGGATTACAAGTCTTGATCACCTTATAAAAAATTTCTCAAATTAAAAATATAACCTAGTTCAACTAAGGTGATAATATTGTTAAACTAGAATGTAGTCTAGGTTTATATAGTTATCCTACCATGTTTCCTTAGATGAAAAGATATAACATAACGGAAAGATTGGAGAAGTATATGAAGAAAAATGAAGTCCTTGCCCAATGGACACCACTTGCCTAAGCTTGAGCGACTACACCACTCATCTACTTTGCCGCCTTCGACGGGATGAACGTGGCCATCACCGCAAGAACGCAACCTGCAAAACAACTTATCGGCAGCATCGTTAGTACATTTCGTACTAGCAGGACTTATCCCAAAAATATACATTTGGTGGATGCAAGGGATTATCAAGTTTTAATACCCAACTAAGAAATAGCAAGCGGGTTTGTATAAGTGAGTAAGCAAAAGACAGCCTCTATCGCTATATCATATACCAAAATATTTGCATAAGTAAAGTGATCATGTATCATCAACCATGAGCTTAATCTTCCATAAGCTCTCTCCGAAACTCTACGTTAAAGTCAAAGTACATGAGCGTGTTCATATCCGAGAACGCGGCTATTGTAATAGATTTAGAACCCTGCAGGGGTGTACAATTTTTCCCACACGAGGCGCAAGATCAACTACCATACCCTCGGCCTAGGATAAGAGTTAATTCATGCCCCCAACCGTTCGCATACCCACACCCGGCGATGAGAGGGAGACCGGAGATGTATAGGGGTAACGGACTCCTCCATCTACCCCTCATCACAACCCGTGTCAAACCGTCCCATAGCAAGGTCCGGCTTATGGTACTTGGCTTGCCCATCCCATACTAAGCATGTGGTTTGTATGGTATGTGCTCAAGTATCAAAGCGATGACGCATCGGTCCTTAATCAATTCAAGCAAGCCTAACCAATAGAGCTCCATCTCAATGGTCCTACATTATTTGCTCAAATCTCGACTCATATTCATGGTTGTTCATCTTTAAAATATTCCAACTATCCAAATATGAGATTAGACAAATTGCTATAGTCTCGCAAGATGTGATGCCCTTGTCACCTCTCGACTTCTACCGGCTAAGCATGAATAAGCAATTAAGTTCGTATAAACCAACAAACATACTCAGCTAGAAGTTGACCTAGAGCTATAGCACATGTCTAATAGGTTCTACTCTAGTCATTACATATGAATAAATAGAGGATGGTTTATGCACAAACAATAAGCATTTGACATTCATAAATAGTTTAGAAAAGGTGCCTGCCTGAGACTTGGTGCTCCACAACGCAACTCTCCGGAACGTTGTTCTCTATGAAAACATGAATGCATAAATTAGAAAATATGTCATGAATGCAAATGTATATGCATATGAGATGTGATGACTCATGAGGCAAGGCAAACATGATTTAGAATTATCTAGCAAGTGATTGAATATTGGCATTTGAGGCAAACAAACATAGCACCGAGTGAATGTTCCAAAATAAATAGTCACACATGCTCACATATATAGGATTCTAATACAACTATAACAGGAGGGTGCCAATAAATTACTTTATCTCTTTGGTTGTTAGGTCAATTGTCACAAAATTATTTTAGTCACAACCAAGATTAGAGAGTTCAATTAAATAGGTTATGCCATGGTTGAAATTACAAAATGATATGCAAAAGACATGATTAAATATGTGTTTAGAATGCCTTAAAATCGTACATAAACATAGTTTAAGTTGGAAACATAGGTATATAAGTCAACTAGGTAACTTTCGGACCTTCCGACTCAAAATATCGGGTCATCCGGTTTTACACAGAGAAGAACCGGATCTTCCGGACATAAAATCAGATCTTCCGGACATGTTCTGGAACCCAAAATTGGATCTTCCGGCTCTTTCCCGGATCTTCCTAACAGCCCGGCGACCGGGAAAGAAAAACTCGCCGGCGGCGGCTCCGACCTCCGTTTTGGGTGCCGTTTGTTTCTATGGGTTTGTGGGAGTGTCAAGCTTCTATTCCAAGTGATGGATTTGACATGCATTGGGTTTTTCGAGCTCTAGGTCATCAATGGTGAAAACACCATGGATGGGCTCTATGTGAGTCAAGAACTCAAATCCTAGGGCAATGGGGAAGGGATTTGGAAGGGGGAGGGCTTACCAACGACGAGTGGGACTCCTGTGAGGGCCGCAGGTTGGTGTAGAGCGGTGTGGAGTGGATCGGGCCGAGCTCATCCTTGTGGTGCTTGTGGGAGAAGAAGAAGAAGCTTGGGGATGGCCTTCCCCATGGTCTCCGGCGAGGAAGAGGTGGTCCAGGTGGTGGGGAAGCTCGACGACGTCGTCCTCCGGTGATCCTCCGGCCAACTCCGGCGAGGGAAGGTTGATTTGATGGGGGATTTGAGCTCTATCCACCATTGTTTGGTTGGGGGAAGAAGAACAGGGGAAGGAAGATGCATATGTGCACAGGGAGGCAGTAGGAGGAAGGAGTGGGCGTGGGGTTGAGGTGGAGGCATGTGGGGCCCATAGGGATGCGTGTCGTCCATGCAAAAATCGACGTGTCAAGCTGGATATCGGATCTTCCGGCTCGGAGTAGGAAGATCCTAAAATTGACAGCTTTCTAGTTAAAACTACTTTGAGCCATCTAGGGATCTCCAAAAATTATGAAACCTTTTTAGCTACTTTGAAATATTATTTTATCAAATCATAGCCCAAAATAAGTTTTTTTTATGGTGAAGAATTGAGTTGCTTCAAAAAGATGCAAAAGCATTCAAACAAAGGTAAAAAATTATATTATCACATATTAATTCTCATGATCCAAATTCTTATCAAGCAATTAACATTTGGGTCGTTACACGTATTAAATTCTGAACCAAATTAAGGTTGCACAGTCTAACTCGGAGTCTTAACTCGTTCGGCCAGAATTCAGTTCAGCTCTGAATTGCTGGCATTATTTGCCTTGCAGCTTATCAACGACGAGGACAGGGGTGGAATTGTTATCCATATGGCCTTGCCTCCATGAAGATGTACGGTTAAATTGCCACTGCTTGGCTTAGAATCGTCCAAGTAGTAGGAAATTTATACTTGTTTTTTTAGGGTCAGGAAATCGTCCTGTGCAGTTTTTTTACAACATTGTCTATTTAACTCTGTAAACAAAATTTTGGTTCTATTTACTCCTCCAAACTATTTTAGTTAGTCAAATATACCCCTATGAGCATTGCCTTTTTTTGTTTCTCTGTATATAAGTTGAGTTTCATATTCCAATTTTGTGCGAACATAGAGAACATGATGCCTCATCTTAAAACAAATATTAACATTTTTCATGTTATTTTTATATGGTAAAATCCATTTAATACGAATCCCATGGATACAAAAATGTATGCAAAGTAATCATGAAAAATATTTCTAATGCACTGTTCTAATACAGAGGATCATACTATAAGTCATCTTGCAAAACTTTAAACTTAAAAATGTACTTATGCGTGAAGAAATAAAAAAGACAATGTCACTAGTGGGTAGATTGTTCCAAGAAAAACAGTTTGGGGGAGTAAATTGAGGAAAAAATTTGTTGAGGGGTTTAGTGGTCAAGCTGAATAGGTAAGTTAGTAAAATAGACCTTTCTAATAATATATCAATAAAGAAATAAATACACATCAACAAATAAAGCATATAAATATATTTTTACAGAATCAAAATAAATTAAAGTGATTTACACCCATAAATGAATCATTTACAAACTAAACCAAAATAATATATTTGTTACTCCCCCGTCCCAAATTGTAAGTCATTTGACTTTTTGTTACCCCAACTTTGACCACTCGTCTTATTTAATTTTTTTGCAAAATATCAAATTTTTTGTTATGGCTAGCTTTAGTAATAAAAAAATTTCAAAAATGACTTAAATTTGACTATATTTGCATAAATTTTTTGAATAAGACGAGTGGTCAAAATTAGGTCAAAAAAGTCAAATGACTTACAATTTGGGACGGAGGGAGTACTTCATTTAGATATGTGTTAGGGCATACAAATACAGGTAATATCATATATCCATCCACATTCACATTGATTTCGAATACAAATTCGGATAATAAAAAAAATTAAAATACTATCCACTTAGAGTATCCTATTACAAATGAATGGGGATAACCACGTTCCATTTTCATGTGTTATAGCATAAACGAATTATGAGAACCACGTTCCGTTTTCCACCTAGAATTTTTGCTCGAGACTCATGTTGCCAATTGCAGCGAAAGGAGTATACCTCCAGTCAACAAATTAAATGATGATGACGTTTCAGTTATCTCCTCGATCATCAACAGACGGCCAAGACGCACGGTACGGTGCGGGTCAGAATCTGCAGGCTACACACCTACTAGCTACTGCCGATGCAAGGACACAGTCGATACTATTATTGCATATGCCGAGCACAAGCATAGGCCGGCGATCTAGAGGAGAGGCTGATCTCATGAAAGCTGGCGAGATGGATGCGCACGACGCATATAGATGTTGGATATCCATCAATTACTGCGGTCCTTTGTATGACCTTGAAACTCGAAAGAGAAGTCCACATTGTCCGGCCTGCGCCGATCATGAAAACTACATAAATCCCCCGATTGGCGATTCGAGCTAGCAGACTGCGTATACACAATACCACCGAGAGGCACCGACATCGCCGGCTGTGCCACTCTCTGTTACTGCATCCTATATATTGTTGCCAATTATACGATCGAAGCTCCCTCCACCTAGCGGAACCATGGCGGCGATCGCCGGCGCACGGGCGCTCGCGGTGGCGGCCCTCCTCTGCGCCGCCGTGGCAGCGGCCACGGCGCAGCAGGCGTCGAACGTGCGCGCGACGTACCACCTCTACAACCCTGCGGAGAACGGGTGGGACCTGAACCGCGTCGGCGCCTACTGCGCCACGTGGGACGCCAGCAAGCCGCCAGCGTGGCGGCAGCAGTACGGCTGGACCGCCTTCTGTGGGCCCACGGGGCCCAGGGGCCAGGCCTCCTGTGGCCAATGCGTCCGGGTACATTAATTTTGCTCTGAGAAACGCATGCTTGGGCTTTAGCAGTCAGCACTGCTGATTCGATCATGGTGAACTCGCTGACATTTCAAGCTGTAGGTGACGAACCGTGGGACGAGCGCGTCGACGACGGCGAGGGTGGTGGACCAGTGCAGCAATGGCGGGCTGGACTTGGACTTGGAGACGGTGTTCAAGAAGATCGACACCGATGGGCGTGGCTACCAGATGGGCCACCTCGACGTCGACTACCAGTTCGTTGTCTGCTGAGTGCTGAGGAAGTCAAGCAGGGTGTCGGCCGTTTTGGTGTCGTGGAATAACAAGGAAATAACAGAATGAGGCTTGCAGCTACGCAGGCATGTGTAAGCAAAATACTAAGTGTCTGGCAAAAGAAACGCTAGATGGAGCCATATAAATATATTCCATTGTCAACATATATATGATGTCACAAACCTCCATGTTTAAATCAGTCAACAAGCTTAGAACTTAGCACACAAACCAGAGTATGAGATACAAGGGTAATGTCGGCGAGTTATGCTGACTAGGTTCTTGAGGGGATGTCCCGAAAGAAGGGTTTCAGGAGAAGTCGTCGAGAATCTAGAATCGAAGGTGACAAGAGACGATTTAGACAGGTTCGGGCCGCAATATGCGTAATACCCTACGTCCTGTATGGTGTATCTTGTATAGATCTTGTGTGTTGCAATGTCTGACGGCGTTGCTCGGTACAATGCCTGACGGCGTTGTTCGGTGGTCTAATCTAGGGACCCATGCCCTCCTTTATATATCCCAGTGGGCAAGGTTTACATGGTAAGTCTCCTAGTTTGTTACAATTGAGGAGTCCTAGTAGGACAAGTTGTACTAGTAGGAGTCAAGCTTGTTTAGGGAACCCGGGGTATCCATACCCAACAAGCCCCCGAGTGCTTCATTGTCTGAAGTCCAACCCTGCTGTGAGTATTGGAATATTACCGAGTTGTTTGCCAACTCGAGCTCTTCTGAAGTCATCCGAGTTCTCTCAGCTTGGTTGTATGAAGACTTTGAGGTGCTCAAAAACTTCTTGGAGAATCTGATTGGTGCGCACCGTAAAGGTGCGCCCAATTGGGCAGCCCCCGAGCCTCGTTTTACTTTGAAGAAGGAATTCGAGGGTCTTCAATGAATATTTCCCGAAGAGCTTCAATTTCCGAAGAATCCGAGTTCTTTTGAACCCTAGCGTTGCCTCCGAGATTCGTTATTTAACCAAAAAGTTTTCGAAGAATCTTTGATGACGTACCCGCAGCCCCGAGCCTTGATCCAATTTAACAAATTGAATTAAGGATCTGGACTCCAAGATTTGAAGAAGATCTGATGTAACTCCGATGGAGCGAAGATGTCCGAGTACTTTGCTGAAAAAATACTCGACTAGCATCATGGTCCGAGTTCTTTGTTGACAAAAGAACTTGACTGTCGTCGTGGTCCGAGTTCTTTGTTGAAAAAGAACCCGGCTGGCGTCGTGGTCCGAATTCTTTGTTGAAAAAAGAACCCAGCTTGCATCAGCCCCCGAGCACGAAAGTGCGCGAAACTGCGATGGAGCGCCGAAGCTGTCGCAAAAATAAAAATATTATGTAGCAAATGTTGAAGAATATTTGAAAAACTGAAATTTATTCAGTCTTGTTGACGAATCGACAAGATAGTGCGCATTGCGCAAAGATAAAATCGACGAGTGCGTAGACCCCACATAAAGAAGTCGACGAGAGCGCAAATTGCGCGAAGTGTCTCAATATGAGATTGTTTTGGTGTCTGTATCTTTTCAAGATTGTAGGTCCGAGTAGTTTGTCCCGCTAGCCGTGCCCTCCACGATACCCCGGTCAATAACACATCGGCTTGGAAAAAGCACGGTTTGCATCGTCAGACAAAAACTCTCGAAACACTCGACTTTAGAGATAAAACAGAGCACGCTGAAGAAGTCAGCGAAAATGCAAAAAGCACATGCAATTTGCGAAAACAACCCGGCAAGATCGCGTGCTCGAGTAGTTAGTCCCGCTAGCCGTGCCCTCCATGATACCCCGGTTAATAAACACATCGGCTTGGAAAAAGCACGGTTTGCATCGTCAGACAAAAACTTCTCAAGACACTCGACTTTTAGGGATAAAACCGAACATACTGAAGAAGTCAGCAAAAATGCAAAAAGCACATGAAGAAACTGAAGAAATCATAAACCGCAAAGGTATCCACTTGTAGATACAAATAAATAATTAAAATATATGACTTAGCTTGATTCGTGGACGATTTGTTGATGAAGTCGCGCCGAGTCCGAGTTCTTGGTTGAAAAAGAACTCGGCTGGTCATCGTAGTCCGGGTTCTTGTCGAAAAAAGAACCCTGCTGGTTGCTGTAGTCTGGGTTCTTGTCGAAAAAAGAACCCTGCTCGGACAGGAAAAGAACCCTGACGACACTTCCTACGAGTCGCAGGGTTGATCTTGGCCTGGCCTCCTGGATGACAGAGGTCACAGTCCTTACTGAAGGACCCTGGCGGATGCTGGAGATGATCCTCAGACCGCCAAGTAGTCTTGTACGACGACTATCTGCTTGGTCTTGATACTTGAGGGCAACGAGGCCGGAGTCATCGTTTGTCTGAGTCGAACTCGGCTTCTGCCTCCGAGGATCGTGTCGGAGTCGGAGACCCTTGACGATCTGCGCACGGTGACCCGCGCGGGTGGTGGAGGAGACGCCATTGTCTCGCCGCGCAATTCGCGGCGTAGTCTGCGCGGGCGGCGGAGCTAACGCAATCGTCACGTCGTGCAGTTCATGCCGAAGCTACCGTCCTGGTTTGCAGTGCAAAGCCAGGAACCGAAGATGAATGTCGCTGAAGGATGCCATCAACCCTTTATCGAGTTCTCAACGAGTGGATCCCACGGACGGCGCCAAAGTGTCGGCGAGTTGAATCCCCACGGAAGGCGCCAAAGTGTCGGCGAGTTATGCTGACTAGGTTCTCGAGGGGATGCCCCGAGAGAAGGGTACGAAGAGAAGTCGTCGAGAATATAGAATCGAAGGTGACAAGAGACGATTTAGACAGGTTCGGGCCGCAATATGCGTAATACCCTACGTCCTGTATGGTGTATCTTGTATAGATCTTGTGTGTTGCAATGTCTGACGGCGTTGCTTGGTACAATGCCTGACGGCGTTGTTCGGTGGTCTAATCTAGGGACCCATGCCCTCCTTTATATATTCCAGTGGGCAAGGTTTACATGGTAAGTCTCCTAGTTTGTTACAATTGAGGAGTCCTAGTAGGACAAGTTGTACTAGTAGGAGTCAAGCTTGTTTAGGGAACCCGGGGTATCCATACCAACAGTTAACCTACTAGGTAATTTGAAGACAGATTGGGTTCAGGACTAGCAAGAGATCCGAGGGAGGAAGATTGTGAAGAGACGGGAGGGAGAAGCCAAGAGAGCTAGCAGGGAGGAAGACAATGTCGTCTGATTTCTGAAATGTTTGATCCCCTTCTTTGCTGTTGTTGCTTTTTTTTTTTCTTTCAGAGGCTTGCCCTCTTTGTAGTTGCTGTCTCACCTATTTGAGCCCAGAAGACTATTTCAGAGCCTTGCCCACAAGGCGGAAGTGTGGTGGCTGCTTGCTTCTCCCATCTTAGGGCTGATCGGTTTGCTTCCAAATTGTGGGCATGTCAAAATCTTGGCAAGCCAATTCTTAGGTGACTATTTGGTTTGCCTCAAAAAATTGCCCACGTCTTACATTTTTGCTACCAAAATGTTGGTAAGTTTTTTACCCCCGTTTTGGCTTGCCAAAATTGTGGCATGCCAAAATTATGTTAGGAAACCAATCAGACCCTTAATGCGCGTGCGTACATGCGCAAGCCACAAAGTGAATAAGAAAGTGATCACTAGCGTCTTCCAGAGAGCCCAGAGTGTCAAGACGAAAAGTGCCGTGGAATTCCATGCCATGGCGACGTACGCACGTCCAAGGCCGACGGCGACAGGTCGGTCGTCGTCGTCGTCGGTCAAGGAGGACGACGCTTGCGCTCTGGCCATGTGCGCGTACGTGCCGGGTGGCTCGCTTGCTTTCCGTTGCCATCTGACAAACGCAATGGACAAAGAGAGGTCGATCGGTTGCAGCGTCGAGTTGGCAGATCTCGCTTGACCGATCTCGAATTCTCGAGCCGCCGCGCGGGCCGCCGGCGCGCGGTCAAGTTGGAACGGGACGTGTGCGTGGCCTATATGTGGCCATGTGGGAACACTACGTCTTCCTCCCTGCTACGAATTTTTTGGATGGGCATAAGATAATAATTGAAGGACCCGGCGAGTGAGCCCTACTATGTAGTTTCATTTCAACATCACCGGTGTATTGTATGGTAGAAAAACCTTGCTCGCACGGGCTCCAAATAGCTTGGCAAAGGAAGCAAAACGGTTGCACTGTCCTTGCTAGGCAGGGTGACACAATTCTCAGCAAAAGGAAGCAAACGTACCTGCAGTTCAATATGGAAATGCAAGTGTGCTCCTATGATGTTGACTCACCAAATTAGTTGTTGTAGGATATATAAAGCACACCAGTAAAAGTTGTAAAGCTGGGTGTTTTTGAAGTGCAGTTTTGTGAAAGTTTCTTCTTTTCTGTCAGTATAACTTAATAATATGTATATAACCGCTTTAGTGCTAAGATTTGTATATGCATGGTCCGCATCATGCAGGTTAATCTCCTTTTAGGTTTCCTACAATAAGAATAGTTATGTGTGAAATGACAATTATAACCCTATCACGAGTTTTCTCATGTCCTTGCAAGAAAATTCCACATTGTCCGGCACCTGGACCTCTATATAAAGCAGCAGCAGACTCAGTTAGCACCTCCAATCCACTGCAATCCACGTCGACGATTTGGCATCATATCTGCCATCTGCTAGGAGCTCGCAAGCCGCAAGACAAAGGTCGGTATGCTACTCTGTTCCACATAAACACACAGGATATTGATTGAAATTGCTTCTTGATCGATGTGTACATATTGCTGTGAATTCAGACCCCAGCAGCTATGGCGGCGACCACCGGAAGACGTGCGCTCGCCGTGGCGGCGCTGCTCTGTGCCATGGCGGCGATGGCCGCAGCACAACAGGCGTCCAACGTTCGCGCGACGTACCACTACTACAACCCGGCACAGAACGGGTGGGACCTCAACCGCGTCAGTGCCTACTGCGCCACGTGGGACGCCGACAAGCCGCTGTCGTGGCGCCAGAAGTATGGCTGGACCGCCTTCTGCGGACCTGCGGGGCAGAAGGGCCAGGCCGCCTGTGGCAAGTGCATCAAGGTATGTACTTCTAATCAAATACGTACTCACACCGTCCCAAAATAAATACACTACTAGGACGAGACACGTAAACCAATGCTATATGTAAAATTACCAAATTACCCCTTATCCAAACAATACATGGGTCCTATGTTGATCCAACCTAGACATATGTGGGTCCCGTCAAAGCATTGCGCGGGTCCCACGTGGGTCCGCCCTAAACATTGTATGGATCCCATGTGGGTCCCGCCTAAACTTTGTGCGGGTCCCACGTGGGTCCCACCTAAACATTACGTGGGTCCCACGTGGATCCTGCCAAATAGTTTGTGGGTCCCACCTAAATATATGCGGGTCCCACCTAAATAGTGCTATCCCTATAAAGTTGCAATCTTTGCACCTTGGGAAGAGAGAACGTGCAATTATTTTGGGACAAATTTTGAACTCTAGAAATGCAAATATTATGGAACGGAGAGAGTATGTGTGGACATTTCATTTAATATTAAAAGCATGTAAATTTGAACCAATGCAACACTAGGTTGCTCCCTCCATTTCACTTTATACTGTATGTCCTTTGATTGTTTGGCTCCAACTTTGACTATTCGTCTTATTCAAAAAATTATGCGAAATATCAATTTTTTTGTTATGACTTTTTATTAATGAATATTCTTTAAGAATGATTCAAATTTGACTATGTTTGCAAAGCTTTTTGAATAAAACGAGTGATTAAATTTAGGGTAAAAAAATCAAACGGCTTATAATGAGAAATGAAGGGAGTACTTTTTATGTGAATTTTGGCCTAAGAGAATCTGATCTTATGTGTGTAGGTGACAAACCGCGCGACAGGCGCGTCGATCGTGGCGAGGATAGTGGACCAGTGCAGCAACGGCGGGCTGGACTTGGACTACGAGACGGTGTTCAAGAAGATCGACACCAACGGGCAGGGCTACCAGATGGGACACCTCAACGTCGACTACCAATTCGTCGCCTGCTGAGCGAGTGAGGAGCTTGATCTCGCGCGTACGGATGTAATCAGCCTCGCTTCGGTGCGGTCATATGTGGTGTGAATCTGTGATTTAATAAAATGCCTCATGAGGATCCTACAGTGCTAGTGCTACAAAATAAATGAAACCTTGCTATTAGAAGAAATAAATTGGTACCGGCGTAGTAGGATCCTATTGTTTCCTTTGCTATTTGCATTCTACTTTTCATGTTAATTGAAGAAATAATTTTCACCTCCAGCGTTGCATGCCTGGTCAATTTAATATCTTCAGCCAGGTGAACTGAGCCTAGCTCAGTTGGCAAGGGTCCTTGTGGTGGAACCTGTCCACCCGGGTTCGAGTCCTCGACTCGGCACGGGTGTCACATTTTCCTGGATTTATTTCAGGATTAACCGGCATTGTTCTTTCAGTGGTAGGCGACGTCCCCGTCGATTGCGAGGCGCCTGTGGTGACTTCGTCAGTATCAAGATTAGCCGGCTCAGTCTCTTGGAGGTGCTCATAGGGGTAGGGATGTGTACATGTATTCATAGGGGTGAGTGTGTGTGCGTTTGTGTGAGCGTCTTCGATTGTACTGTCATTCTCAAAAAAAAAAATATCTTCAGCCAGAGTAGTGTGGCAAATGAAATGTTCATGAGAACTTAAGATTTGGGTATACGGAGTTGGCTTTTTAATTATTTTTGTCTATTACAAAACACCATATGAGAATATAACTGACACACAATTCCTCTGCAGCCTAGCTATCCTCACATACAACCCCTCAGCCACTCCGCGGATTATGAGGTAGAATGCAAATAGCAAAGCAAACAATTTCTATTCTTCGCAAACAAGGAATTTCGCCACAGATCGAAACGACAAACAAACAGTTGCCAAATAGAGTCTTTTATGTGAATACCATTATGAAAGATGATGCTTACCTGTGTACATCTAAAAATTTCTCAGACACCTGCGTGCCATCTCGTGAACTTTCTTTTAACTGTGTTCCATTTCATCCACCCACGATTTGAAGTTAAAGGCTTTACACTCCTGACAGGAGGAACCCAGTGGAAAGGGTCCATTGCCCCAAGCTTATCTTCTTCTTCTCTCACTACAAGAAAAATGCACATTCGTCCCTCTTGCATCAGTACCGGTTTCCTTTTAGCCGATACTAATATGAATTTAGTACCGGTTGGTAAGCACGATACCCCCGGGAACCATTTAGTACCGCCTGGTAATACGGTTCGGTACTAAATTGTGGTGTTAGTACCAGTTGGAGCTACGAGCCGATACTAAATGGTCCCGGAGGGTTCCCTAGGGTCCCCTGGCATTTAGTACCGGTTGGTGTTATGAGCTGGTACTAAATTGTCCACCACGGGTTACATTAAAAGGATAAATCTCTAATCACATGTGCTCTATAGTTGGGATGATTATGGATGCTACATGCAAGTTTGCGTGTTGTGGGTTCAGGACCCACCAACCGCGCATGGGTGTGAGGGTTATTTCTTTTTTTTTTGGTACTAAATGGGCTTCCCATCAGTATCAGAACTCTAGTACCAGTTGCTACAACTGGTACCGATAGGGGGTGTACTGGTTGCTACAACCGGTACCGATGGGGGGGGGTTACGAGCCAGTCTGAAGCCTAGTTTTATTTTTCTTGTAGTGTCTCTGCTTCTCTCCCCTTCACCGATGCTGGAAAACATATTATGAGTGTATAATTCAAATAGCAAAGCAAACAATTTGTATTCTTCCCAAATCAGGAATTTCTCCAATGATTTAAACAACAAACAACAGTTTGCATACTAACATGCTAAATACAACTGTAGATCTAAAGAGAACCCAATGAGGGCATATGCCCCACCCAGACTCTAGATTCATGTTAGCATATGGATTCATTTTATTTCAATAAACTCTCAAATGACATTTAATAGTAGGCATAAATCAACTTTTAAGAACAGTTTTGTACTCATTTTAAAATTTTATAACTTTAAGTGTTCTTTTTTTTAATAAAAGGTACCCCGAAAAGTTTATTGGTATACTTAACAAATCAGCATTACAATCAAACAAATTATTTTGGATTGCCAGTGTACATTTGCAGGGGTCACATATCACCTATCATAGCAAAACAAATGACCCACTGCTCTGCCTAAATCTAATATTTTTCTATTAAACTTGTGGCAATAAAATATTTAGAAGAAATTAGAAAGATAGACACACTTTATTACTATGTATACAAGCACACAACTTGTTTTAAGCTCATAACATTGTACTCACTTCATGCCAATTTATAATTCATTTGAATTTTTTAATCCATGTTTGACCGCTTGACTTATTAAAAAGATTTATGCTAATATAGTTAAATTTAAGTCATTGCTGTAGAACTTTTATTAAAAACAAATAAGGCATTACAAAAAGTGATTTGCACAACTTTATTTTACATAAAACGAGTGGTCAAACTTGGATAAACAAATTAAACAAATTATAATTTAAACTGAGGGAGTAGTCACCATCTAACCATTCTCAAATCAGCTCAATATATATGTGGGTACCCGGTAGTTTTTTTATATATTTGGGTAAGCTGATTTGTGGCTTGCGTAGTTGCGTCACCCATCATCCACCAGCATGGATGTCCTGCACGAGCCAACGTGTTTTGGCATACACAATGACCCGCGTTTGCCCACACCCGGCAGGCCTGCTGCACACAGAGGTCGCCACCCAGAACGCAGCTGGTCCGTGGTCCCTGCGTCACACCTTTGTTGCTTTTTCTCTCAAACTGAGAATTTCTCTTCGCAACTCAAAACGAAGTAAGTATGAACAAACGACAATCCACTACGTGCTCTTTTCAGACTTCCAAAAAGTACGTCCGTATTGATGGACTAAAATGAGTCACGCTGTGATGGCATTTCTTCGATCGGATCACCCGAACGAGTTAGTGCGGACTGTCTTGACGTTGGCGTCCATGGAAAGTCATGCCGGCCGGCTTGGAAGAACGCATCGAAATCATGGAGAAGGCTGGTGCATTCTGACATCCAACGTCAAGATGGCTTGGAAAATTGGAAGAAAACAAATAACAATCAAGATCGTGATGGATAATTCAGAGCAAGTGCCGTACGTAGAAGCAAGAAATGTGTGGCCATTTCGGCTGCCTAATGCCCCAAGTCAAATGGGGAGGAGTTTAATTACTATATCATCTGCACTTCATCTATTCTTTCTATAGATTGAGCATATTGAGGTTCATTTGCACCAACTCTACCCATTACCCACAAAGATGACCAGAAAAAGGGGAGATTGATTTTATCGTCCAAATTTCCTCGTGTTGAATTCACCAACCCCACCTGATTTTTTGCACCATGGTTTCTACCTGCAGGTCCAAACAATCTTCAATTCTGAAAATCATTCAACCGATGAGCTATTTGTTAATGGGCCAATCAAATCCTATGGAATGTGATTGCATATGGTAGAGGGTACTCCATTCATGGAACCAAATCAACCAATCAAGCCGGGACGTCGGATCCACCAGCTCGGGGCCCACCACAGCCATGATTAGCACCGGCTCGGCGTCGCTGACCGGGTGAAGCTCCCCGCGCGACGAAGGAGGGACATCACCGCCCTCCTAGCAGGCACACAGGACTTTCGGTGCCCTGCTCCAGCAGCGGCGAGGTGAAGGGGAGGCTTGGAGGGGCTTGCGGCGAACGGGGGTGTTGGTTGGTTGGGGGGGGGGGGGGCAGCCTTTCCTAGCTTCTTTATAGTTGCAGGTTTTCCAGTGCGTTTTGTCAGTTATCTATCCCAGGTTCCACATTGTGATAGTTTGTAGGATTGGATCACTTGGATTGCAAAATTTTTGTGTGAGATATAGCAGTACATAGAAAAATTTAGTGCTTATAGAAATTGTGACGATTCTTTTATACAAGCAACTTAAAAATTTAGTGCTTAAAGGCATGCACGAACCATTATATGATTTGATACAGTATTCATTGGCCTGTACGGAGTAGTTACTTGACTGCTCACGATGGTTACAGTATGGGAGAGGGCACAATGCATCTTTCCCTACTTGGTTGGCTGAGAAGACTGAACAGATCGAGTGGTAAGGGGGCAAAAATAATGAAAAATGGACACCACCAGTCTTGTATTCCCGTGCAAAACGCACCTGGGATCGATATTGCAGGCGGTTGGAGGCGATTACAATAAGTATAACCATCACGAGCGGCTCATTAGCCATGGGGTTGACGAACCTGGTTCCTCCAGCCTCAAAACAGGTTTGCTTGGTCTGTTCTTTCCGGGTACTTGCGACGCTCGCTGTAGAAGTGTTCCTTGTGGTCGTTATCACAGGGCCCGCTAACCCAGACTTCCTTCAGCTCATATAGATGCTCTAGGCCAGAGATCTGAAGTGGCGACACACGCCCGCAACGAATCCTCAGCACCTGAGGATAGTCTGAGCTTTCTGTAAACATTATTGTAGCCTTTGACCTGGTGTTGCTAGAAATCTCGAGGAAGACCATGCGCGGCCCCGATCGACTGAATTGGAGCTTATCCTCTTCGATCTTTGCCACAAATAGACGTAGACTGCCAAGAAATCCTACACTCTCAAGGCTATCTATCACATCCTGCCTTACCATAGTCATCTGTAAACTCAGGTTTTTGACATTAGGAAACTCCTTGATCCATACTGGCAATTTGCTTAGGAGCCCGTACAACTTGAGGCTCCTCACGTTCTTCATAGGTTTCATGGAGATGGCATCCAAGCAGCCAGGTCGTTGATTGTCCGCGTCGATCTGCAGCTGCAATGATAAGCATTTCAGATGGGCGAGACGTGAGATGGCTGAAAAGAACATTTGGATGTTGTTCTGGTTTATTCCGGACACCCCGAGCTTGTGAAGTTGGGTAAGGTTCTTGAGCTCCTCCAGAACGCCGTCCTTGGCTGCAGCAATGATGTTAACAACACCCAGCGTGTGCAAGTTGGAAAGCTTCCCAATCCCAGGAGGCAACCTGACGCCATTATGGGAACCACCATCAAGTCGGCGCTGTCCCCACAGTTTTGACAAGCAGTCTGGCACCAGATTAGCACCAGGCTTGCACTTTGCTGCTGCTGCTGCTGGTGGTGGTGTCGGTGTCGGTGTTTCAACCACACCGTTGCCATCGCCTGATACTGATGTACTTTCTGTTGCTGGTGGAGGTGGTGTTGATGGTGGAACTCTTTCAACGTTGCCGTTGTCATTGTCTGATGATGGGCTCTCTGATGGAGACGGTGTGCTGGCGTCACCTTCCATGGTCAGTGTGGCGCCAGCACGAATGTACTGTAGCTTCTCTAGCTTTATGATGCTCTTTGGTAGCTTGGTTACATCTGTTCCCCTAACATCCAGAGTTTGGAGCTGCTTCAGATTTCCCAAGGAATCCGGCAGATGAGTGATTTCTACGCACCTTCTCAGGGAGAGGAACTTCAAGAGGGGCAGCAGCTTCACCATCCGTTCAACCTCAGTATTTGTTACACCTGACGTGTCCTCCAGATCCAGCACCCGGAGCAGCTCCATCTTATTCTTATCAGATATGAAGAATGCACCAAACACTGTCAAAGACCGTAGCCGAGAAAAGTTGAGGCTCTTAAACACATTTTGGTCTCTATCCCAACTCTCGTGTATGGCCAGGTGTCGGCCCGTACGATGCAAGCTCTTTCTGCTACTGCCTTCCAGTGCAAAGACAAGGTTCTCCTCCATTGACCGTGAGATGATATATTCACGGAGGAATCCATTGACTTGGCACAAGGACGGCGACATATCCAAATGGTGAAGTAGTGGCACCAGTATCATGCTTAGATTGGCAAGATTGGAGAAGGAAATCTCCCCATTCTCCTCTGCAGTGCGTTCTTTACTATCTCTGGCGTATCCCTCCGCGATCCACCGCCTCACCAAACGCCTCCGCCGGATGGTTTGGCTTAGAGGGAAGATTGACAGGTAGAATATGCATGGCTTGAGGAAATCCGGACAGGAACTCAAGTAGGAAAGCAACCATGCAAACAGATCTTCTATCCTTTCACTGATATATCCTACGTTGGCCTCCAACACTGACACAAGGTTATCTTCTATGAAGGAATCTTGAAGGCATTGAGGGCCGTAGGAAATTATATCAGCTGCAGCACATATAACTTTGGGTAGTCCACCACACTTGCGGGCGATGATGCACAAGCCTTCCACGTCTACAATAATTCTTCTTTTATGGTAATAGTCGACCTATTGTTCAAACAATATATAAGAATCAACATCTATTGACAGAAGTTTCATCAAGTTAAAAAAACAGATGTTTTGCCATCAGTGCAAATCATATGTTAGTTTCAAACAATAATAATAAATTCTAATGTCAACAATACAGGATTTCTCACATCGGTTATCTCCGTTATGGACTTTATTTTGACACAAGTTTGATGGCCGTTATATTACAGTAAAGCTCTAACTATGAAAAGTCCATTTTTACCATTCAACTATTATAAAAGTCTGATTTTCAAGCTACAACTAAGACTATCCAACTATTTAAATCATGCAGAATTGACCCTTTGGGTGCTTTTGAAGGTAGTTTTGATTTTACATAAATAACAAAAATATTATTTAAATAGAAAAAATCCATAACTAATAATTCATTTTAGAACCCAAAATAGGAAATCAGTCCCATAGGTTCTACTAAAATGTAACCAATATATTGGCACACTATTTTATGTTATTTGGGTATTATATGTTTATATTACTAGCGTCTTATTTTTTCTAAAATAATTAGAATAAAAACAAATAATATGCAAATAATTCTAATAGTGAGCTAACATATAGGTACCAGATTCATATTTTTATAATTTAAAATCATTTATTTATGAATTTTTATTGGAAAATTACTTTTTAATTTTTGGAAAATAGAAAACTACCTTAAAAACCACCCAAAGGCCAAATTTTGCACGGTTTGGATTGTTGGATGGTCTTCGGTGTCCAGTTTTGTAGGTATGGCTTGGAAATCAAACTTTGTAACAGTTGGAGGGTGAAAAATCGACTTTTCCCTTCACAATAATGGACTGCTTGCAGAGTCCAATATGTACTCTCGCCATTTTGGAATCAGTAAACGTACTTCAGTTCGTTATGAAGACTTTGAACAATAATTGCCTTATTGATAAGTATATATTTTTTAGTCTATGATTATATCCCCATAATAATGGTACGAACTCAAGAAATTCTCAAACTCATTGGAAAAAATTAATGTCCTACCATTAATTTTTTGAAGATTCCACTCTACAATTGCTACCATCAATTGCTAGATTAGTCCATGAAAAAAATTATTATTTTATACGGACTAGTGTCACACCCTAAAATTCATGTATTTTAGGACTTGATTACAAAGGGAATTAATTCTACAATTTTCATGAATTTCTAAATTTTCCCAGCATTTGTTTAATTTCTAGGGTATTAGTATTTAATGTAGGAAAATAGCCAATATCCAAAATCAAATAAACATTCTTTAGGTTGCCTTAATGAAGTGTTGCGTGCATGCTGGTTGCATCTCGTGTTTCATTAGTGTAAAGTTTTAAAAATGCATCTAAACATTGATTTGGTGTTCATGAGACTATTCTAAATTTTTGGGGGAGTTCATTGCCGTCTTCCATTAGATTAATTCATTTATTGGACGGCTTTAGAACCCTTTCATGAATTTTGTACCTAACCCGATTACATGTTGTTTTTCTCTTTTTTGTTTCCCCTTGCACAAACTTTTGTTAAGCATCCATTTTGCATGAACATAGAGCCTACTTGGTCACTACCAATTTATCATGCCAAAACTTAGGCAAGCCAAAATGTTGGCACGCCAAATATTCTGCCAAAACTTTGGCTAGAATTCTAGAGTAACATTTGATTGAGTGTAAAATATAATAGCCAAAATTACGTAACCGAATGACTTGATGCTAAATTCGAACTCTAAGGTCTATGATTTTAACTAGCACATATGTAGAAAATTGGTTGATTGTGTGTCGACGATCCTTATCTACCATATTTAACCGTTAACATTTACCAGAAACAACTACCAAACTTTGTGATGGAAGTTTATGACTAATCATTTTTACTAGTTTTGGTGAATTGTTGATTTCAGGAAGGTACACTTGCATATGGAGGGAAAACATACCCAGGAGCCCAAGAACATGCACATCCGGGAACCTAGGCAAACTCGAAGATGGCTAAAGACCTAAGATGGACCAAAAAGGTGATGACAAGGAACAGAACCAAAAGAATTGTCTCATCGTCTATTTTCCAATGCATCAAAGAACACCTCAAAAAGGTGATGACAAGGCTATTAACTGAATCCAAACTGGGCACATTATCCAAGTCGGCGACAATTCATAGCTCAGAGATGAAGTCGGCCCATATGGATCTAGCATAAAGATTTCCTCATCACTTCTGACAACTCGTGACAGTAGCCATGGGCCTATAGCTCAAAAGAAAACCAACGCAACTTCACCCACCGCAGGCACATCTAACAAAGGAAGCCCACAACCACAAGCAATCTACTGGCCCAAGCTGGGTCCGAATGGGCCCAACAAGGGCTCACGTGGCCCCATGGGTCCGACCAGGCCATCACCGACACTGCTTAGGCCCGGTCTTTGGGGAGGCGTTGCTATGTTGGTTCCTTATGGTTGTTCCACCTGAGTTGCCTTAAATAAATGTCGGAAATCGAACTTTGAGGCCTATATAAGCAACCCAGACCCTCCCACCTTCAGATCATTTGGCTTCGGATCAACTCAGAGACACCTAAGGGAGAAGGTGTAGAGGGGGACACCAAATAATCATTGGAATAGGGAGTGTGATTAGAAGAGAGATTAGAAAAGGATTAGAGAGAGAATAGAAGAAGATCCATTGGATTCTTTCTTCGTACTTGTGATTCTTCTTCAATCTTGTATGTACTTCATATTCAGTTTATGTTTAAGTTATTCTTCATTTATTATTTTTCTACAGTATCAGTGTCCGGTCTCGGATGGCTGACTCTAGTGAGGGATCACTAGGATATGGGTAACCCTATATCTACATTAGAGTTAGTAATCGACGGATTAGACACGGTGTCTAGGCCATAAATTACCATTGGTTGCCTTGTATTCGATACAATAGAGGAGTAGTTTATGGGAAGGTGATAACATGTAATCCGATGTACACCCCCCTATTCGAATACTAGGAGTAGAGTTTAAATAGTTCGATGATCCTGAGTTACCTGGGTCGAGCCGGTCTCACTAGTCACTAGTAAACAATACCATAACCAAGTCCATCTTATCCATGAAATTCCTTAGAACCAAACTCCATAGACCAATCTCCTTCCTCTATCCTTCAAGATGTTCTAGTTAGAAGACAGTTCTGTTCCTGTGGATACGATACCCTGAATACTCACGGGTGAAGTGCTACATTGATATTTCCGTGTGTTTGCGGATTATTATGTAAGAATTAAGAAACCCCAATAGTGTGAAAATAAGAATAAGTTGGACCTTGTCATTTTGTTAAAGAACTTTTGCAACAACACTGGCTTCCATGCAAATGGATACCAAAAGTTTTAGGCTTTCCTGCATTTTGGTTTGGTACATTTTGGAAGCCAACCAATCAGACCCATAGATCTTTGCACCTTCTATCCATCCATAATTTTGGTTGAATTTTTCATGCACTATTTCATGTGCTCTCTAATCGAGGAGAATGGGAGTACCTCAAGGGGTCCAAGCATGGGAATTGTTCTCATGTCCCCTTACATTCTCTCTATGCGATGCACCGCAGCGCCACCACCACTGCACCCTCCACATGCGCAGCACGTGAGCCCCACATCGAAGCCCTATAAAATTGCGAGCCTAGGGCCTAGGTTTGTTGCTGCCCGACCTTGACCAGCTCCTTGCAATCGTTTGCATAGTGCCAACATCGACCTTGCTGGAACTGAGATAGAGGCACAAGCCATTTTCCTCGTCTCTATTCACCGCGCATGAACATCACAGAAGTGCATCGATGTCGCCAAAAGACCCACAATGCCAAAGAGCACCCATTTGGCCGATTCACTACGTCAATCTCCCATAGGAGTAGCTTATGACAGTGAAGACTAAGCCATCCCTTACAAGCTTGGACCTAAAACTATGGATTCTACCTTTCTTGATTATACTATTCATAGCATGGGATACATGATTCTAATAGTGAACTCTGGAGTATCAGAAATGCATGCTAGTACAATAATAATGGATTCCAGAGATGTTACATTTATTTTAGAACATTTTCCCTATGAGAGATGGACCAAGTTCATGTAGGAAAGACATTATCGAAGATGATATTTCCACTGAGCCGATAGAACACAATGAATACACACATTTGGAATATCCTAAGTAGAATAACAATGAAACTCCTAGACAGAGCAAGAGAGAAAGGAATGCAAAGTGTTTTGATGATGATTTTATTGTACAACTTTTGTATGACACACCTGGAATTCATCTCTTGATGCTTATTATTGTAAGGAAGTAGTGAGGAGCGAGATGAATTCTATTATGTCTAATGATACTTAGGAGGTTGCTGATTGTTCTTATCGATGCAAACCCGCATGATGCAAGTGGGTGTTTAAGAAGAAGCTTTGGCCGGATGGTACTATTGAAAAATATAAGGCTAGGCTTGTGGCCAAAGGTTATACCTCGAAAGAAGGAGAGACCTTTTGTATCCTTATTCATATGTTGCTCGATTGACCATAATCAGAGTGTTACTTTCCTTGATAGCATCAGCCTCTTATGGTCTTCTCACGCATCAAATGAACGTGATGATATATAGTTTCCCTAAATGGAGAGTTGGAGAAGGATATCTATATGATTAGCAAGATGGTTTTAGCAAAAGGTCAAAAAGGGAATGGTGTGTATGTTATTGAAGTCTCTATTTGGCCTCAAGCAAACACCTTAGTAGTGGCTTGAGAAGTTCGATAGAACTTTGACATCTATCGACTTTGTTGCGAAAGGTGGCAAATGAGTACTATCGCTTTGGTTGGTGGAAAATGAGTGCTAAGGTGCTTGCATGTGGATGACATACTAATTTTTGGGACAAACCTCAATGTCATTAAGGAAGTAAAGAATCTTTTTATCCAAGTCATGTGATGAAGGATCTGGGAGTGGCCGATGTTATCCATAACATAAAGCTGGTAAGAGAAAGTAGCGGTGGGGTGAACCTGACACAATCTCACTATGTACAGTAGGTTTTTGAGTCCCTTTCGATAATGTAAATATAAACCCATTTCAACACCTTATGATGCCAGCTTAATTCAGAGGGAAGAAGGAATAATGAGAGATCTACTGAGATATTCTCATATTATTGATTCCTTCATGTATTTGGCAAGCATTATGAGGCCTCACATCTTGTTTTTTCATGAGCAAACTATTTCAAACCCAGGAGATTATTAGTGGGATGCTCTTGAAAGAGTAATGTGCTATCTAATAGGGACAAGGTACTAGAAGGGTACAATGATTCAAACTAAATCTCGGATGCTGATGGATAAAAACCACGAGTGGATCTGTCTTCACACATGGAAATGCCCCTATTTTAACGAGTATTGTAAGCAAGCATACCATCTTAACGAGGTCAACGGTGGAAGCAGAACTCACAGCATTGGATTTGTAGATAGTTGAAAAAATTATATCAACAATCCTAAGGAACTGTGATAATCAAACTGTTTGTCAAAGTAAACAATTATAAAGATAAATGTCGGCGTCAAGGAAATGGGGTCCCAGCACAAGAGATCTATGGAGACACTCAACTGCCACGTCGCGCAGTGGTCAGGGCCACAGCCCACTTGACCCTTAGGACCATGGCACCCAGAGGCCCCGGGCTTTTAGAGCTGCAGCAATAAATAACCCCTTGCATGTATGCAAGTCATGGGCATTGTCAGCGATTTATGCTGACTAGGTTCTCGAGGGGGTGCTCCGAGAGAAGGGTTTAGGGAGAAGTCGTCGAGAATCTAGAACCGAAGGTGACAAGAGACGATTTAGACAGGTTCAGGCCGCAAAATGCGTAATACCCTACGTCCTGTATGGTGTATCTTGTATAGATGAGATATGCGATGCCTGACGACGTTGCTCCATGGTCTAATCTAGGGACCCCTGCCCTCCTTTATATATCCCAGGGGGCAAGGTTTACATGGTAAGTCTCCTAGTTTGTTACAATTGAAGAGTCCTAGTAGGACAAGGTGTCCCAGTAGGAGTCTATCTTGCTTAGGGAACCCGGGGTATCCATACCCAACAAGCCCCCGAGCGCTTCATTGTCTGAAGTTCAACCCTGCTGTGAGTCTTGGAATATTACCGAGTTGTTTGCCACCTCGAGCTCTTCTGAAGTCATCCGAGTTCTCTCAGCTTGGTTGTATAAAGACTTTGAGGTGCTCAAAAACTTCTTGGAGAATCTGATTGGTGCGCACCGTAAAGGTGCGCCCAATTGGGCAGCCCCCGAGCCTCGTTTTACTTTGAAGAAGGAATTCGAGGGTCTTCAATGAATATTTCCCGAAGAGCTTCAATTCCCGAAGAATCCGAGTTCTTTTGAACCCTAGCGTTGCCTCCGAGATTCGGTATTTAACCAAAAATTTTCGAAGAATCTTTGATGACGTACCCGCAGCCCCCGAGCCTTGATCCGATTTAAAAAATCGAATTAAGGATCTGGACTCCAGGATTTGAAGAAGATCTGAAGTCAATGAAGCGAAAATGTCCGAGTACTTTGCTGAAAAAGTACTCGGCTAACATCATGGTCCGAGTTCTTTGTTGAAAAAAGAACCCGGCTTGCATCAGCCCCCGAGCACGAAAGTGCGCGGAACTGCGATGGTGCGCCGATGGGCAAACCCGATGTGCAAACCGCAAATAAACGAAACATGGCAGCACGGCTGTGCGTGCGGGGCGCCAGGCTCGGTGTGCCTGCAAGCGGGACGAGCAGAATTGAAGTAGTCACTGACGAGTAGTCGAAATACTCGGCGACGCAGCGAGCGTATGCTGATGTTGTTGATGCATGCCAGAGTAATCGCTGTTGTCGCTACTGCGTGGCCGGCGCGAGCTGGAATCTGACACGAGTAATTGATGCAATCCCCAGTTAGTTGAAGCTAATCGAAGTAGTTGTAACTTGATCCTTGCTGTTAGCTTCCTTCGTGTGCACATAGCAGAGAGCTAAATCGATCAATTGAATTTTCAGAGGTGTTGCCATGAACACTTCCGAGTGCACGTGTAGCAGCCAAATCCCCTATGCATGCGGTTCATCCTTGATGCAATCGGACACGGCTGCGTACGTATGAATTGATCTGGATCGAAGCTGACATCCGAGTACTCCTGCAGTGTCCAACCCTCAAGCATTGCACGCCCGTGAGCAGTATGATTCATGTCGAGTAATAATTTTGAGTGCAGAAATCCATCAATGAGTAGTGCAACCAGAGAACTTGTGCCATCGAAACAGACTTGAGATGCGACCGAAGTCGACTTTTATATTGCTGTCAGAGCGGACTTTTAGAATGCGACTTGAAAACCGAAGTCGACTTTAGAATGAAAACATGTAATATGAATCTTGTATGAAATCCATAATACAAAGCTTGCCGCTGGAGCGGACTTTTAGAATGCGACTTGAAAACCGAAGTCAACGAATATTTGAAGCACTGAAAATAATTCAGTGTAGCCGATGAATCAACAAAATAAAGGTGCAAGTTGCGCAAAGCATCTCAAATTATGAAAGCAAGTTAGTGTCCGTACAAAACAGAAAACACCGAAGAAATCAACGAGAGCATGAATGACACGAGAAAAAATTGACGAAAGTGCACAAAATGATGTCAAGCTCTCTTTGAGAGGAGACAAAATAGTCGACGAATCGACAAAGTAGTGCATTGCACTAGGTCAAAACTTCAACTGAGAGTTGTCATGGAGAAAGATCCGTTGAGGCCTCGAAAGAACCCGGAAAGACTCCCTATAGCCATAGCTATTGTTATCTGTATGAAGAAAAACCCAGAGTTCTCAGGAAAGAACCCTGGTGTGCCATCACATAGTGTGGCAGTGACAAAAAGTCGTTTTTGAGACTTCAGTCATGGGAAACAATTCTGTTAAGGCCTCAAAAGAACCCAAAAAGATCTCTATAGCCTTTAGCTATTTTTTTGAGTAGTACCTTTGATCTAGGTACCCGGGAACAAACCGTAGTGGTCTTATGAAAGAACCCGGTAGGACCCGTAGGGGGGTCTGACTTTAAGTCAAGAGTAAAAGGTATCCTCAATGTATGAGGAAATCAGGAACAAATCCGTTAAGGCCTCGAAAGAACCCGGATAGACCTGGTATAGCTCCCGTGTGTGTTTTCTGAGAAAGCAAGTCATCAGGGCCACAAAAGAATCCGGACGAACTTATGCGCATTACTATAGAGAACAGTCCGTTAAGGTCTCGAAAGAACCCGGAAAGACTCAAGGGGGTTCTCAAAAGAACACCTCATAATGAAGTAGAGCGTGTTCTCGAAAGAACACCTCCTGGCGGCTTGTAGTTTAGCCCCCGAATAAGTAGCTCGTGGCTTAACAGATGAAAGAAATCATGGCCTAGCCTCCGAAATAATTTATGGCATTAGCCTCCAAACGATCATGGCAGTAGCCTCCGAAAACCGTGGCTTAGGTTGATTCATGGACAATTTGTCGATGAAGTCGCGTCGGGTCCGAGTTCTTGGTTGAAAAAGAACCCGGCTAGTCATCGTGGTCCGAGTTCTTGTTGAAAAAAGAACCCGGCTGGTCATCGTGGTCCGAGTTCTTGTTGAAAAAAGAACCCGACAGGTCGTCATCGTCCGGTTCCCGAGTTGTGTCGAGATGATCCGATTTGTTGAAGTAGTCAATGATGAGTAGTCGAAGTACTCGGCAATGCGGTTGAACGTCGGAGTAATCGCCGTTAACACGTTGGGTGCGAGTTAATGCAGCTGAACGTGTAGTGGTGCTCGCGTACTGTCTTCTGTGTACGTTGCGTTAATCTTGGAGCTTTGTGCATAGAAGTGGATGCGCATACGCAGCCAGGTATCCTTGCTTGATGGCGTGGACATGCAACATATGCCATGCTTGGTAGCTTGATTGTATGCGTGTAGCAACATGACCAAATTCACATCTTGCTGCAGCAGGCCAGCAGAAAAGTTATTCCGCTCAGCAACAAACGAACGCATGTGGCGCCCTACGTCGGCGCGACTGCTGCCTCTTGCCGTGTACTAGTGCCGCCAACTGCACGTGTCCGATTCAAACTCGTATTTGGCGGCTTGAACTTGACGAGCGAAGTAGATTCTCTGTCGGACTTGGGATTTTTGCCAGCAGAATATGCACGTTGACGTACTACTACTGATCCATTGCGTATTCCACCAAATAGAGGAACACAATGTTGAAGCCGGTCTTGAATCTTGATGCTGGTCTTGAACCTCGATGCCGGAACACAGCGAGCTGCTGGTTAGCAACCACTAAGCTGTGCACAAGTAGATCTATTTTGAAGATGCCAGCGCCAAAGTGTCGGAGTTGGAGTTTTTTTCGCGATCCTCGCGGCGTGATCTGCGCGGGCGGCGGTACTGACGTAGCGGCTCGCCGCACAGTCCACGACGGAGCTTGCCGTCCCGAATTGCGGTGCAAAGCCAGGAACCGAAGATGAACGTCGCGCCTTCTTCGAACTTGGTGACGATGGAGGCGCTGAAGGATGCCATCGACTCTTTAACGAGTTCTCGACGAGTTTATCCCACGGACGGTGCCAAAGTGTCGGCGATTTATGCTGACTAGGTTCTCGAGGGGGTGCCCCGAGAGAAGGGTTTAGGGAGAAGTCGTCGAGAATCTAGAACCGAAGGTGACAAGAGACGATTTAGACAGGTTCAGGCCGCAATATGCGTAATACCCTACGTCCTGTATGGTGTATCTTGTATAGATGAGATATGCGATGCCTGACGACGTTGCTCCATGGTCTAATCTAGGGACCCCTGCCCTCCTTTATATATCCCAGGGGGTAAGGTTTACATGGTAAGTCTCCTATTTTGTTACAATTGAAGAGTCCTAGTAGGACAAGGTGTCCCAGTAGGAGTCTATCTTGCTTAGGGAACCCGGGGTATCCATACCCAACAGGCATGCATTTGTGGGTGTGTTCCAAGGCATTTTTTTTGAACGGAAATGTTCCAAGGCATGACAAAACAATGATGGCTACCTCTCTCACTCCCCCTCACGAGAAAAGGATGAAGGCATGCATCCAATGCATAAAGAGAGGACACGGGTGTGCAAACACCATTTGCATCCCATGGTGTGCATGCATCGTGCACCATGCGTGAATAAATAAAAGAGGAGATATGGTTTATGCACCTTGAGCATCCCAGGGTATGCAAGCACCATGACATCCAAGGGTGCATGCGCATTAAAAAGGCTATCTCTCCTTTGCCTACTCAATGCACGGGCTCCAAGGTGAAGGGGACACCTGCCACCCATAGGCATGCGGCTGCACTAGTTAAAGAAGGAAATTCATGCATGAAGGACAGGTCACCTTGGGGACGACACCTCACCTAGTTTTTATGAACATCCTATTGTGGGATTCCCTGTTGGATGATAAAAGAGGAGACCCAAGGCAGCAGAACAAGGAACTCTTCCTCCCCCAATTTCCCTAAGCTAAAGAGCAAGCTCTGCTTCATGTACTCTCTGGTTCATACACAACCACCAAATATACATACAAGTAGGACATAGGGCAATTATCCTCCGGGAGGCCTGATCCTTGTGTTTTCCTTATTTGTTCACACGTTATTATATAAGTATGCAGCATGTTTATCCCCCTGAGCGAATCTCTAAATGAGGGTTCCCATGAATCCGTGCTCGCAGTATTCATCCATCATCAATAACATTAAGTCATTCAGACACATAAAGAGGTAGTTGTAATATGTCTTGATGAAGTTATTAAATTCTAGAGTTGTAACCTTAGATTATGTTCAAATGGCTAAGAAGTTGGCAAATCAATATACAAAGGGTGTTTCACAAAATATGATAGACAATGCATCCTTGGAATTGGGCTTGATAACCATGTCTACATTGGAAATTTGTCTTGTTTTAGCGGAGATACTATGAACTGAAATGGTGAAACAAACTATATTCTGACTAAGAGAAGTGAACCTTTGTAAAAAGGCTCATTCTAGGTGAAGGGGCATTTCTCTTCTAATCTGTATGACAGGTTAGCATGATGTGTTCCAAGTGGCTTTTTTAAACAAAGATGTTGTCCTATAGAACATCTTAAAGGTATACACCTATATGAGTCTAACTATTGTCCATAAATAATAAGTTTTGGTGATCTCTGGAAACTCAGGAAATTCATGGAGTATAACTTATAGGCTCCAAAGCACCGGGATGCTTATGTAGCCTAATATCAGTGTAGGGATCTGGTGAAGCTTGTTTGCACAAGACTAGCCATTCAGGGCATACTCCAGTTTATAGCTATCAATGAGTATGACCTTAGTTCGTAAAATGCTGATATATCAAAGATGACATAAGAGCATTTCTAGTGTGGCTTGAAATTCTTGATGGGGATTGTTGGAATATATGTGCTGACACCATGTTTTGACACATGTCAAGACTAGAGCCAAAAGGAGACAAAGATAGCTTGATCGGGAAGGAGAAGACTCAGTCAAAGACTCATCCGATGGGTCAAGGAGGTCAGTCGATATGTTTGCAGCCAATTTGGGCTGATAATGGGCCAGGAGGCACCAGAGAGGAACCGACAATGAAGATATTGCACGATTTGTAAAAGGAGTCGGTTTGGTAATTTCATGGCCAAGGAATCCAATGTCCGGAGAACCTGGATTATCTCATAGAGTTCAACTAGTTTTCGAGTCTTATCTTTAGAATGTTTTCTTTCTTTATATTCAAGAAATATATTTGCCTTAATCGATAAGGAGTCGTAGTTCCGGGGTATAAATATAAGCCATGATGCATTTTAAAAGTTTAGTACAACAAATCTCAGTCAAACTCCTTTTATTTTTGTGTAACGCCCAATATATACAAAAGGGTAAAATACGTGTCTTATCAAGAAAAGCGTAAAATTATAGGAGTTGACCATACATAGAAGAGGGGGAAAATTGACTTTTAGATCCGATGCTTGTATGGATAATCGGAGACCACAGATGCGTAGAGCTCATTGAATGCATTCCATTTGACTACTCATACGTGTTATTCGGAGTTTGGATCACGAAGTAATCAGCGGTGGAAGATTGAACCATTGGATGAACAGTAAACATTCCATTTGACTACTCATACGTGCTACAGTACCCTTGCCGACACCCCCATGCGTGACTTCTCCCCCTGCGTCGCCCCTCCGTGACTTCTGCCTTCCTCGTGCGTCGCCCCCTTGTCCCTTCTGTCCGTGAGTCTCTTCCCAATGTGTCGCCCTTGATCTGAAGGAGGAGAAGGGAGAAGGGAAAGAGAGGAGAGGAGAGGAGAGGAGAGGAGAACTAGGGTTCACCGCCGCTGCCGATTGCCACCACCGTAGGAATCTTTGCCGTTGCCCTATTCTTTTCGAAGGGGAAACCCTAGGTAAGCCATGCCCCTGCTCTAATCATGTTTCCCCTAAGATTTTGGATATTTTAGCACCTGCGTTGAATGGTGCTCGTCGCTGTTGAGGGCTAGGTTTGAGGTTCTACCCACGTCGCTGTTCTTAGCACGTTGTTGATCTGTACAGTTTTCAGTTTTGGCCGTTTTACGTGATCTTAGTGGCCTAAAAAAAATAAAAAGTCTTTATATGAGTTGTAGGAGATTTGGAGCCTGTTCCATAGCCGTAAAGAGCTCCCCAATAGGATTTGTGGTCAGGGAGATATCAATGTTTTGTACTCCTTTGAATATTAGGAAACCTAAACGACATAATTAGAATTTTGGATCTAAATTAAAGTTGTCCTAACTTTCATAAGGTTTCCATATTGTTAAAGATCACTTTAATATGATTTTTTGAGCTTCAGTTATAACTATTTGATTGGGGATGTTGTGCAGCGGCTGTCAGATTTTCACTCTGAGGTTAACCTAAAGATTAGCCTATGTTAATGATGTTATCGGTGTTTGAGTACAATTACAAAGATGCATTATTTGAAGTTAATTTTCATCCAGTAGAAGATGATAATTTTTTGTGGTCAGAATTAATGTGTACAAAAAAGATAAGTAACAATGCTGCTGTTTTGACTAGAATTATGTGTGTTAATATGAGGACGTTGGGTTTGGGCGTAGGAACGCTTTGATTGATGTATTTTTTTATATATGTTTGTGTGGTGATGAAATATATTTATGAACAGGTGGTACACCTTCGGATCGAGCTTAGCTCGCTTTCATTTGATCTTCATCGAAGGCAAGTGAATGTAGCGGTGGTTTGCTACCGTTTTGACTTGCTATTTTTATCACCTAAACTTTGATATTCAGAACCATACCACTTTAATTATAATCTGAATACTTGTATTAGGGGGAGGATATTTATGTTATTGTTCCTTATTTACTCACTCGAGGTTTGTTGTCATATCTCCATTATAATTGAAGTTGAGGTTGCGGTTATAGTTGAAGTTGAGGACATGGAGGTTTTATTTCTCATTATGAGACATATGAGGCATATCATGAGCATAGCATCTCATTCGCATTGAAGTTTGTTGCAATCCTATGGTTGCAATTGTACCGGTACATATCGTGCGTTGCCCGAGGAGGGGCGCGATGTAAAAGTGGTCATGGCATTGCATTCATATGCATTCTTTTGCATGGAAGTGAATAACATGATATGTTATATTGGAGGTTAAGTGGTCTTATATGCAGCATTGTATATGCTTTACTTCTTGGTATTTTAAACTGATGATTAATTGAACTTCTGGTTTAAATAGTTGGTCAGAACAAGTTCACTTGCTGAGATTTTTATCTCACCCTTGCTTTACTCATTCCAGGTTCTTGATGATTGCTAGGAGGGAAAAGGGGATTAGTTGCACGTCACAACTCATCTTTTACATAACAATTTTATCTTAATTCAAGTCAATGTTTTGTTATTGGGAGACTCATGGTTTATGCTTAAAAGAGTAGTGTGGTTGTTGAACTCTTATTCTCATATTATCTGGGATGTTGATTATGCGAGTGTGTACTTATATGATTTATATCAATTGTTATTGCTTCCGCGTTGCTTATTAATTCAGAGAAGATGTTGTTGAATTTTCAACTTATTTAAGTTCAGCTGTTGTTGGTGTGTTTTAGTAGCATCCCGAGGTGTTGGTGGATTTTGGGGTGTTATAGTTGGTAATCAGAGCCTAGGTTATAGATTCTAGTTCAAAAGAAGTTGAAATTGACACACTTGCACTTATAGGATGGGTATGGGGTTGCATATGTAATATGCTTCTGGTGCCAATTAGTCTATACTCTATACATGATGTTTAGTATTGTTATTACTACACCATCATGTGGTTATTTATTATTGATATGGAAATTGTTTTGGGGGCATATGTGTATGCCATAGAACTATAGGATAGCTGATACGTGCATGTATATTTTGTAGCAAGAGCTTGTTTGACTTTCTACCATCGTGTTTATGAATCAATACTCTCTGGGTGTTTTAATTGTTATGGTCGAAGGTTATTGATTTTTTTCCTAAGAACTTAGAAGATTTATGACAATAATAGTTGGGCAATGCAGGCAGAGCAAGTGGAGGGCCCCCATATTGTTTTGTACTTGCATTGGCTAGTGAAGGTTCTTGAGTGTTAGAAGTATGCCCCAACTATTGATATTCGAAGCATATTGTTGAGTGATGGATGGATTGGCCACCATACCATACAACCTAACTATATGCTCTCGACATATTAGATTGGTGGGGTCATTATATGCCTTGTCCTATTGTAGCGAAGATGTCTTAAACTGACTTTAGACATTAATTTAGTTTTCCCTCTCAAAGATAACCTCATATGAATAATGGTACAAATAATGACTTGAATGGATCTTTTCTTTGGGTTATCGTAAAGGGCTTGTGGAATTATTATCGTAAAGGGCTTGTGGAATTATTGCGGAGAATTGTTGATTAATTGTTTATAATCACATACTATCCAGGCTCTAGAGCTTATGTTTTCAATTAGTTGCCTATATTTCCTTGAACCTAGAGGTTTTCTACTCCGTTTGAGATTCTAATTTTGAATTCTATTGGCTTTGAAGAATCTGTCTTGGCTCTAAGTTATTTGGAGTGAAAAATTGGACTAGCAACTAGTTGAATAGTTGGGATGTGGTGGCATCTTTTGTCATTGCAGTGTTAGTGGTCCTAATATCACTTAGGTTATTAACTTTTATGTCTATGAGCCATAGATATATTCATTACGTTGCCTTAGGAAGTGTGTTTTGCTCATCCATCATTCTATTCTTTGCTACGTAGCTATTCTAATGGAGGATTTAAGGTTATATTCTGCCAATGGGTCAAAATGTTATTTAAAGACAATTTCATTTGAAGAATAATGATGTTTGTTTCATTGTGGCTGTAATACTAGTTCTCTTTATGTCATGTGTGGTGTTATTGATGGAATGAGCCTACATAGGAAACCAAAATATATTTTTTTCACTTTGTAGACCTTGTCATCCCTAGAAAGTTTCTTTTATTGTTGTTGAGGTTTAGTTTCGAGCTTCCTTATGTGCTACAATGGTCTGTATTTTCCTATAGTATATATTTATATTGTTCCCTGTTTCTCCTTCAGCTAGTGGTCTTATATAGTGGTTGACAAGAGGTGTTTTATCTTGTTCGTTGATTGGATTGTGGTCTTTGTCTCAAGCTTGATATCCTTAACTCTATGTTAGTGAATATGTTTTCTTTTCTTCTTTAAATTGACCTAAACTGGTATATGCTTCAATGATGTGCTCTTATTAAGGAATTTCTAGTTTGTAGATGTCAAGTAATATAATGGTTTTCTTCTCTGGTTGTGCGAAGGAAAGTAGACTGTTCCAATATCTTATACTTGACGCCAGAGATTGATGTCCATAAGGACTAATATGAGTTTAGTCCTAGTAGTTTGGGATGATTTGAGGCACTTTACTTTTCTTTTATCGTACCATGTGGCAAGTACCATTTTTGTGGATCAGGTTTGTTCATGCTAGTTTAACGATTTTTAGTGTGTTCCAGCTTTTCCTAGCTACCATAATAAAAATAAATTGATAAAACATTGACCTATTAGAATTCAGAGAGCAAACTTAGATATCATCTTCCTTGATCTAGACTTTTCCTGTGCCTTAGATTTGCAAACAAGAATTGTTCAATTTTATGTGATAGTTTTCTGTCGCGAGGTTTATGAGCGCAGTTGGGTAGTATATGTGTACTGAAGTTTCACATTTTTTTTGTCTAATTTCTATTATGTGAGCTCCTGAATAGAGTTATCGAAAGAGGTTTTCCTGTTATTCGAATGCTTAATAGTTAAGATATATATAGATATATATATATATTTTTTAAATTCCTAAAAAAAAGATATTGATGTGTGCTTATGAGGTACATTTGCTTTTATTGCATTAGTCGTAGTCATTCTTATGGGGAATTGTGAGAGATTTTTTTTATAGTGGTGTGGACTATTGAATTTGCCTTCATGAGAAGACTGTTGAAATAGTGTTTGTCGTGTAGTATTGAACACTTCATATTTATGAGATTTGTTTTTTTATTTATTGATTCCAAAACCTATTGGTGGTAAATACAGTAGCAGATGCCTTTTAGGAACAATATTCCTAAGTTTAAAAGTCTACAATTGCCAATTTGAATTGGATGGATGTTTTTGTGTTGTGTAAGCTCTACTACTGAGGAAACATAGACAACTATTAAGTGTCTCTGTCTTGTGGGTGTCTGATGCACAATAATACAATTTTGAATTCAAGTTGTGCACAAGAGAATTTCCAATGGTAAACTTTCATAGTATAGTTTTTTTCCCCTGGAATGAAGAGTTTAATTTTAGAGGCATCTTTACATGATGTAGAAATATTATATTAAGATTAATATAATAGAGATGTTCATTGAACTTGATGCTTAGTGAGATAAAGAGGTATATGGATTTGAATTAGTATCCAAGTTTGATGGATATTTTTTAAAATATGTCCACTTTAAGTGTGTGCTACTTCGTGAAGGATGAGTCTAGGAGGCCTGTAGGTTTATTAAAGCCTTTAGTAGTTCCTGAGTGAAAGTATGAGCATATCACTATGTGTTTTGTGGTTGGATTTACCTTATTCTTCTTAGGGTATAGACGCTATATTGGTTGTGGTTGATTGATTCTCTTAGTCGATGCGTATCATTCATATGTGGAGGTTGTGTGGCATCAGGTGTGCCTTAGTTACTATTAATATATAAAGACCAAGTTTGTTAACATATTTAGCAATGTTTTGCTAGTGTCTCATATACAAAACCTTCTATTAGAGTTGTTCTCAACCCTTAGACCAAAGATCAATCATAGTGTACTATGTTCAGTATAGAAGTTTTTTTTTCTCTTTTCAGTTCAGTATCCTCGGACACCGTTGTTGTGAGGGTCATCTATTCATGGCAACATTTGCATTTAACGGATATAGAAGTTCATGAAGCTTTACATGACAGGTTGAGTATCTTCCCGTTATGTTGGGAAAATTCAGAAGAGAGGTCCTTGGTTGGTCCGGAATGGATTCAAGAGACAACTCGGAAGATATAATGAATACGACAGAATATTTTGAACTTCTTAGAGCCACTAGAAGAGCTTGCTAGTAGGAGGCGAAACCTAGGGTTCTCTGTAGGTGATCAAGTTCTACTAAAGTATCGCCTACCAAAGACGCTGTTATATCCTGGAATTATTGTGCCTTTGCATATCATAACCTAAGTCAGTAGTTTGGCTTATCGGTAGCTGTTACCTGAGTCCATGAAGGGGGTACATAACGTCTTCCATCTCTATGTTCAGAAAGTAATTGTGGGATCCATAGTAGAAGGTTGGGTTAGAGCCAATCACAGTGCGACAAGACATGACCATGGAGTGTCACCCTGTGTGTATCTTAGAATCATCGAAGCGTGTTATGAGGAGAAAGACTATTAAGTATGTGAGGGTTCTATGGACTAATCAGTGTAAGCGAGAAGCTACTTGAGAGCTTGAGGATAAGATGCGCAAGACACAACCATATCTTTTCGAGGCTGATGAGTTTTATGTACGTTACATCTTTCATTGATATTTGCTATGTCGTAGAAACAGCAGAATTCGACTACGAATTCTTTTAAGGGGGGTAGAATGTAACACCCAGTATATACAAAAGGGTAAAATACGTGTCTTATCAAGAAGAGCGTAAAATTATAGGAGTTGACCATACATAGAAGAGGTGGAAAAATTGACTTATAGATCCGATGCTTGTACGGATAATCGGAGACCACAGATGCGTAGAGCTCATTGAATGCATTCCATTTGACTACTCATACGTGTTATTCGGAGTTTGGATCGCGAAGTAATCAGCGGTGGAAGATTGAACCATTGGATGAACAGTAAACATTCCATTTGACTACTCATACGTGCTACAGTACCCTTGCCGACACCCCCATGCGTGACTTCTCCCCCTGCGTCGCCCCTCCGTGACTTCTGCCTTCCTCGTGCGTCGCCCCCTTGTCCCTTCTGTCCGTGAGTCTCTTCCCCATGTGTCGCCCTTGATCTGAATGGAGGAGAAGGGAGAAGGGAAAGAGAGGAGAGGAGAGGAGAGGAGAAGAGAACTAGGGTTCACTGCCACCGCCGATTGCCGCCACCGTAGGAATCTTTGCCGTTGCCCTATTCTTTTCGAAGGGGAAACCCTAGGTAAGCCATGCCCCTGCTCTAATCATGTTTCCCCTAAGATTTTGGATATTTTAGCACCTGCGTTGAATGGTGCTCGTCGCTGTTGAGCGCTCGGTTTGAGGTTCTACCCACGTCGCTGTTCTTAGCACGTTGTTGATCTGTACAGTTTTCAGTTTTGGCCGTTTTACGTGATCTTAGTGACCTAAAAAAATAAAAAGTCTTTATATGAGTTGTAGGAGATTTGGAGCCTGCTCCATAGCCGTAAAGAGCTCCCCAACAGGATTTGTGGTCAGGGAGATATCAATGTTTTATACTCCTTTGAATATTAGGAAACCTAAACGACATAATTAGAATTTTGGATCTAAATTAAAGTTGTCCTAAGTTTCATAAGGTTTCCATATTGTTAAAGATCACTTTAATACTTCAGTTATAACTGTTTGATTGGGGATGTTGTGCAGCGGCTGTCAGATTTTCAGTCTAAGGTTAACCTGAAGATTAGCCTATGTTAGTGATGTTATCTGTGTTTGAGTACAATTACAAAGATGCATTATTTGAAGTTAATTTTCATCCAGTAGAAGATGATAATTTTTGGTGGTCATAATTAATGTGTGCAAAAAATATAAGTAACAGTGCTGTTGTTTTGACTAGAATTGTGTGTGTTTTAGTAGCATCCCGGGGTGTTGATGGATTTTGGGGTGGTACATTTTGGCAGCTTCATCTTTTTCTTTTTCTTTTCCGGTGACTTCTTTCGAGTTGGATCGAGGATGTCTCACGTTCAAGCGACTTGGTTCTACCAGTGAGCCTTTGTTACCGAATATCTTTCAGGTTTGGTCTCTAGGTACATCATTGTTTCCTCGTTCAAAGTATTCATAAGTTATCTAGTAGTTTATACGCTTTTATCTTTGAGCACATCACTGTTTTGTCACCTAGATTTTATTCACAATTTACCGTTTTAAGCTTTAAGTGTTGCAGGAATAGTTATGTAAAGAGGTGTACATTCACATCCTTAGCATCTTTTTGTTGTTGACCTTGCTAAATATTGCTAAAATCAAATTAAAACCGGTTAGATATGTCTTTGTTCATAGAGATAATGTTTAAGTTCCACATTCATAGCTGTTCATTAGATCCAAGTACACGGAAAATGCCCTAGCCGATTGTATAACCTCCAATCGGTTTAATCAGCTAGATCGGTCGATTCTTTGTGTTTTTCTGTATCAGCTGATATATCCTATTTGACCTATGGGAGATGTTTGGAATATCAGCCTATAAGCTCTCGAAGTTAATGTCTGCATTGTTTTCTTGTCAATTAATATGTCAAATTGACTGGCACGCCTTGGTCATCGGAGGTCAATAGTTCGGGCTTTGATCCACAACAATCTGGGGCCTGAGTGCAGATTTTCACGTCACAATATGAGCTTATCCCATTTATTATTTTCAATAAAAGAATTAAAAAGGCTCCTATAAATGCTAGGGGATAATATGTGGTTAGTCCCGTGTGGGTAGTTAAACATGATCTTAACTGACTTAAAAGGTGGATCACATGTACACCCTTTATGAAGTTGGTAAGAAGAGATTGCTGAGTGACATGCACGAACGCTCACTCGCCTCCCTGATCCATGGCCGTTACGGTGGCCATGGCTTGGTGAGGTGTGGCATGCCGAGCCTTAGCCTAAGCCTTTTGCACCAACCGAGTAAGACGATTGTATGAGTAATGACTGATTGATAGAGTTGAATTTATGAAGCGTTGTTTCATGAGTTAGCTGGTTCAACTCTAGTTGATGGTCGTTGCGTGCAAACCTCCGGCGAGACCAGGGGCCTTTGAAACCTTGCTTTGATTGATGGTCATTGCGTGCACACCTCTGGCGAGAGCAAGTGACTCCGAGACCTTGCCCGCTAAACGTCATGTTCGGGATAGCGGAGCAATCAGGTTTTCGGGTAGGAGCATCTTGAACACGACTGGTTGTCCATAGCCATGTCATCCTCACTAGCGCACTGTTCATCATTGACTGCCTCCAGTGCGCCCATACATTGACATCCTCAATGCATTCTGCCTACTCTTGCACTAGAAACGACCATCCCAATGCACTTCATGGATGCAACCGCTGCTATTTCATATGACTACACCGACGCTGCTTGTTCACACAAACGTACTACTACTTCCCTGAGCGCGCAGTTGGTTCACAGGACTGCAATGTGTAAACCTCCCCGCATCAACCGAGAATGACTACTTCAAGCAGGCTTGACTTGCAATGTCGAGTAATGGCGAATCTGGCTCCTCCAGAACCGGCCCCGCCTTAGGGTATAGACAGATACCTTTCTATTTAATCTTTTCATCGTGTTCCTCTTTAATTTTGTATTAATCTTGAAGTCGTGCACATATTATGTTTCACTCACCATATCCTGGAGATGATATTGTTTAATTTTGGAATTTAAATATGCTTGAAACTACCTAAATTTGTAACAAAAAATGTAACTTGCACCCTTTTTCGGGGCATATACCTTGCACCCTAATTAGAGTAGTCCAAACACCAAAAAAAAAATGGCAAAACAGGGGTGTGGGGGTAAAAAGCTCTTGAAATTCTTATTGAGCCAATAGGTTGGTGCAGTGTGAAATGGTAGTTGTATTCGCATTGGGAAGAGGATCTCTAAATATGAACATTTATAGAAATTATAGGATAACTTAGGTATCAAACCATCATGTCCCTCCTTAAATAGCTAGGCCACCTCCTAATTGCCTTAATTCTTGGTCAGGTATAGGGCTAGCAAACAATGGTGGTTTTAATCATCTTGTGTACTGCTTATGACAAAAGATAATTATATTGCTTTGTGGGGTTAAGCATGTTAAACTCTTAGGATGCTGATATTTATTAGGGCGAAATTTCGAACCCTTCCAATGTTTATATTTAGTGGCAGATAGGGAAGGTACCTTCGCATACAAGAGTCGAGAGGCGTTGTCAGAGTCTAGGCCTGTGACATTCCATTGTGAGTCGTTGTCTGATGCACAATGTTTGGCAACACTTTCTTCATCTGTAATGACAATGGTGCAGCCTCTAAAAGTACCAAGTTCCAAGGCATCCTTTGTCAAGTCCCATTCTTCCTTTGACTGCAGGTCGTCGATAACAATGAAGCATGCCTGTTGATGCAGGTAATCGCGGCACGCTTGAATCAAGTTTTTTATTGTTGGCATCATGCGTTGTTGGAGATATCCAGGATTCAAATCAAAAAGTAAGCTTCGTGCCAATTCCATTAAATCGAATGGATGGGAAACATTCACCCACCCAAACGGGACATGACGATAGACATCAATCTGTTGCTTGTAGTAGAAGTACTTGACAAGAAATGATTTGCCAACACCAGACATCCCCCACACAGAGACAACGTGGTCTCCTCTCGCGAACTCAGACAACCATGATAAATCCATCTCACGGCCAACATGTTCCCGATGGTTGTGTAGCCATTCACTTGCAGTTTCCAGCTTGTCCGTCACGGTTGCCTCCCACTTTCCGGCCGCTTCCTGTAATGTAAAGAAAAGGATAGTAGTACTGGTAGTGTTGAGCGGGCTGACGTACTGTATTAATCATGCACTAGATTGGGTACGTGGTTGATCCGTGGATGCATAGTCGTTGCTTCTCTGATGCGCAAAATTAGAGATGCATGGGTCGGTATTATTACTAGTTATGTTATGTTAGCTGGGCAACTACTCCTGACAATTGGGCATGTTTGGTGTTTTATATGGATTCTGAAGGAAGAGATACAAACGAAGTATTTAGGAAAAATTATTATCCTAATATTGTAAAATCAAAACTGGGATGTCATACTCATGGCGACTTATAGTTGTAATTTGTAACACAAAGACTCAAATCGGTTTAAGTCGAGCTTCTAGAAGTTAATATTTAAACATTAGGATAATTTCAAAACTGTTCAATTTGAACATAATTTCAAACATCAGGATAATTTTTAAAACGACCAATTTAAACATTAGGTATATAAATTTTTAAACTTTAATGTTTAAATATTTTTCATCCTCACATTTTTCAAACCAAATTGTAAAAACATACAAATTCTTTTGGGCCAAGCAACAATTTCATCTATTTCTTCTCTATTTCCGTTTGTTTCTGAAACAGCCCAATAATAGCCGTGGTTTGGCCTATCTCTCCCACTGCTGGCCGGCCTAGTCACATCTGCGTGGATACCAACGACCTGAACTCAAACCCCACCATGGCCGCCTCCAACTATGGCTGTGTTCAGGTTCCAAAAAATACTTTTCACTTTCTATTTATCCCCCTCATAGAACACGTATCCCTAAAAGTTCCTTTTTCACCCTTCCTATTCATCCCCCTCACATAACACGCATCCCAGAAAAAAAAGGTACTTCTACCCAACTTTACCTGAACACAGCCTATATCCCTCGAGTGCGCCACTACAAACCCCTCCTATCCTCTTCTATCACCCACGTACTCCACACACTCACCTCCACAATGCCGCCCATTAAAACTCAATTAGGAGCGGTTCACCATCGCCCACCACCACTCATGAACAACCGCTTCCGAGATCCCTAGTGTTGAGCTAACAGAGCATGATGCTCATCTTGTTCTTGCTCTTAATCTATCTGTTCCTCACATTCAATTGCAATCCAGAGTTGCGTTCCAAGTGCCACATTCCACCTTCCCTGTCTAATCGGCAATCCACACAGCCAAGATCATACCGTACCAATTACACAGTCATCATCCATTCAAAAACTAGCCCCTATCGTCTCTTCTCTCTATCTCACAAATCTTTGCGTCATAGGAAAGTTCATTTGTAACCCCTCCCATTGATTTTTTATTCAAAAACCATTTCAAGAAATGATTTATTACCAAAATATGAATTTGTTTATTTCTATTTTCCATAAGTCATTCATGACGTCATAAATGCAATAGATGATTCAATAATTTCATTTTGTGATGTTGCAGCTTTGCATTTTAAACCCTAATGAAAATTCAAAAGCGTATAACTTTTTAGCCATAGCTTTGAATTAGGTGATTCTTGTACTCACGAGATTGTAGTGATGAGCGTTACATGTTATTAGCCACTATTATAGATCGGTACTGTTGTTTTATGTACTGTTTTCTGATAGTTTGTCCAATTATATGATGCCTAGTGCAACAAAACAAAAATGATACATACTAAATGTTTAACACCAAACCGTTGAAGGAAATTCATATCCAGCACCTACTTTTACTACTCCCTTGGTCCCAAATTGTAGTTCATTTGGGCTTTTTCTATTTTCATAAATTTTACTATGAATCTAGACATAGTGTATGTCTATGTTGCAAAACAAAATCTATGAATATTAAAAATCCAAAATAACCTAATATTTTCTAAGAATTATAGGACTATTGGTTGCATGCCAAGTATAATTTGAATCCCATGCTTGGGTTTATTACTATATATTCAAATTTTATTTTCAAGTCAGGGTCGGTCTGGTAGTATCATGCTTATCCTTTCTATCTTGGTTGGGTTGGGTTAGTAAAATTAATCTCATATAATCGTGATGATGACGTATGAGAATGATTGATTCCTTGTTAGCAAAATTTTGTGTGGGGGATATGTGACAAATGGATGAGATTGTTTTGTCTTGATAGTACTAATTTGATTTGTGTCATTTGGCACGTAGGTTGCCGTAAATTCTTGCTTTGAATTTAAAGGAGGCGAGTTTCCACTACCATTTGCATAGCAAGCTGATATTCATTTTTTTATTCCCAGCCCTCCTTTTATTTTGCTTTTGCATATCACCTCCCATTTTACTAGATGGTATTTTCTTTTCTGTCCACCACCTTGCAAGAAGAATGTTCTTCTCTATTTATCTAATATGTCAATTGATGTTTGAGGTAAGAGGTACATAGAAATAAGGTATATGAAGGAGCTGGACATAGTGGAGTTGATCAAGGTCGTTCTATCGGCAATAGACATGGAACCTCCTTTCGAAACATCTAACCTTTTACCATTCTTCTCTTGTAGTGGCATCCAGTCTATCACATGTAGCTTACTTGGACCGACTGGGACACCTAGATATTTTATTGGGAACATGCCAATTTGGCAGTAGAATATATCTGCATATTGTTCGGAAATTGTATTATGACCATTCACCATCACTATTTCACTTTTTAAGAAGTTTATCTTCAAGCCAGACATAGCCTCATATAAATACAACAAGAACTTTGTGTTTCTTGCTATCTCCACATTATCTTCAAGGCATATGATGGTGTCATCTACGTATTGTAGATGGCAACCCCTTTTGGGATCAAGTTTGCTGCAAGGCCTTTAATCAATCCATTTTCTTGGGCATTGTGTATCATTCTGGTCAAGCAATCTACTGCAAAGTTAAATAAGATTGGGGATAGTGGGTCCCATTGCCTCACCCGCTTACGACTTTGGAAGCATGGACCCTTTTGGTTATTTACTTTCACACTCAGAGTCCCTCCCATGACTACCTTTTTTATCCACTCTAGCCAATTGTCGCAGAAGCATCTATATTTGAGGGTATAAAGAAGGAATTTCCAATCAACTTTGTCATAAGCTTTTTCAAAATCAAGCTTGAGGACCACACCTACTTCCTTTTTTCTGTTTGTTTCAGGTAAAATTTCATGCAGAGCCATAATCCCTGACATGATATTTCTATTTTTCATGAAAGCATTTTGTTCGCTCATAGAGTTTCTCTGCATATGGGGATATTCTCATAGTTCAGACTTTAGTGGTCCATTTGTATAAGCAATTAAGCAGGCATATATCCCTGAATTGATGGATTTTGTTGGCATCACTTGTTTTGGGAAGCATAGTTTAATCTGCACATATACAATGTCACATTGTGGAGATCATTTAAAGAGCTTTAAGATTTTTGTTTGAACAACTTTGGGGGAAAGGGGGGGGGGGGAAGATCCCCACCTACTTGATTTTCATTGATTAAAAGTACACAATACAGAACATGTCAGATCTCTGGCATACCAGGAAGAGTTTACACGAGTTCTCAGCCATGCGGCGAGAAGCTAGGAGAAGTTACAGATGGGAAACATAAATTTTCTCCAGGCGGAAGCATGGAGCGGTGCAAGCTCAAGACAACAAGTATAAAGTGGAATCACATAGAGAATACAGAGAATTACAGCTCCCCATACAACATGAGAACGCGAGGTGAATTCTACTGATCGTCAACACAAGCCACCACCGAGCAACTTTCTTGCCATAGTCATAGGAGCCAAGTGCCGCCACAACATCCCTCGCAGCTACGCCACCCTGTGTGCCGCCCTCCTACGATTTGGGAGGGTTCGCCGAACAGGATGGGGACTATGGATGAGGGAAGCAGGTTGACCCAAATGTCGCCGGAGATGACGACCTTCCTTCAAGCTAAGGACAACACCAGTTGAGGTACATTCGGGTGCCGTATGCCGCCATCCAACGCCCTTTGGGGGGAGGAAGCCCCAAAGGAGGGAGGGCCAGCAAAGGTGATACCCAACATTTGATTTGGTGCCTCCAAAACAAGGAGATCGCCGATGAAGTAGAGGTGTCAGCAGCAAACACTTGCCGAACCATAGCAGAATCCAAAATAGGAGCCAAGAAAGAATGGCCACAATGAAGTATGGGAGGAGAAGGAGCACAAGAACATGAACCAGCCAAGTAGCAAAGAGGTTTCGAGGGGCTGATGATGGCTTTTGTCCCATCGGGCGATGGTGGTGGAGAGGTGTAGAAAGACACCTCCAAGGAGGAAGCGGCGTCCGTAGATATCGCCGTCCAAGCCTTCGCTATGACCCCAGCCAAACCAACCATTAGAGAACCGCCACTCCACCACCGCACGAACTGTCCAGCGATCGGCGGCCCTCATCAGTCGCGGTCACGTGGCCCCGCCGCCGGACAACCCGCAGCCCAACCGCGCGTACCGCGAACACGCCCATAGAAGAGACACCAACTCCACGCGTGAGAGCTTGGTGAAGTTGGATCCACTGGTAGGCACATGGACGCGCAGCCCAATTGCCAGCAAGCTCGCGGCCAAACTGCGTTCCGGTCGGGCAGCCACCGGCGCAAGCCCTGGACAGGAGGTTGAGACAGTTGGATCCTAGATTAGACGTGTCGGGGAGGGAGAGGCCGGCGGTAGCCACAACCGGGACCCAGGCGAGCCCAGGCCGCCGCCGGGTCTGGGTCAGCACCCGTCGGAGGCCGAGAGGAGGTGGAAGGCGGCAGATCTGGACACGGCCAGGTCGGAGAGGTGGGGATGAGGAACAGAGCCAGATCTGGACCTGCGGCACCACCATCCGCCAGCTCGTGGCCACGGAGAGGTCGCTGGTGCCATGGCAGTTGAGCTCGAAGTGGAGGAGAGAAGTGGATCCATGCTCCCCTGTGCGGATTGGCCCACTCCACCGTCACCAGCCATGGTTGGACCACGGATGTGAGAGGAGAGCGGTGCCGCTTGAGTTCTCGCAGTAGGAGACGAATCCAGGCCCCAGACGGCTGGATCTACCTCGGAGCTACCCATGTAGAGAGCAGCAGCAGCAGCACGGTGGCTCTCGCGGGGAGGTGAGAGCGAAGAAGAAGAAGGGGAAGGGAAAAAGAAGCAGGGATGGAGTCTCGCCGCCGCCGTCCTTGCGCCGTCGGGCTTCCTGCAGCTGGCTCAGGCGGCGGCGAGGCAGGGGAGCAGCCGGAGTGGGGCAGGTGGCGACGTGGTGTGGTGTCGCCCGAGCCGCCCGAGAGACGCGGCTGGGGAAAAAAAGCTTTAAGATATCAGTTTTGATAATCTTCCAACAGGTTTGGAAGAATTCTATTGGGATCTAATCAGGACCAGGCAGCTTTATTATGTTACATTTGAAATAATGTGTCCTTAATTTCTTTTTCAGTATGAACTTGTATGGTCCGCTTCAACGGGCAGATCCGATTCCCCATGTTACCAGCGGTACACGAGCTAACACGTGGTCCTCAAATTGGAGCTCAACATGTAAACGGTGAAGTTCTACATGCACCCAATGCGAAGTTGGAGTTGCGGATTATGACCGCCAGTGCAAGATCGTGGCCTTCAATTCGTAGGCCAGTGTCGTACTCGTGTGGTTGCCCATGCCTCATGTAGTAAGATCGAACCTGCACAACTCCAACACATTAGGTCACTAGCTATAAAGGTTTAGGCGATGGCTGTCTATAATCGCCTTGGACCTACTAAACAGATAACCAAGTAGATAATTTGTACAATGGATTGACAGATGACCCACTGCTCTGCCTAAATTTAATTTTTTCTATTAATTAAACTTGTGGCAATAAACTATTTATAGAAGAAATTAGAAAGATAGAGACACTTTATCACTATGTATACAAGGACACATGTTGTAAGCTCATAACATATTACTCTCTTCATTTTAAATATAATTCTTTTAACTTTTTTATCTCATATTTGACCGCTCATCTTGAAGAATTTTTATTAAAAAAATAAACCATAACGTGATGTTTTGCAAGAGTTTTTAATAAGACAAGTTGTCAACTTGAATAAAAGAGTTAAACAAATTATAATTTGAACCGAGGGAGTAGTCACCATCTAGAGTTGTCAGATCAGCTCGGTATATATATACTGTATATATGTCGGTACCCACAACAACAACAACAACAACAACATAGCCTTTAGTCCCAAGCGAGTTGGGGTAGGCTAGAGATGAAACCCAAGAAACAAAGCTCAAGGCTCAGGAACGTTGATAGCTAGTCTCCAAGCGCTCCTATCGAAAGCTACCTCCTTGGAAATATTCCACTCCTTAAGGTCTCTGTTTATCGCTTCGTCCCAAGTCAATCTAGGTCTACCTCTACCTCTCTTTATATTATTGGCCCGCCCTAGGACCCCAATACGCACCGGCGCCTCCGAGGGCCTCCGTTGGACATGTCCAAACCATCTCAGCCGATGTTGGGTCAATTTCTCCTCAATGGGTGCCACCCCGACCTTCTCCCGAATGTCTTCATTCCGAACTCTATCCCTTCTTGTGTACCCGCAAGACCATCGCAACATCCGCATCTCTGCTACACTCAGTTGCTGGACATGTCGCCTTTTAGTAGGCCAACATTCCGCCCCGTACAACATCGCCGGTCGAACCGCCGTCCTATAGAACTTCCCCTTCAGCTTTTGTGGCACCCTCCGATCACAGAGGACGCCTGAGGCGTGACGCCACTTCATCCAGCCTGCTGCGATTCTATGCTTAACATCTTCATCAATGTCGCCATCCTGTTGCAACATCGATCCTAAATACCAAAAAGTAGCCTTTTGGGGGACCACCTGTCCGTCGAGGTTAACGTCTCCATCCTCGTGCCTAGTCCCACTAAAATTGCACATCATGTACTCAGTCTTGGTCCTGCTAAGTCTGAACCCCTTCGACTCTAATGTGCGTCTCCATAGCTCTAGCTTCTCATTAACACCTTCTCTACTCTCATCGACTAGCACCACATCATCAGCAAAGAGCATGCACCAAGGGATATCCCCTTGTATATCTCGGTGACCTCATCCATCACCAAAGCGAACAGATAAGGGCTCAATGCTGACCCTTGATGTAGGCCTATCCTAATAGGGAAGTCAGTGGTGTCGCCATCGCAAGTCCGGACACATGTCATAGCATCCTTGTACATATCCTTAATAAGGGTAATGTACTTCGTTGGGACTTTGTGCTTCTCTAAGGCCCACCACATGACATTTCTCGGTACTTTTTCATACGCCTTCTCGAGGTCAATAAAGACCATATGCAGGTCCTTCTTCTGCTCCCTATATCTCTCCATCAACTGTCGGATTAAGAAAATCGCCTCCACAGTTGATCTTCCAGGCATGAACCCAAACTGATTTTGGGTCACACTCGTCGCTCCTCTTAGACGGTGCTCAATAACCCTCTTCCAGAGCTTCATGGTATGGCTCATCAACTTAATGCCACGGTAGTTAGTACAACTTTGAACATCTCCCTTGTTCTTAAAGATCGGTATTAATATACTTCTCCTCCATTCTGCAGGCATCTTGTTAGACCGAAAGATGAGGTTAAAAAGCTTAGTTAACCATATCGTCGCTCTATCACCTAGGCATCTCCACACCTCAATGGGGATACCATCAGGGCCCATCGCTTTACCGCCCTTCATCCTCTTCAAAGCCTCTCCGATCTCTGCCTCCTGGATTCTTCTCACAAAGCATCTGTTAATATCATCAAATGAGTCATCTAGCTCAAGGGCAGGACCCTCAATCTCCCCATTAAACAACTTGTCAAAGTACTCTCGCCATCTGTCCTTGATCTCCTCATCCTTCACCAGAAGTTGATCTGTCTCATCCTTGATGCATTTGATTTGGTTGATATCCCTTGTCTTCCTCTCGCGAATACTAGCCATCCTATAAATGTCCCTCTCTCCTTCCTTCGTGCCTAGCCGCTGATACAGGTCATCATAAGCCTTACCCTTTGCTACACTCACAGCTCGCTTTGCAGCCTTCTTTGCTACCTTATAGCCCTCGATGTTAGCTGCACTCCTATCAAGGTGGAGGCGCTTGAACCACTCCTTCTTCTCCTTAATAGCCCTCTGCACCTCCTCGTTCCACCACCAGGTGTCTTTCCCTTCCTGTTTGCCTCCCCTACTCACATCAAGGACTTCTGCGGCCACCTTCCGGACACATGTTGCCATCTTTAGCCACATGTCGTCTACATCTTCTCCTTCGTCCCAGGGCCCCTCCTTTACCATCCTTCCCTTAAAAGTTTGCGCCGCTTCTCCTCTAAGCTTCCACCACTTCGTTCTTGCCATCTTGGCACGTTTGTCCTGATGGACACGTACCCACAAACGGAAGTCCGCCACCACAAGCTTGTGTTGAGGGACAACACACTCCCCAGGTATCACCTTACAATCTAGGCAATCACGTCTATCGTCCCTCCTCGCAAGGATAAAGTCGATCTGGCTCGAGTGTTGTCCACTATGAAAGGTCACTAGATGGGATTCCCTCTTTCTAAAAAAGGTATTCGCTATCAACAAGTCATAGGCCAGCGCAAAATTTAAAACATCCTCTCCCTCCTGGCTCCTGCAACCATACCCGAAGCCCCCGTGCACTCGCTCAAACCCTACGTTAGTTGCCCCCACATGTCCGTTGAGGTCTCCTCCTATGAAGAGCTTCTCGCTGATAGGCACGGTGCTAACCATACCATCCAGATCTTCCCAGAACTGCCTCTTCACACTCTCACTGAGGCCTACCTGAGGGGCATAGGCACTAATCACATTCAGAGTCGAGTCTCCAACTACCAACCGAACTAGGATAATCCGGTCGCCTCGCCTCCTAACCTCTACAACTCCGTCCATAAAGCTTCTATCGATCATGATACCTACGCCGTTCCTACCCGATGTTGCCCCCGTGTACCAAAGCTTGAAGCCAGTGTCGTCCACCTCCTTCGCCTTCTGGCCCTTCCATTTAGTCTCCTGAACGCATAGAATATTTACACGCCTCCTAATAGCCGCATCAACTACCTCTCGTAGCTTACCCGTTAGGGACCCTACGTTCCAACTACCTATCCGAATCCTAGTTGACTCGGCTAGCTTCCTTACCCTTCGCACCCGTCGAGGGAAGTGCGAAGACCCTTGCTCATTTTTCACTACACCCGGGCGTAGATGTAGCGCGCCACTAAGGTTGCGACGACCCGACCCTTGCTCACTTTTCATCGTACCCAGGTCACGATACGACGCACCATTGGAGGGATGGCGACCCGGCCCTTGCCCATTTAACACCACACCCGGGTTCCGATGTAGCGCGTCGCTAAGAGGGTTACGCCCCAACGAGTTTCTTATGGGTTTCAAATCCATTAGAGTGGCTGATATTTTCCGCTGGTTCGCCAAACCTAACGCGGCCCTCCTCCTTTACCCAGGCTTGGGACCGGCTATGTTGAAACGACTCAAGAAAGTCTTCCAATCAACATAGGCGGAGTTATGTCGGTACCCAGTAGAGTTTTTTTTATTCGGGTAAGCTGATTTGTGTCTCGCGTCACCCATCATCCACCAGCATGCAGCATGGATATGCCCTGCACGAGCCAAACGTGTTTTGGCCTACACAATGACACTGCTGCACACAGAGGTCGCCACCCAGCACGCTGCTGGTCCCTGCGTCACACCTTTGCTGTTTTTTTCTCAAGCTGGGAATTTCTCTTCGCAACTGAAAACGAAGGAAGTATGAACAATCGAGAGTCCACTACGTCCTCTTTTCAGACTTCCAAAAAGCACGTCCGTATTGATGGACTAAAATGAGTCACGCTGTGATGGCATTTCTTCCATCGGATCACCCGAACGAGTTGGGTGTGTTTGGTTGCATGCACCACATGATGCATGAATGGATGATCCTGGATGGGATGGTTCAACCAAATTGCTTGCACCATGTGGTTCACTCCAACTAGTACAACATTGTATTAAGTGGGATGGTTCCATCCTGGATGAGTTGGTACAATTCATCCAACCAAACAAAAGAATCATCATTATTTTGTACCATTCCATATATGAATCTAATGGTACAACCAACCAAACACATCCAGTGAACTGACTTGACCCTGGCGTCCATGGAAATTCATGATGGCTTGGAAGAACGCATCGAAATCATGGATAAGGCTGGAGCATTCTGGCATCCAACGTCAGGATGGCTTGGAAAGTTGGAAGGAATTAACAAATAACAATCAAGATCGTGATGGATAGTTCAGAGCAAGTGCCGTAGAAACAAGAAATGTGTGGCCATTTCGGCTGCCAAATGCCCCACAAGTCAAAAGGGGAGGAGTTTAATTACTATATCATGTAGTTTAACGGGTTTTTTTAGCACCTGTAGTTTAACGGTTGATCAGCTCCTCGTATCATGCATTATATAACAAGAAAAGAACGCTTCGGCACAATCGACCCCAAAGAAACTTTTGTATATCCCGCTCATGCCCTCGAATATTCTGGGGATATTCGAATGATATAGGAAAACCAAAAAAGACGGCAATTACAATGTAGAACCTTCAGGTCCATATAAATAGAGGGCTATTCACAAGTTAAGACAAGTCACTGTTACCTTCGGTGTTCACTATCCAATCTTCCGGTATTGAACCGAAGACTATACGTTGATGTTGTTGGTGACGGAGTCCACTTTGGGCCATCTACCACCCAACAAACATGACAACTACTAATTAGAATTGGATGATAAACTTTTCAATTTCAATAATAAACTTGAAAAAGAGTTTTGATGGTGCCTCTCCTAAGATTTGAATACAAATAATAATTTCTCCTGCACGTTGTCTTAGACGCACACCTTGATGGTCGGCGGCCATGGCAGGTGATAGGGGAACACCTGATGGGCGCGCGAGCTACTCTTCTCCGAGCGCATCAGCACCATGGTCTCGACATTGACAGAGAACATCCACATGTAATCCTTGTCTGGCAATAGCACGACATGCCCGGGGGTCACCGATTGGACCGTGTCCAAGAATCTCCACCACTCTAGCTTGCTGCTGAGCTCAATACCAGCGAGCCAGGACATGCATACTTTCCTCTCGACCATGCACTCCCCGTGGCCACCATCGCGTGACCACCTAAGAACCTCAAGCTCGTCATCAATGATGCAGGAAAGGACCACTGAGCCGGATCCGCCGCCATCGACAACCCGGAGATTTCTCCTGTGGTACGACGACTGACGCGCATCAGGTGGCAACGTGAAAGTCGAGAACGCACCGGAGCTCTCATCTAGGTGGAGCACCGCGTTGCTGACGTCATCACCGGATCAGCATAGAGAGCCCCCGGCACGTCCCAAGAACTTGGAGCAGGCATCGAACCAGTAGTAGCCATCGGCCATGATGGTGCCAACATCTCTGCTGGCCAACCAGACCCACACCGATCATCTCGCGCCGTGTACATGGTCGCCCACGCAGTTTTGGTTTCAGGGCCATGTTTTATGGAAAGACACACACATAGCAGCCCTGAAGCATGACATGCTGACTACGCCGACGGTGTCGTCGGTGGCGGCGGCGAGCAGGAACGCGCCAATGGTACGGTGATGCTACTGTAGCCGCGGCCGCCACGCATGCTGATGCCTTTCCATGGACACAGTGGAGTGAGCTCCCTGTGTTGCCTCGTACACGACGACCGTACAACAACCCTTGACAAAGGCCAGGAGGCTACCACAGCCACCGTCACTGAGCTCCAGCATGCCGCTGAAGAAGCTGCTGTGGTCGACGAAGTCTAGGGAGTCGCGATCACGGACGTCGCCGCCGCCGGCGATGACACGGCGCCAGTGCTTGCACGTGGCCGCAGCGTGGATGAGGCAGACGGAGGAACGGGCGTGCAGGACGACCAGCTCCAGGAGGTCTTGTGGGAGATCGTTGATGATCGGCGTGCTCGTTTCTCCTGCGCGGCGGCTACGCTCCGGCATCGCCGTCGTACGTTCTGCTCCGGCGGCGGCGGCACCTGTCGTTCGTTAGTAGGACTAGGAGTAATTAATTTTTATTTTTATTTTTTGAGATCGTAGGAGTAATTAATTAGTTCACCCTACCTAGCTACTAGTTGGACGCACGAGATTGGTTTTCTTTTCTCATTGGATCCACATTTGTTTGGGCTGGATTTGATCATGTGTCGTGCCATGCCATACAAGTGTAATCTGTTTGATTAGAGTACGACTGTATTTGGATTGGATTTGTTCACGTGGCATGCCATGCCATACAAGTGTAATTTGCATTCTACATACAAACTCGTAAACCACAACCTTCTGTATTCCGCACGTACAAAAGTTGGAGAGAATTTGGCCACAAGTAATTTTATGATCCGTCAAAACTTACCAAGCTAGATTCATCAAAATTATAGTAATGAGTACTTGAGAAAGCTGCAGCTTGAAGATGATGCACCCGCAGTCATATAAATATTTTTCTTACATGCGTTGTCAAAGCACATTAAATTTAAAATAAATTTCATGGAAAGATTTTAGATTTTGGAATGTGAAGTACATTTTATTTTCAATTGTATCTTCTTCTGAAATGTAAACAAGTGTGCAAGAGAATTAGAAATGAACTATGGTTTTTTTAAAAAAAATGGTATAAAAGGTTTTAGAATTTGGAGTTTGAATGTTAGGCATAACGGATGAATTGGAAAAGAGGTTTGGATTGTAAATTCTGTTTTCTATAAAAATTCTTAATTTTAAAAATGAGGTACTTTAATATTCAATATTTTTTAATATGATGATATTTTGGTGTTCGGATCATAAGAGCGGTGGATCAAATATAAACATTATGCGAACGAATTATAAAACACTTTAAATTTAAAAAATTTATTGCGTAGCAAAATCTTAGATTTCAAATTTTGAGCAGTGTTTTCTATTAAACACTTTGTGTTGAATCATAGGTACGACGGATCCATGTAAACATTTGTGCGAATGAATTGCATATTTTAACTTAAAAATGTACTCCATAATAAAGTTGTAGATTTGAAATTTTTAGCAAATTTGACACCTTTTAACCTTAGCTTATTTTAGTTCTCTAAGCACCCTCACAAAAAAACATATAATTATAAATAATTATATTAGCGTATTGCAATAGACGTTGTTGTGACGGAATCCACTTGGAGCCGTCAACCACCCAACAAACAGAACAAGTACTAATTGGGATTGGACAATGGACAACTACTAATCGGAATTGGATAATGAACTTCTCAATTCAAATAATAAACTAAAATTTAAATACAAATAATAATTTCTCCTGCACGTTGTCTTAGACGCACACTTTGATGGTCGGCGGCCATGACAGGTGATAGGGGAACACCCGAAGGGCGTCCCAGTTCCTCTTATCCAAGCGCATCAGCGCCATGGTCTCGACATTGACGGAGAACATCCACATGCACCCCTCGTACGGCAACACGGCGACATGCCCGGGGGTCACCGTCTGTGCCGTGTCCAAGAATCTCCATGACCACTCTTGCTGATTGACGAGCTCAATCCCAGCCAGCCAAGACAAGCATGCTTTCCTCTCAACCATGCACTTGCGGCCACCATCGCGTGACCACCGAAGAACCTCGAGGTCATCATCGAGGATGCGGGCAAGGCGCACGGAGCCACCGGATCCGCCGCCGACGACCCGGAGGTTTCCCCTGTGGTATGACGACTGGTGGTCATGATGCACATCAGGCGGCAATGTGAAAGTCGAGAACACACCGGAGCTCTCATCTAGGTGGAGCACTCCGTTGCTGACATGGCCGGACCAGCATAGAGATCCCCCGGCACGTCCCAAGAACTTGGAGCACGCGTTAAAGCTGTAGGAGCCATCGGGCATGATGTTGCCCACGTCTCTGCTGCCCAACGAGACCCACCGATCATCTCGCGCCGAGTACATGGTCGCCCACGCAGTTGCGTTGCCATAATGTTTCCTAGCAAGAGACACACATAACAGCCTGAAGCATGACATGTTGACGCCGCCGGCGGCGTCGTCGTCGTCGGCGGCGAGCAGGAACACGCCAATGATGATTTTACTGTGGAAACCACGATTGCTGTCGCCTTTCCATGGACACATAGGAGTGAGCTCCCTGTGGTGCCTCGTCCATGGATCGCACACGACGACCGTAGAACAATTCTTGACAAAGGCGAGGAGGCTGCTGCTGCAGCCACCGTCACTGAGTTCCATATTTCTGCTGACTCTGTAATGATGGTGGTCGAGGAAGTCTAGGGAGTCGCGGCCGCGGACGTCGACGACGGGGGCATCTGGGGATGGGAAGAAGACGGGCCTGTGGCGGCGCCGGCCCTCGTGGTAGTGCCAGTGGCCGAGAACGTCCGGCGGGTGGAGGCGGCGGAAGCGGCGGAGGAAGGCGCCGCGGTCGCCGGCGGCGATCACGCGGCGCCAGAGCTTGCACGTGGCCGCCGCGCGGATGAGACAGACGGACGAACGGGCGTGGAGGAGGACGACCTCCAGGAGCTCTTGTGGGAGATCGTTGGTGCTGGCCGCCATGAGCGTGCTCGTTTTGGTTTCTCCTGCGTGACGGCTGCTGCGCTCCGGCATCGCCGCCGTTCTGCTCCGGCGGCGGCGGCGCCTGTCCTTGGTACGTTGAACGCACGACACGAGATTGGTTTTCTCGTTGGATCCATATTTATGTGGAATGGATTTGCTCACGTAACGTGCCGTGCCATACAAGTGTAGTTTGATTAAAGTACGACTGTATTGGGATTGAGTTTGTTCACGTGACGTGCGCCATGCCATACAAATGTAATTTGGATTCTATATACAAACTCGTAGGCACAACCTTCAACCTTCTGTAATCGGTACGTACGCAAGCTGGAGACAATTTGACCAGGAGTATTTTTATGATCTATCAAAACTTACCAAGCTAGATTCATCAAAATTATAGTCATACTTGAGAAAGTTGCAACGCGCTGTATCAAAATTATAACGCGCGTGTATCAAAATTATAGTAATCTTTTCACTCCATGAAAAGATTTTAGATTTTCAAATGTGGGGTACCTTTTATTTTGTTAGTGTATCATCTGTTCAAATGTAAAAAATTGTGTAAGGAAATTAGGAAAAAAAAACTTTGAAGCAATATTTATGTTGAAAAGTTTTAAATTTGAAGATGTTTCGGTATTTGAGTGTTAGGCATAACAGATGAATTGGAAAAGAGCAATATTTATTTGAAGATATTTTGTTTCCGAATCATAAGAGCAATGGACCAAACATAAACCTGATAATATCTGACAAAGTAAACAGCTATCTTGGACAATATGTCTCAACTCAACTTGGGTAACATGGGGACTTTGCCATCTAACAGTTTTTTCCCGAAAAAATTCAGAATCATATCTGAAAAAGTAAACAGCTACCTTGGATAATACTGTCTCAACTCAACCTGGGTGACATGGCGAATTTGCCAGCTAACAGTTTTTACTCCCAGAAACTTCAGAATCATTCGTGGAATTGTAGCCCTTTTATTCAATTTGTTGTTCTGTTCTTCTGCACATATTGTGGCCACTAGTAGTTTTTTTATAAAAAAAATGCATACACCTAAATACAGAATAGGGCATCTAGCAACAGAATAAAAAAGAAAGAAAGAAAAAAAAAAGAATAGGATCAGCTTACTAATAGGCACTATAGAGCAAAACTGTGTATCCATGTTCTACTATGCAAATCTTCAAAGCCCCCATCGCTTCTATCCGTGGATGTTGCACTGCTGCAAGAATGTGTTATCATAGTTAAGGTACCTGTTCCAGTAGTCTCTGTACTTTGGTATAGAGATTTCCAGCCAGGGTTTGAGTTTCCCGCTGTAGTGGATGACAGAGGCACTCTCAAGATCATCTCTTCCAATGCTAGAATCATGGCCAAGCCCTCGAACATGCCATCGACGGTCGAGAGGCAGTGTTCGGTTGTAGAAGACGATCTGGCCTGGTGGAAGGCTTCCTGCCTTCCATAACCTCTGCCTTTTGCCCTGAAAATTCGAATCAATGAGAAAACGGGGTGTTGATGAACAATAAAAAAACAAAAAGTGGTGTAAAAACACTTTGCATATAAGCCGCTTTTCTCCATTAAAATAATTTATGATATAGATCATTAACACTTACCACTTGAAACCATTTATGGTAAGTTGCAGTCAAATCCTGTTTGCGCCATTCATTCAGGTCAAATATGTTCATCCCAAAAGCAAAGATACAGGCCTTTGCATCAAATTTGTTGAAGATAGTTGGATTCGAAAAATCAACAAGGCTATCTAATCGATGGTAACTTTCACTAGAGGTGCATGTCTCAACAGCACTCATTACTTTATCCTTCTTATGTATGTCCCATAATCCACTTAAGTCCTTCTGAACAACCACATCATGGTCCAAGAGTAGAACCTTGCTCAAAGAGGGAAACACTTCTGGCAAATAAAAACGCAGGTGGTTAAGTGCAGAAGTGTATCTTGGATCTCGAACACCCTTCAGCTTAAATCTCGAATTGAAATCACTTGGCAACCATTTGAAATCATCCAGGCTTTCGATTTGGATTGCTGCTGGATCTGGTGGGTTTGTCAAAAACCACATCATCATTGCCGGATAATTCAATGCATCAGTTACAATATGTAACATTACCCTTCCAGGATCCTGCCATAAAAATAGGATGAATCAAGAGAAGATTCTAGGCTAAAGAAGCCATGCAACAAGTTACACTGAGGAAGTTATATAGTGCAGGCCTTGCCATGTTACTTGCATATTAGTTATCATACAACATGAATAACACAATAATCAAAATAAGTGTCCATTAAATGAATCCCTTCTAGTTATAGAAAACCAAATCCAGAACAGACAGACATACAGAAAGCATGAAGAAAGTTTTAAAAAATCTGTCTACAGCAACCTTTGCCACTCATCAATTATTGCTGACAATGGGTGAATAATATAGGACACAAGTTTGTAATTAGAGAGCATTTAGCAAGTACATAACTCACAGAAAAGCACGCATACTATTATTCCTTGATGAATCAAAAGGCCATACCTTTGATGTGGCAATTGTTGAGTTGACAACCACAGCACTTGCAAGCACATTGTCTGAGAATATTGCATGATGATAGTAGTCATCCATCTGCCTACTGTCTCTTTTAGGGAACTCACGTTCCTTAGGATCTAAAGAAAAGTATTCTGTGGTAAGTCGCATTGCTAGGCAGTGATGGCCTTTGGGTAATGTCCTCACAGCAACCTGCTCAAGGAATGAAGATTCACTTTGATGTGCTCTGACCAATTCTTCACTGTTGTATGTCATTGCACGCAGCTTTGATGCCATCTGGGAGCAACGTGGATAGACCCTCTGAGCCTTGGAAAGGGTCAGTTCCATCGCCTTCATTTTCTGCAATGCACTGCATGGTGTGTGCATTAAATCTCAGTAACAACATTATTTTCCTTCATCAAACATGTGCATGATTGGTCGAACAATTTCAATAAGCATTGTAAAAAGAAAGATACCTCCCAGGTACACGAGAACCTCCATTTGAGTGACTTATTGCCCTTGCGATCTCTTTTATCCTCAACTTCAGCTCTCGGACTAAATGTGCACTGCCTTGCGTTGAAGCAAAATGCAAGTATGCCTTGGCCATTATTAGCTGATCTTGCATCATCCATATCTTCTCTTTAGTGTCTGGGGGAGATTTTGATATCCTTTCATCTTCTTCAGCAGCAATTTCATCACTTTGCCCATCTATCTGCAGAAAATGTCACCCACATTAATTTCTTTAAATGCATTTGGTTGAATCGGTGATTGCAAACCTGGTCAGAAACATAGTGTTATATATAGTTCAGAGGCATATTGCAAAGGACCCTTATCAAAAAATATGGCAAAGGACAGTGTCATTTTGCAGAGTAGGTCCAACCATAACAAACTCCTACTTGAACTTACTATTCCCTGAAAAATAACTAGCCAGTAGCCACCCCCTATGTCTACTGTAGACGCACTTCATACTAACGATGCAGCAATTTGATTCCTCAATATTACTCTAATTTAGCATAAATTCAGTATACAGCAACTACTGAACTTCTCTGCTCTAAATTGACACCACAGCCATTACTACTTCCAGAGTCCCATGGAGGAAACTCCTATAAGCAACCAAAACTTGGGGGGAAATCCTTCTTAAATTGCTAATCCCTGGTAAATAACTATCCATTCCCCCTGTCTACATCAGTCCACTTCATCTTCAGGCTACAGGACACACCAATTTGGCAGCACTACGCTACTCTAAAATTTAGTACAAATTCAGCACACATCAACTACTAAACTTGTCCGCTATACATTGACACCATTGCAGGGATCAGAATCAAACAATCTGTTCCCAAATTTTGTTTGAATAGAACACTACACTGCGCCACGGTCCATAGATGGAACCAAACAAACAGCATAAAAAAATGCAACAGAATTCAATTACCTCTTCGGCGACAGCGCTGAGCCTCCGGGCCTCTCGGATCAGTCCCTGCAGCAGCGGAAGGAGAGAAAAAAAAAACTCCAGCAAATTCAAATCCGAAAAAGGCGAAACGAGATGGGACCGTGACTAACAAAGCAGAAAAAGATTCGGAGGATCCGCTCCGCCCGGGGCGGAGACTGACCTGCTCGACCGACAAGCGGGCCCCACCTCCACCACCCGCGGCGCGCTCCCCACCTGCACACGCAAAGCGGATTCGGCGGCGCCATCGCCGTCGGTCAGTCAGCGAACTGCGCACGCACACCAAACGCGCGCCCCCAGTCCCAACTCCCAACCAACGCTGGCTACTACCACCGGCGGCGAAACGAGAGGCTGGTGGACTCACTCACCGGGGGCCGAGGTGCCGGCGGGGGCGCCGTCGGGGAGGTTGAGCAGCGCGAAGACGAGCCCGCAGGCGGTCGCGATCAGCAGCGCCCGCAGCGCGACCGCCGCCGCCGACGCCGACGACGAATCCCTCCAGCCGGCTGCCGCCCTCATCGCCGAGAGGCGGAGCCCGCCGCACGCCGCCGCAACCAAGGCAAATCCTCTCGCCTCCTCGCTCGCTCGCCTGCGGGCTACGGCTACTGGCGGGCGAGGAAACAGTGTGAACGCGGCGCAGGTGGAGGACGCGCGGCGCGGGGCGGCGGGGATGGGCCGATGGGGGAGCCGTATGGGGGTCACGTGAGGCCGACGTGTGGGGACGTGGGAGCGCGCGGGGCCCACCGGCAGGGACGCGTGGCGGTGGTGGTGGGTCCCATCCGATCCGGGCGCGCGTGGCGCTTGTCTTTCGTGAAGAGGACGACGGTTGTGGTGGGTCCCATCCGATCCTCAGTACGTACGCGCTTCTGGAAATCGGAATCGGAAATGTTCCCGCTTTTTTTTTTCGCTTCTTTTCGGAAGCGCTGAGATACGTTTCCCGTTGCCTGTAGTAGGAGCAATCATGGCTGTCCCTCAACCGGCATGTGGGACCCACAGGGTTAATGATTTTGAAAAATCCTGTGTCAAGATCATGTATTACAGTCTTACGATTTTTTTGTACTCCTACTGCGACCAGAGGACCACACGCAGACAGAGACTGTACGTAGCGGGAGACGCTACGCCCCAGCTGCACCGCACTCGACCGGCTCCCGTCTGTTCCGCCTCGATCCAACAAGCCATGTGCGATTTTCTGCAGGAACCAAACCACCCCCCATCCGCTCGATGTGGTCAATCACGTGCAGGACACTTCACTTGGGTTGATGGGTTCAGCCGTTCAGGGAGGGGGGTGGCCCGCTTGATCCGCCCGGAAGATCGCATACGGTTTGAGTACTGCGCCGTGCTGGGATTTTTTTACATATTGTGTGCAGCAGCAGACCCTGTGCTCGGGTTATTTTTGTTCTATTGTCCGTGCTCCTGACCCGACACGGCGGGTGGGCCGGAGTACGAGGACATCAGGCACGGGATTTCACTGCGTCAGGCACGATACGATACGATGCGATGCGTGACAGGGGACGCCCGCCGGCCGCGGATCCGCTGCCCGGTCGCGGACAGGCAGCAGCGCCAACGAGCCCACACATGCCTCGCTACCTCGGCCGGATTTTTTCCGGGGCCGAGAGGCAGAAAAAAAAAATGATCGAAGTAAAAATAAAATAAACGGATGCTGTGGTTATGCTATCTGTATATACGTACGGAATGCCTAGCTACAGTTCGTCGTGTTCGTCAGCTCAGTCGCCAGACGCTGCTGCTCATCAGCGCGCGAGCCTCTTATGGTCTCATGTCCAAGATCGCCACCGTACTCTGGATTCCGACCGCCTTCAAACCTGTAGTACTCCTCTCTTCCAAAGTCCGCTTCGCTCGAGAAACCCCCGTCGGGAGTCCCATATGCGTCGTCGTCCTCTTCTTCTTCGTCGTCGTCAGAGTAATCGCCAACAGACTCGTCGTCTTCAGAGTCGGGGTAATCGGCCTCATCGTGCACGTCGCCGGCGTCCTCGGCGGTAGCGCCAGCGACCTCGTCGTCGAAGCGCCTGAGGTACACCTCATCGTCGTCCTCGTCCTGCGCGTTAGCACAATGTTGTCAAGAAGAAGAAGGTTTTGCAACATTTTGACGAGGCACGCAAGGTCGATATATTCAGTTGACGTGCGTGTGCGGCCGTGTATCTCAGCGTGCAGTGTGCTCACCTCCATGTCGTCTTCATCATCGCTCGAGTACGCAGAATCCAGTTTGGCGTACAGCTCCTCGTCGCCTTGCTCCTTCACGCCTTCCATCTGGACCTGAAAACAAATCAAAGCGTATCATGGGATAACCTATCCAGTACAGATGTCAATGACAGTTAAACAACTTGAAAAACGATTCAGTTCACCACAGGCACGTACCAGCTCCGCTCTAAGTTTCTCCACCTTCTTGTTCAGCTTTGCGTAGTGCTGACTCAGGGCCTGGTTACAAAGAAAGTTTCACGGAGTGATGCAAGTGAAAAATAAAAAATAAAAATAAAAAAATCTTCCCAGATGACCTATGTCGATCACAACATAGGCTGAGCATTTCTACTGGAACACCAGATGCCTGATGTACGTTTCATTTTTATTAAGCACTGATAAACAACAAAATGGTACCTGATGTCTCTGAAGCTCAATGGACCTAGCTAGAGCCTTCCGCTTCGACAAGAGGTTTCCCGGTCTGAGCTTAGAAGGGCGCCTGTAGTTCTTCCCGCGGAACACGACAATTGCATAGCCTTTGGAGACTTTGTCCACAGAGACTAAAATGCCACCGCTCTCAGCTTCAAGTGACAATGCTGTCCTCTTCACGTCGGAAAACGACTTTGATTTCACTAGTATCTTTACCAGCTCCCTGTATTTCCAGTGCAAGTGCATGTTTTCAATTGTGCCGTCAAAAACTCCTCTTCTTCCTGAAAACAGTGGGAATAATTGGGAAAAGATGCAAATTTAGGAACCAGAATTTACGCGAGTAAAATAATTGGTCAGATTGCCACCCAAAAAAAAGTGCAGTGATATACATCCAAATAAAGAAAGGGATTGCACAGGGTGAATATTGTGATTCAAATAGCTTTTGCACCACTAAAGAATCGAAAGCAATACAGTGACCCTCAAAGTTTTAATACAGGTTGCTCCCTCGATTCACACCCCTATTATCAGCTTTAGGGATGGAGAAATGTATGCCTTGTTTGATGCTTAAAGAGCTACGAAATGGAGAACAGGCACAGCTACATCTTCATAAAAAGGCCCTACCAGACTTGTATGAGCTACATCTATGAGTTCCAACAGCTTCGTCCTTTAGCTAATAAGATTAAAAACGGATCGTTGAAGTGGCAAGCAGGCTCACATAGCAAGAGACAAAAACGGAAATGGCATATGGTCATCTTGTGCCTGTTACTCATCACCTAATAAGTGTGCAAAAGTCCGTCACACAAAACATAAAGGAACGAAGGAACAAGAAAGTACCAAGGAGCAGAAATGCTTTCATCCTTAGACCAAGTTTCCGAAACATGAACCTCTCTTCATCCGTTATTGTTTCAGGTGACTTGGTTCCATCAGTTGGCTTTAGGGCTGTCTCAACTTTTCCTAGTACCCTTTCCGCTTTCTCCATCTTTTTCTGTGCCTGTACACAAATGAAGTGTAATCAGTTCAATTCACATTGCATAAAACACATCATCAGGTGCATTTGATATGATTTGTGCAAGAATTTTAACCTCAAAAGCATAGTTGCTGAATACACTAGTACACTATGGGGCTGATTGGTTCCTTGGTCTAGTTGAAGCCTGGATAAGAGATGTGCATGGCCAGTCCAAGCCAGGTCTAGACAATGCAAGCACCTGTTGTTTGGTTGGATGGAGAATACTTAGACTGGCTAAGGCTGTTGGTGTTTGGTTGCCAGGCTTTGTTGGTTCAGATTACCTCGTTTATGCTTCGGTGAGTTCACCGCTCTTATCTTCTTCTCCAGCGAGCTAGCAACACCACTCCATTGGTTCCTGTTGCAGCAGCTTTCCCCTCTTTCGATTCTTGTTGCATGGACCCATCTAGCACCCAATTTCTCCATTCAAGTAGAAATTGATTCCTTCTCCCCCTTTCCTCCTCCTCTGGTTCTTCCTCCTCTGGCACAGTGAGCTACCCCACAGTCGAATTGACGTATGGAGAGACCAAATCGACCCGAGTCTTGACCGCTGCTGCGGTGAGGAAAGACCATCCATGGAGGAATTGGAGCAACTCCGGCGACGCCCTACCTGCGGCTTCTTCAAGCGGAGCAACCGCAGCAATGGCATAGGGGACCCAGGAGTGCTCTGACTCCAGACACGGGCGGAGAGTGGCATCGACAGAGACCCGCCACCACCACATCCCCGGACGACGACGCCATGGACGAGGACCTGCAGCCCCTGTATGACGGAGGCGAAGACGTATCCAATCCATGGACGGGGACGGCGGCCTAGCCAAGGACAGGGAGGAGGGGGATGGCGCGTAGGGCGTCGCCGGGGTGGAGGAAGGCGGCACGGGCAGGGTCACGGCGGGGTGGCCAGGTGGCGCGGAGGGACCTGCAGGGACGGCGCGGTGGGGTGTTGGGCGTGGAGGAGTAGGCAGGCAGAGAAGAGGACTCGCCCGCAGGCCATCTCGCGCTAGCACAAGGGTGGCTTAGCTACTGCGGCCAAAATTCACATGCTAGCTAATGCAGCCCAACGGGCCTTTTTTGCACTGCGGAAGCCAGACTAAATATAGATGCAGGCATCCAAACTAAAGAAGCCTGCATTGCACAAGCCTGTCTAGGCCCTAATACAGGAAACCAAACACCCCCTACATTACTTGCAATAAAATTGTGCATAAGCTCTCTGCAGAAAAAGAGTATGAGCTATGTCAACTTCTCTACAAGTTTTCAAGTTATAGAACGGCTGATAAAAAATATAATTCAACTAGGACCATAATATGGCAAAATTTACTCCACAAATACAAATATAGATAAACAGATTAAAAATATTATTTTGTTACAGGACATAACTCAGATAAGATAATCAACAAAGTAAACTTAAGATTATTGCAACTTGGTCACTTACGCGTGCGAGCTTCCATTCTAGCTTTCTTACAACGTCAGCATGTCTTGCAGCTGCAACAGTTCTTGCCATCTTGTCCGCATGACCATCATTCAATTGCTTTCCGTATTTAGAGTTAGCCTCAAGAGTCTCTTCTAGAGTACCAGCTACACTGGGCTGCACATATGCATTACTGCTTGAAGAAAATGAAGATGCTGCATTTAGTCGTGCTTGCTCTTCATCTTGTAGGGACTTTGCTAATCTTTCTCTCTCCAGAAGCACCTCTTGAAGTTCTGAGGACAAGAAATCCTTCCCTCTGTAGAAGACTATAAAGTCGATGTTCCTTGACAGCATTACACCACCTGTTAATTTCTGATGTGGACCAAAATATTATTATGAATCATGTGTTCAGAATAAGAGCTACCAGAATTGGAAGATGTAAAGAAAGATGGCAACAGCAGGAAGAAAAAGATCATTCTCTATAACCAGGGCCAAAGATGCAAAGACTACATTTTGGTTCCATAATCCATGATCCAAGGGACAATGACTCAATTTAGACATTTCTAGGTTTCTTTCTTGCAAAATCAGGTAATTTTTTCTTGATTTGGAACCTAAATGAGTTCATATACAGCACGAGACATTCATTTAAAATGAAACAAAAACTTCAAGGTCCATGATAGGGATGATTACGACAGTGAGAGAAAAACATAGTTGCCGTTGCACATATGAATCTGTAATGCACTGTTGCTAACGATCAATAAACATTTCTAGCTAGTAACTGGTTACTACAGCTTTACATAAGCTACATAAACTGTAAATTTTCTAAGAAGAAACACTTTCTATACTTACTTTGATATCTTCAGCCATCCTCTCACTGGTGGTAAGCTGTACCCCTCTCTTCAAAGCAATTTTAACAATTGAACTTTTCTCCCACAACTTGACCATAGCATTTGCTAAGCCTTGGAGTTGTCTGCTTCGTCCTAGGATCCATCGATAGGTGGTAAATCAAAACATGATTGCACAACTGATCTACAAAGCTGAAAGTTAACTAAAGCACCATTAAGTTACCAAGAGCAAAGTGAGGAGGCAGTCCCCGGGCAAGACGGCGTAAATTGGTAGTGTCCATTCGGCTAAGAGATGGTCGAACACCATATGGAAGAACTCTGAAAGGGGGCTTGTAACCTGGAATGGTTGCAGGAAGCAGATCTGCATCCACTGGTAATGGATCAGATCCAGGCCAGTCACTGTACCTTGGGCCAAGTTCATCCAATAGCTTGTCAATTTCATCTTCATACTTGATTTCTGGCACTTGTTCAACTATTTCCTCTTTCCCAGTTTTAGAAACTAAAGCTCCATTGCTATCTTGTGCGCTGTCCACCTTCTCAGTAGGTTGTAAGGAAGGACTCGGAGACCCTTTAATTGAGAACTTCATACTCTTGTTTGACCCCTTAGTGGGTTCAGGTTCATCATAGTCTACTCCCCTGTACAGAGAAACTGAAGTCCCTGACCTCCATATTACCAACCCTCCTGTTTTTCTCTAATCACCGGCCAGCAGCACACAAAGAAATAAGAGGGGAAACGATGTGAGATGACAAGTACTTCACAATATTTGAAGAAACTTGAGTCTAGAGTCAGTCAAATAAGCCTCTACCATCAACCTATTCCTTTATATTTTGGAACAACTCAACCTATCACAGAAAGAAAACAAAATTTACACCAAACCCATTGATTTGTGTTATAAATATAATGCAGTAGTTTATCTAAATGTCCCATTATGTTATCAGCATTTCTAACACAATTTTGCTAGTTTTTTTTTTTTCTCAACTAGACTTGATAATAGCAATAGGTGTCGAGTGCCCATTTTCAATCCAATTCTACAGTGGCAAAGAACCGCAATAGGTGAAATGGGAGTATTGATAATTAGCAGATGAAATTATAAAATATAATCATCAGATCCTTTGAAACACTTGCCACGATGCAATTCATCATTACCCTAACTCCAGTCAAGAATAAAAACAAGCTATGTAGTAAACTGCAGCAAACAACCAAAATGCATACATTTTTCAGTACAGAACAGATTGAGCCTTGGGATGATGAAGCTAATACATACAGTAGCATAGAGGAGTTTGAACAGTGTAGATTAGTAGTCAGCTAGAATTTGCTGCTTATCTTCGATTGTAGTGTAAGAGACTATCCATCGACGAATTCACAGTTCTTCTCCTTGTTACTGTGCAAATGTGTGCAAGCATCTTGTGTTTTCTCAAAGAAATGCTAAAATCCCAGTAACTATGGGCCGCGTTGGCATCAATGCAGGCTAATTCTTGTGTTTTCAAGTAGTTTGTACACATGAATGGAAGCTACGCCATCAGGATTCGGGCAGAATCGGAGGCTCACCTCTAGAATTTCGTGGAAGAGGCGCATGTTGAGCGCCGGCGTGCCGGAGACCTTGACCCTGACCACCTCCTCCGTCTTCCATTTCTCCCTAATCTTCTCCACGATGTCCCGAGTGACCCCCGCGCCGCCCACCTTGGTCCTCGACTTCATCCTAATGGCGGCGTGCCGCAGCCGCCTGAGCTCGGCGGCGGGGAGCGTCAGCTCGGCCAACCACGTCGGCGACCGCGAGGCCCTTGGCGCGGCCTCGGGCGGTGGCATCGGGCGCTCCCACGGGAACCGCGCGTCCCCGAGCATCCCCTCCTCCTCCTCCTCCTCGGGGTCGAACCCGCCGCGCGCGTTGGGGAGCACGCCGTCGTCCGCGCGGAACACGTCCTCGACCGACCCCCGCGGCGGGTGCGGTGGTGGGGAGGCCGCCGCCTGCTGGGGCCCCTCCGGGGAGAAGCCGGCGCGGCGGAGGCGGTGGAGGATGAGGGACATGGTGGAGCGTCCCGAGGAGCGGCTGGTTCCGACGGCGTCCTCGTCGTCTGAGTCGGAGGACGGGGAGGGCTCCGGGCGGAGATCGAGCGCCGAGGCCGGCGCGCGGAGGCGGCTGCGCTGGCCGGGGCGGGACCAGACGGAAAGCCATGGGTAGGGGGAGGAAGAAGAAGAGGAGGAGGTGGTGGTGGAGGTGGAGATGGGGCTGGAGGAGAGGAGGAGGAAGCGGAGGCGAGGTGGGTGGCGGAGGTGGAAGGCCGCCGGGGAGGACGCCATTGATGGCGGTGAGGTGGATGACGGAGTGGTGGGGGACGGGGTTTAGGGGATTGGGGATATTTTGGTCCGAATGGTGAATGTTTCGGCTATTCTCAGCCGCCTAATCGCGGATCGACGGCAAGTTATGCAGTTTGAGAGCTTAAAAAAATTGGCATGCTAACTTTTTGGTATGCCCATATTTTGGCGTGCCTATGCTTTGGCATCCAACCAAGCAGGCCCATAATTTTGATGCACCAGATTATGTCGATTTTTTTATAAAACCATTTCGCATACCACTGGAGATTGTTGTTCCCATGAAATTCTTAGGATTCAATTAAAAAAAAGTTACCTTAAATACTGTAGTGCTCCGTATAAGAATGAAGTACTTTTGGTTTTTTGGTATCTCAAACCTTGGTTAAACCAAAGAGGGTGACGGAAGTGGTCCGTTCTTTTTGTTTTTAACAAGAAGATTGAATGGTACTTCATCCGTTATAAGTCGTTTATATATCTAGACATGCTGTATATATCTAAGTACATGACACCATTTATATATTTACAAAAAAAGCGAAAAACAATTATAAATTTGAGTCGAAGAAACAATTTATGATGACCAAGAATAAAATTCTTTTTTTGTGGATAACTGGCGAAAGGTTGCATCTTATGAATGAAAAACCGAGGGTAAATCTTGCCCAACCAGTCTAATTTTGTCAAATAAACACTCATTCCAATTAACATAAACTTTTTATGAGGCGATAGAGTTCCAAGATATAAGGACAAATACTGTAGCAGACGACCTGGAGCAATGTGTTCGGCTAGGTAAACTGCAGAAGGGGCATAATGCGAAACACGGTAGTTTCTCTACTGCTGCGGAGAGGATTGGTTTTCCTTGTCTATCTGACAGAGTGACGGTGGCTGTTGTTCGGAGTGGTAGCTGCTCACATGGCCTAACCTTACCACAAATTTCACTTACCACAAATTTCACTGACGATAACGAAAACCCCTGCTTTTTTTTCTTCGTCGGGTTAATTAATAAGCATGAAACTAAAGCATCGATCATAAAATTCTACCACATATTGATATTTGATTATACTGGACAATTGCACTCTAGGGGGTCCTACAAGTGTTTTACTTGTTCCAGCTATTAAATGCTTAATTTTGAACGGTTAGTTTTCGTATGCTTTGATTATAAGGTAAATTTTAATATTTCCTTCTCTTATTCCATAAAACAACACTACCCATTAGTCGAATACCATTAATGTTCAGTTACCTAAACATTTGGCTTACCAATCCAATAAGACCAGCCATTGAATACTTGAAAGATTTGGCCTCAAAACTGAATTATTTTACATATTTTAGGAAAACAAATCAACTACAATTTGGTGAAAAGTCCAAATTAGACTTTTTGCGAGGGAGGTTGATGTCAGGGTGGGAGGTTCTAGCTTAACTGGTTAGGGTGGGAGGTGTGGCCGTGCACCCTGAATGCCCAGGTTCAAGTCCACTCTAGCTCCCATTTGGATGCTTATTTCTAGCTTAGCTGGTTAGGGTGGGAGGTGTGGTCTAGTTTTTTTTTTTTGGATCGATGTTTTGTTCGACCGTATGACAATATAGTATGCTGAAGGTGCACCAGGGTCCTTTGAGCTCTAGCTTCGCCCCTGTCGATCAGGTTAATCTCCACGATATGAAACCTGGACCAAAACCTGGCAACCGGATCGTGCCACATCACTTGTAATTTCTCGGCCATCGGATCGGTCACGTCGATGGTCTAGATTGGCCTTTTCGATTAGAGCAATTATAAAGCACGTGACCCCCACATGTGGGACCTGCTGACGTGGGTCCCACAAGTGGGCCCTACCGTAGGCCCACGGGACCCGGTGATGTGGGTCCCACAGTGGGCTCCACCGTAGACCATGGGACCCGAAAGTGGGTCCCACCGTCTGTGGGCCCCATGAAACCTATTATATGTGGGTCCCACCGTAGTTTTTTTAGAGTTGCAAACATTGTTCTAAATGCCTTTAGATTAAAAAGGTTTATTAAATAACCAAACTTCTTTTCATAATTTGTTCGTATAATGTTTAAATGTGATCCGTTGCCCCTATGATTCAGACACTAAAACATCCTTAAATTAAAAATATTAAATTTTAAAGCACCTCAAAACTTCAAAATCTATAAATTTGTTACGGATCATGGTTTAAATCCAAAACTCTTTTTCAATTCATCTGTTAAACCTAACATACAAATATCCAAACACCTTCAAATTATAAAATATTAAGTAATATTTAGTTCTAAAGTAGCTCAAAACTTCAAAATCTATAGATTTGCTAGAGATCACACTTTAAATCCAAAACACTTTCCAATTTGCTCGATAAATCTAAAATCCAAATACCAAACACCTTTAAATTTAAACAAATTTTAACATAAATGTTGCTTCAAATTCCAAAACCTTTAATAGATAGCAAATTTGAAAATTCAAAGCTCATTTCAACAAAATATACAGTTCAAAAGAAAAATACTCTATATTTAAAAATATAAAACATTTCTACATCTATAAAGTTTGTACTAGAGTGAAGCTTTAAAATTAACGTACTTCGACAATATATTTAAAATTAGTACGCGCGGCAACGAGGCAGGGAATCGCCGGCGGGCGCGATCGTATCCTTCAACGGCTGCCGGGCGGGCGATAGATGGAGGCAACCGACCAAACCGTCGCGCGCTGGCTGGCTGCCTCGCATGTGGATCATACAGTAGCATTCATGATTCATATATTTTGGCGGTCGTCAGAGTACGTACTGACGTACACGCCGGCGCGATGGGCCAACGGCTGAGCTGAATAGTGTTTTAAATACTGTTTTGTGGGTGGGAGAGATAAGATGAATAGAAAAAATTTAGATGAATAATATTTTTTTTTGAGAAGTTAGTGAATCTAAATGGTACCTAATTTGGCTGCCGAATCGGATGCGGCCGGGCGGTTGCTGCTGTTCAGCAGTTGGGATCCATTGAATCGTGTTACGTATAGGAGTACAAGCAAGCATACATATATTTTTTTGTACTCATGGACTACGCGTCCAAGATGTGTATTATTTCCTCGCCGTGCTGTGCATTGCCAGCCCGCTAGTAGAGCTGTCGGCGGGGGTCCTATATTATTCAAACATCTGAAGTAGCATGCTGCATGCAGCTAGCTAGTTTTATTTGCCCCCGATATATATGATGATCATCGATCTCGCCGGTACATGTATAGTCCGATGATCACCCACCAATGACCAACCGACCGGCCGGTCGATCGCGTCTTTAACTATACACGTACGTACGTACGTACACGACCGCGCGCCCAACAACGTGTACGCGGCGACTATTTGCCCCCCAACGGATTGGAATTGAACAACCCACCTCACACCCAACCGCCAGTACGTCCTCTGATCCCTCTCAGCTGCACGTACTACGTCCTCTGATCGTCTCGATCGGTGCGGGCCCCGCCGCACGCGCCAAAATGCATGAAAGCGCCGCCGCAACTAACCGCAGGCAGCACGAGCCTATCCCGGCCGGCGGGCGGCGGCCAGTACTGCCGTGCGTGCACTGCAGCTGCCGCCGGGTCGTCATCGGTCTCGGTCGATCGACGAGCGTATACATATGCATACGGCATGCAGGTCGGTCAGGGCACAAGTACGTATCCTCACTCACTCACTCCCTCCCTAGTCCACATGCATGTGAAGCCGGGCAAGTATCCTCACTCAGCTCAGGATTCAACGTGAGCCAAGGACAGTTTATATGTTATATGTGCAATGATGCCCACTTGTATGCATCCCTTTTGTGTCGTCTGCAGAGTTCTCAAATTTTTTTAAGGCAAAAAGCATGCCTTGCGTACGTGGTGACACACGTGCAATAACTTCTCTATTCTTTTTTTTTATATGGTAGTTCACACGATTATCCCCAATGAGCAAGCACCGGCACCAGCCCAGATGACCAGATATATTCGAGGCCCTCGCTAACAACAATCGACAACCTAGTTAGTAGCTCGGTTACCATTGTCAGCCAGCTTTCGGCCTACAGTACGTCAGTACCAATGGCCCCTCTCGACGACGTCGGTTGCGTGCAAACTAGTATCATGAAAGCCGGTATCTTATTCCTTTTCATAAATTTCCAAACTCATGTTTCTGATTTGTCCGCCGGGACCGAGCTTTATTAATTTTATATTATATTTTGCATCCCTTCCAAAGCCTTATTGATCTTAGCATCAGCAAACTTCTCCAAGAAAAGAAAAAAGGTATCATGTCTACATATGCAGTTGGACTGTTCACTCAATGAGAGAGAGAGAGAGAGAGAGAGAGATCCCAATGCATCTTTCAGAGACGGGACTGCTGATCCGATGGCCCCCTCATCAGCAATCAGCAGTAAGCTGAAACAAAATGACTGGAATTTTTAATGTACCCAAAATGTATTAGCTCATGATCGAACTGAGTCATCGACTGCGAATATAATAGGTGATGCGTGCGTGTATATACAGGGGGTTGGTAGCAGGTCACAATGTGGTTCAGGCTTGCACAATCATATAGCCACTGTGTGTAGGGAGACATGATTTTCTTTCATTAATTCATCAGTCGGTGATGATTGACCATGACGATGAGATGGATAGTACGCATATAATTTTTGCGCTGCATATATATGTGCTGTGTCATTTGTGACGCAATATTATTCCTCTGCTCTTGTTTACATTTCTTCCCGGATTCCTTCTGATTTTTGTTTGGATGGTAAAAGACTTCAGGACCGACGGGAATGCATGACAGCAACCACACACATGTGCGTTTGAAAAACATTTCTTTCTAGGAGAGGTTAGTTTGATTATTTTGTTTCTTGTTAATCATTTGGAGCATGATTAAGATCTTATTATTGTGTCGGTTAGTTTGTACTAATGCGCTACTTATGTACGCTATCTAGGAATACACGTTTTCATTAGGACGCATGCGTTTGGCATTACTCTTATTCTTTTGTACTCTATCTAGGAATACACCTTTAGTCATTAGGACGCATACGTTGGGCATTACTCTTATTCATTTTTACTTCAAATACATGAAAACAAAAACCTTATTATTCAGTATATATTTTTTTAATTATTCAAGTACCATATCTAGCTGTGTATCAATTTTTTTTACATATACACACAAGACAGTTGCATCCTGTTTTTCAATTGCCCTTTCAAGCACAATATTGTTTATCACAACTTGCATTTCCTCCTAGACAGAGATGCATGTAGCCATCCCATTCACATGTTCGCATGGCACGTAGGTTCCGTCGATTGGTCTCCACAATTGCAATTAACAGTATTTATGTTGTGTGATGATTAATTTTTTAGAACAGAAATATATAGTTGGCACACATATTCTTGTAGAGCACTAGATGTTGGTCCCCAGATTAACCGCCTCTTTCCGTGTGAACGAAGATTAACCACAAAAGAGTTAGTGTGATCTCAAAGCAAGTCATTGGCCCATATATACTAAGTTACCTTAATTGTGTTTTTAAAGGAACCTAATTTATTTTCAGACAATCTTGTTTAATGTAATAATGAACAAGAAAGGTGAAAAGAAATGCGGGTCTCACTCTTGTGATATTGCTAGATTTTCGAGTAAAAGACAACGACGTCTTTATTTTCTGCATAAAGTAGATCTCCATATGTAGAGAAGCCATCATAGACCTTTTTTTTTAAAAAAAAATGAATACTCAGTACATCCTCCATTCATCTACAATACCTACGTACCATAACCTACACAGTAGGCTTAGCAAATAATAATAATAATAATAATAATAATAATAATACAATTGCAATGACTATTGCAAAGTAGGACGGATTTGTAAGTACTCATATGATAAAAATATTTCTTGATGACAGGTGAAGTCAATAACACCACTTTTACACACTTCCACTGCAATGGACTAATTTTCTAGATATGACATTCCCAAAGGTCTTCCTGTGAATTCTCATTGATAGCCCATGAGTTTGTGATCATAATTTTTGCGTGACCTCCTCCAAATAAATGTGGAGTCAAGCAAGGGCTAGGTACAATGATCACATGATCAAATGCATTTGACTTTCCTTGATGAAATCAATCTTACAGGTTTACATGTTCCAAGATTATCCAATGTACCAGTTTGTTCAGGTGCCAAAATGTCATAACTTAGGCGTTAGTACTTAGTACATTTGAACTAAATAATTTGTAGCTATAAATATATAAATAAAAACCGTGAGGCCCCCAAAGCTTTGCAATAATAGACTCCTGAAGCTGCACCGTGTCAGCTAGAACAACTAATTGCGCATTGGTTTGAGATCTCTTAGGTTAACGTAGGATGGAAGAGAAAGCGGACAACTTCATCCTAACCTGAAGAATTCCATCCAACAACAGCCTTCGGATATAGTTCGAACAAAATTTTGTACTAGCTAGCTTCAAGAACCAAAGAGGACCACTAACTTCTGCAATGATGCAATGGCTTGGTTGCATGATGATAGAATATATGCATGAGCACACTTCACTCCACCCAGCAATTTAATGTCAGGCTTAGTCAAGACTTAACTAGAGTCATCAATCAGACTAGCCTTCTATATAGGCTTGTGCGGTCAGCCAACTAATCAACTTCCAACAATATTTTGAGGAGCATAGCCCAACTAATTAGGTGCCCTGTTACCATGTACACATATATCAGCATTCCAATCCTACCATCACATACTTTGCAGCGACGTTAAAACTATTTGACGAAGTTCGTGGAATTTCCTTTCGTTACAAAAAAGTTTACATTAATGTAAAAACATATGACCAAAATATTGGAAATGTTTTCATTTGAAACACTTCAAAATTCCTGCTCCTAAGATATCCATTACCAAACGGAAAAAGTCTAAATCAACCCCCCAACTATGGAGGGTGGACTACATAACCCCCCAACCTATGAAGCGGTCTATATCACCCCTGAACTTCTCAAAACCGATCAAATTACCCCCTAAACCAATTTTGAAAAAATCATAGTAAATCACAAAAAATCATAAAATGGAAAATCAAATTGTGTTGAACTCTAAATGAGTAGATGTACACACTGAACATATAATATGATATGTTTTAATACATTTTTTAACAACTATGGAGAAAAGTATATATCTAAAGCTATAGTGAAAAAAATGTACTAAAACATACCATATTACATGTTCAATGTGTATATCTACTCATTTGGAGTCCAATACAATTGGATTTTCTATTTTATGATTTTTCTATGATTTACTATGATTTTTTAAAACTGATTTAGGGGGTAATTTGATCGGTTTTGAGAAGTTCAGGGGGTGATATAGACCGTTTCATAGGTTGGGGGGTTATGTAGTCCAATCTCCATAGGTTGGGGGGTAATATAGACTTTTTCCATTACCAAACTAAGCTTTTACAACCAGAGCATTCTGTCTCTCTTTTTTTCGATCAAAAGGATCTACATTTTTTTTTGTTCTGGGACATAATCATAAAGTTAAAGTAAACAAGAGCTCTGCAACTTGTCCCACTACAACAAATTTCATTAGTAAGCAAAACGAATAATATCCATGTTTGAAAAGGACTAAGGCTTACCTTGCTCAAAAGGAGGATATTAATAATTAATTCCCCTCAAAACACCAGCCAACTAATATTCTACACCCTACAGTCACTGAGCAACTACAAATGCCAATTTTTTTTTTAAAAAATCTGATTACCATTACAATCTTGACATACCTTTGTTCAATTCTACCACGGCATACATACCAACACCATGCATCCACAACTAAGAAAAAAAAAGCCCTCAACTTCATCCTTCCCCGTACACTCCAACACATTGCGCCTTAAAATCTTAACAACCGATAATCTCACGTCCATTTCCGACAAGGTGAATTTTTTTTTGCAGGCACAAAACCTAATCTCCATTTATTTATGAATATAATTTTTCAAACCCGTGGAATTCCAAACCCTCCTCCCATGTCACGAAACTCATCTGGCCTCAATCTGTCCGAGAACGATGGGTAAACAACGAGGAACGAACAGCAGGGAGGGACAAGCATCGATCAACTGCCAGGATCGGATATCAAGCTCAGAAGAAAAACCGACATGCATTGGAGGATGAGCGAGCAAGCCAACTACCAGGAAGGGAGGAGGAAGAAGACGACCGAGCTCGAGCAATGAGCATTCGAAGCTGCTGTGCTGAGTGGTGGCGACGACGAGGTGGCGCCCGAAACGTTCGAACCAACCGTACGGTGCACCGCCACAAAAAGGCACAGAGTCGACGGCATGCAGTGCAGGTGGGGCCAGGTGGAAGAGGAGAGGGACCCACGCGAAAAAGGAAAGCGAGCCGGCGGTGGGGCCCGCGTGGCGGACCCCGGAAAGCTACCGGCGAGCGAACCCCGTTCAAATCAACGAACCCACCTCTCGTCTCGCCACCATCTCCACCACCACCTCTGCTCCTCTTCCTCTGTTCGTATTACAAATACCACCACTCTGACGCCGCCCTTCCTGTGCCTGCCACCCCCCGCCGCCATTCGTTCGAGCCCTGCAGCTAGCAGCGAGGTAGTGTTCCCGGCCGTAGCATCGGCGAGAGAGATCCTCCCCCCCCCCCCCCCCCCCTCCCTCCCCAGCCGGAGATTGTCTCGAGGTAATTGTTGGTGTGTTTTTGCTACTGTTTCTTGCTCTGAATTCTGAGTGATCCGTAGTGGTTCGCTCCATGTATACGACTATCCTGATGCATTGGGTAGTAAAATCGTTGAGGCCATGATGGTTCTTGGGATTCAGAGCTCTTGATCTTCATATGTGAGTCTGTGTCGGCATTCTGTCCGGTATTAGATAGTTAAAATTCAGAAGGCGACATTCTTTCTTTCTTTCTTTTCCTGGGCTCGTTACTGCAGGATGTGTGGGCGTCAGGCTTTGTGCCCCTTCATCACATGGAACAGACAGAGGGTTAAAACAAACACTTTGTTAGATTACTTAATTCACCCTGTCATCTTCTAATGTCTCCCACTCCAAATCTTGTTTGGGAATGAAATCAACAGGGAGGAACAGCAGTTGACACCTTCCATTAGAAAAGGTAGTACAATCATGGAAGGTGCATCCTCTGATCCCATCCTCTTTTTCCATGCTGTTATGTGATCTGCAACTCTGCACACACACGGTTTTAGTCGCTCTGGCGCTGGGGTTTAGCCTGTCCAAGAGTCCCTGTCAGAAAGGATTTGCATCCTGCGCTACTAGTTTGGAAAGCTGTCAGGGGATTAGCCTTCTTTTAGAATGATTACAGTGTTCTGATTAGTCATTGTTAATCCAGTTGATTATTGTCGACAACTCTGCATTAGTTTATTGTTGCAACTGTATGGTCAGTACAGGTATGGGTATCAGCAGGATGGCCCTGCTCTTGATGTTGTTGATGGTCAGGTGGCTAGATATGATAATGTTTAATATTATGAACACGCAAAGCCAACCTCCTTTTGGGAAGCCAAGTTCTTTTGATGAAGTGTTCAAAGAAAAAGCTTTTAAGGAAGCGGTTACCATGTGGCCTTTACAAGCTTCGGATCGGATCAGATGCTAACAAACTCTGAAATTTTTTAAAGTATAACTGGATCATGGCAAATCCTAATATAATAGTAGATCAGAAGCAAGAACCATTCACTTTTGGAATTCCAAAGGACATTAGCTAATTAAAAACTTTGGCATTGCGTATAGTCCTATCGAATTTTCACATGTTTAATACTTTTATACTCAGATTCCTTCAATCATTCAGTTTGTAATAGGCACTTGATATGGATATTTATTGTCTCCTTTGTTCCCTTGTCTTTTAGTTTTCCAGTACTATTATCTTCTTATGGAAATATGATGCAGCCAGTTTTTATAATACCATCAAATAAGTCCATAACAGATAACGCCATACCGACATACAATCTCAAGAAAAATAATTAGTAGCTTGATCATTGTCAGTTCTCGTGGCAGATAGGTTGTCAAAGTACATGAGTCATGCTATCCACCACTGCCATGTCATTTTCCTGGTAGGTACTCAGGAAATCATTGTCCACACGATGGATATATAAGACTTTCATACAGTTGGGCCGTCAATGTCGATTCCTCGGAAGATTGGAACATCCTGTTTCCTCTGTGGTCACACTGTTGCCAGTTTGCATGTCCTTGTTAAAAAAAAGGGCGTACCCAGTGCCATAGGCTCCCGCACTGCGCGGGGTCTGGAGAAGGGATGTATGCGCACAGCCTTACCTGCATGTTTGAAAAATATGTTTGAGTTTGTTGTAAGATTTAGACTGCTCCTGACAAGGTTATCGACAAGTCTTTATTTCAGTACTACCTTTTTGGAATGGGTGTTGAAGTTGTACTTCAGTCTTCTACACAGGACCTGGATTCTGCTGTGGTCACCATGGACGTCTCTGATGAGAAGTGTGCTCATCCATCAGACCTTCCTAGTGCTGTTGATGTCGTGCAATCTGACAATAGCAGCCCTGAACATTTGGAATCTGTTGGAGCCAATGGAGGCGCTATTGGAAATGAAGGTTATTCAGGCATCGATTGTTCTGAGCAGACCGATGATGGTAAGTTTACTGTGATTGATGATTGTACCAATTTTAGTGAAAATAGCTATTGAATTTGAATTTTTTTTTCATTAATGAATTATATGTGCAATGTCCTGACAATGGTTATATAAATTCAGATCATGGTGGAGATGAAGACTCTCTTGTTAATGTAGAAAGCAATGCTGATAAACAAGAGAATCAGGAAAAAATTCCAATGGAAGAAACAGCTATGAGTGATGGCACCTCTATCACATCGATGGAAGATGTCCTGGAACCAAACAATGATCTCCCTTCAGAGCCTGAAGATATGAGCAACCAAACTCCTGGTCTGCCAAATACCAAGTCTTCCAATGGAAACAGTAACGTATTCCAGAGTGCAAAGAGTGTGTTGACTTCAACCAAGAAGGCAAAGGTAATTCTATTTCTTTAACCTGTTTTTTCATGAATGATTCATAACTATCAAAGAGAATAAAATGTATACAGCATTCTTTTTACAGTTATTTCTTCCTCAAACATAAAACCTTCTTCAGGAAAGGCCTGCTTCTAGCACCATTTACTTCATTTGACTTATACCCTTGAAATTTCCTGTTTATTACCTTCCTGTGGTGTTTTGGTTTCTCTGTAAATAAAAGCTGGACAGAACTTTAATTTCCTTGGTAATGACAAAAGTTAGACTTGTTAATCCAATAAGACGAACAATTTAGTCAGCATATATACAATTCGTGCAGACAAGTTTTGAATCTCTTTACATTATTCTTACAGAAAACTTCATCTGCAAAAACACGGAAGCCGCTGCAGTCTACTAATAGAGGTAATCAGGATGATGGGAAATCATCGATTGGAAAGGCCACAGTTCCATCAGGTCCAGTCTTCCGTTGTACTGAGCGTGCCGAGAAGCGCAGAGAAGTATGTGTCGCATAAATTTTCTTTTGAATTAGAAAAACCTCAAGCTTTATTAGGGATGTGCTAATAATTATCTTTTGAATGTTTTGCTCGCAGTTCTACATGAAGTTGGAGGAGAAGCATCAAGCTATGGAGGAAGAGAAGATTCAGTTGGAGGCCAGGCTGAAGGTAATATTCCCTGATGCCATTTCATAAGTGCATTTCATTCTGCCGATAAACAATGGAAGATGCATTGGATACGTACTGAACAATTTAATTTTCAGAACCATGTCTTGAGAGCTCATGTTTGGCATGCATCTCTGAATCCGCAGAAAGAACAGGAGGAGGCTCTGAAGCAGCTGAGGAAATCCCTGACCTTCAAGGCCAACCCGATGCCGAGCTTCTACCACGAGGCGGCGCCGTCCCCGAGGGCCGAGTTCAAGAAGCTCCCCACGACCCGCCCCAAGTCGCCGAAGCTTGGCAGGAGGAAGACGACGACCTCCATGGATACCTCGAACTCGTCGTCAGAGAGCGAGGGCACGAGGCCCTGCTGCCGCGCCAACCGCGATGGCCTCGACAGCAACTGCAAATGCAGAAGCAGCAAGGCCACGAACGCCAAGCCAGTGGCCAAGAAGCAGCAGGCGAAGCACAGGGCCCACAAGATCGCCGGCGAGAGCGCCATCAACATCGCCGTGCACTAGCTGCCGCTCGAGTTGCTGCTGCTGCTTTCTGAAACTTCTTGCTCGTTTCTTCTAAGTTATGAGAGTGCTTGACGGCTTGTGGATTTGGTGTAGATAATAAGTTATGGTGATGACGAACAAGGGGGCCTCTTCGTTCTGCCATGGACGGGGTGAAGAGGTGGTGTTTATTTGTGTCAATGCTAATTTTATTTGTGTTGAGGGTGTGACGATGATGAGATGATGATGGCCTGTGCTTTGCCAGTGTACAGGGCTGTTTGTTGCTTAAGTTATGGGAGGAAGATTGAGTGCTGGATGTAAGCTGCTGTACAAACAAAAACCAGGGTTTGTTGGTGGTGATGGCAAGGAACTATTTATCTGATTTATGCTCACTCACTGTACTTCATTTGAGTTATCTTGCTCTTTTCTTCTCTGAATTTTGTTTTGGATGATTGGACTTTGTGCTGGGCAGATACACTTCTCATGCTTTATCATACAATATTGTCTCATTTATACATACATCTGGAGGTATATGGAAAAAAAAAATGCAAGCAACGATCATGGCACGAGCTGTCCTAGGTTTTTTGGGGGAAAAAATGATGGATTTTAGTTGGGAAAAAAAATTTGGCTCCTTTTCTGATATTTTGGGGAGCAAAATTTTCAGATAGGAGTATCTTTCTCCCCTGTTGTGTCAACTGTCAAGTGGCTTGCGTGTCAAATACACTTTGCCTGCCTCAAGATTCGTGCACGTCGCCGGGCCCGCTAGATCAGCGGTGTGGATCTGCCCATGTCATCACCCGTCTCCCTTCCTTTTCCTCCCTCGCCTATCCACTCGGCCGTTGGCGCTTGCCTGACCGAACCACCCAGAGAAGCCACGCTTCACTACGCTCGCTCCCCGCCCGCCGCGCCATGAGCGCCGCCGCGTGCCTCTTCGCCGCCGCCGTATCCCTAACCCTCCCTTCCACCTCCACCTCCGCCCCCTCCTCTGCAGGCACGCGCTGCCGGCGGTGCCCCGCCCCACTCCTCCGCTGCTCCACCACTCGCCGCCGTCGGCCGGTCCGGGCACTCGACGAGCGCCTGCTCGAGGCCGCGCCGGCGCAGGATGCGGAGGTTACCGAATTTGGGGAGGTAGGTGATGATGTAGAAGATGGATTGGGGGACGCGGAGGGGGACGAGGTGGGAGCGCAGGAGGTTGTTGTCGAGGAGGAGGAGCGGCCGCCGGCGAGGGCTTTCGTGAAGAGCAGGCGGCAGCGGCAGGAGGAGGAGGAAGCCGCCGCGGGGCAAGACCGGTTCAAGCTCATCAATGGCAAAGAGGTATTGCCTTGTGTAGCATCAGCTGATTGTGCTGTTTTCTCCTAAGTGTTGCTGCTACTACTGCGTGTGCAAAAATCTGATAATTTGACGACACACTAATCAAATTCACCGGGTAAAACTTGTTATTGTTGTTCCCTTTAGTCCTTGATGCCGCAAAGTAGATATTTTGGGCCGTGCTCTGAACATTGGAGCTGTGAATATGTTTTGCCTGTCAGTTTCAGTGCGTCTGATTTTCTGAAACTGCGTGCCTGGTTGCCTGCAGATATTTCAAGAGAAGGCTTATCTGGTGGGTGTCGAGTGGAAACGGGCAGGAGGGAGCCTCTTCGGCATAGAGGAGTCTCTTAAGGAGCTGGAGCAACTGGCTGATACTGCCGGGCTAGTGGTCGTCGGCTCGACCTATCAGAAGTAAGCTTCTCTCTGCCAAGATCATCTTTACTGAGTCTGCCTTGTGCTACAGTGGGGGTATTGTTATATGTTCTCATGATGAATAGAGATATGACACTCTGGAGAAGTTGAAATGCCTGCTCCATATGATGTATGGTCCATGTGAACTTTGTGGACCAGTTTATTTCAGTGATGCTCATGTTTTCTACTTTACATTAGGCTTTCAACCCCGAATCCAAGAACTTACATTGGTTCAGGCAAGGTTTCTGAGATCAGGACTGCAATTCAAGCCCTTGATGTTGAGACTGTAATTTTCGATGATGAGTTATCTCCTGGGTAAGATTCTCACTTTTTAGTCTTGCTATGTGGTTCGATCAGTGTACCTTGTTTTTTATATGTCAGACCCAGCAAATAAACCAAACTGTATGGCCTTTACCTTTTGTTGGTCACTAATCGTTAATGGGCAAAATATTGGTTACTCAAACCTTTGTTATCATTAGTGTATACAATACCTTAAACTGTTGCCTGTGACTGTGTTATTTGTCAAACTTGTGGGCAGTGTACTCATTTGTGTCATCTTTATGAACCTTTGAGTTCTATTTAGGATGCTGTAGCTAGGAAATAATGTTAGCATAATCAATCTTATATTTTTTCTCTATACTTTACCAGGAGATATTTAAGGAATTTACCATATGATTTTGACACCATGTAATTTTGTTGACCATACTATGCATTTTATTAAACTTGTAACCACCTCAATAAGGCTTAAGGCCTAGTACCCTAGTAGTTAAATCTTTGCTCTGATAGCAGATATTCCAATTCTGATTTCAGACAACTACGCAACTTGGAAAAGTCATTTGGTGGGAGTGTCCGGGTCTGTGATCGGACTGCTCTGATTTTTGGATATTTTCAATCAAAGGGCAGCAACACATGAAGCCGCTTTACAGGTAAATTGCACACACACACACTGGCTTTACTTTTCGTGATATGTTATTTGCAGTTTTAACTTTTAAGTACAATTAACATCTTTTCTTGCATCCTATCTTCTTTTTTAGGTCTCCTTGGCACAGATGGAATATCAACTTCCTAGGTTGACAAAGATGTGGAGTCATCTTGAACGGCAGGCAGGAGGACAAGTTAAGGGTATGGGTGAGAAACAAATTGAAGTTGACAAGCGTATACTGAGAACTCAAGTAATATTCTTCTCTGGCAGTAAGACTATTATTTGTGCTCAAATAAATGCATCCATGTCATTTCCTGCCTGCCTATTGGCCATTGACAGGGCACTCTATTCCCATGCGAGGAATATAAAGATGGCTTGTGGTCAATTTCTAGCTATTTGATAAACTCCTTTTGATGCATCTAGAGGACTTTTTACATTTTCCATGTCATGTTGTGCATTGTTAAATTTGTAGTGATTATCTTTTCGGGAACATATGAGTCTCAAACGTAAATGTTATTGACAGATAAGTGCGTTGAAGAAAGAATTGGAATCTGTTCGGAAACACCGAAAGCTATACCGCAGCCGTCGCCAATCAGTTCCTATTCCTGTTGTTTCTCTGGTATAACCATGTAATTTCGTTAAAGTAAACAAAGGTTTCCTATTCTCTGTAAGCTTTAAATGTCTTAAGTTCGAAAAACTTTCAGGTGGGATACACAAATGCTGGAAAAAGTACACTATTGAACCGCTTAACTGGTGCTGATGTGCTTGCAGAGGACAAGTTGTTTGCCACATTAGATCCAACAACAAGGAGGGTTTTGGTATGCTATCAGAAAATTTTCCTGTCCCATAAGAAACAAGAATGGGAGAAAACTGTTGTTATGTAATCTGGACTCAAATGACTTCTATCATTGTTAATTATTATTATTTATATGTATCAATCGTTATATGTGCATTACTATACAGATGAAGAATGGGACTGAGTTCCTTCTAACTGATACAGTCGGATTTATTCAGAAGTTACCCACTATGCTGGTATGTATTCACAGAGCATATTCCTGTTGTCTAGATGTTATACTTCTGAACATTAAGGCTGCAACATACTATAATTCCTTTATACCTTCAACTTAGATTATACCATTTATTGATACTTGTCCAGGTAGCAGCATTTAGAGCAACATTGGAGGAGATATCAGAATCATCAGTTATAGTTCATCTTGTAGATATTAGGTATGCAACAAACACTAGGGAATGTTCCTTTCTTCTTAGTTCAATCATTCCATCTATATGCACTATCTCATACTGTCGTGTGTTCCAGCCATCCATTAGCTCAACAACAGATAGATGCTGTTGACAAAGTATTGAAGGAGTTGGATATAGAGTCAATACCCAAATTGATTGTATGGAATAAGGTTTGTTTGCTCAAATATTTGACCTTTTCTGATAATTTATTAAACTTTTCAAGTTAACATGTTTTGTAGAGAGTATGGACGAGTTTTTATGCTTGCTTTGGTATTAACTATGCTAACAGTGAAATAAAATAATGTGGGAGCTATTTGAGCATAAGTTGCTGCTGAATGTAGTTTTTTTTTTCTATCTTTATCTATCTGTAAGTCTGATATCTGAATGGGGATTCTATTCTTGTCATGAATTTACTGAAGTAGTAAATCTCTAATATTTATACAAATGGTGTTGAGGCCTATGGAACTTTATAGGCATTGTCTCATTTTTCTTTTGGTCCAAGTTTCGCATTCAATCATAATCACAGTTGGGACTTGGGAGTTTGGGTTAATAGTGCAACATAATTACACTTTCATCAATAGAACATAGGTATTTGATTACTTGATTATAATATGTCTTCTTCAAGTGCTTCCTTGATAAAAGAAATTTCTTCTTGGGGCTAAGCGCAAACTATATATCATGCAGATCGACAATACTGACGAACCATTCAGAGTGAGGGAGGAGGCTGAGAAACAAGGGATAATATGCATATCAGCCATGAATGGTGATGGTCTGGAAGAATTCTGTAATGCAATACAAGCGAAGCTGAAAGTATGCATTTTCTCCTTTTTTAGGCTATTGATGAGTTGATATTTGGACATTTTTTTTTCCTTTTTTGGTATCTAGTGCTCCCAATTAATCTGAGTACTAAATGATGTGTATTTGTCTTACGTAGGACTCTATGGTGCCAATAGAAGCTTTTGTCCCGTATGACAAAGGAGATCTACTAAATGACATACATAAGGTTGGAATGGTTGAAATAATGGTAAGTTCTATTTGATTAAAAGTGCAATTTATTTTTTTAAAATACAATGTATTTGGTATTTGTACTTCAAGAAATTACTCTGGTTTTGAAATTTTATGGCTGTATAGTTTTGTTATAAACTAAATATGAGTTAATTTAATGATTCTTGCCAAAGAGATAATTCAGTGATGAGTGATCTACCACAAACATTACTTACTGCAACTCTTTCTTATCTGGAGAGTACATGTTAATTTCTAATGCTCTTACTTTTTTTTGCTAAACATATGACGATTTTACTCTCACAATCTCGGCTGCAGGAGTATAAGGAAAATGGGACATTTGTAAAAGCTCATGTGCCTCTACCTCTCGCAAGGCTTCTCACACCTCTACGGCAGCAGGTGGTGGCTGCTCTATGATGTGCATGCCCTCTCCAGACCTTGACGCCAATGGCACTCACATAATTTGCCTGCCTTGTACATTGGAAAGAAAAATGCCTTTGTTGTAGTTATAGATTATTGTGTTCCCTATTTTTTTTTCTCATTTGTGTCGGGGCATCAACGCAGTTGCACTGAATTAGGTAGCTGTATATATCGGCAACAAAACTGTAAATATTTTCGGCTGAAAATTTTGAGAAACATTCTCTAGACAAGTCATGTACCTGTGCTATCGCCATATGCATTCCTATGAACATAAAAACAGAAACTGCTAGATTGGCAGATACAGTCAATGTAGGTTATTGTTCCAGGTTAATGTGCAACAACCTGAAGTGCACTGTAACAAGCAAAAACTGTGTCAATATTACTTGACCTTTACATGGCAATACAACCTTCAAAAAGGGTGGTAATTCACAAACTTGCAGATTGTATGCTGAAAATTCTTTCGACTTAGACCACTAAAAGCACTGCACTGTACTGCATTATCAAAGCTAAACGACCAACAATCAACCAAGAGGCCAACATGTGCAAGTACCCAGTTACTTCCGTATATTGAAATTGTAGTCATTTGAAACATCACTACGTGTTCAGTCCAGAACTGCTACAAATTTAACTACTACTTAAGTACTTATGCAGCAACAGCCTGCGCTTCGGAGGCAGCGTTTTTGTAGAACACGCTCAAGCTTGTGCGCGCAATTGGCTCCCCAAATAATGTTGCTGTTGACGATCTGAGAATTTTCACCTCAACAAAGTCGCCCATCACTGGTTTACGAGCTTCGTCACCTTCAAATGTGTGTGGTATAGGGACACAGGCGAATGATACCTTATGCCCCCTATCGGTCTTCCCTATTACCTCAGTTTTGGGAGCACGCTTGTTGGGTCCTTCAACAAGAACAAGCTGCACTGTACCAATTTGAGAATCATAGTTCTTCTTTGTGGTCTCACGGAAGGCATTGATCAGTTCCGTGAGTCTCCTCTGCTTGACATCTTCTGGGACATCATCCTCATAATTCCGGTGAGCATGAGTCTTTTCTCTCATGCTATATGCAAACATGTAAGCCATATCATATCCAACAGCCCTTACAAGGCTGAGGGTATCAGCATGTTCATCTTCTGTCTCTCCACAAAAGCCTGCAATGGATCAGACATGTATTTAAACAAAGTATCAAAGACAATGAAACTAACAAAATTGCATGCCACAGTTAATGATGCAAGAGTGCAGGACAATACATGTCACATAAATAATCGACATGAATACTTATCAAAGCAATCTCAATCTCATTTAAATTGGCATTCCTAGAGGCGAAGACTCTAGATGTCATGTGCTGAAGCCTCAAACAGCTTTTTAGCGTCAAGCTGAGCACATATCAAATTACTAGCTAGGTAGTTGTAATTTGTAAAATTGCAGCTCAGTTTCCAGCTTATGAATATGCAGAACTAATAAATGATAAACTAAAGTTGTTTACATTTCAATAAGATATTCCAGTCAAACTACAAATCGAGCAAGTCTAAGGGAAGTGAATGGAGTATTTGGATTTGATTAAGGAAAACATGGGGCATTGCCTGTATGGTACCTAATTCTAAATTGTAAATAAAACATAACATATTATGAACATATGAGGCTTCAATGAAAGTGGAAACAAATTGGTCAAACAACAGGGACTTAACATTAGATCAAGATACTGTATCAATGCAACATACCAAGTTTACCAGGTTTATCTTGCTGGTGATTAGTCACTACAATTGGTTTCAAATTCAAATTGGTCTATCCTAACACCTTACCACATGGCTACTCTACAGTCTATATGGTTTATTATCACTCTTTTTGAGACAGCCATACAAAAAAGAAGAATATCCATTCTGGGAGTACTTTGTTCAGAAGATCATGAATACAGGAAATCAGGAAAGACATATAATTTAATCAACATAGTTAAGCCAATGCGGATTATGATAAAGAATGGGAAAGCCTACCAGTTATGAAATCACTGCTTAGCCCAACATCAGGAATTACGTTACGAATTTTGTGCACAAGCTCTAAGTATGCTTCTCGAGTATAACCCCTCCGCATTCGTTCCAGCACTGTTGTACTGCCTGTTTGTGCTGGCAGGTGAATAAGATTGCAGATGTTATACCTATCCCGCATCAAATACAGTAGCTCATCTGGGTAATCCTTTGGGTGTGGTGAGGTGAACCTGAACCGCATCTCAGGGTATTCCAAAGATAACCGATCCAGGAGATCAGCAAAACGCAACCCCATATTCTTCACCTTGCACATGCTGGAAAATCCTTCACTAAGTTGCCAGTTTTTGCCAGGCTCCAACTCTTCTACTTCAGAAGTGTCATTATAACTGTTTACATTCTGCCCAAGTAGCATTACCTCCTTCACACCTGCTTTCCACAGCTCACCAACCTCTCGGACAATAGAAGACACCGGACGGGACCTTTCCCTACCTCTAGTGAAGGGAACTATGCAGAACGAGCACATGTTATTGCAACCTCTCATAATTGACACAAATGCTGTAACTGAATTATCAGAGATCCTTACTGGGGTGATATCAGCATAGGTCTCCTCAAGCGAGAGAAGCGTGTTCATGCCCTTATGCCCATAATCAACTTCCTGGAGAAGCCTAGGCAGATCCCTATATGCATCAGGTCCACAAACGACATCAACCATCTTATCAGAGTCAAGTATTTTTTCCTTCAGCCGCTCTGCCATGCACCCAAGGACAGCAACCTTGGGAGGTCGCAGTGATTTTGATCTCCCTTCAGCGACATTAGCTTTCCATTCCCTTTTCAAAAACCAAAAGTAGTTGAGCCGCTGCCAGACTTTCTGCTCTGCATTGTCACGGATTGCACATGTATTGATAAATATTATCTCTGCACTCTCTGGGTCAGGGACAATTTCATCATAACCTTCTTTTTTCATAATAGAAAGCACAATCTCCATGTCATTTATATTCATTTGACATCCATATGTCTCGTGATAGATCCTTCCCTTGCTTGATGTTGTTGGACCAGAAACTAAACTAGACAAAGCACAAGCAAAAGACATTGTTGCATTTTCATGTCAGTACCAATTATTGCAGGCATCCAGAAATCAGAATGAAAAGCACCAATTGAACATGGCATATTGGAACAACATAACAGAAGAAAATTTTCAACTATTTCAAAGTCAGTAGCAAAAGAAACAGAACTTTCAATTTTCCCAGAAAATGGAATAACTTGGAATTGATGCATAGGTACAGCCAACTGCAAGTACAAGTTAGTGCCATCATAACCTTCTAAAACACCAAAGGAAAACTCAATAGTGATTAAAGTAACACCAAGCTAAAGAATCATCCTTAATTATTTACCCACTAGAGCATAAATCAACATAAACAACAATGATTTATAGTTCTATTAGCTTCAGTGCATGGTTTCCCCCATTGAACTGCATGTTCTATGCAACCTTTTTACAAACAGAAGTGTGCGATCCAGCCGATCCTCACAATCTTTACGAGGAAACATATTCACACCTGCGACTATTGGGTGCGATCAGCCTGCTAGCAAGCTTCATACTCCTCAACAGACCTATAGCAAGCTTGGCGTCCACAGAGAGATATGGAGCCACAAAATGCAGATTCCACCTATCAGTTCTTCCACATCTCATAGTAATTCACCTACAAACTCTCAGTCTCGGACTAAAACTCATGGCATTGAGGATCTACAATGTACCCAATCATAGATTCCACTGCATCAGCCAACCCCGTCCCTAGCCTCCAAGAAACAACCATGCATTTCCCCCCTTCTTTCGGCCTAATCAGCTTGCATTAATCTGACACACAAAATGACATCATTGCGGCTCCACTTCCACTAAATTCACCACGCATTCGCGCGAAACCAAGTGGTATGAAGTATGATACGGAATCACATTGCAAAACACTTCTAACCAAAGGTCAGATTTTTTTTTTCCCAGACTACAATTTTCAAGCGACGAGGACGATAAGAGGTTTTGAGGCCGCGGAATGGAAATTGAGCAGAGACTTACTCCTTCTGGGTCTCGGATACTGCTGTGGCCGCGGAGGCGGCGAGCGTGCGGGAGAGGCGTCGAGGTGCTGGCGGGGGCGTTGGGAGCCGGCGCGCAGCGGCGGGAACGGCGGAAGCAGGGCCTGGGGGAGCAGAAGAGTAGGGGCGGAGCGAGGCGAGGAGGAGGAAGTGGCGGTGGCGGAGGCCGCGGCTGCCGAGGCGGAGCGCGGCGGCGGCGGTGAGGGGGGCGAGCGGCGCCGCCATTGCGTTGGGGTGTGGTGGAGCGGGGGTGGCGGCGTGGCAGGGGCTCAGCGAGGATAACAGGCTGGGCTCACAGCGACCGTCTGATCGTTTGATGAGCGGCTAGGAAAAATCACCTTCAAACAATATTGATAAAATTGTCATCACAGATTCACAGCTACGCCGTTTACTTCAGAAAAATGATATGTATAGAAATATAACGAAAAGAACATTTTTTCTTTGTTTTACGAATCAATCGGAACTAGAATTAATAATAATATATTTCACATATTCTTCCAGCCATTGCAGACATGTTCACCAGGACCCAGATTCACCATGAAGTCATTTCGTGTTCGTCCTCCTAAAATGTTCAGTGAAATCATGAAAAAACAATAGAAAAACATCCGCACAAAAATCTGTGAGAGCAAAATGGGGAGGCTTTTTGAGGCTGACATTATCGAGCTATGGTCACAAGTCACAACTCAGAACGACCGAACAAAAGGAAACAAAAAGGCCCACAGCTTTTACACCTAGAAAATATACAGATCGGCTAAAGAATTGAAGTGTCAATGTGGATCATTTCCACGCTTGCTAAACAAAACGCATTCCAATTTTTTTGTCTTTGCCATTACAGATCTTGCTCAAGCATTTAGCTTCAGGATGGAGGCGCGCTCTGGTTCCCTTCATGCCCAGATGTCTGCTCCATCTTCAGGAGGTGATGGAGACCGGCAATAACATGCTGCCGGCTGGTTGGTATTCCAGTCTTTGCTAGAGCTCTGCCATGCTTGTCCAGAAGCACAAAGCAAGGGACGTATCTGATATCGTAATGCAGAAGCTGCAAATGTGCACAGACAAATTGCTATTACAATATTGAAATGTTTACAAAGTTATGCTGATTGTTCTCAATGTCATACAGCAATGCAAAAAAGACCTGAAATACGATGACCAAAAAAACAAGTAGGTTTTCTATTGGACAGACAAGAAGCAAGTTCAACTGTTGAGCAGCCAACCAACAGTTTTGTTGATGCTGCATTAGTGAACAACTGGTGTGTCAGAGCAGAAACTAGATGATATTGCAACATGATGCCTGGCTACAACTCTGCTTGAGGGGCAGTCATATTAAAGTTCCAAAAGATAGTGCTTCCACCAAGGCCCATTTTCAATAATATGACAAATCTTCGCCCAGTCAGACTAATATCAGAAATCAATGGCTACAAGATGCTACCACTACAGTTCAGAGATAAGTAGGAACCATATTTAGTTATCTTGAACTGTGAATTCTGGAACAGTACAAAAGATAGCCGTATCTATAGCATGAAGCTCCTCCTCACTTTTCACTGTTGTACAATGTACTCCATACTAATACAAGAATAATCATAATGCATTAATGCCCAAGAACCACAATAAACTGAGACAAAGATCACTACAACTAATGGACCCATGCTATCGCTGTAATGTGTGCTGGCATTGGCCGTGCATTTCTATACAGCACATGTACATAACTTGAGTCCAATCTTTGGCCCGAATGGTGTGATAATTTAACCAATTCTTCAAAAACAAACACTGCAAGTGCCAATCCAAAAGTGAAACCCAAAATTTCTATTATAAACGTTTTTATTATTGTATGAGTACTTCCTTCTGTTCGTGGCTCAACATTGGGTTTCATCTCTACACTACCTTTCTGGCTTCTATTATGTGCAAATCACCGCAATATGCATCAAACTCAGCACAAACAAATCAATCAGAACAAGACTAATCGACTAAATTGCCATTGCAAGCCTCTCTTGTTTTCAGAAGACACCACAAATCGACGGAACAAGTCTTGAGAATTGGCTGAATAAAGCAATTGGCAAGAAGGACCTCACCTCGGGCAGCCACCGGTCGTCTTCAGCGTCGGCGAGCACGAACCCGGCAGACCCACCAGCCTGCTCCTCCAACTCCCGCACGAGACCCTGCATCGACGCGCATAGGCGGCAGCGCGGCGAGTAGAACTCCAGCACCGTGGCGGGCCTCCCGCCGGCCAGCGCCGCCGCCAGGGCACGCTGCTCCGCGTCCCCGCGGTCCGCCTCCACCTGCACGGCTCCGGACCGCCCCCACCCTCTCCTCCTACCTCCTCCCCCGGCGGCGGAGGCCGGGGACGCAGGGAGGTCGCCGGCGATGAGGAGGCCCTGCGCGAGGGTGCGGACGGATTTGAAGAGCCACGGGAGCTCCAGGTCGCCGCAGGGGCTCGGGCTCGGGTTCGGGATGGAGTCCGGCGACAGGATAGGGTTCGCGCCCCATGGCCACTTGAAGCAGACCCACGGGGGCGGCTTCGCGGCGGCGCCCATCGGCCGCCGGCGAGAGGGTGGAGGAGAGGACAGGGAAGAGGAGACAAGAGGCCTGTGCGGCAGTGCGAGCACGGGACACGTGCTCTCTCTGTATCGGCGGGAGTCACTGGCAGTGGGCCTGCTAAATGCGCAGCCCACTAATACTAGGGGCCTTGATGCAGGCCCACAATGTAGCATTGCGCAGCCCACGTTACTCCATCCAAAAAAAAAAAACCTTGTAATTCTTCCATTGTCAATCTGTCTCAAACACAAACATATATAAAATTTAATACTAATTATGATTTATGAATTATGATACTAAATACTTATCATTAGATTTTAAAAAATTATGTACATATTTAAGTTATAAATGTTAACAATATTTCCTATGAACTTAGTCAAATCTAAAGGAATTTGACTCATTCTAAACCTAAAATTAAATTCGTCTTTGGGACGTAATAGTGGTATACAAATTAAGTAGTCTACATATTCGGGAGGGCCAGGTAATAACCAAATTAAGCCAGAGAGGGCCAGGAATATAAAACCAGAGAAAGCATGATCTTTCTTTAGTAACACCAGATTAGTTACTAGTTAGTAGTATATCAAAGGGAAAATTTCTTCGGTACGCTTAAACTCTAATCCCTCATCTATCACCTAAAAAACTCATGTCTCTTAAATGTTATTGATCTTAAAATTTAATATCCTATGTCATTTTTATAACTTTTGGTTCGGTTTGACAATGAAAATGACTTATTTACCATCATGGCTCACATGTGCTCGTGGCCCAAATAATTTTTTTTTACCAAAAAAAATTGCTCGTGACCCAAATGACCTTTTTGACACATAGCTTTTTGATATGAATCGGTACCATTGCTACTATTTCAAAGGGGCCATGTGTATTGATCCAGTCATGTTGATCTGATGAGCTGATCAACATTTGGCATGATACCAATGCTATGGGGACAATGGATATCCAATTCCTATACTCCTGATTTTATTTTGCGTGCTTGATTGAATGATTGTTCTCTCACGAGTGTGTAGGGGGCTACTGCCTGCAACACCAGCCCCCTCCAATTTTGGACACCATAGTAAGCAATGGGGGTAGTTTTGATGGATCATAAAAGTACACTCCTGGTCAAATAATTGTCTCAAGCTAGTGTACGTACAGATTTCATAAGGTTGTGCTTACGAGTTTGTATATAGAAATCCAAATTACACTTGCATGGCATGGCACGTGTCGTGAACAAATCCAACAATCCAAATACAATCGTACTTTAATCAAATTACTTGTATGGCATGGCACGTCACGTGAGAAAACCAATCTCGTCTCGCGCGTTCAACTAGTAGCTAAGGTATAGGGTGAGCTAATTAATGAATACTAACCACGGACAGGCGCCGCCGCCGTCGGAGCAGAACGGCGGCGATGCTGGAGCGCAGCCGCTGCGCACGAGAACCGAGCACGCTCATGGCGGCCAACATCAACGATCTCCCACAAGACCTCCTGGAGCTGGTCCTCCTGCACGCCCGTTCCTCCGTCTGCCTCATCCGCGCGGCGGCCACGTGCAAGCTCTGGCGCCGCGTGCTCGCCGCCGGCGACTTCCTCCGCCGCTTCCGCCGCCTCCACCCGCCGGACGTTCTCGGCCACTGGCACTACCACGAGGGCCGGCGCCGCCACAGGCCCGTCTTCTTCCAATCCCCAGATGGCCCCGTCGTCGACGTCCGCGGCCGCGACTCCCTATACTTCCTCGACCACCATCATTACAGAGGCAGCAGAAATATGGAACTCAGTGACGGTGGCTGCAGCAGCAGCCTCCTCGCCTTGTCAAGGATTGTTCTACTGTCGTCGTGTGCGATCCATGGACGAGGCATCACAGGGAGCTCACTCCTATGTGTCCATGGAAAGGCGACAGCAATCGTGGTTTCCACAGTAAAATCATCATTGGCGTGTTCCTGCTCGCCGCCGACGACGACGACGCCGGCGGCGGCGTCAACATGTCATGCTTCAGGCTGCTATGTGTGTCTCTTGCTAGGAAACATTATGGCAACACAACTGCGTGGGCGACCATGTACTCGGCGCGAGATGATCGGTGGGTCTCGTTGGGCAGCAGAGACGTGGGCAACATCATGCCCGATGGCTCCTACAGCTTTAACGCGTGCTCCAAGTTCTTGGGACGTGCCGGGGGATCTCTATGCTGGTCCGGCCATGTCAGCAACGGAGTGCTCCACCTAGATGAGAGCTCCGGTGTGTTCTCGACTTTCACATTGCCGCCTGATGTGCGTCATGACCACCAGTCGTCATACCACAGGGGAAACCTCCGGGTCGTCGGCGGCGGATCCGGTGGCTCCGTGCGCCTTGCCCGCATCCTCGATGATGACCTCGAGGTTCTTCGGTGGTCACGCGATGGTGGCCGCAAGTGCATGGTCGAGAGGAAAGTATGCTTGTCTTGGCTGGCTGGGATTGGGCCAATGAGTAAAGTATGTTTATCTTGGCTGGCTGGGGCTGAGGCCCTCATCAATCCAGAGCGGTCATGGAGATTCTTGGACACGGCCCAATCGGTAACCCCCGGGCATGTCGTCGTGTTGCCAGATGAGAATTACATGTGGATGTTTGACATCAATGTCGAAACCATGGTGCTGACGCGCTCGGGTAAGAGCAACTCGCACGCCCATCGGGTGTTCCCCTATCACTTGCCATGGCCGCCGACCATCAAAGTCTACGTCTAAGGTGAACAAGAAATTATTATTTGTATTCAGGTCTTAGGAGGCACCGTCGATTTTTCAAGTTTATTTTTTGAATTGAAATGTTCATTATCTAATTTCAATTAGTAGTTGTCGTGTTTGTCGGGCGGTTGAGTGGCCTGACGTGGACTCCGTCACCAACAACATTCATAGTAGGAACGTGTGTATGGTCTTTGGTTCAATATATGGGAAGATTACATAGTGAACACCCGGGGACTTGTATTAACTTGTGAATCCATCCCATCAAGTTACAACAGCTCTCCATTTATAGGGAGCGGAAAGGAAGGTTCTACGGCCCTCTATCCCTTGAATATTTGAGTGTATGAGCGGGATATACAAAAGTTCCTTTCTATTCCTTGTGGGCCTTGAGGGGTTCTTTGGGGGTCGATTATGGAAGCGTCCTTTTCTTGTTATACATGATACGACGTGATCAACCATTATACTACACTGGTGGACTGGCACATGCTATCAAAAGAAAATAGAATGAAAAAAATAACCATTACATTCAATTCATATTCTTATATATATACAAGATACAAATATAATGTAGATGAAAGCATAAGGTGACAAATTCCAGATTATAAAAACTTAAAAATACACTGTGAAGCTAGAATGTATTAATATAAAAAGACAAACCCCAAGGCATGTGCAACAAGATCCATATGTATTGAGAGCTCAACGAAATATGAATGGCTAATAGGAAGCAGACATGAAAGTCACCCGACATTAGTAAATACGGAATGGCAAACTTCGCCTTTCCCATAGTGATGGCACGTGGCTCGACGGCCAATTTCGGGAGTATCGAGCGATGGTGCCGAGCCGAGGTTCCTTGGCCTTGTCGCAGAGGTTGTTGGCACGCCTCGCATGGACGAAGGCTGGAAGAAAAAACTCAACGTAACTATTACATTAGTGTTAGAATACTGATGATGATGATTTTAATTTGAAAGTTCAAAAGGACCAACGAAGGTATTTTGACTGAATTTAAAAGGCTTGACTACCTTTTGATATGCAAAATGTAATTTGAACAAGGCTCCGAGGATAAATTTTCATCCAAAGGTCTCTTGCGATTATTTGTTAGCGTCATGGTGGTGAAGTAAAACTACGAGGCGAAGCACCAAACTGTTGAGGATTTCGCTCCGTCAAACATATGAGAGAGAGGGTGAGACTTGAGAGTGTTGAGGATTTCCCCTATGTTGGACCCCTTGGGCCTTAAAGAGAGTGGGTTGGTGACAATTTGTGTCTAAGCTTATGGTAGATACAACATTTACAAATGGTCCCTTAGGCCTTTACAAGGGGCCCAATTTTTCTACGGGGCCTATTCCCCCAATACCTGCCATTATTTTATTTTTGAGAAAATTCTGCAAACATTGTTTAAAGGTTATTGTCACATGCTGTGTTATAATAGTTCTTATTTTATTTGTTCAATATAATATCATACTATATAGATTATATTTTTAAGTTAAAATGCTTGTATTTGAACCATCGCTCTTATGATTCGTACACCAAAATATCTTCAAATTAAAAATATTTAATATTAAAGTAGCTCAAAATTTCAAGTTTAATAAATTTTATAGAAAGAAGACTTTAAAATCCAAACCTCTTTTCCAATTCAACCGTTATGCCTAACATTGAAACACTAAAACATCTTCAAATTTAAAACTTTTCAACATAAATACTGCTCCAAATGACCTTATACATAGCACATTTTAAAATATCAAAGTTAATTTCTAATTCCCTTGCTCAGATTTTTATATTTCAACAGAAGATACAGTCGAAAAGAAATAGTACTTCACATTTCAAAATCTAAAATCTTTCCCCATAATGAATTTATTTTAAATTCGGCATGCTTTGACAGTTCATTTAAGAAAAATATCTATATGACAATGGATACATAAGGTTGTGCTCACGACTTTGTATGGAATGCAAATTACACTTGTATGGCATGGGACGTCACGTGAACAAATCCAACAGTCCAAAAATACAGTCGTAGTTCAACGTGGATCCAATATAATGAGAAAACCTAGGTAGGTAGGGTGAACGAATACTAACCAATCTAAATTCTCACGTCCGCATGGCGCAGGAGAAACGAGCACGCTGATCATGGCGGCCAACATCAACGATCTCTCACAAGACCTCCTAGAGCTGGTCCTCCTGCACGCCCATTTCCTCCGCCTGTCTCGTCCGCGTGGCGGCCACGTGCAAGCTCTGGCGCCGCGTCATCGCCGCCGGCGGCTTCCTCCGCCGCTTGCACCCGCCGGATGTTCTCGGCCACTACTACGACGACCGACGCTGGCGCAACTCCCTAGATTTCGTCCTCGACCAATATTATTACAGAGTCAGCGCCGACGGCATGCTGCAACCCAGTGACGGCGGCAGGCTGCAATTCAGTGACGGCGGCTGCTGCAGCAGCAGCCGCCTCCTCGACTTTGTTAAGGGTTGTTCTACGGTGGTCGTGTGCGATCCTTGGATGAGGCAACATAGGGAGCTCACTCCTATGTCTCCATGGAAGCGCGGCGGCAGTAGCTACGGTACCATCACCATTGGCGTGTTCCTCCTCGCCGCTGCTTGTTAGAGTGGCGCAGCGGATTCCGGCTCGGCCCGCTGTACACACGAGCCGGCGCCCCACAGGTCTAGGTCCACCGGAGCCCAACACATCCAAGGCCTTGGCCTAACTCAACCCAAAAGACTAGCCAGATAGGAGGAGGACTGCCCCACCTTATATGTTGTGCTCCCCCACCATCAACTACCGATGTAGGACTAAATCTAACAATCTCTCCCGTCACATATCGGGCCCAACTCTTCCATCAGAACCATCTGTGTGATCTCCCAAAGAAGTTATCCCAGGCCCCGAGTCCAACTCTCCAGTCACAACCATCCGTGTGACCCTCTGGAGACGTTCACGGGCTCCCCCGTCACCATGTGACCCCGGAGATGTTACCGATTTCCAACCTTTGGCTCTGATACCACTTGTTAGAGTGGCGCAACGGATTCCGGCCCAGCCCGCTGTACACACGAGCCGACGCCCCATTAGGCCTAGGTCTACAGAGCCCAACAACAACCAAGGCCTCGGCCTAACTCAACCCAAAAGACTAGCCTGATAGGAGGAGGACTGCCCCACCTTATATGTTGTGCTCCCCCACCATCAACGACCGATGTGGGACTAAATCTAACACTGTTGACGACACCGCCCTCATCAACATGTCATGCTTCAGGCTGCTATGTGTGTCTCTTGTTAGAAAAATAGGAGAAACCTACGGGTCTTCGGCGGTGGCGAATCCGTGCGCCTTGCCCGCATCCTCGATGATGGCCTTGAGGTTCTTCAGTGGTCGCGCGATGGTGGGCGAGGCGAGTGTATGGTTGAGAGAAAGTATATGCCGCCGACGATGACCCCGACACCGCCATGCTGTTCAGCCCCTCCGCTGGTGTGTCCTTAAAGGCCCGCCTGCCCGCGCCGGCGTCAAGGCCTCCTCCGACAACTGTCTACCACCTCTACGGCGGGCCGGCCGTACCCTTTCATTCCCGGCGCGGCGTCTACACTCTACACTGCTCAAGAGCTTCGTGTGTGGCTATATATACCTGTAGGGATATGGGGAGACTACACTAGCAAAAATTTTTACCCCATAAACCAGGAACGACTGTAGTTATAGATCACAAGATTACCACTAGACGCGCGGATGCAGCGGAACCGTCTCGGTGTAGGAGAGCGCGTCGAAGTAGCAGGCAGTGCAGTTGCTAACGTTCGTCACGATCCTCTCGTGCGGCTCGTCCTTGTGCTCCAATTGTAGCATCTCCAAAGAATCCACACGTACGGGATGGAATGCCTCGCACCGGTTGTGCTAGCTCCGGGGCGCGGCTTTGGAACGGTGGCGGCACGGAGGGATTGGTCCTCTAGCATGAGGGGTGCAGCTATATTTATTGGGAGGAAAACCCCCTACACCCTCGTCCACTAGCAATGTGGGACTAATAGATGGTGTACCTCCTCAAGTACTAATGGGCTTCCTCTTAGTAGGCCCATTAGTAACCTTATCCCTAAAAGGATCAATTATCCTTTGGGGCTCCGTTTTCATACTATTGTGATTGCCTCTTGGGCATATCTCCAACAGTCTCCCACTTGCACTAGAGACAATCTCATAGTCAAGCCTTAACATTCCAAACCCGTAAGTGTGTGACCCTATGGGTTCATGCACACATAGACATGGCTCGAGTACTCCTACTCGACCAATAGTTGATAGCGGTCTCTAGCAAGACGTGTCAACTCCTATGTGTACATAAAGATCATATCAGACGAACCACCACAAACTCATATACATGCTATTCCTTTTGCCACACGATATTTGTTCTAGCTCCAAGCTGACCTCTCTTTCTCGATACTGTGATGCGGAATCCAATGATAGGTTAACTCTTTAACCTTAGCACGACCATGCATTTCTTGATCCGATCACTCGAGGGGCCCAGAGATATCTCTCTCAATCAGAGAGGGGCAAATCCCATCTTGATTGACCATGCCTCACAGCATGCTTCATGACAAACCCAAAAACTACCTTTATGACTACCCAGTAACGGAGTAGCGTTTGATAGCTCCTAAGTAAGTCGGTTCACATCTTGAGTACATACGACAATCTTAGGTCTAAGGACAAAGCGTACATGTTGTGTAAAGAGAGAACAATATTACAAATCTCACGTTTGGGTCAGTCCAGCCCCATGTCAAACATGTGCCCACATTATTAGTTTGACATCTCCATGCCATGACTTGTGAAACATAGTCATCAACTAATACATGTGCTAGTTGTCAACTCCAACTAGGGACAACTTTAGAATAACCATACAAGTAAAGAGTTTCACAAACAATTCACGTAATTGCTAATCAATACATGTTGCCTTTCATGGAAATTCAATAAACAAATAATATATCATGGATACAAAATATGATCATCTCTATGATCTTCCACTACACTAGACTCAATCTAGAAGATATCTAATACCCATAGCTCTAGTGTGTGCCTCATGCTTAGGCTGCGGAAGAGGTTTTGTCAACGGATCAGCAATATTCAAATCTATATGTATTTTGCATAACTTGATCTCACCCCGTCCAACGAAATCTCGAATAAGATGAAACTTCTGAAGTACAAGTCTGTTTTTCTGGTGATTCCTTGGCTCCTTAGCTTGCGCAACAGCCCCATGTTGTCACAATAAAGATTCAACGGGCTAGACGCATTTGGAAATACACCAAGCTCAATGAGGAATTTCCTCAGCCAAACACCTTCCTTTCCAGCTTCAGAAGCTGCAATGTACTCGGCTTCTGTTGTAGAATCAGCCACAGTCTCCTGCTTAGAACTTTTCCAGCTAACAACACCACTGTTTATCGTAAATACGAAACCTGATTGCGACTTTGAATCATCTTTGTCGGTTTCAAAGCTAGCATCGGTGTAACCAGTTACAACGAGCTCCTCCTCACCTCCATAGACTAGGAACAATTCTTTAGTCCTTCTAAAGTACTTAAGAATGCTTTTCACCAATGTCCAGTGTTTTTCACCTGGATCAGATTGGTACCTGCTCGCAACACTTAGAGCAAATGAGACATCTGGGCGGGTACTTATCATGGCATACATGATAGATCCAATTGTTGAAGCATATAGGACCTTACTCATGCGCTCCCGCTCATCAGCCGTCGAAGGACACTGAGTCTTGCTAAGGTGCATTCCATGTGACATAGGCAAGAATCCTTTCTTGGATTGTTCCATGCTGAACTGCTTCAACATAGTGTCAATATAAGTGTCTTGGCTTAATGCTATAAGCCTCTTTGTTCTATCTCTATAGATCCTTATACCCAGAATATATGTTGCTTCCCCTAAGTCCTTCATAGAAAAACTATTTTTCAGTGAAGTCTTTATGGATTCCAACATAGGAATATCATTCCCAATCAATAATATGTCATCCACATATAAGACTAGAAATGCAACAGAGCTCCTACTTTCCTTCTTGTAAACACAAGCCTCTTCTTTATTTTGACGAAAGCCAAACCCTTTGACTACTTCGTCAAAACGAATATTCCAACTCCGAGATGCTTGCTTCAACCCATAAATGGATTTCTTAAGCTTGCATATCTTTCCAGCATTGGTCGGATCGACAAAACCTTCGGGCTATATCATATATACGTCCTCATCCAGGTTTCCATTTAGGAAAGCTGTTTTGACATCCATCTGCCATATCTCATAATCGAAATATGCAGCTATTGCTAGAATGATCCGAATAGATTTAAGCATCACTACTTGTGAGAATGTCTCCTCATAGTCAACTCCTTGAACTTGTAAAAAACCCTTTGCGACAAGTCGGGTTTTATAGACATGAACATTTTCATCCATATCTCTCTTTTTCTTATAGATCCATTTGCACTCGATGGGTCTAACACCATCAGACGGGTCAACCAAATTCCAAACTTGGTTATCTCCCATGTATTCTATCTCGGATCTCATGGCACTTTTCCATTTCTCGGAATCCGGGCCCATCATTGCTTATGTATAGGTCAAAGGGTCATCGTTGTCTAACACCAATATGTCGCGCTCCCCTGTGACCAGGAGATTCATCCTGTTAGTTGCGCGGCATGCCCTTTTCGACCTTCGTGGTTGCGGTGTTGCTTCTGCTGCCATGGGTTCATCAACTTGTTCTGCTATGCTAGCATCATTCGTTAACTCTTGTCCCATTGGCTCATCTCGAACCTCTTCAAGATACACCTTCTGTCTACTTTTCTCATCTTTTAGAAACTCTTTCTCTAAGAAAACAACGTTCCGAGCGACAAACACTTTGCCCTCTGACCGGTTGTAGAAATAATACCCCAAGGTCTCCTTTGGATATCCCACGAAAATACACTTGTCCGATTTGGGTGTTAGCTTGTCTGACTGAAGTCGCTTGACATAAGCTTCACAACCCCAAATTTTCAGAAAAGATAAACAGGGAGTCTTGCTTGTCCACATCTCATGTGGTGTCTTAACTACGGACTTAGATGGTACCCTGTTTAGTGTGAAAGCTGCTGTTTGTAGAGCATATCCCCAAAATGATAACGGTAGGTCCGACTGGCTCATCATTGATCTAATCATGTCCAATAAGGTTCGATTACGTCGCTCGGACACGCCATTTCTCTGTGGCGTTCCTGGCGGTGTAAGTTGTGGAATAATTCCGCAACTCTTTAGATGATGGCTAAACTCATAGATCAAATATTCGCCTCCACGATCAGATCGTAAAGCCTTAATTTTCTTGCCATGTTAATTTTCCACTTCATTCTGAAACTCTTTGAACTTTTCAAAAGATTCAGACTTATGCTTCATCAAGTAGACATAACCATATCTACTAAAATCATCAATGAACGTTATGAAGTATTGGAAGCCACCTCTGGCAGTCGTGCTCATCGGTCCACACACATCACTATGTATGAGTTCCAACAAGTCTAATGCCCTCTCAAGAAAACCTGTGAAAGGCGCATTGGTCATCTTGCCTAGCAAACAAGCTTCGCATGTCTCGTATGATTCAAAATCAAACGAAGTTAAAGGTCCATCAGAATGGAGCTTCTTCATGCGCTTCTCACTTATATGACCCAAACGACAATGCCACAAATAGGTAGGACTCAAATCATTAGGCCGAGGCCTTTTAGCACTTACATTACAGACAGGTAACTCATCAAGATTTAAAATAAACAACCCATTCACAATGGATGCAAAATCCACAAACATGCCATTCTTAGAGATCACACAACCATTGTTTTTACTCGCAAAAGAATAACCATCCTCCATCAAACATGAAGGAGATATAATGTTTCGACTCATACTATGAACAAAATAACAATTATTCAACTCCATGATAAATCCTGACGGGAGGTGAAGTTGCATCGTCCCGACGGTCAACGCAGCAACTCTTGCATTATTGCCCACGCGGAAATCAACTTCTCCTCTTTCAACGCTTCTACTTATTATCATTCCCTGCATCGATTTGCAAATATGAGAAACCGATCCGGTATCAAATACCCAAGAATTGATATAAGAATCAGCGAGAAAAATCTCTGTAATATGAACATGAAGTGTACCTGATCCGGAAGTACCCTTACTTCCACCATTCTTCTTCAAAGAAGCCAAGTACAACTTGCAGTTCCTCTTCCAGTGATCGACTTGCTTACAATGAAAACACTCATTGTCTGCAGCTGGATTAGCCTTAGGCGCTGGAGGGTTTGGCTTGGAGATCACATCTTTAGCCTTGCTCTTCTTCCAAGACTTGCCCTTCTTGTTAAAGTTGGGCTTGTTCTGGATTGCCATCACATGGCGACCACCAGCTCCTTTCTTGATGTCAGCCTTCGTTGTCCTAAGCATGCCACACAACTCATTTAGGCCCT